>KI915042.1:8925486-9645657 GCA_000473445.2 Anopheles farauti
CCGAAGGACGCTGGTTTCGCGGACCTTCTTTTCTGTGGGAACATGAGAGCGCCTGGCCAACTCGCAAAATACCCGAGAGGAATACACCGGAAGAGCTTCGGAAACACGTATATATCCACCGAGTCGTCGAACCTCTTATCCGATACGAGCGCTTTTCGAGGTGGAATCGACTGTTACGAAGCACGGCATTTGTCATCAGATTCATAGGAAACGTCCGTTATCGTCTAGCGGGAGAATGTGCCAGAACTGGACCTCTCGCACAAGAAGAATTGGCGAAAGCTGAGCTGCTTCTAATCAAGAATGTACAGCAAGAGGCTTACCAGCGAGAAATCAACAGCCTCAGGAGCCCAAATGTGAAGAAACATCCCTGGAAGAAGATTATAGACAGAAGCAGCAGCCTTTACAAACTCTCACCTACAATAGACAGACAAGGGGTGTTAAGAGTGGGGGGACGGTTATCGGATTGTATGGCGATCGATGAAGCGACACGCAACCCCATAATCCTACCGCCAAAACATTATGGGACCTACCTCATCATGCAGAGCCATCACGAGAAGTTTAAGCATGGCAACCATTACTCTGCCATAAATGAGCTCAGATCGCGGTATTACATCCCTAAGTTACTAGGCGAATATCGACGAGTGAGATCAAAGTGCCAAAAGTGTAAAGTGGACAGCGCCTTTCCCGAACCACCCTTAATGGGGAACTTACCACCTCAACGTGTCGCGATTGGTCAGCGTGCCTTCTCATTCACAGGTATTGACTACTTTGGACCGTTCCTAGTAGCAGTCGGACGAAGGATAGAGAAACGATGGGGAGTAATTTTCACCTGTCTCACAACAAGAGCAGTTCATCTGGAGGTAGCGGCATCCCTAAATACTGCATCATGCATATTGGCGATTAGACGTTTCATCGCAAGGCGCGGGACACCCCTCGAAATAATCAGCGACCGAGGAACCAATTTCGTAGGAGCGTCGCGTGAATTAGATGAAGCTCTACATAACTTGGACAACGACGCGTTAATGACGGAATTCTGCGGACCGCAAATGCGATGGACCTTTAATCCACCCGGAGCGCCACATTTTGGTGGTTGCTGGGAACGTTTAATTCGATCCGTAAAAAAGGTGCTTAACCAATTCATCTTTTCTAGGCACCCTACGGACGAAATTTTGATGTCGACCTTCACAGAGATAGAACGTATTCTCAACTCTAGACCGCTAACCTACGTTCCCCTGGACAACGAACTAACTGAACCAGTGACGCCGAACTTGTTACTCCTCGGAAGCTCAGATGGAAGTAAACCCCCGGCTGTTGGCTGCGATGGGCCCGCTGCGATAAAATCAACCTGGAAGTTAGCACAACACACGGCTGATATATTCTGGAAAAAATGGGTAGCGGACTATTTACCCACACTCACGCGGCGTACGAAGTGGTTTAAGACAGTGCGACCGATTCAGATAGGCGACGTGGTAGTTATTGCTGACAACCAACTACCCAGAAATTGTTGGCCGAAGGGACGCATAAAATCAGTACTCATCGCTAAAGATGGGCAGGTTAGACAGGCGACTGTAGAAACCGCGAACGGTACATATGTAAGACCCGCACACAAAATAGCGATTTTAGACGTTGGTTTACCTGTAAATGAAACTGCGACACTAACGCGAGAATAGTGGCTGTTTAGACTAGCAGTAGGAAGCAGAAGTAGTAGGAAGTGCAACGTCAGTTGATAAAATTATAAACTGCGATACACTTGGGGGGACAATGTTGGGAACTGTTGTAAGGTTCCCAACGAACTAACGAAGACGAACGAAGATGCACGAAGAGAAGCCGAAAATGAGCAAGCGTGCTTATAAAAACCAGAGCGAAGGGAGAATCGCCCTTTTATTTTGGTAATTAGGAAGCCCAATAAACAGGCTAATTTTTTGGCTCGCGTTTCAGTAAGGCAAAAGACCCTGTGACTTAATTCTTTTCGGCCGTTTCCTAACAATTTGAGTTGTAATTTATCGGCCCAAGCTTTACGCAGTCGGGGATGCATTGCATCGATGCCTGAAGGGAAATTATTAGTCGTGAAAAAATCAAACATTGTGTGTCCCTAGGGTCGCAATAGGAGCTTTTTGTTTACTTATAATCGTTCGCGTGCACACCATAGCGAATCTCGCTTGTTAGATAAATAAAATCTCAAACTCGGATAACAGCTCCAAGCCCAAATCGCATCGTCCTCGGCTCACATTCTGATGCATATCAGCTTTTAGTAGCGTTTTCTTCTTCCCCTCGGGTCCGTTTTTCCACACACGCAACCGTAAAGCAAACACAAACACATTAGGGGTCGAACTTCCTCTTTGCTGGCTACCACGGCCGGCATCGTGCGTGATTAATTATTGGGGAGGGAAGGTTTATTTATAGTTCGGTTGCAAAATGAGCTCGCCGTGGTGAGTCCGGTCAGTTCGGCGGATCCGTCGGTTTGGTTTAAAACGAGCGTTTAAAATTACGCAGGCACGCACGTACACACGTGTTTCCGTTCATAGGGGGAAACAACTATGTGGAATGCCAAACGAAACGATAAAAAAGGAAAAACAAATCTGATCATTGTAGAGGAATCGAATCGAGACATATCTTGGGTGGTTGAATGGAAAACAAAAAATCGCCACAGACTCGCTGAAAGTGGATGAAGTTTCGTACACCATCTTTCCGGGAACGAAAAACACCGCTTTTCGCATCACTTTCATCAGCTGCTGCCTGCTCCCACTGGATGCGCATCGACACGGAACGATCGTTCGGTTGAAAGTGAAGCGCAAAAGGTAGCGAGACGAATTGACAGATCGTTTCCTTCCTTTTTCTGCGTTTGCGGTTCCAAGTTTGGTGTTTGAACGAGCCCCGGTGTGGATGTCGTCATCGCAACGTTGCAGAAAATCGAAACCGACTAACCCAGTGACGATCGCCGGTCCCGCGGAAGCCGCCCGTGTGTCCCTTGCGCTGCACTGTTTGCTGGACCGGAAAGCGTTGCGGTTCGCGATTTCTTTTCCGTTTTCCGTATCTTTCCGCGTCGATCGTGTCGACCCTTTCGCCGCGTGGGACCGAAAGAGAATGAAAACCGGGTCGGTCGTACGTTAATAACACATGTGTGTGTGTGCCTGCTCATCAAGCGTTCGATTGCTTCATCGCTAGTTCAGCTAGCTAATTGATATTGACGCAGCGCTCAGCGGTGGTAGAGAACGCGCGGTGCGGTTTTGTGCCAATGAAAGAAGGAAAGCCGGAGTGGGGGAAACAAATTGACAATGCTCTTTAACTCGTACCCTTTGCGAAGGGAAAATATGGAGCGTTAATGTTTCACTTCGCTCACATTGTTGCATTATAGATTCGTTTCAATTTTATGGAACAGTAAGTGCATTGTTTTCTGACATTATTTACTTTCCTTGTGTGAAAAAAACGGCAGTCAAAAGAAAGAAAATGCTTTGGAATATAAAATAGGATGAGTGTCCTACTTCCTTGCCAGCCCGCGACATGGAAAAGCTTTTCCAGCGCTCCTTTCAAAACTATTCTCCGCCGGGCTTCCCGTTTTAAATTGCACGGTCACATATTTTGCCGACATTGGGTGTGTTTCTAGCCCTCGATGCATTCGCCGGCTGCTCCTTCGCACGAGCTGAGCATTAATAATACAGAACACCCGCACATGGATTCTTTTGCAAAATTTGTTAAGTTTAAGCTCGTGGGTCGATAGGTTCTTTATACTTTTCGAGCTCGCACCACGAAAACCACCCAGTAATGGTACGCTCACGAACGGTGAGAGATTCCTGTGCGTCCTTTGGACGTAGGAAGCGAACCGGTTGGCAGCCCGAGGGCTGAAAGTGATATGAAAAATAAAACTAACGTGAAGTGGATGAAGCGTTCGCCACTCGGTTCATTCTTGGCGTCAGCTTACATTCCTCCGTCACAAGTCGCGACAGCACAACTGTCCGGCATCTGGCCGGAAGACGCCGCACCATCGTCATCATCATCGTCAGCGAACCGCGAGGATTCAATTTATATCCAAGAAGATATTTCCGGCATCCACCGGAGCGCCTTCCTGCATCATCACACTGGGTCGGCAGCACTGATGTGCTGTGTTTCGATCCGATGAATGGTGAACATGCGATAAGCGGGACGAAAGAGTTGACCGTCCAACGCTGCCGGCGGTTTTCGTTTTTTGATGATAGAGTTTTCTTCTGCTTGTTCTATGCCGCCTCATCGCGGCCACCTTTTCGCTTTGTTTGCTCTCTGATCCTTTCTGTTTTTGCGTGCTGTGGACTTTTCGAACGGGCCTTAGGTGCTCACACACGGTGGCTTGGGAATGTCCTTACAAGTTCTACGTTTAATAATTTACTCACGGCAATCGGGGTTCGGCGGTTTTCGTTCTCGTTCAAACCCGTGAAGAAACCCGAACTGATCGACGGAAATAAACCACTGGTCGTACGTCGTTGGTCGTTTATCTTAATCTTTCGCTTACTAAACAATTCGTCGGCGTTCTTATTGCCCTGCTCGAGCAGCAAATGCCATAGTCGCGCGCGTCTATCGGTCCCCGAGGGATCTCGTCAAGCATCCTTGAGGAAGAAAAAAGGGAAATCCACTCCCTGCGTCCGGATCGGATCCGGAGATGCAAGCCCAGGAGAAGGCAACACAAATAAACAAACCGAAATCGGACGAACGAAAGCCGGGACGCCGAGTAAACAAACGCACCATTGTTTGGACGCGCTCCTGTCGATTCCTGCTGTATTATTGCGCATTGCAGATGTGTGACGTAATTTTATTCAGTGTTTTGAGGCTGCCTCAAGAGGGAAGGCATTTTTCTCGACATAAGTTAGTCTCGCTGAAGTTGGAAGTAAAATTTGGTCGTTTTTGTTGATGATTTGTTTTGGCGTTGTTTATATGTTTGTATCTTTCTTTGGTATGCTTTGTTGTGATACTTTGTTGTGTGTTGCAAGACTTTATTTTAATTTTATTTTTTTTACTTGAGAGGATTGAATATTAATTAAAAATATAATTTTAGTTACTCCTTGCACAATAAATTGTGGATTGATCTTTTTATTTAAATATATTATAATTTGAATACTGGTCATTACGACATTTTATCTTCTAACTTCTACTTCCTATGAGCAAAATTCTCCTTCAGCTATGAATACGATACGACTAAATTCTCTGTGGCGAGACCGGATGGAGACTATCTTAGCCCAGGCATCTTCCTTGTTTGCGCGGGGAAAGCATCCGTCCGGTGGTTTTATGTTTACAACCTGTACTGCATTAACGATACACCGTGTGCATACGGAAGATATGAGCCCGAGGTTGGATCCATTAGCTTATTGGACTTGGTGGATCCAATAACGACTACCTTTTCGTGGTCGACATAGGACGCTGAATATATTGATCCGTCCGACGAAGGGAACGGTCGGCAATCGTAGTCTCGGCGGTGGAGGTATTGTTTATTCCACAAATTTACATGCTATTTCATGCAAAGTTTCTTGACTACATGCGGTTTGACGTGCCTTCGCATGCGTGTTTATTCGCTGTCCTTCATTGGAGTATCGCTTCGATCGAAGCAAGCTTTGCTCGAGCTTAATACACTGTTTGCGGAAAATGTTTCAATCGCTACCGATGTGAAGCAAAGGCCACATTGTCAGCAGCGAGATCAGTTTTCAAGTCTGCTTTGACCAGCTGGTCGTTTGGAAGGACGAAAACGAGCGCGGAAAGCAAATATTGAAAGAGATTTCTTATAAACTTTCATGGAAAGGATGCTAGTGAGTATTTCAAACTCGTTACAATTCCAACAGAGCCTCCAGAGAGTGGACCAACTTCCGCAATTTTTCCTGTAAGTTTAAACATTTTTCTGATAAGCGTTCAGTGTGTTGCGTGCTTGTTCAATTTTCGTTTTGCACGAATATCATACCGTATCGGACACAAACAACACGTACACGGAAGCACTTGGCTCGCGGTTCGAAAGCCAGACAAACACAATCTGTGGTTGTTTACTGTGTCCTTGTTCGAAGTAAGTGGCCAACAAAAAAAAAGAAACAGCGTTCTGGGAGTAAGAAAAGTTTTTTAAATGACAATTTCAAGTGCCTTCACATCGCTAGCCACTTACTGCTGCTGGGTCACACTTTTGGGAGCCTTTTGAAAATAAAAGTACAAATCCCGAATGGAAAGTACAACCAAGATATGCTGCCACTTTATGGTCGAAAGTTTTTGGAAGCAATTTCCTGTTTCAGGACGCTCCCGGAGCGGGTTTCCTTCCTATCAATGGTCAGTTGGAGCACCGGACTGGCTTGCATGCATGTGTACGTTTTGTTTGCGAAGTCAAAATAAAATATGAAGCTAATATAAACTTTCAGCGAGGTTTTTTGGCAGTGCAGTAACGTTTTTGTGTGAAGTATCGCGTCTTTCGCTTTAAAAAAAAAAACAACATGTTAGAAGCATATTTCAAGCTGCATTATGCTTTATTAACCGGTTTGCCAAGCGAAGGGCACTGGGTGGAATTTATTTTCTCCTAATTCACTTTGCCGTAGTTGGCTTGCAGAAATTAAAACAACCGACCGCAAACGATTTTATCGTCGTCCGGCGTATAACCTGAATCGTGCGGGGTGTTCTGCGATGGGTGGGATGTGAGTGAGTCTCCAATTTATCCTGTCCCTATTGCCCCACAGCTCCTCCCCTGCGCTGACTGTCGACGACACGTCGCTCGTCCCGCGCCTTCGCCCTCGCTAGAATAAAAATGAGCGTACCGAAATGAAATTAGATCCAATTTGCATACTTATCCGCATCATCCCGCTCGCGCAGCTCACCCTGTCCGCCTTTTATGCTACGCTTAGATCGCTGGCGCTGATGGAAATGAAGGGTCCAGTGACCATTAAGGTTCTTTAGATAACCCCCGCGTGCGCGCGTTTGTGCATGTATTTCTGCTCGTGATCGAAAAAGAGGGCGACTCGCACCTAAATCACTGGCCTCACGTTCCGGAAATAAATCATAAAATCTAATAAAATAAGGTATTGCCATCGTTTGAATAATAGATTTCCCGGCACAAGTGCACCGTGGCGTTTGCCAATTATTTATAGATTTTTTAAGTGTTGAAGTATGCTTGCAATGCAGACTTCTGGCTTTCACTGGACATTATGTTGCATATATCGAGCCGATTCTTTGGAAGCCACTTGAAGAGGGCCTGTGTACATTAAACTCCCTAAGCCGAACGGACGCTTTTCCGATACTGATATCGTTCGCACCCTTATCGACAAACGAAGAACGGTTTTTTTCGTGCATGAAAACTCGAAACCACGTCCAAACTCGTTGATGCCGTAGACAGTTCGCCTCCGTCTCCGTTCCCCCGCAAGACATCTTATGTATCATCTTTCGCGGGAGCGGTAGCTGGTTGGTCCTAACATTTAAACAATAGGGTATTAGATTCATTTCGCAGCACAACGCGAACGTTTTGCGATATCGGTGTGTCTGCGGCTGCGTTAAAGCAAAGCGACGCATGGGAAAGGGAAATTTCTCAGCTCCAGTTGCAGTTGAAATAAAAGCCCGAGCACATTTCCTTTCCAGCGGGTGCTCGCCTAAGTATCCACATCCACGCCTTGAAAGCCTTTACCGTGTGTTACCGGCTGGGTGTGTGAGTGTGAGATAGCCGGAGAATACTAAACGAAGCGCTTTGTTGTCATCAGCGCCAATCCTTTGGGCGGTTTCCGGTTTCACTTATCGCAACCAGCGTTGCAGTTGCATTCCGACTGTGCCTCTGAAGCGAAAATTGTACAACGAAATAATGCGCATCGCATGTTTTAGTTTGCTCTGCCACTGTTTGGTTGTGCCCTGCACAAATTGCGAATGTCGGCAAATAAGCCGAAACTGTGATGGAAAGATCCACAAGACTTGGTCATGTGAGGTCGTTGCTTAATTTTCGAATCTTTTGGAGTCGAATGAGATAAAGAGCGTTTGGCATGAGTTCAGTAGTTTGCGGACGTTTTCAGCTGTGTCTATGTGTGTGTGTTTCTGTGTTGGATAGTTGCAACGTAACGATACCTACGTTTGGTACTCGAAACATATTTGCAAAATAATTAAATTGCTAACATGTTAAAAAATGTAAAATAAATCTCAAAAATTCATTCAAATGTTATTCTGTAGCATTATATTACTTTACTCCTAATATAAAAATGATCAGGCCTTTGGCTTGATAATACAAAATTATAAACATAATAGCTCATTCTACCATCACCCTTACAGCTACGGAAGAATATTTTTCAATTAGTAATTCCGTTCCAATACTTCCCATCAATCGTCGGCGACGGTGCTACGGCTGCAGGCGGATTAAGTATTCTCTGCGAGTTTTTTCGGGGTTCCGTCCTAGAAGAATTCGATGCCAGGGGTAGAAATTAATTATTTTCCTATACGACGGTGCCAATGTCTGGCGGACGACTTTTCCCGGAACGTTTCTCCCCACGGGAAACGGCATACGCAAACGTTCCGAAGTCGCCACGAAGTGGGAGACGGGAATAATCCTTCGGGAAATGGCGTCCGTTAAGTCGCCATCCGCAGTGGTGGTGGTGGTGGTGGTGTTTTTGGAGGTGTTGGTCAGAGTTTGGCCCGACCCGAAGGCAGCAACTTTCCCTCCAGGAATAGGGGAAAACTTACTCCACCGAGACTTGCACATTGGTTGGGTTCATATTTGCTCTTACCTTATCGTGTTCGAGATGAAGGAAACGCCAGGGGCGCAAGGAAGCACGGGGACAATGTTTCCTCACCCACATCGCTCCTCGATCTCCGCGTGCAACATGAAGCTATCGGAAAAATCGATTCCAGACAATTTCATACCACCCCGCTGCACGGTGGTGCTCTGAACAAAGAATGCCTTCCGGTTCTTACGCCTACGTGGTACGAATTCCGGCTGGGTGAATCATTTTTTTTGCACGATGGGCTGTGGAGACAATCGTTTAGTTTGCCATTCTTGAAATGCCGTCGCGTCCGACTTCCGGCTGGAAAGAGAAATGGCAATTCACTAACAACAGCAAAAAAAAACTACAAAAATAGGCGAAAGTTTTCCTTTTGTGCTACACATTCAGCCCATTTGGTGTAGTTTGCTTCCTGGAGTAGTCTCTTTTTAGATTTTGTTCTTTTTTTTTAGATATTATTCGATCACTTGCACTGAATGACGAATGGTTTTTTCCTATTTTTCTTGTGTCGCAGGCTTATCTTGTTCGATTGTTTTTGAGTTTCACATATAATTCAATTCGGAGAGGCTTCCACTAGACCAGAATCGATGCAGGAAGTGTGAGTGCTGTCTAGAGGGAATTGAATTTCGTTTGTTTTGCCCCACACCAATTCAAACCCACTAGTCACGTTTTAATCCCTTTTTATGTGCAATTGTTTTGAATGCTTCGATTTTGTTGTTTGAGTTGATATACGATTCGTTTGGGGCTTCTACTGTGCATGTGCCTGTCCGGATGGAAAAGAATTATGTTCGTTACCAGTGCGAAGGATGTTCGTTTTTGCTCATGGCAACTTAGCGACATGAGGGTGTACAGCCTTCCTTTTCGCATCGTGCACGCATGGGTAGCAAAAGAAGTGAATCAAATTAATATCAACCGGGAAATGGCAATCTATCTTCGTACGCAGCACGAACAGAAGTTGCAATTTCATTAAGTGCAAACCGTGTGCGCGTGTGCCTGTACGAGTGAGGAAGAGAGTGAAAATTTATGGATATTCTTCGAATCAACTAGCCACAGCGTTTGACGATATCATTACCCCGTGCTTCGATTAAGTACCGATGGCCTCCATTAAATCGTGGTGCTGCTGCAAACACATCGCGTCATGCTTAATAACACCACCCAAGCACTCGGTTCATTTGGGCAAATGCCCGGCAAACTGCACAAGCTAACCGTGGGTGTGATTTTGGTGCATTTGGTGCTCGCTTTTGTCACTTTGCTGCCGTTCCGGATGTTTGATGAGATGATTTTGTGGTGACCCGAAAACCACCACCCGCATGTAGGGCTCGCAAACGCGTTAGCCCATCCCCAAAAAGGACTAATATTTAATTAAGTGGGTGTTTTGTGTGGTTATTAGAGCTGCGCCGTCAGCATCAACCCGACCCTCAGTTTATATGCACTACGCTGTACGAGAAGAGACCCTGGAAGACCAAATCCAAAGGCGACCAAATATATTATTTTAGGTGAAAATGTCATACCATTTGCACAGTTTTGTGCATGCGGCAAGGCTTAGTGAGTAGTTATTTATAGAATCGCTCATTAAATAAGGTTTAAATATAATAAAAATTTTACGCATCTCTCATTTAATCTCCCTTTCTGGATAAGAGCATTCGTTTGGCGCACAGCAAACAGAAGAAGTCTCCGACTTCCGAGAAATGAAAAATAATTCCATTCCGGATGTTATTCCACCCGTGTAGGTTAATTTCTGGAACTAGCAGGAACAGATCCAATCAATTTTAACTGAATTCTAACCCACTTATGTCAGTTTGTGCCCGTTCGAAAGAAGCCGACTGATTTTTTTGCGTTCTTTCCACCTACGAATAGCCATCTTAAGCTTTTCTACCACCATCGACCGATGTTTACCCAGCGCTCTGTCGGAAGCCAAATTGAAGAGATGGCTTGGGATAAATTTTTCCCTTTTCTTCATCGTCCTATTTTGCACGGTTTGTCTGCCCAGCTGCAGCGAACGGTTGCGATAAGATGTGGGTCTACTTATTTAACGAGAAACGGTTTCAGGAAAAGGAATTTCTTTAGTGCGCATGAAAGTAAGGTTGCAAATGAATGATTGGAGATTTATGGTTGAATGATGTGGAAAGCGTTAAAATTTATTTGTTTTTAATCTTTCTTGGCAAAGTGAATTATGACAACTAATATTTTAGTGTTCCTAATTCAACAGGGTTATGGGAATGTTAGCAATCAATAAAAAAACAGATGGAGAAAAAACGTCTTAGATTATTTCGTACAGCACATTGTTTGACCCAACAAGTGCAAGCAAAGACGTTTCAGACGGAATGCTGCTGCACAAAATCTCATTATACTTCAACGTTATCCACTCGAATAACATAGTTATGCTGCTCAATGCGCTGGATCCGGATATTTTCATCTACTATCACGCTACCTGCTATTTAACTTTTATGAACCGATTTTCCTTTTGCTTGTTATAAAAGCAAAATGTAGTGAACTATCCAATAGCAACATGAGGACTTCTTTCCTCACAACAGAAGAAAACGAAAGCATTTTTGGATAGTTCCGAACAGCTCAGTATGCACTGCGAATAAAATCTTTACACTCTTCGTCGCTCTTCATCGTAAGAATGCGTATCGATTATGTGTTCGCATCTTTCTCCGGACTCCGGCTCGATTCTTGAGACGGTTTGTGATATTCCGCTGGGAGATTGACGCTTGGCCGTGACGTGCTGCTATTTTATCGGGACAAGAAGGTCGGGATGTGTCGGTTTGAGTGACCTTTTGCGTGTAACCCTTCCTTCGGTGAATCGAGCGGTCCCGAGCGGCGATGGCCAGCCGTGTGGGATGATGATTCCGATGAGGTTCGCAGTACTACAAACTGAGGTTAAAGCGATACGCTGTAATCTAAAATGAAGTCGCATCCAGCTCATGAATATATAACTTGATGTTGCTGATGTTGTTATCGGATGTTGTGCGAGCGGTTAGTTTGTTTGCCATGAATAAAATATTGCGATGTGCATTGTGTTCCAGCTCGTGAACTATTGATGCGATGGTTGATAGGATTTCGAGAGAGCCTTCGAGCAGATCCATCCAGGAAATGTTGTTCATTGGATTGCTTCGATAAGGATAGATTGAGCGATATTACTTGGGAAGAATACTTTTTTCTTGAGTGAATTGAGTTTCTTGAATTATGTGACTTTCTTAACTTGGCCGTTTTTGCAACGATAAAAAATGAGCCACTGTAATGAGAAGATCACGAAGCCATGCATATCTCCTAGAGCCGCTAGTATCCCACCGCATGGTAAATAATTTAATACGCTCCATTAGCATCGGTGTCATCAGTTGGCCCATGCACTAGACATCCCAAAACTGGAGCAGAACTCTTAATCTTCATGACCCGACACCTGTGCTGCTTGTCTGCAAAATTGTCAATCTTCCAAAAAAGCGTTCCCAGACCAGCCTTCTTCCAACTCCACATCATCGTAGGGTTATTTGTATTTTATTGAGAAAATACCCTATCTCTCTTTCGCACACCAAAATTTCGTTACTGTCGGAAGGGTGTATAAGATTTTATCGGTGAAAATAAAATTATCGCTACGATACGCGATAAAAATAAAGCTACTTGCTGGCTGGCGTGTTTCACAGTTGGTAAAGGGAAGCGTTGGCTGCTCGTGTAAATGTGTCGACGGTGGCCGCACGGTGAGAAATAGCCGTGAAAAGTCAATGGTCAAGCGGTAATGGTAGCTCGGACCGCGCTGTCGGTTGCCCAAGAAAAGGTGGTAAAAAGAGGTGGCAACATCGGTACCAAATTAGATCTATCACCGTAGATAACGCCGCACATTAGATCGGCCCACTGGACGGCACTTATCCGTGAAATGATCATGTCCCAGCCGTGCGGGTTCGCTTCAGCGGTGCGGCGCGTTCCGGATCGAGTGAAAATAACTAGGATGGGAAAACCAGCCGGTGGTCGTGGTCGGTTTTCCACGAAAAGAGAACGCTGAAGAATGGGGCCAAAACATGTCCAAAAAAGAGTAATACCAAATACATGAAACACATAAACAACAGTGACGCGTTCCGGTTTGGCAGCAACCGGCGGTGGCCGGTCAGGTGTAAAAAGCAACAAAACACAACAGAAACCTGATTGAATTAATTTGACCTGTGCGCGGGGAGGACAATGTAGGGGAAATTTATTCAACCCACGCTTTGGCACCTTTTCTCCTGTTGTGGGATGATTACTCCCTTCACTTCACGCCCAGTGGGAACGAGGTAATTCTCAATTTAGATGATAATTATAAGAAAGTAAATCTCATCGTTCGAGTATTATGCTGCGAGGTCGACTTTGGCTGTCATACCAGCACTCAGCTGGAAGTGCTTTCGAATTCTTCATCTGGAAAACTTTCCGGAAGCTCACCGACGAAATCGTGGTCGAGTCGATCAGATTAGGTTGCAGGTGTTGGATTGCCTTAGTGAGCAGTGCATTGATATCGCAGTTTGCATAACTGATTTTGATGTCAGCTTATTGAAATGTTGGGATGAAGTGTGATGACGATGCGTTTATTTTATTCCCACAGCATGAGTGCAATTTAAATTGATTTACGATGCCAAGAGTGCTGTGAAATCGATCTCCGGTAAATAAAGCCAGCATAGGATACGAAGCTCTCTGGCATTGAACATTCAGGATTGAGTTTTTCTCTGTGATCATTCGTGGAATTCTCGTGCTTCGGCAGTTCTTTAAAAACCAAGAGTTGTATAAAAATAATGCAGAAGTATGCATTCTCATGCTTAACGAGCTCAGCTTGCAACGAGAAGTACTTGCGCTGAACCAACACGCAGCACCTGGAAAGTGCCATTAGTACCGCAAGAAAATATAATAATTGAAGTGTTGTGGGTTATGCGGTTATTAGACGAGGAAAAATACTGTCAGATGATTTTGGATATTTTCTGTCAAACTGGGCTCCGGCGCGGCGTTTGGCATAAAAAATCCACCCGCTCGTGTAATAACGATACATTGGACGGAGCGGTTATTTTGTGTAATAATGCTTTTAATAATGATTGTACAATGTACGGACACAATTGTAGGTGAATGCCAAACCCACAGGAAAACCAAAACAAACCTAAATGTAAACAAACAACAACCATTTTGACAGAAAATATCCAGTCTGAAAAAATCAGAACTGAGCATGTCGAATTGTGATTTGCGGTTTGGATATTTTCTGTCAAACGCGATTTGGCAGAAAATATCCAAAACCATCAGACAGTATTTTTCCTCGTCTAATAACCGGATTACTGATTGTTATTCATCTTTACGTAGATACTAATTTTGTTTCTTCTTTTTCTATTTCTTTCATGACGCGGCAACCATTTTACTGCTATGGAAATGACAGCTGGCTTGAAATGTAAGTATTGGCATCGCTTTGTGACTGTTTGTTGAGATGAAAACAAATACTAATTGATTTTGTGTCTTCCTCACTGTCGCTTCACCGACCAGATACCGACAATCAGCGTGTCATCATTCACGTGAAGGATGTGAATGACGAACCGCCGTACTTTATCAACCGTCCACTGCCGATGCAGGCGGTAGTGCAGCTGAATGCGCCACCCAACACGCCCGTCTTCACGCTACAGGCACGCGACCCGGACACCGACCACAACATCCATTACTTCATCGTACGTGACCGCACCGGTGGGAGGTTCGAGGTGGACGAACGTTCCGGTGTGGTGCGAACGCGCGGTACCGATCTGTTCCAGCTGGACATGGAGTACGTGCTGTACGTGAAGGCGGAGGACCAGAACGGGAAGGTGGACGATCGACGCTTCCAGAGCACGCCCGAGGAGCGCCTGTCGATTGTCGGTGGCAAACGTGCGCCCCAGTTCTACATGCCAAGCTACGAGGCTGAAATTCCGGAGAACCAGAAGAAGGACTCAGAGTAAGTAGTGATGAGAAAAAACGCACCGCTTTCTGGAGCGCCGAGCGTATCGTAACCACTTCCGTTTCCGTTTTTCGTTCGCTGCAGCATTATCTCGGTGAAGGCGAAATCGTTCGCGGACCGAGAAATCCGATACACACTGAAGGCCCAAGGACAGGGCGCGGGAACGTTCAACATCGGGCCCACGTCGGGCATTGTGAAATTGGCCAAGGAGTTGGATTTCGAAGATTTGCGTCAGCCGCACGTTTACTCGCTGGTCGTAACGGCGACGGAAGATTCGGGTGGTTTCTCGACATCGGTTGAGGTGAGTGTAGCAACGGGTGATGTTGATGGACGAGCAATTGAAACGTGTATTCTTCCTGCCTTCCACAGCTAACCATCCGCGTGACGGACGTGAACGATAATGCACCCAAGTTTGAGTTGCCCGACTACCAAGCGCACAACGTCGACGAGGACATTCCGCTCGGAACGAGCATCCTGAAGGTGAAGGCTATGGACGCCGACTCGGGTGCGAATGCCGAGATTGAGTATCTCGTGTCGGATGACCACTTTGCCGTCGACTCGAATGGTATCATCGTGAACAACAAGCAGCTTGACGCGGATAATAACAACGCCTACTACGAGTTTGTCGTGACCGCGAAAGATAAGGGCGAACCGGCCAAGACCGGCACGGCGACGGTGCGCGTCTACACGAAGAACAAGAACGACGAGGAGCCCAAGTTCAGCCAACAGGTGTACACGCCGAACGTGGATGAAAACGCGGGTCCAAACACGCTCGTCACGACGGTTGTGGCGTCGGACAAGGATGGTGATAACGTGCGGTTTGGGTTCGTCGGTGGCGGTACCAGCAGTGGGCAGTTCGTGATTGAAGAGATCACTGGTGTGATCCGGCTGCACAGTAAGGCGATCTCGCTCGATCGGGACAAGTATGAATTGAATGTAACAGCTATGGATGATGGGTCGTGCTGCGTCAACGGCGACGCAACGATCCATACATCTACAGCTGTTGTCGTTGTGTTCATCACCGATGTGAACGACAACAAGCCGGTGTTTAAGGACTGCGGTACGTACTATCCGAAGGTGGAGGAGGGTGCCCCGAACGGGAGCCCCGTCATCAAGGTGCAGGCCACCGACGAGGATAAAGGTGTCAATGGGCAGGTAAGCATCACGTACACGCGTAGACCGTCACATGTGCCTCTAATTGTTTGGTTACATTTATTATGTTTTTGCAGGTGAAATATTCGATCGTACAGCAGCCAAACCAAAAAGGCACCAAGTTCACCGTAGACGAAGAAACGGGTGAGGTGTCCACTAACAAAGTATTCGATCGTGAAGGCGATGACGGCAAGTTTGTGTCCGTGACGGTAAAAGCGACCGATCAGGGCGAACCCAGCTTGGAGGGCGTCTGTTCCTTTACGGTTGAAATTACGGATGTGAACGACAATCCACCTCTGTTCGATCGACAGGTAAGTCACCCGTTGAGAATAGCACTCATCAGCACATACTTACGGTAATCTTTGCAAACTTCATTTTAGAAATACGTCGAGAATGTGAAGCAGGATGCCAGCATCGGTACTAACATTCTGCGCGTGTCTGCCTCTGACGAGGACGCGGATAATAATGGTGCCATCGTGTACACGCTGAGTGCTCCGCACAGTCCGAACGATCTGGATTACTTCGAAATACAGCCGGAATCCGGTTGGATCGTGTTGAAGAAGCCGCTTGACGTAAGTATTCTTTGATTCGATTGATGAAATCGTACCACGATCGATTCGAATTCTTCCGCCCCTTCCGTCACGATCCTTTCCACTTGATTCATAACTCCCGAACATTTCGAACCGCGTCTGAAACATTAACTAATACAATACAATCGCTCTGAGTGCATTCTGTGGTCCGGAAAGAGATTGCATTGGCAACAGGTGCCATTTGTTTGCGAGGTTAGCATATAGCGAACGATGTCTGACGAGTATGAGCTGTGGTGTTCTTTCCTTACCTTACTCTATGGCTGCCCCTGATAAGGTTTGACTTTAATAGTGTCTTGTAAGGTGAACGAGCTTGCCAATAATATATTGTGTGTATGAAAGGGAGAGAGAAAGAGAGAAAATAAGTAGACGATACAGTGAAAACAGTCGTTATAATTTCTCCCCCGGTTTATACAATAGTTACCGATATGTGTTTCTTATTTTTCTGTTTTTGTGGTTTGAATTTGGTTTGAATGACTTGGTTACCATAAAACTGCACCGTATTTTTACGTGAATTTTTTGTTGTATTTCTATAACCTTCTTTATTTGAATTGACAATGATAATTGATTGTGAAACAGTATACATATGATAATTAACAATTCAAATTGCAAATGGTTAAAGGAATGATAGATTAAAAGTGTGGCATTATGTTGATACATCACCATGACATTGGTTAAACTCAACCATTTGTTTCGGAATCTAACAAGTGGTGTTCATGAGCGTGGCATTGAATCTATCATTCGCTTATCCAGCACAATTGTGGTTTGTCAATCGTCGGCACTTGGAGGCTTCGAGTCACTGCACAAAGAAGCTTGTTCTACTATTCTTACAGCACCAGTTACGTTTTCAGTTGCTATGTACGAGATTTAGACATCTTCCCGCCATGCGCATCCTACCATCGTGTGTTCAGCGTATCGTGCGCTAATCCAACGGTGGACATCCACAAGGACGAACGAAGATGGCTCGATCTCACCTCTTCGCAGCACCTTGTTATAGTTTCTAGCGATTATTTGGAATGGTACGGCGTGCGGATATTCTGTTTTTATTTTTATTTCGGTTTCAGTCTTCTGCACCGCATACAATCCGTAACGAGGGAGAAGCACAACTCGTTCTGCACCAGTATCTGTATGGTTTTCCACTGCACCGAGTATTTGTTAGCTTTCTGTAGCTGTGTCATACTATTTTCCTGAGATGATTTTCTTCTTTTAGCGCACAAATTAAATGAATATACAATATATGAATACATATTTATTTACTTGCATCACTTTAGTGTGTTTGTGCAGCACACGTAGCAATGCGTGGCGCATACTATTCTACGGCACCGTATTCCGCAGCACTTTCCGTTCTGTATTACAGTCCATCTTGGTTTTTCTGTTCTGTAAAATGTTTATTGAAATGGAATCGCATTTTGCTACGTTACGATGATCCCGAGACGAAGATTTCGAAACGATGGTACTAGTCGATGCGTGAAGTTTCTAGTCTAGGTACCAGCGCTTTCGAATTCTTTCAATCGAGGAGACAATTTTTACCCCGTTCTCGCACCCGGATGATCCGGAACCGGAATACATACTGTTTTTTTTGTCATTTTGGTCAAATTCTCGTCCATCATGCGGGTGCAGCTGTAACGGGTCGGTGGAAGGTTTTTGAGGAATCCTAGCGCATTCGAATCTACAAACTAAACTGACTGACACAGGATTGACACACATGAAAAGGGGACCGATGTTGCGTGTAGCATCAATCATCCATTCGGAAGCATCGCGAGAACGGGCGCTCTGCACCATCTGCAGCATCAGCGGCCAAATTGCTTCGAAGAGGCTGGGATAGTTTTTGAAATTTTGATTTTATTTCCCAACTTTGCTGACGATGCTGCGTACGTTAAGCTGGCTTTAGTAGCAATTGTAACCTCAAAAGTCTTTCGTGAAAGTGACATTTTCGCAACGTGCTGAAATGGGGAAGCAAAGGTCTAGGAACCGAACCGTTTTGAAACGAAATACATTTTTTTGAGATCATTCGCCAACGTCGTGTCGCCAATTTTTCGGTAACGATCTACTCAGTCTCAGTTTTTTGTATGAGTAAATTGGATTTTTCCACATCACGTTAGTTTTGTTTTTGACTTTCTGTTGGGATAGCGAAAATGCGCTGATTGAAAAGCAGCAGCACACAACTTTTTATTCTCTCGTTTTTGTTTGCTTACTCCCATGAATCACCACAAAGACACTTTACAGGACACAAACATAAGCGACACCATCACCAAATGAATCTCTAGGTTCCATGTAAAATTTTGAAAGGTTTTCTGTTCTGGTTTGATTTCCGTTTTTTTATCGGTTGTGTATCTGATTTTTGTGTACGAAGATGTATCGAACCGATCCTCGTTACGAATGCTTGGTTTTTCGTTTAACCCCTTATATCCACACAATCAGTCCTTGCATGAACGTATCCTTTATGAGTTCACATCTGTATTGCTTCCGAAACTGTAAACCAAGATCACTCTGATGTCGAGGAAAGATTGAGCAAAACGCTGCCTATCCGTGTACTTTGCTCCATGTTTCTTTCACTGCTTCAGGAATGTTTATTTGAAATGTTATGTTCAGATAACCGTAGTGTGGTGAAAGTGAGGTGTGTAATCGTTTAGTTTAATCGAACAAAACTCGTACTGTTAAGTTTTACCCTTTTCCGTTGGTTTTACTTAAACTCTTCCGTTCCAACTGCACTATTATATGGCGTTTCGTTCGATGAGTTGTGATTGAATGTTATTTTGTTTGTTCTCTTCTCGTTTCCGTTATTTTCTGGATATCTGTTTCCATCGTAATGAATCGATTTCTTTGAATGATCGCATACCGAATCCTTCAAGGGCTGCTTCTCCGTAAGTAGCGCGTGTTTAGCATCAGTCCACAATATTTCTATAGCACAGAGACTGACTGTATCGCTATGTTCGTTGTAATAACCGAAGCATCGATCTTAGATAATTCCTGTGCGTGAGCCAGATAGTGTGTACGTACGTGCTCCATCAACGATATACATGCATTCGTAACTAAAAACGATCCCCAAATCACGAAAGATTGGAACAACGCGATAATATTCTGCACTTGTACCCTGTAAGCTGTGGTAGCCAACAATTCAAATAATGCTTTTGTGTGATCACCCAAAACACAACACCTCAATCCGCCTTTCCTACGAACAAAAATAGATTTAGGGAATGGTGGGAAAAGTGAGTTTAAACAAAAAATATTCCTTGAAGGGATGGTAGCCTTTTCAGTGTTCTTGCTCAAAATTTGCTGGTTCCGTTTTATGTTTTATCCATTTGAGTCTATTTTTGTTCGTCACAACACGTCGCATAACGCATAACGCATAACGCTTCATTCTGAACCGGTTCAGCCTAGACACGTAACGATTGATTTTTTATTTTGAATTATAGTCATGCTTTCATGTTTCTTTTGTGTTATCGTCATGCTGAGTTGTGCTAATCTGTTTGTAAATGTTTTACTTTCTATTATTTTTGTACTGCCATTGAATTTTATTGTGTATTAATAATTTTTTTTTCTCTTAATTTATTCTTTTTTATTTTCATATGCGTTCGCTTTCGTTTACTGGTTGTATGCTGTCGGCGTATTCTGTTGGTGTGATGTGACTTTACCGGCTCGATTTGTGGCACTCATCCACCCCGTTACACCTATCATGTTCAAAACTAAACAACAACTGAAACTTCTCTCAAATTAAATACTGTACAAAAAACTGACTGATGCGCGATGTTGTGGCAAACCTGCAATGATCTGTATTCTAAACATTCATCGCGTACGCTGAAACCAAACCTCGGCAGCGCGAAAGGTACCGGCTGAAGGTGTACGCCTCGGATAAAGGCGACCCGCCGTCCACCGCCGACGTGGACGTTGAGCTCGATGTGGTCGATCGGAACAATAAGCCACCGATCTGGGATCGCACTATTTACGGCCCCATTCACATTAGGGAAAATGTCACTGTCGGTACGGTAGTCACGTCGGTGAAAGCAAGGTTGGTATAAAATGGTGTATCGATGCTGCCAGAAAAAGCATATCGATTGAAAACACTCACCAGTAACTTAGCTCCGTAAGCTGCACCGCACTGTTTTGTAACATGCTCTCTTTATATCTGATGCAAACTGTCTCACCCTCGTACCCACACTAGCAAATGTAACTACTAAAACCAATCCGTAACGTAGCTTTTGTGAAGTACATGTCGATTCGCGCCCAAACCGTTTTCCGAAGCGTTTCGGTAACGAAGCGTTACAGTAACGAAGCGTTACGGGTCGCACGCTGGGGAAATGGTGTTGTGCGCATGCGCCCGTGTTTGTTTGAGCAAGGCAGCGGGCAGAAAATGAAATGCCGGCAGCATGCATGTTTTGCTCCAATAGGCACGAGGCTGAGAAAACGAAACTGAAGCTAGCTTTAAGCAAACACATAACTCGGATCGAATGCACTCGAACATTCGGGGAACATGTTTTTGAACGGAATTTTTGATGAAAACATTTTCCTCGAACAAATTAGTGCAGGCTGGTCTGAAATTTCTGTATGTAGATTGATTTATATGCATTTTAATACATTTATATAATATATGAACATATATACATATCATTAAATAACAACTAAATGAACCTGTAAATATAAACCGAGCGTAAGTCAACGTGAGTAAAGCTCGGCATCGAGAACTACAAGAACAACCTCACCGACATTCCGGCTGGCAATCGATTATCGAGACACTCGATGTGATTCAATCGAGACCATTTCCACCACCAGTTGATATTCAGGATGGGATATCGTTGTTCATTTAACAATGCATCGTATTAAACCCCAATTTTGGACAGTGCGGGCATTGTTCTTATATATATTCACGTTACATACTGTTAACAAAAAAAAGGATTGATTTTTCTACTTTTGAAGAGTTCCCTTTTTTGAGTGATTTTGTTCTTTTGTTCTGTTTCGTACGGTGCCTTTTATCGCGATTTTCTCTCGTTCTCGCTCTCTAGATTCAACCGGCAATTAAATGTAGTACCTTGATGTTCATTTAAAAAAATATAAAAAACAGGTTTGTTGTTTTTGTGCAAGTAGCAGAAAAAATAATCACACATTTTGCCGTTTTGTTGCGCTTGCGGCCATCGCGAACATCGATTGCAATCGTTTTTCCGGCGAATCCGAATTTTGCGAAAAGTTTTAAACTAAAATTAAAAAAATAATCACCACCACCACACCGAGCAAAGACAGGATACCTGAAATTTTCCAATCCCTCCGAAATACACTACAGCCAACAAAAAACCAAAACCTTACCGACACCTCAGCAATGCAACGGAACTACGGTAGCCGCCACGGAGTGAACTGATTTTTGATCACCGAATTTGTTTTTTGCTCTCTTTTACCTCTCTTTTTCTCTCTCTTTTTCTCGATTTTGCATCCACTAACCAACCGTGCGGTGGCGTAAATTTTTGCGACGATGGACGACGAAAATTCTTCGAAAATATTTGCACAACCCCGAACCCTCGGTGGACTTTTAATGCAACGTTACGTTACGTGCGCTTTACAAACGTTTGTTTGTTTTTTTTTGTAATTTTGTACACGCGCTGTATTATCAATTTCTTTCGTTCGGGTTTTTGCTGTTTTGTGCTGCATTTTACAATCGCACAATTGGTTTCTGGATTTTTTGGTGCGGCTGCACATGTTCTGCATTTTTCTTTTTTTTTTTGGTAACATGTTTTGTTGGGATCGATGTACTTGTTTTTTATTTAAAACTTTTATCTTCTTTTCCGTACATCTCAACGCACTTCCCACTGCACTAATGTTATTGATATTGCCGAACTTTATTTTTTTTGTTTTAATGTTGTGGCTGTGTTTTTCATTCTTTTCTTGATATATCTTGCACCGTTTCCAATGCCGAACAATTTTGTAACGCATTTTCGCCGAATTTGAACATCGTTTCATTTTTTGCCATTTTTTCGGTTACGATCACGATTAAATTAACAAAATTTGTCATTGACGGTTTTACGTTAACTGACACACAAACATTTTGTTTTTTGATGATTTTTTCCCGTCCGTGTATTGCTGTTTTTTAAACTCTTCCTTTTATGCATTTTGTACCGGTCGTAACAATGTTTCTAAAACAAAACATCCTGTTCGATTGTATCGAACAAAAAAAAAAACCATCACAAAATACACCCCAACCGTCCTGATCCGATAATGTCACGCGATTACCCTACACATCACCTGTGTGTGCGTGTGTGTGTTTTTTGTTTTGTTATTTTGCTCTTCTGATGCCTATTGTTTTCGATTTGTTTGTGATGCCACGAAAAAAAACCAAACATACGATAAAAAATATCGCCAAAATCACAAACGACCGTTTTTGTAGCGCGAAACGTACAAACTCGAAGCGATGGCCCAAGACAAAGGATATCCGCCGCTGTCGCGTACGGTCGAGGTGCAGATCGATGTCGTCGATCGGGCCAATAACCCACCGGTGTGGGACAATACGGTTTACGGGCCCATTTACGTCAAAGAAAATATGCCTGTCGGTGGGAAGGTTGTCTCGATAAAAGCCAGGTCTGTGTTGATGCGCTCACGGGTGCAGTTTCGTTTTTAAAGAGTTTTTTATTCACATTTTCACCCGCCTCTGTTTAGTTGTATGTTTCAGTTATGTTTTTTAAGAAGTATTTTTACTTTAATACAATTCGTATGAAATGCCAAAAACACCAACATACCGCTTGACAGTAAATAGGGGATTAAAGGTATGGGATATGAAGCCATTAAACCCACGATCAAACGAAACATTCGTCCTCATTCGCATGTGTTTTTGTTTTCATTTCAAGAGCAGTGCATTTAATATAAAATTTTAATATCTATAAATCCTTTTATAGTTGTTTCACAAAATACCCAATAGGCCTATCGTTACAATAATTCACTCCGAGTGCTATTGATTAATCTTGTTATTTCAACTATTTCAAACGGAAATTCATGTATTAAAGCATGCTGCGAAATCGGTAGCAATGATCTCTGAACGTTAAAAATACGAGGAAACATAACATTGTCAAATAGTTCTTTTTTGAGATACCAACATGCCGGCTGCAACATTCTTGCGGTTGAACAACATAATTGCTGAGATTGATTTTGCTTGATTGATCGACGGGGAACTGTAAAAGGATAGGACGAGCAAGGAGGTGTGTTGTAAATAACGTGATCTCGGAATCGAAATGGAATTCGTTCGACATACATGTGGCAGCCATGGTATGGTGAATATTTGATTGTTATCTCGCTCCATTTTACAGTCATTGAAAAGAAGTACTAATCATCATGCACACGATTCGTTGAATGCCGAGCGTCGTCGACAGTCGACCGATTGTTTAGCGGAAGGCATGTAAAGCATGCTGTTGAGACATTTTTTCATCCTACTTTTGATTGTTTACCTCCATAGTGTGTTGCACATTGCAGCACGAAGATGAATTGTTGAGTAGTATCGCCCTCCCCGTATGGTATAGCTTAAGTAATTAAGGTCCTGTTGGCTAGCGTGTAAGATACGAGCCAGTAATTACTCCCGCTTTAGGAAGAAGTGAATAGATGCAGTAGATTAAAATATATCCAAGCTCGGTTCATCCGATTCTTCCGCCAGCGCACATGAGTTTGGAACGGACCGAAAGAGGTTTGTCCCGAAATGAACTGCCAACAGCTCATCGGGAGCTAATTAACTTCCCATTAGCGACCACCGTCCCTGATCAGGAAGTCATCGTGAAAGCATCCTCATGACGATGTGTGTTGAGATTGTATTTATCTAATTGATATCCGTTGCAGCGGTGTGGTCGGATTGTTTGAAAACCAAAAGAGGACCCTACCCAGCGTGCTCTAGACTCGCTGCGA
Source organism: Anopheles farauti (assembly GCA_000473445.2). Lineage (NCBI taxonomy): Eukaryota > Metazoa > Arthropoda > Insecta > Diptera > Culicidae > Anopheles > Anopheles farauti. The sequence continues at coordinate 8,949,708 of KI915042.1, forward strand.
GGAACCATTCGACGGCTACATTATGAATTATTTACTTCCATAATTTACCGGCTGCTTTGCATCGGGTTCATTTAGCTCAGCGAGCTAGCGCACGCGTCGCAAACGTGATATGTGACGCCTTTCGCGCGAAGGCATACAAATGAGGACACTTTTCCTGGGGGGACTGGGAAAGGGAACGGGTTGGCACACGAGTAAAATATGCCCTCAAGCTCGCAGACCCGGCCAGGGTGGGGTAGGTTGCGCCGGAAGCGGACCGGGTTTGTCCGAACATTCGAGCCCGAGGGTCAGTTAGTTATGTTCGGTTTACCAATCCTTACTGGTGTTGGGTTACCGCATGCGTTTTTTTGTCGGTCCCCTATGTTCGCAGAAAGAAGCTGTTTTTCTTCGCAACACACCCTACCCAGCAACGCGGAACGTATGGTGCAAAATTTTCACTAAAATATTTCGCTGACCCACGTTTCCGGTCGCTCGTTGCCTTCCAGTGCGGTGCGCGCAGCTGGTAATAAGGCAATTAATTATTTTTCTGTCCTAGCGTAGTGTCGTGTGTGGGTTTGTGTATGCTATTGTATGATCAACATAGTATCTAGAGAAGCATCCCAACACCAGCGGAGTGTGTAGCTACCCATGGATTGACCCCACGGTGTTCTCGGCTCGCAATATATTTAGTAGGTGCTTGGGGTTTGGGATATTTTGGGTTTCCTGTTCGTGCGATGCATACACAATGTGTGTGTATGTACTGCCAGCGAACGGTTCGGACGTATGCGTCGTCCGTCGTAGTTGTTAAAACAGCGAAACAAGGGAAAAAACCGACATTTGGCACAATTTTTTTCTCGCCATCCCATCAGCACACTCAAAAACGCCTTACACGTGTCCACCACGATCGCGTCCGCTTTGGAGCAGAAGAAAACGACAAAACGGAGCAAAAACCCTCCGTCCCAACCCCATGCATATCTCATGCGGATAATTTTTTTCCTGTCTGTTTAGCTTCCACTGTCCCCCGCGCGGGAACACCATCGCTTTCCTTCCGGCGCGGTGCGGTTTGCCTCGCTTGTTGTAGCGCACATAATAAAACAACGAAAAAGATAAAACGGAACAAATCTCTTCGAAGCAAAACAAAAACATACGGACCTGAGATTGGGGCTAAAGGATGTGGGTAGGACGAACCGTGAGGTGGCCAGTGAGAGGACGAACGAAACGGGAAACATAAAAAAGGGACTGGTCGCTTCGTTGATAAAAAAAATACACCCTCGCCAAGCATGGCGGCACACGCACAGCCGGGAGGGGTTCGTTGGAAAAGCTTTTGAATTTTTCATGCAAGGAATAACATTCTCACGCTTTTCTAGCATGAGTACACCCACAGCCGCACACACCCACCGGTCGCACGCGGTGGTTTTGTGTTCTAAATGTCACGCGTGGCGCTGCGGCCCCATTCGGCCACATTCGCGCTGACCTCTGGGATCCGCTCATTTGATGATCCTCGGGGATCAGGCTTTCGCACATACCGTGCCGGGGCACGGCCCGGGCACGTACTTATCGCGTAGTGGGAAAACCGTGTTCTGCATGCGCCTGATCCGCTCCGACCGGCATTATCGGCTAGAATATTAAAGAAAGAATGAACAGATTAAACAAAAAAAAAACATACGTGTCGGGGTTAGGGTTAGACTTTTTTTGCTCGATTTCCCTCTATTTTTACCAGGGGATGTTTGCATTAGATTCACTTGGCCAACGTTGATAATACGTACGCAAGTAGATTGCGCCGAATGGCAGGAGGGCAAAATATTTATTTTTTTTTGCTTAAAAAACTCACCATTCCGAGCGGAATGCCGAGCTCGCCGCTGATAATGGTGATTGCGTCCTACCCGACAACGACGACGACGATGGTGCAAAAAAAAAACAAACCCCAATCCCACACTGGGCCGTGAATCAAAATTTCAACAAGAGGCCTCTTTCACGGTGCGATTTTTATTTCGTAACTAATTTAAAAACGTCCCAAAATAATAATTTATTAAAAGGACGCTCCATATGTATAACAAATACTTAGAGTGTTCACAACGAATCGATTCGATTCTTCGATTTTGCTCCACGCTACACTGGTGCGTTAAAACCGCAATAAAAGAGTGTTTTCTGGGAACGTATTGAAAAGATGCGCCCCACAAAGGTTTCTTGTGGTTGAGTACGATTTCAAACATGGAAAAGAAATGAATCAAATTACGACAAACAAGTGTAAATCGAGGCTCGCTTTAACGAAGCCGCTCAAATTGGCACACTAGTTGGGCCAACAGTATGATGGTTTTAAAGCTGTTCTTACCGAACAGTCGACCCTCGTGGGCCCGTTGGACCGTGCTCGAATTGGAATGGATTTTATACACGGCCCGGGGGTAGGCCGACCGGATTAGTGAGAGATTAGGTGGAACTCTAATTATGTTGTTGAAGATGGAACGCATTACCGGTCGCGTGTAATGCGCGACACAGCTCGCATGTAATTCCAGCCCCCAACCCCAGCTGTGTGTAACCCATTTACGTATTCCGCTCGGCGGGGATGACATTCCTTTCCACCCTGTCCCCGCTTTCTCGAATGCGTCGGTTGCTTCCCGGTATGTGTTTTCCTCCTCCCGGAAGCACACGACTGATGGCATTCGAGAGGCTGGCTGCGGCTCGAAACGGAAACACCAGACGTGCATTGTGATATGGGGGGTAGGGTTGGCAAAGGAAAAAAAAGACTATGGGTAAAAAGTAGTCTGCTTGGAACGGGGTGTGGATGCTTTTTTCTGCTCTCCCTCCTTCACTGTGGGGTTGTTTTTCCCATAGCAAACCATCCGTGAACTCGGTCCGCAGCTGTTTGGGCCTGGTTTGTCGCTTATCGCATCGTATCCTGATCTATCTGCCTGTGCGGAGTGTGGCTGCAGAGAGGCTGCACTATTTGTACGTTCATCTTTCCGCTCCGCTTTCAAAAGACCGTGCCAAGGATTGTGTAACCACAGTAACTGAAACCGCACACACACATACGACCGCTTGAGCCATTCCGTACTTGAACGCAGTGGAAATCGCGGGGACGACACGGAGAGGAAGGAATTTACGGCAGCAGGATGTGAAGGATTTCGTGTACGGTTCTGCATCCTCGTCACGGTTTCCTGTGCAATGTATGAATACATGTGTGCTTGAGTGTGTAGTCTTTGTGAGAGCGAATGTTCACGGATCGTCCGTTTCCTGTCGTGCTTGACGCTTCTTTTGTGCTTCTCCTCTTGTGCGGACTGGCCATGAGACGCTGTTTACGCTGTGCGGTTATCACTCTAGCAAAAGTCCATCGATAGGAGGTGGAGCTGCCACGGATGCTTAGCGCCGGCACATGGTCGGACACTATCCTTGAGGTTAGCAGTGGAGATGGGTGGGGCAAGGAGAGGGACAGAAACACATACTATACTGAATACAGTAATTTGAATAGCGCATATCTGGCCATTGCATTGGAAGCGTCACGAAGTAGAAGAAGGGAAGTAGATGTAAATGATTACCGCCAAACCGGTGGTACGATGGGGAATCTTCAAAAAAAAAAAATGAGCGGTTCTATGTCCATTTTAAGACGCAAAAACATAAAAAATTAAAATAAATTTTAAAAATATTTCAACTTCAGTATGTCGCTTTTCAATATATGACGTCGCTTCTTTTATTAGCAGACAGAAGTAACAAGGCATAATTTCATATTGTTTAAATGGAGATGAAAAATAGAAATTCAATATCCACCGGTGAGCAAACGCATTGCTATCCAGGCGCATGGTGAGCTTCAAAATAAATTTAAAAAAATCGATCCGATGGCAATATATTCCGGATCAGGTGAATTGAAAATGTGGTTATCGATGAATGTGACGTCGTTCAATTACCACTTTCATTCGCCCTCGGTGCCCCTCTATCACATAGACGCACATCTGTTGATAGCATCCGGGAGAAGTGGGAAATTTGAACTGATCTATGTGGGAGTTCTTATTCACCTTCGCATAGTGTTATTTGTGGAATAATTGCGCTAAATTTAATGTCTTTTCCGCTCCGTGCCTAACGAGTGCGTTGGTTTGACTTGCGAAGCGACACGCGTTTGGGGTTAGCCTACGGAGGGTGATGAAATTAACAAATAATGTTTTCCACTTGCCGCTAGATTTGGCACAAGCGGCCCCCAAAACCAGTAACTCGGTGCGGTGGAATTTATTTTACGTTTCCCCGAAAAGCACGTGAATTTTATTGATTGGAGAAAGAGAAAGCACCATATCCATCTCCACCGTTGTAAAATCTTGGATTCCAACCGTGACATTTGAAAGGCTTCATGGAAGCATTCGTAATGAGAATTATTCAATTTTCCCATGAAAACGCTCCAGGAGAGCCGTACAACCGTGTGAAAACGGTCCCACGCGTTGCGGTGGATTCGTACCTCACATTGCGATTTGTTTTTCTTTTTTGAAACTCAAACGGCTGTTCTATTGTGCAAATAGGAATAGATTCGTCCGTTTATGCTAAACCTTTTAAGGCTTCGTCTGTGATTCTAAACCACCCTACCGGGCGGGCAATCATAATCAAGCGCACGTTATGATCGTGAACATGCCCGCGGGGAGTCATCCCCATTGTGCCATCAAAACCTCCAACAGGAGGCAAATGACAAGAAGACAAGTGAGCGCCGCCACCACGCAAACCTTACGCATATCGTAGCTCCGGTATAAAATTGAGCAAAAATACACGACATAACGCTCGTACATCCGGGAAACCGTCGGGATTACTGACATGTTTTTTTTTTTGGGGATGAGAAAATATGATTCGATCGTCGCCGGCGAGGGGGAAAATCTTAGGCAATGCCTATCCTTGAAGCAATTTTTTGAAGCGCTTTTTCGCGCCACGAAACACGCACGAGGGATCCGATTCGATGGGAGCGCGATTCACTTTATGCTGTCATAAACATGTCCATAAAAAAGGGCAGACGAGGGGGTCCTCGTGCATCCTCCCGCGGAGATGGTCATCGTGCTTTTTATTCCTCAAATATAGCTCTTTGAAGCTATGTGCAATCGACGGCGGGTCGACACGAGAAAGCCAATGAAGTCAAGCTATGCCGCGGGAGGGCAGGACGAACAGGACAAAGTAATTGGGAAGTTACGAGGGATGTAAACGATAATTCATGAAGTGTGTGCGTGTGCGTAGGTTCACCCCGATAAGAAAAGGTGAATTGCGCGTAACAAAAGAGGCGACGCCGAGCGCCACAATCACAGTCGGAAACGGGCCCGGGAATGCATGAGTAATGGGGAAGTTATGGTTCATGTTTTCGACACGGGTGGTGCCCGGGACAGAGCCTGAAAGCGACAGTAACATACCGAAACCGTTCCGTTCCCCCGCGCTTCCAATTTCCGAGATTTGCGTGGTGGATGCGAAAACACGAGGTATACATCGGTAGGGTCAGTTTTATTTCGAGGAATGCTCTGAATGATTCATTCCCGGACTATGGGAGTAGGGCAGGCAAAGATGATATTTTCGATAGCAACAAGTGAAATGATACGGTGTGTTCCAGATTTCGACCGATTCAAACGATCCTTCAGCGACCGTGAAAGCGAACACTGACCGGAAAGTCCATTACAACTAGTAAAGGTGAACCTTCCGTTCGCTATCGGGCAGTTTTATGTTCGCCCCGGACGAGGTGAGGGTTCGGAAGCGAAGATTGAAGAAAAGAAGAAAAAAAATTTCTCGAAAATTATCTCCTTTGGCTTTGAAGCAAACCTCGACGGTGGGCGGCTTTTCCCTGCCTGTTCGATGTTTGGTGCGTTTTTGTTTTATTACCAGCAGTAAAATATTTACAGAACTTCGGCCATGGCTCATCCACAAGGGCCGAAAGGGAAAGCGAAATCGCCTCGGTTGCCTGCGTTGGGTGCGGTTTGGTTCAATCCAATTCCGCCAACGAAACACATTTAACATTACTTCGCGTCCGCTCGATGGTATCATTTTTCTTCGTCTCAATTTCATGCCCGGTGGTCTCCCCTCCCCGAAAGGAAAGCTGCCGAGAGCGAAGCTAAATATCACAAATTAGATACAGGACTGCTTCCGGCCGGGGTGGTGTCCAAACACAGGGAAAGTGTTGGGGTGCGAGTGGGATTTGTTCCCGGGCGCTCATCGATGGAGATAAATATAAATCGGATATTTATTGCAAAAGTTTCGGCCCTTTTGTTGCCCACGCGACAACCGAGCGCATCCGTCGTGGGGAAGGATCAGGTTTTACGATTCACGGTATTGGAGGCTTTCTTTTTGCTTGCCCGGTTTTCGGGATAATACTTTTGCTCACCTTCCGGAGCGCAAAAAAAAAAAAAAAACGGAAGAGCCAAAATGGAAAAAGTTTTTTTGTGTTTTCACTATCACGAGAGTATGACATCTCCAAACTGCAAGGATTTAATGATGCAACCGTCTTTCGGATCGAATTTCGGGAGCATTAAACAACAGTTTGATTTTTTACAAAAAATCCAAACATGATTGAAATCTGTCTTGGGATAGTACGACAAAACAACAATTAATAATCATTCTTCGAATTCGACGCAACGTTCGAGGACAGGTTGCAGGAGGGCTGCTAGCTCACCCTTGTTCAATGCCCATGCGCTTTTTCGAGCAATGGCTGTGTATTTTACATCATTTTTTTTCTTGTTTATGCTGTTGGCAGTTTCAAGCATGCCCCATCGCAAAGTCGTCTGCCGTTTCGTGCGGCAGAAACGCGAGGAAGTTTTTCGCTCGGTGTTCCAATTTTTTTGGACGTTGTTGCTGTGGCCATCCCACGCTCAAATCCCCGTTGACCCATCCAACAAGTGGGCGATGGTGGTTCGACTAGTAGATGTGTGTGTGTGTGTGTGTTCTGCTAGAATAACTTTTGATTAATGTATACTTTTCCAGCGCTTTTTTGCTCTCTCTCTCTCTGCCTCCAACAATGCCCTTCCACCGGTCGATGGGGTGAGGGAAAAGTTTAAAAATTCAATTACCTCCACAGATGCTTGTCCATGTCAATGACAAACACATACTCTCTCACACGTGTGTGGAAAGTAGAAGATGGACGAACAAGATAGAAGAAAGCTCCTCCAAAGGGTGTTAAAATGGTTCATGATTTTCGCCTCGTGGTGCTGCGAACTGAAGTTGTCATTTATCCTGCTGTTGCAGCAGTAATTTTAAACTATCGCTCAATCGTTAACTCCTGCTTCGGCGAGCGTATTGGCCAGCAGTGAAAAGTGTCACGTATTGAGCGCAGTAAGTGAAACATTTCATTATTTTTAGTCCCCATGCCATGGACTTTATTTTCAAGACTCACACTTTTGGCGAGATGGAGCTTTGGGGGTGTAAACTTTCGGCTTAAGAATCAACATGTTGTTGTAAATTCCGCACATGGACGAATCCCGCGCATGAGAAACTCCTTCGAAGGCCGCAAGGTGAAACGAGCCTGAATAATTCATAAGCGAAGGATGCATAGATTTCAGTTTTACTTCACATTTACCCTTGCCCGGTAGGCGAGAAGTTTTCTATTCACAGTCGCGCCACATCCGTTTGCTGCAGCGTTGAATGCCGTTTGGATTGGGATTCTCGGAAGATAGTCGACCCAAATTCTTGGGCTCGGCCTTGGTAGCGAAGAGTGAAAGGATACAGAGCCCGTTTGTTTCGGTGGTTTTTTGGGGTGAAAATTTGTGAAAACTTTTGCCGTTTCGGGCAAACTTTTTCGCTGCTTCTGCACACGGATACATGCACGCGACCATATGCTGGTCTTCCGCTTAAAATTTTCGTATTATGTGCTGTCGGTCCAAAAGAAAGCAAGAGGATCATCAGATTGAGAATGATATTGTTGTGTGCTGAAGGGAAACCATTGAATGGGAGGGCCCTACGCCGAAATTGCCATGTTTTCCCTTGTACATTGTACCCATTTCAAAAAGGGGTGTAGCTTTTTGGCCGAGAAAAAACGAGCGGGCAAGCAGAAAAAAACTCCTTTCGGTGAAAGTAAAAATGTTAAAAAATGAAGACACAGCAACACCGGAGAAGGAAGGCGCACAGTCCAAGCCCGACGCATAATGGAAAGTTTCTAAGTAAATCTCGGGTCTAAGCCTACGATTGGCTTTATCTCCGGTGGCAGCATATGTCCCCGGCTGATGGCGTGAGCGAATGTAACTTTCGCAAGCAAAGGGTTTTTTTTTGTTTAGTTTCGTCCGCCGCCGGCTGGCGTCGAGTGTGGAAGGTACTGCTTTCGTTTCTTGTTCGACTTTTTCGCTCCCGGTCGTTATTATTTATGAAGCAGGAAGGAATGGTGCGTATTTTTTCTGCTCATCACCGCCACTCGTCTCGTTTGAATTTTACACGACACACACCAACGACCACGACGGGGACGACACCGACGACGTGGTGAACCTGAAACATATGCTGTCTGCTTTTCCGTCTGCTAGGTTTTTTCTGCTGGGTGGCTCTTCCTAGACGCTCCGTCGAGAGCGTTTTGTATCCTCTGGGCATGGGTGTTTATAAAATGGAGCATATTTTTTGCGCAGAATATGTGTCGGGATACTTTTGTTTGATGACGCTAGCGTTTCAGGGCTTGTGATTTTCACCCATTTGCTCGTACAACGATCGTTTATTTACCATATCTTAAAGAGGCAGCTTATGCTTGCGGGGGTGGTTTTGCCGCTTAATATATGGAGCGATGTTTTGTGGGTTCTATGACGATATCATAGATTGCATAAAATCATCTGCAGTTGTTGGTTTCTTTTTGAAAACAAGCCATACCCTACAATTATATTTCAAATTTCACTCTTTTTAATGTACAACAATATATATCAAGTTTCTGTTTAATGTTTTCATCATATATAGCATAGCTAGAACATAGCTTGTTTTCATCATATATAACTGAGATTAAGCATAGCATTCGGTTTCCATACTAGCATGAAAACCCTTTTCAGCTTTTCTACAATAGACCAAAATGTAATTTTAATTGCTACGGAATAAAAGAATTTCGCAGTGCATAGAATTAGACTCGCGGGAAATATTTGAAGCAAAATTCAACACGGGTAGGAAACGCAGATTTTTCTGCGTTATCCGTTTCCTAGATATATTCTGCTCTATGAGGTTTTTCTGTGTTGTATGCTTTTTCGAGGATTTGTACGTTTGATCGTGGGTTTCTGGGATGCAGCTTTGCTGGACATTTGAAAGCCAAACCCTCGCCGTTCGGCCGCTCACTCAACCGATTCGTGTTTTTTCTGGTTGTTTTCCCTCTCCCTGTTTTCGTTCTGTTGCTTGATGCCACAAATAGGAAAGCAAGCAAGGGAAAATTATTAGCAACCGTGTTTTTGTTTAGCGATAGAGCCCCCGACGTGTACTGATGGTTCCTTCCAGGGATGACCGTAACCTAACACTCCGCATTTCGGGGAAATCAAAGCACCTAGCGAACCGAGTCGTTCGGTGCCGCGCAATGTAGTCGTCTATGCTCTAATGATACTCGTTCCCTAATTGGAACCGGTGACACAGAAATCGAAGATGGGGCCTTTTTTCGTTAAAAACGATCCACGGTCACGAGTCAGCGGACACGATCGCGAGGTGTGGTGGGTTCATGAGGATGTTCACGAACGAAAACGATGTTCCAGAGTGGGATGGGTTATTTCATTTTCCTGTTTGTTGTGTGTTTCATTTTTAAGTTCCAGCTAAACGGTGTACTTTTGAGTTGGGTGTATTTTTCGGTTGAATTTAACAGTACTAACATGTAATGGTAGACTCTATTGTTAAGTAGTACTTTGTCTGGTAGGCAGCTGACCAGTTGTATGATGTGTACTGACACCGTTTATTCCATTTCATGGTGCGTTCAACGCGTGGACGCAAATCATCTTCCGTGCAGTTCGGGCATTGAGGGCAATCCGACCGTGTTCTATCGGCTTATGCCGGGCTCGACGGCGCAAACGAACAAGCTGCACACGTTCTATCTTCAGCAACGGCCGGACAATGGTGACACCTGGGCCGACATTAAAGTGAATCATCCACTGGACTTTGAAACGATCAAGGAGTACAATTTGACCGTGCGTGTTGAGGTGAGTGCCTTTGATTACAACTATTTACATTTTAGATGCATTTGTTTCCATGATGTTCGACATAACATAATATTGTTGATAATATGCATTGCATTCGAATTGCTTTTGTTTTTCGTCAAACATAATTATCGAATTTATTGTTTGTTTTTAAATTCTTGTCAAATATGTATCCTACAAATAAAAACATTAATTTATCTTCATCTACATATTAGTTTACTTGATAGTCTATATTTTTTTGTTAAAGTTTGTCCACCTTTCTTTACGAATTGCGGTTTGAACAATTCGTAGTATTTTTAACACACTAGATAATATTTCATTTATACACTTATAGATAATTGTTCATTACCTTAAGTTTGTGTGAAAAACTACTCATGTTCAATCTTTTAATTTTTTCAATCAAATATCAAAAATCATTTAAAAGCTTCTTTGCACGGGTTAACGTACGAGAGCATCATTTCCGATGAAATAATAATTGAACCATGTGATCATGTGTGATTGGTTGTTACTCGTTAAAACTGCGTTTCAAACTGCGTTCACCGTACGAGTTTTCACAAAACGTTTTCAATTAATCCCGGCGTGCTGAGAGCAACTACAAACCTACGAAGTCGAGCTTTGCCGTTTGCCCGTTTCAATTGACGAAAGCCGAATGTAGAAACGAGCCGTGTTACTCTAACTTTTTGAAAGGCGCAAACAAGCTGCGCTACTATGGGAGCGCAATTTTTTATTTATTTTTTATTTTTTAGTTAACTTTCCCTGTCGCTGGTAGATGTTAGACAACTTCTATTAATAAGCATTTTTTACAGCATTCTGTCGCTCGGTTACGGTAATGAAGATTTTTTGTAAGTGACTCGTTACACCGGGTGCAAACGCATTCGGAATTAGTTTTTGCTACTCTTCATAACACCGTGCTGATTATCGAAACTGATCATTTTCACTTTAACATCGATCCTGCATCCAGCAGCTGGCACGACAGTATCGCTCATCCGTATCGTAATCGGAAAAGCATCCACGTAAAAGTTTTCACTCGCAAACTGTGCGTTATGAATGAAAATCCGCATTCGCATAAGAAAAAACTCGAGCACGGCTTCTAGCGGGATGGTCCTCGTTATCACGTTATCGTGGGGTGGTGTAAGGGGGAGGGTGAAAAAGTTTAACGCTGCATACTGCTGTTCATGCTCTCCTGTGAAGCCTATCGGAGCGGCACAACGATGAAAAACGGGCGAGTCAAAACTTTGAATTTGAATAAATTAACTTTTTGGCTCCGTGCCATCGCTGGATGAGAAGTGGAAGACTAGCATCGTACGATGATGCGAGCTGGGCTGGGCTGAGATATTGCGTAGAAAAAGTAGCATGGAACATAGAATGAAGTGGCGTTGAATGCGCGGCGCCGTACTTTATGTTACAGATTTTTCTACCCAAGGTTTTGCCATTCCGATTTCTGCAATTATTAGTGTGAAGTTTTATTTTCTTCTCGCTTCAATTGGAATCTTCGTTTGCCTATTAATCCAGTGTTTTTGCTGTTGAAGTTCTGGAAAAGGTTTGTGTACACGTGGCAGACTAAGAGTTGTTTGAAGTTTGTTGGTTTCAACTGTTTCTTTTCATCCTCATATACGCAAATTCATGGTAAAATCCTTATGAAACGCATCCACACGATAACGAATACTTTTGTGTGAAACATTAAATGCAATTATTATTTTTTAAATTAGAATTTTCTTCATTATTCTAACAAAAAAGAAAAATCAGATAGGCTATACGCCTTTCTGCTCTAGAGTCTCTTGGAAGAGAGAAAACAAAATCTAAAAAAAAAACGATCGCGATCGATTTAAAAAGGGATGGTCGGAACGTGCCTAGCTGAAAATTTCCGCTCGGTTTTGCAATGGAAACCGGGCCTATAGCATCACAACTTTGGGGCAAACACGCGCGGTAGATAGTTGAAGAACCGGATGTGGCAGATTGGACGGAACCCACCGAGAGAAAAGTGCCTCTTAAGAAGTGCACTTTTTGGGTGCATGTTAGAAACAGTTTTTATTTGAACTTCCTTCTCCAGCCAACAACCCCACGCCTCTCTCGGAGGGCTCGTTTTCTAACAAACTCTATCAAAACGAACCCGCGCGAACCAAATTCTGAATTTGCTCTGTCGTTCGAAACAACAAAAAGAAAATTTCACTGGGTGGAAATAAAATAGAAAAAAAAAAACGCGATTCAATGGCTCTTGTGAGTTCTGGCAACGGTGGCTGTACAAATGGTGGAGCGATTCAGCGATCTAGTGGTTTCGGGTGGTGTTGGTTTTTTTTGCGATCGTTCGGTGGGATATTGAGCGAGCTGTTCACAGTTGAAACGAACAGAGTCAATTTTAGGCTCCCTCTTCGTTCTTTTTCGGTGTACACGTTCGAAGCAGTCTGAGTTTGGTCGGAAAATCGGCTCTAGTGCTCTCGGGAAGCGCTCACAAAACCATAAACAGACTGAGAGCGCACTGGTTGATGGCTTTCTCTCCCCTCTCTCATTCCCTCTTCAGGATTACACGGGAGCAAAAATGCGCCAGACGCGGGACGCGTGGAAAAATCGCGGCAGCTCACATTCGTGTCGTAAAAAATCAGTTTTTCGCCCGTTTCGCTGATCTATTTTCGCGAAACGCTTTTCATTCCTTTCGGTTTGTGTACGCTTCTTTAAGCCCGACAAGCACACACTCGACGGGGAAGAGCTAGAAGCTAGTGTCAAGATCTTTGCTTTTCGGTTTGGTTTTTTTGCCCGAATCGCCGGCTGGCCGATTAAGTTGGAAGGAGCAAAAAACAAATCCCTCAACTTCTCCGATAAAGACGTGTTTAATTCGCAGTACGAATGCTACCAGCTGTGTGTGTGCTCGAGCCCTTTCACGATTCTTTTTTACCGAAATTGATGTGATCAGCGTTAGGGTGGGTGGGGTTGGGTGGAAACCAACCAGCAGCAGACTGACGGAAATAAAAGTTCGGTTCACGTTCGTCCATGATGGTGTGCGGATTTTTTTTGTCCTCATGCAACCGGTTCTGCTTCAACTTCCACAATATCGGTTCCATCTGTAGCGGGCATGGATTTGTGCAGAAACTTTTAATTAGGGCCGCAGCAGATATGTTGGCCAGCGCTCGAACGGATGTCGTTTGCTTAAATTTTTGCTGCAGACAGACGGTTCTCGCTTGCTGTTCCAGCACCAACCACTCTCAACCATTCCACACGAATAAAGCCGGCATGCTTGACGGTGCTCATTTTATGATTTTTTTCTCTCCTCGGTGGCTGTTTCGCTTACGCCCACCGCTTGCATTCTGAGTGGGATAACAGCTAATTAGTTTGTTTTAATAACAATCTCGCGCTTTCTTGGGCCAGCTTTTGTGCCGTATTCCACCTCGCTTGATAACGATCAAAATGGGATAGCATAAGCTGTTCCCCTCCACTCGGGATTGACTTTGTTTTATTTGAAACACAAATCAGAATCGCTTGCTTCCTTCCTGTTTATGGACGGTGCCTCCACGGGGCGAGAGTTTATGATTTGCATTCCCAGTATCGTCAATGGGATGTGTGGTGGAGAGGAAAAAAATATTTCAATGAATGAGATCCCCATGTTGAAGCTATATAAAATCGTTCGTGAAAACGTTTTAATTTTTTATCGCTCCTTTTCTCACGAATAAAAAACCTACTCGTGGTGGATATATTCTCTCTTTCTCTCCCTCTCGCTCTCTCTCTCATTCTCTCTCTTTCGCTTTCTCATCAGACAAGGATGAAAGCTATTCAAGGAAGAAACGATATACTTATTTTTGAAAACCACTGGAGCGCTGCTGCTTGTGTGCGAAAATAAATTGATTATTAATTACCAAACTTTGGCGTTATAAATATGCATGTGCCTTCCGTTGCCCTCGAGCAGAACCGTTGAGCGTATTTTATTAAAACGATTGCACAAGCGTGAAACAGATTTATGCTTTTATGGACCCGTGGCAAAGCGTGCGATGCAAATAAAATAAACACAAAAGCAAACATGAGACACACAAACTGCGCCCACGCACTTCTGAGGTGGTGGAGAAAAATCGACTGCCTGGCCTAATAAGAAACGCACGATCGCAGTGGAAATGATTTTTGAACGAAAAACTTCTCCAGTAAATGGAAAATAACGAATCCAATGCCTGCACAATGGGCATTTGTTTAGAAACTAAAATATGTTGGAAAAAGTTGGAATAAAATCACGTTTTTATTCGGTTTTTTGTTCAAACGTTTGTTTGTTGGATCGAAATTCCATTATTTGTAATTTTAAGCATTATAATCTTAAAATATTCCATAACTTGAATCATAAACTAAGCTACGTTTTCACCAAAATTCGATAATTATTAATCCGTTAACTGTTGTAGAAAAAAAAGTAGATCAACTTGAGGTAAGAAATATTTCTTTATCGTTTGTTTGAACATTATCGTTTGTTGCCTTTACATAACTTTTACATGAATATCACGATTAGGAGTGTTATAGCTGAAATGTATTTTTTTTTATAACACTATATATATTGAAGTGAAGAGCTTGAAAAAACGACAATGAGCAACATTCAATCTTAAAGTGATAAGCTTCGATTAAACTAATTTTCCTATTCCTCTTTCTGAAAGCTAAAACCTTTTTTTTACTCTTCACATTTCTTATCATCTAAATTTATGTAATCATTATAAAATAAGTCAAACAAGTCTGGCAGTTTGCAGTGGCGTCGAAAACAGCTATTCAAACATAAGCGACTTTGTGTCCATAAGAGCTCAAAAATTCCCACTGTCCATTAAAACAGCCAATGAAGCGAAGCGCAGAAAACTCATAATGTTGCTTGTATATGAAAAATGGAGCGATGACTTCTCTGACGACGGGCGAAAAGTTCGCTTTCTATCGAATTAACGCTGCGAATGGAAAATCGTCTTCCGATAGGGAAGAAGTTTTTTCACATCTTTTGCTTCCATAGTCACGCCAAGTGCCGTGAAGATTAATGTGGCATCAAATCCGTTTGCGATTAAACAAATCGCATCACATGCCCCTTTTCTCTTTTGTCCTCGCCGATGGAGTGCGGCTCCTGTTTGGAATTGTTTTCGCGTGAAATTGTTGCTAAAAGCTTAGCGGCAGCGGCTGCGATGGTGCGTTCATTATTTGTGTGCGTTCGTGCGTGCAAACTCCCGACCTTCCCTGTTTCGGAGGGGAATAAATTAAGCAAAGCGTTCCATTAATTTGCCACCGCTGTGTTGTGATTAAGTTTTGATTAGGCCGAGGCCAGCGTGGAGGAGTGCGGCCAGAGGCTCGTGTTTCTTTCGATAGCTTTAAAGTTGTCTAGTTGTCAACCTGCGGATGGGGCGGGTGTTATTCGTGCAAACAAGCCACACGCGAGCTAAAAGCCTGCTAGTTGCGTCGCGATGTTTGCGGTGCGATGTCGCTTGGGAGTAATTTTATGAAATTGATTTGTGGTATTCCGTGAAAAGTTACTCCATTAGCGACGGGCGATGGTGCTGCCCGTGGGTTTGCTGTCACTGTACCGCATGTTGACTGTGGCGAACTTTTCAGCGAAATCCCCACTCTCGCCTCTTGTGCTTATCGGTAACAGCACACCGCAAACGCCAGCAGGAATGTGTAGGAAAATGGAAGTAAAAAATATAAAAACAAAGCAATCCGCGGCCATAGACGGAGGACGCAGAGTGCGAGAGACATGTTTCGGTTGTACAAAACATAAAAATCTGCTCACCGCAACTCGACATGTGTGTGTGTGTGTAGCGAGGGGGAGGCAGATAAAATGGCAACCGAAATAGAAGCGATATTTCTCGTTCTCGACCATATGACAGCGACTACTGCTATTACCCCACAAGAAGCGCATAAACTGACAAAACAATGGCAACGGATGCTACCGTTTTCTCTTTCTTTCTCTTTCTCTTGTTACAACACACCGCACACACGAGTTGCTTTTTTTTGCAACTCTCGTAGCTTTTTCTCGTAGCGAGTTCGTAGCTTTTTTTTGCAACACTGAAATACGGAGGAAAATGTTTTTCGGTTGTTTATTGTGGAAGCAAATTGTACACGGCACCGGGCGACACTGGTCCGGAATGGGAATGTGATTGCAACGGGTAGGGTGGTGGAGTAAGGCCAACCCGAGAATGGGAAAGGCTGATGAAGATGAATTTTTATTCACCATCAGGGATTGCCTATTGTGGGACCATCAGTGTCACGAGTAAATGCACGTGTCGTAAGCAATGGGGTATTATTGGAAATAAAGTTTATTCGGTATGCAATGATGCGGAGAAACAATCAATTGATTATAGGATAAGGTTTTAATAAAAAGAAAAACAATGCTTTTCAGATTTCGTTTAAATTTTGGGCACTTTTTCAATTCTTCTTACACGTCTCGTTTAAATAAAAATTTAATCCAATAAAATCTTACACGATCACTAATAATGGATAATTAGTTCAACGATAAATCTTTGTAACTTTCCTACATTAAATACTCCAAGCGCTTTCAAAACCGGGAAGTTTATGCATTACGTTTAAATACAAATCTAAATAGTGTGTAAAAAAAAACTACCATTTATAATACAAAAGAGTTAACAACGAACTTTCATAAACTTAATAGCGTAAATTTCAACAAACCATAATAGCAAAAGCTATACCACCCTCTTTCTGTTCTGTCATCAACATGTTACTGGTATGAAAAAAAAGTACAAATCAAGACAATGCAACTAAGCTGCATAACGCAAGGTGATTCATTTTCCACATCCATCCCACCGTGTGTGATGAATGCAGCAGCAAATTATCAACACCTGCGGATTACGTGGCATTCCGGATACCTATCGGAGCATGGAACACAAAGATCCATTACCATCGCACCATCGTCTGCTGAACGAGGAAAGCGTAAAAGATCGCAAGGTGACAGAGTATGACCAGTTTCAGGGTCAGATGAATCCCCCTTTTCGACGAAAGGTGTGGTGATTATGATGATGAGAGGTACTTTATCTTTCCATCAAAGCCACAGAGCCACGAGCGGGGATGTGTATGCTGCTGGTATTCCCATTTGGGGTTCGCTTAGATCGATGAAAGCTGGCGACCCGACAAACAGCTTTTTTGCTAGATTTATTCCTTTCCGCTGCGTTCATCTCGACCCGGACACATGCTAGCAGCACATCGCTAGTGTATGATTATTTAAAGCGAATCGCACAGAAATTAAGGAGTAATTGTCTCCTGCTTTGTCCTGCTTTAATAAGGCCTTTGATGCATTCGTGCTGCTATGGGTTTAGCATTATTTTTGTCTTTCTAACCCCCCGACATCATGGGTGCAACCATTCGCGCACCGTGCCCGATTTGCCCGTGCGCCGGAATTAGCCGTATGTTGATTTGAAAACCCCATTTCGGGACGGCATAAGCTTCCCTGCTCGAGCGTTGTCGATGCGAAAGTGTACGCCACACTCGACACAAGTGGATTATCTTCATACACACACACACACATGGGTGTATGGGAGAATTTGCAGGTGAACCGACCCGTTTCGCCATTTGTTCGCCGTGTCCATCCACCGGTTTGCCGGTGGTGGCAACCTTCCAGACACGCAACTCATCTTACCGGCTGGGATTTCGATTGCGCGAACATCCGTGAGCCTGATCCGTGGCTACGGGCAGAGAAGGAAGGGGAAGGTGAGTGCACAATGTACGCCACCCGTTTCCACCATAATGCAATCTAATAATAATCCATTGAATGCACTTTTGTCACGGCTGCCGGAGCAGTCGGGGGAAAATTTGCATATAAATTACATTTTCATAAATTAATACGAAATCGGGCGACATAGATATTCCGGAAGCTATAATCTATTTATCTTCGCAGCTTTGGTCGGAGAGCCCGGCTGGTGGCGAAACTACAGTGAGTGTACAATAGGTAGGGCCAGCCATGGGTTCGGTATGTGGGTTGAGCGAACCGAACACTGTTTCTCTGACGGAGACGACGATAATAGGCCGGAGCGTTCCCATGCTCGTCGGTTGGTTTCGATCTCTCGGGCCCCAGCTCCGGTGAAGAAATTTCTTTGATATGATGCAGCTTTACGAACGAAAGTGTTAATTTCGTGCATCAAAATGATTTTGTCGTACTGTGCAGCAAAGGGAGCAACAAAAAAGCGACGAACAAATAATACGCTACAATCGTTCTACATTTCGTACGACACGTACCTGCCTCAAGCTGCTCCGAAATTCATATTGGAAATGGCTGCTGGTCGTGTAACCGAGAACAATAGGGGAGAAAATTTTAAAATGAATTTTCAGCTTCCATTCCATCTTTCGTAGCTCGGTTTTTCTGTGCGTTTTCTCAGCGAGCCAGAATGGTGCGAGCATTCGGCCAGTGGAACAGAGAGCCCCTAATTGGGGCCCTGTGTAACCATAGCGCAAAATGTAGCTAATGAGCCTTCCTTGTTTCGGTGTTCCGGGTAAAGCTTGTATATATATATACTTTTTTTTATTGTAGTCTGCTGTCTGCTACGTCTATTCGTCACACAGTGCCTGGCTCCGTTGCTTAGGGGCGGATTTTATCGTGAGAATAATTATGCGGCATGGTTAAGCAGCTTACCGGTGGTTTTGGTTTGCGGTTGCAAATGTTGTCCCATTGAGTATGTGCGGGTCATCCTTGGTAGGATTATTGAAATCCTACTCGCTCCTTATCCGGGAAGCGAATGATTCACCGGACGAATAAAAGGTGTCTTAATCCAAACTCATTACAGACGGATTCGTTAGTGCTGGCGACAAAGGATAAGGTGAGAACAAAGGCGCACGGAAATAAAAGGCAGAAGTAGCACTGTTTCTATGTAACTGAAGCGAATCCTCGAAGCTTGTAATAATTCTTCCTGCTTCAATCTTTTATTTCGCTACATTGTCCTGGCGCTGCAACAATCCGAGCGACACATTTACACCTCGCCGTGTAACAAGTGCATCGTTATGGCGGGGCGAATGTAAATGAGCATTCTCGAGCATCCGCTCAATCACGCGGCAAAGTAGATAAAGCAGATCCAGCAAACACTACGGCGGGAGACGCTTCGCAGTGGCGCTGGTTGGGAGATAATGGCATTAAAAATGATTGGCTATTTTTGCTAGCAAAATGATCTTTTATTATAATAAAGCACAAAATTATACGATAAATTGGCGGACGCAAATGTACTTACCGCTTTGCCGACGGTGATGACGCTGGCGTTGAGAATGATGACGGTAATGGCGTCTTCAATTTAGCTGTATTAATGGGCTATGAGAGCAGCAGCGAAACAAAGAATAAAAAAACGCAGGGTGTTAAACCCGCCCAACACAACTATAACAGTAGAGTTTTTTTAGTGCTGCTGGAATACACGAGCGGCTCAGGCTTAGTGATAGATTGTGAACCTCGGCCTGGCCTGGAATTGGGTCAGCAGCGATTATGCAGTGGAGCGTGTGCGCGTAGTGAGGCAGCATAATGTACGCCTCCCCGCCAGGGCGCGGGTGAGTGTAATGTAAGGACGTTCTTTCGGCTGTACGGTTGCATATCTTACGACCACACGTCTAGACACACGGTATTCGGTCCGGGATTGTTCCGGAGG
Organism: Anopheles farauti; assembly: GCA_000473445.2. Lineage (NCBI taxonomy): Eukaryota > Metazoa > Arthropoda > Insecta > Diptera > Culicidae > Anopheles > Anopheles farauti. The sequence goes on from KI915042.1 coordinate 8,969,323, forward strand.
CGATTATTACGCTATCGATCGCGCTGCTCTCCGGCATCATTTCTTCCAGGACGGAATACTCTCAGCAGCAGCAAACAAATGGGCAAACATCGGCAAGTAGTTCTACCGGAATGAAGGGGCAGCAATCTTGTAAGACATTACCATCACCTTTTCCCTCCCCGGGCCGGAGCGAAAGATTATTACTTAACTTGCTTATCTGTATCATTTTGTATCACCTCGCCCAAGACGGGGCGAAAGTTCTGGCGCATCGTTTGCTGACGCAGCAGCACGCAGACAAAGTTTGCTGGTAGAAAGCACAACCCGTAACTGTTGCAATCTTGAATCGGTTGCAAATAGTTGATGGTAAAGTATCACTAAATACCGCTACCCCAATACCGGTCGCTTGTACCCACGTTCGTTAGTGGCACCGGTGGGAGCAATGTAATTTAATTTCTTTGCTCTCAACCCGACCACCGGGGAGCGGAGAGTGCCCTGCTGGATAGCAACCGAAAGCCAAAAGGTTTGTAACGAACAAAGCATCGCGTAACGACTACCTTGACTGATAGCAACCGGCGTTAGCAGAGGGAAAGAAATGATCGATTTTAAGCGCCACCAGGCGTCTCCATTTCCAACGCTTTCGAAGCAATTCCGCAACGTTTTGGACCCTTCGCTCGCCGCATGTTCGGTGTGCGAAGACGTTCCGTGTTTGCTTGCAGCTGCAGCGTCGCACCGGCCAGTGACCAGCCACCAAACTCGGCAATCCTTTTCCCGTGCTTAAAGGGCGATTAAAAGCTTCAAACAGTTTTGATGGCAGTTTTAATAGGATCAAATTGTTCGGAATGCCTCTATATGTGTGTGTGTGTGCCAGACGACCATCAGCGGTATCGCGTGCTGTTTACTGGTGATTGCAAAAGTTTTTTTTTGCCTGTCGGTCGCACGTCCGGTGATGGGAAAAGTAGGAAGAGTAAGGGATTTTTATTATGACGTTCATAAAACATCAAAAAATTGGTTGCCAAAGTTTAGGCGTTTTTAATGTATTTATGGCGAGCTGTTTTTCGACAGCAAGAAGTTAAAAACGCAAAGATGGATGGCACTTTCGGGTACGGGTAGCTTGCAATCGGTAGGTAAAAGAGAGGACATTCGAAGGTCGGACGCGGTAGGGTTTAAGGTGATCGAAATAGCTAAATTTTGGATGCTTCTGTTTGGGGTGAAATTGTTCCGCGCTGTTTTTAAATGCCACCCATTGTGGTTACAATCAGCAGACTACAAAGCAGTCGGCACGTTTCCATTCCATTCTCATTAGCAAACAAAGAAAGCACACTCGGTGCGCTGGAATACATACAAAAGGTTATCATTATGCATACACACACACGCGCACGCACACACTCACACGTCGCTGCATAAAACAGTGTGTGCAGCTCGTAAAAATGATTGCAAGTAATTTCGAATTTAACAACCATCAGGTCATAAGGTGGGTGGAGATGGAGTTTCCCTACACGTACGACTCGCTACCGGTACAGGGAAGGATACGGGTTTCGTTCGTTGAAAATATTTTCGGTCCGCTTTCCCACACACATAAATGCGATTGAAACGATTTCGGTCGTCTCGGTATGTACCGGTTTGCTGCTTTGTGTATAAAAATGATTATGATCGTCACAGTACAGCACAGTCTTATTATTCGCGTCACAAACAAACCGTTTCGGCAGCTAGGTACGGAGTGGAATGCGCCAAAAATTTACATACCGCCTTTCCGGCTTCATCTTGATGGAGACATTGTGCACCGGTCCATGAAGTTTTTTTTTTGTTTTGTTTTGAGACAGGTAAGATGAGTATGAGTAAGTGAATGACATCCTGTGCCTTAATTTTCCTACCATATTCCACCGCAGCATGGGTGGCATACACAAGGGCGAACACGAAACGCGGCACGGTAAGGAGTCGCAAGAGAACCGCGGATGTAAAATTTAAAATTTATGTCGAACATCATCAAATTAATGCTCATTTTGCTTTCAACCTTTTGCTGCCTTTTGGTGGCTTCTCGCTGACGGAATGTGGTTTTGCTTACATTTTGTTGTGTTTTTTCTCTCGTTTGCATGGATCCGGCGCGCTGGTACAAATAATAAAATAAAAAAAAACAACAACGCACCGAACATCATCGCCTGGCTGGGACTTTCGCTGCATCGCTCAAACGTCTGTGGCTCCATCAACAAACCGCCTGTTTCCATCTCTATCCCGCAGAACAACGGCGCCCAGCAACTTGCATCGGAAGCGACTGTTTACATACAATTAGAGGATGTAAACGACGAAATACCGCTGTTTACCGAACGTGAACAGGAAACCGTACTCGAGGGCGAACCGATCGGTACGAAAGTGACGCAGGTGAATGCAATCGATAAGGACGGCACCTTCCCCAACAATCAGGTGAGTGTTTGTTCGAGAAACGTTGTGCGACGGTCGCAAGCTTGGTGAGGGGTCCGTAATTGTCTTTTTCGGGTCGAATGTGTCGCCGATGACACTCGCTTGCAGTTCAATCACGTCTCTTGCATTAATTCTCCAACTCAATAGGGAAGAACTGCACCGCTATTGGTAAGAAGAGGAAACATCGCAGGAATTTTTTTTTTTCCAAAACATCATTTCAAACAAAAAACTGGAAACCACAAGCGGGAGGTTTTCGGAAGTATTATTTATAAAATTTACTCCCCATTCCTGCGACACCAGCACGCTTTTCCCAGTGGGGCTAAAACCCGTTGCTAATCTCAGCCAACCGCACCGAATGCGCGCTTCTCCTTTTTTTCTTTAATCCTTTGCCAAAGGAAAGTCCTACCCACCAAACCCAACTCGAAAAGGGGTTCTTTACGTTTGATTCGGGGAAATATTTTTGGAACAACCAGAAACTCGGGCGTCATGCGGTTACCGCAAAAGCGCACTTTATGTTCCCACGTTTCCAACGGCGACTCGACATTCGACGTCGGTTGGCGTTATCTTCGGTTAGGTTTGCGTTTGTGTTCGGTCGTCGCGCGGTCGATGCGACACAAGTCTTTGGCCACTGCCTGACTGCTCTGGTGGTTGCTACTCACTGCCAAACCCCAGCAAACCCCCCGGCTTGTGCGGGAAGGAAAACCGGAATTTTATCGCAAATAACTTTCCATTTGATTATTTAATCTTGAATTCCGATTCGCCGGAAACAAGCGGAAACAGCGCTTTCCTTCGCATCGTGCCTGCGCCCGATTGTGGAGATGTGGCTGCATGATAATAGCCGAGTTTTAGTCGAGATTCTTGGTATCGTGGCAGATATGGTAGATGGTGTAGTAAGGCCCTGTTTTTCGCCCCGCGCAACCCAACCCGGTGTGCACCAGCGAAAGATGCAAAGCTGGATTGGGTGGTTGCGTTGTTGTTTGATAGCTCTACGAAAGGGGTTTCTGGTGCGGGTGGCCGTGTTTATGAACTGTGTACAACGCAGGCCAACGTTTGTTGGACTGACCGGCCGCGCGACCTTCTGCTCCATGCGTGTCAGCATCGATCCCGTTCACAGCGCTTTGCCTTTTCCATTTCACCGGTCATTCATACCATTGGGAGGTTGGCTGAAGGATGCTCCACCTATTCCACCTCCAGCTCCTTTCGCAAGGATTATGAAATATTCATTTTCTCCGGGCCTTGGTCTTTCCGGCGCGTTGCTCATCGGGCGGTGAAAGTGATCGAGCCCCGACTCAGGACCGGATTACAAAGCCTCCTCCAGCCTTCGCTGGCCCAGCTTCGATGAAAGGCGAAAGTTGATCAGATAAGCCAGACCAAGGGACGGGCAAACTTCTTGTGCCTGGAATCGTGGCAGGGTTCCGATATTTGCTTTTTTATTTTTGGTTGCGTTATTCTTCCCTTCAAACCATACTTTGTAAAAGGGGTTGTGAAGATGTACCCGGATGAGGTGCTTCCGGCCCGGATGTGTGCGTGTTTGGCCTTGGTATTCCTTCTCACATCTGTTCCTGCTTACATATATCGGGCGTAAGTGTTCGCAATCGATTACGATACAGCACGAGGCGTGGGTACAGCCTGCTTGTCGATAATCGTATTAAAAAACTGCATGAACTTTGGAATTCTACTATTTGAAATAATTGGTTTAAGAATGTTGAACCATGCCTTGGTCCTTAAACATCCGCATAGCTTTACGTTATACGGTATAATTTAAAAACATTCCAAAAGTCATAACAATTTGTGTTCGATTGTTCCGGCTTGAACATCCCACCAGCTCATTTCCCGCACGATACCGAGCGTTCCAGTCGGTCGGTATGCCATTACGCCGCACCCGTTTCAGTATCTCAATCAAGCTCCGGTCCTCGATTTACCCAATTCAATTACATTTTCGGGTCACTTTTTTACCGTCACCCGGCCTGGGACCTGCATTTCGCTCATCATTACTCAGTCTATTATCGTTAGAAGCAATCGCTCGCGCTATTAACAGCGGGCCATGCTAATGAACTGGCGGCATTTACTGATCCGTCGCTTTGGGTGATCTTTTTCACACGGGTACTTGCGGTTCGCTGGTGAGTAATGTGTTTTTCGTGTGAATAAAGATGCAAAATTTGGAGTCGATTTAAAATTTTTAATTGCACCCTCGAGGATAGCTGCGCATAATTATTGGGGCTTGGATCCTAACCCCAACTGAACCTCGGCTAAGGTACGGCCGCAGGGCAAAAGGGATTCAATTATGAAAAAGGTTCAATGTTTTCCAATTAGTAGGAAGTAAAAAGTTCTGCAACCATGGAAAAGACGATGCTAATAAGAAACTCCCAGAGCAGTGATTTCGTATTTATTTTTTGCTATAAAGCGTATCACAGTTTTTATTTTACCCACGTGAGCTCAGCGCTTGTCTTCATGTCTTCATGGAAACAATTCCTTCGTCCAAATCGTGAAGGGAAGCGAATCTTCCCGATTCGGTTCGGTGTCATTCCGTTGGATCGATGGTGTAATTACGCTCGCCGTAGCCCATACACCAAATTGCACCGATTAATGCTAATGACTGTTGCGTCCGTCACCCTCGTCCGTCTCTTCTGCTCGGAACGCATTTTCATACATTTCGGTTTAATTGCAGGTGTACTACTACATCGTCGACTCGCCCCGGAACGAGGGAAAGGATTTCTTCGAAATCAACCTGCAGAGCGGCGAAATATTCACCAAGGTTGTGTTCGATCGCGAAAAGCAGGGTGCGTACGCGCTGGAAGTCGAAGCACGTGACGGTGCTCCATCCGCTCGACCGAACAGCAATCAGCAGCCCAATTCAGGTGAGTTTTCGACGTCGCGCCTTGCGTCATGTTGATGATGTTTTTTTCTTCTCGTCTCCCACTCGCTGTATTGATTATTTCGCTCGCCCTCTCCACACAAAGCGCCGAACCAATGATTTGAGCAAAAGTCATATTCTTACGCGAGCTTATCTTCCTACCTTGTACCGACTTTTTTCTTCGCGAGCATAAGCTGCACAAATATTTTCGCACCCTTTTCGACCGAATGTTTTGTGTCCGTTTTATTTTGCGTTTCCCCATCATAGGCACGTGCCAGATAAATGATGGTAGCAAACAACGCATTCCTACACACGTGCACGTGCGTAGCAACGGATATTCACAGCACCATCCGTTAAACCTGAATGGAAAAGGCGCGCGCGCGCCCGTGAAAATGCGTTCCACTCTTCTTTTTCACGGTGTGAAGAAACGCACGATAAACCGGGAAAATCGAGAAACGCGCGTGTTACAATGCGCACGAAATGAGCGGCACGGAAATAGGGAAAAGCAATTAGCGATCCCTTTTTTAATATTCATTACTTGTAAATTAATAACTTTCGGGTGCCCCGGAAGTTCGCGGCGAGCGATGCGCGCAACGCAAACGCAACAGTCGCGAAGATAAAAATTAAAACGGTGGTAAATGGGGCCAAATTCTAGTCCCTTTTTTGTGCCTGTATGTGTGTGTATACTTGAAACTTCTTCAAATACAGTTGCGAGAGATATTTTTGTTATTACCTATTTTACATTTCCTGCTGGAAAGAGGTAAGATGAGGAAAACTTCTTTTTGGTCGCGTGATATCCATGACTGCGAAAAGCTTTGTTCCATCACGACTCCTGAAGCGCAACGGGGTTCTTCTGGAGTGTGGTGCTGCGAAAAAAGGGTTGCTTAAAGAATTTTCCACTGTAATTAACCGTTTTATTAGGTGTGCTTTATTGATGCGCGTTGTCTTGCGACGAGGTTGTAAAATATTTTGTGGAACATTCTAGCAATGAAAGTGTGATGGACCATTTATCTACTTTGACAAGAGTTCAATAAAACGAATCATTTAATTCACTCTTTACTCCACATTGCGACGCAAACAACAACTTTTGCGGTTTGTATTTTACTCCTTCCTTCCATGAATCGTTAGTCAGCTTACATTAAACCGCAAAACTTGCTTTCCAACAGTTCATTTTGTAGCGCTTTTGCGACATAAAACATCTCTTAATCTTTTCACGCAAACCATTCCCACCGACGGTGCGTCCAACAGTATGGTCAAACAGTCCTCATCGAAGGTTATTTGGCTTTCGCACGGTGTGAAGAGCCGGGCTGATCATCTACGAGCAGAGGACCGCAAATGAAATGGATTTTTCACTCCACGCGACATTGACCCGGGAGCTTAGCAGTCGGGTTCGTGTGGCTTTTTCTCCCCGGTGCGTAGTTGTGGTCCGATCCATCGCCCGTGTGACTTACCGTGGCACCACATCCGTCCATTAAATGGCAAGGTAAAATGGTGAACCTCGGTCAATCATTAAACCCCTATCATCAACCCCTTTCGACCGCACTAATACGATGTGACGATGGTAGTGGGAAATGATTGGAATTAGTTTTTTCGTGCTTGTGTTACCTTGCGCCTACTACACTTTGCCATCGTTTGCTGACCCATCGCTTTGGGTGTCCCCCTCGCATCGCACCATCAATGCGTGCCAAACCCTTTGGAATTCCAGCACACCCAAGGCACGGCAAAACCCTTCGGTTCGGTTTTTGCAACGGGTTACATTAAAACGCATACGAGCGCCCGGTCGTTCGGGAGACGAAACGAAATTACAACCCGTGCTCCGTGCTATGCTATAGCCAACTCTCGTACCGGAAATGGGTTCCTGGTGAGGTGATCCGATCCGGTCCGGATTTTTGCAAATGTGCCCCTTCCCAAGGCACTGCGTCGGTGGCGGTGGTATGAGCAGCCAATAACTTTTAAAATAAACACTCCCTTCGGCTCTCGCCGCACCGAAAAGCTACCGATTTTCCTTCGAAGACTGAATCACTGCTGAGATGATTGCATGTATTTGTGTGAGTGTGTGTGTGTGCGGGGCACTTGGTTTGAAAATAGGACGCAAACTGTAGACCAGCGGTTTAACCCCCAGTCCGGACCGGTTGCCCCCGGTAGCTAGATGTCCTCTTTAATTTGATTCGAAAGTTTTATGTCACTCCGTACAAAGTTTCACCGGCGGTTTTTCGAAGCGCACCAAGCGGAGGTTAGCTTAAAGTCAGATGAACGTGCCACTGCCAGGGCAGAGCGATAGCAGGGTGGCAATTTCCTCGTTGCGAAAGATGCAACCCCCTTCATGCTCACATGCCAAACACTTGTGATGCACTCGTTCCGAAAGGCAAACACGCTCGAAATCAAATTCTGCATGCATGCATGCATGGTTGGATGCGAGAGCTGTGGCTATTTCGTGCGTGCTCGAGAGTGGTGCCGGTGGATGTGTACAAGCCCGCCCGAGCGTCGAGCATATTGTGCGTACGTACGTGTGGCTTAAGGGATGGGTGATAATGTTTAACATGTTTATTACTACCGTTTGCTGTGCTGTGGCGACGAGTGTTTGTTTTATTCATAAAACGGCCGACGGGTTGCGGGGTTTGTTAATTCGGACGAATTTATGAGCCGCTAGGCGGGGCTCGCATTTTACTCCGCAACGAAACAAAACGAAACGGCTGTCGAAAGATATGCTTCCACATTTATTGCGTACCGTTTCGTTTGCGCCTGGGAAGAAAATCCACTGCTAGAGCGAGCCATCTTGGGAGGGAACGGTTGGGGCGCTGGCTTTCGTGGCTTTGCGTTTGCTCATTTCACCAGCAAGATAACGCACTTCGCATATGAACAGGTTTTTCCATCTACGAGACACAAACACCTCGTCGTATGTTCTCTTCAGCCTGCGTCAGCATCCTTGGAAGAAGAAACTCTGCAGCTTATAGTACAGTCGCAATCCGATTCATCAGAGCCTTTTAAACTTTGCGCCTTATGTGCCACTTACCCGGAGGTCTCATGACGAGCGTGGTGGCACTAATGCCGCATGAAATCCTTTGCTGGCATGGCAAAGCCGGCAAACCCTGACCCTACCGTTTGCATGTGCATAAAAGTCAAAAATGCAGTTATGGCTTATTTTTCAAAGCTGCCCGGGTTTCAAAGCTGTATCGGTCCACTGTTTTGGGTCAGATTCGATTCCCCTTCCCACGGCAGCGATGGCTTTTGAAGCACTCGACGAGGAAAGCATCAGGGGTCCTCCATGCCTTCCGTTGTGGTGTGTTTTATCCGTTGGGTCATAAAAAACGTTGGCCCCACAACGAGTTTTTGGATGCATTTCTAAATCGTGCGGTTACGGCTTCGTGCGAGTGAGGGTCACACATTTTATATTTATTCAAACTTCGTATGAAATAATAAAACTTTCCCGCCGTATGCATACAAATCCGTACCGTAGATAGGCGTTGGTGTTGCTGTGCTACCGGCATTATGGATCGAGTCAACCCTCTGACCCCGTGTGATGATCTATGGCGTGAACAGGACAAAGTTCGTCCCGGTACCGGCCTCCCAACCGAATCAAATTGGAATCGGTGATCGTACCAGTACGTTTCGGGCCAGCATAAACGAATCGTCAGAATGCACCTCAACCACCGGCCCTGAGGCAGTGCTGTGTTTCATCCCCAGCTACCGATGGTGCATAAATTATTATGATTAGGATTTTGTGGTAGCAGTTTTTATTCGCGTTGAAATGCGGCTCCACGTACCTCAGCATGTTGCAGAAGCTTCCACTCTCTGGTCGTGACCATGGACAGGTTTCAATTTGAGGTTAAATAAATCAATTTCGTTTTTGACAGATGGAGAGAGGATTGAGACAGGGGAAGCAGAAGTGATGAAATTTACTCATTTATGTATGTGGTGAGCCCGTTTGGAGTGATCCGGGTATTTGTTCGTGGCGCAGAGAGACGCAGTCGTAGTGAGGAGTGTACAATTTTCGTATAATTTGGTTTGCTTTTATGGGAAAAATATATTTTCGGCTCGCATCATTCACAGGTGAATGGTTCAAGCATGAGGCATGGAGTGGTGAAAATTTAATAGAGTACTATTTTACCATCTTTTCAGCATTAATTTTTCAGCGATGTTTACGATTGTAGAAAATATGTTTGCTCAGAATGTTTTTGAACAATAAATACTAGACTAAACCTTCACTCTCCGACAGAGATAAAGCACACGGTGGAGTAATTGGACGTGTTAGTAAACTGTTTTAGGTTGAAATACAGTTACGGGTGTAAAATTTATACTCCACCATAATGTACGTCACCTACGTACCTTTATCAACGCGCAAGCGGTACCAATTTCTATAACAAAATGAAGCATCACACATTGCATTCTTTTCCTATTTCGAAGTGGAATGGAAACCGCAATTGCGCTTTGCAGCAGAGTGCCCTCAAGCTTCAAAATTTCAAGTTTCGAGAACAAGACAAACCTGAAGGTAAATAACGTTACCCGTTGACAGGTAATTATACTGCGAGCGAAGAAAAAAGGAAGAACACTAGCGAAGAAGTGTTGCGTTCCGTGCGTTCCACCATCAACGAAGCATTGCGCCCGTACAAATCGTTTTACGTTCTTATCGCTTTGACGTGGACAATCTGTTTCCGGTGTGCGAAAAATGATGCTTTCGAGATGTTCCGCCCACCCAGGCGAAGCCACTTCGTTCGGCATCACGGTTTGGTTGATTGGGTTTTTGGTGAAAATGAGAACCCGCTGCTGGTTCTGCGAGCTACTTCTGCTCGTGTTTTCTGCTCCGGTGCATCCCCATGGAGCGGTAGATGATGATGATGACGATGATGATGATGGTGCACCGTGAGGACTTTCTTCGCCACATCTTGTCGTACGTGTTTGTGTTTATGACTAGGAAAAGGATTCTGCTTTTTACTTAAGGTGCAATGTTCATACTTCCGCCGTCCGCTGTCGGCGTCGCACCGTCTTGGGATGGGTGCGTCCAATTTGCACCGGGAGTCCAGTCGGTTCTCTTTGCTGGCTTTCATCCACAAGCGTACCGGCACCTTCTACATTATCCCATCCGCTGCCCGGGCGGAACGGAAGTGAAGCGGCAAAATAAATTTACATTTATATTAAAAACAAATATCTGTCGTGCTGTTTCGTGGCTCACTCTCTGGGTGCCAGCGCAGATGGGGTTTGTGCTGGGATTTTTTTTTTCGATCTTTGTTTTTGCTTTCCACGGGCGCCACAAGCCACGGAGACGCATCGCACCACCGGATCGGCGAGAAAATAGCGTTCCGAAGGGTTTCTGGCGCTGTTGGCTGCTTTTATGCGGTACGTACCTCGACTGTTTCACTTCAACTTTCATGCATTCGTTAACCGCGTGCCGCGTGTTTCTTTGTGTGAGGCGCGAACAGCGAACTACGTTTGCTGCTGGTGAAAGTGTAGTAATTGCGACGCGCGGTATACTTACTTGACGCGAACGGTCACGAGACGAAGAAGCACTTGTTTGCCGAATGGGTTTGGTTCAATCAAACCCGACTGGCCGACCGACCAGCGCATTGTTTGTCGGAGCGTAGTTATCTATTGGGAGTATGAATATTCTTTCGGCGGCGCCTGACTTTAGATGCAAATGCATTCACGTGCGAAAGCTTCGAGACTGGGGCTGCAAATGGAAAACCCAGCTCCCCACGTGCGGGAAAGTTCATTATCTTAATTATTATTTGTGTTGCTTTTCCACCCCGGGTGGCTCATGGCGTCCCGCGGGACATAAACACACACAAAGGGAGGAAACCCGCCCGAAACGTGTCTGAACGATGGACACCACGGACACAATCGCATAATAATAAGCGCGCAGCGTGTGCTGGTTGGTTCGTGGTGCGTCTCACACGGGAAAAGAAACCATGCTTTATGCTTATGATTTATGCCGAAGATGCGTCGCAGCTTTTATTTCCCAATTTAACTCTCCTTTTTGCTGGTGCTTGTTTTTTTTGCTCTCGTTGCTTTTCACTTTTTTCCACGGTAGCGAACGAAGAACGCTGACTATCCTTGTGAACTTCGGCGGTGATGGATGTTGCCAGCGGCCTTCTTGGGCCGGTTCACGGCTAACGACATTTCCATCGTCATCCTGCCGCGGGTCGGATCGAAGTGATCGAAATTGCTTTAGCCATCCACATTCACCGGAAACCCGCAAATGTCGATGTTGTGTAGAGTCGTTGTTTTCGCTCTTTCTTGGTTGATTGGTAGCGTTCATTTTCTTTGTCCATTACGGTGCAACATTTAGCCGTTAAAATGTTTTTACTTCGAAGGCGTGCTTTCCATCTTCTCAACAACTCCAAAATGGAACAGCTCGTGCGCGTATTCGATTTGTGTAATTGAATTTTTCTACCAGCAAGTTTTTTTCAATCTCAGTCGGAGCATCCATCGTACAGTCAGATGCGTTCCCGGTGCTGGGTAATGAATTTGATGAATTCCGTCCGATGTCGTATGTTCCGATAGAAGCTGACGGAATGGAAACCGACGCCGCATTGGCAGTGAGGAGCGGTTTCTCCTCACTTGTCCAGGATCAGCACAATTTGGCAGCAGCAAGAATGGAATTGATTTTTCTGATTTTTTAAACATTGTTGTGACTGATGCGGTCATGTTCGGAAGCAGATTGCTGCGGGGCTAGCATCATTCGCGAAGAGCGTACTCATTGCTGACATCGAGAATGTGTATTTCTTTTTAGAGAAAAAAAAGAATACAAAACAAGATCATCATTGGGCTTCGGGTTTTTGATTGAACCAAATAAGGAAATTATTTCACCTTTTGCCGCTCCGAAAGCGGTGCCGTCTTTCGGTGACTTACTTTGACATTGACATTGCTTCGAGCCATCAAGGCGAGATATAGTCCACAGAGCACCACACGGGGACATATTTGAAACGAATTGATCATGAATTTTAAACATGTCTCTATCAGCCCCGCAACCGTCTTCGTCAATCTTTTGCAAACAGGCACTCTCACGTTCGAGCTCTTCGAAAAAGAACTTGAACAGAAGTAAATCTTATCCGCTCGTCTTTTTTTTTTCTCACACACACACACTTTCCACAAGTGGTAGCGAATATCTGGAAACTAGTTTGAGAACGAGTTTCTTTTTCGCTCACCGTGCCATAGACGTAAAAGTTTCGCTGTGTCGCGATTCCCATGACACTGAATGTTCTTTTAACAGAAACAAGTGTCTTTTTCGTTGCTTCATCGATGAGGTGTGAAGGCGAGTCGAGGGCAGCAGGAACAATGCTTCGAGCGGGTGCATTTTATGACGACTCTGTAAAACAATGTCTTGCTGCAGTTGAGCACATATGGCGCCATTTGCCATGGAATACTCCCATCGATACCATTTCATCGCCCAGTTTACACCCGGATTTTGTTCTTATTTCATCCAACGAAATGAAAAGGCTCCTTACGGCACAAAGCAACTACGGTGGGGTGATGGCAGATAAAAATGTGCTACAGTGTAGGAGAGTTGCAACGGGACTAAAAGTGCTTTTGGAAGAAACGTTTCTTTCGGGAGCAGGTTTCTTTTTTTCAGTAGATGTTCTTTTTTATTTTTTTTCTTATTATTTAGGAATGAAAAGATGATGGCCTTCTTGCGCTAGATATGAACGAAAGCTGGAAACGAATCCAGTTGGTTGGTTGTCCCGCCAACGTAAGCAACGATTCAACGAATGAATTCAAATTCAATTTGCGTCGTGATATTGCCCTGCTACGGATGCGTACCAGACCATCTCTTCTCTGGCGTCCTTTGGGGTCTATCCAGTCCGTGTGTTCCGCTCGTTCCAGGCGATTTTGATGCGGCTGTCGCTTCTGGTACGGTACGAGAGGAGCCGGACCCTAGACCCCGACCGACTTCGCCTGCTGAAGACGGTGTTGTGGACAATTTTTGGCACATCGTCACTACTACACCGGCTCCCGTAGCCTTGTGTTCACACTTGTGCGAAATTCCCTAAATCTCTAGCCAAACACTTCATCTTTTCTTCACGAATTTGCAAAGTAGCATGAAAAGAAAAAGTAAATTTCACAGTGGTGAAAATTGTACACCACGACGAATGTGCCGATCAAAGGCGTAACCCCGGATGGGACAAAGGAAAAGCTAGCACTATTTATACACGGCGCATTCTAAGAAGCCTGTGCAATCCTCTTGAACCCCCTTGGGTTGGTCATGCCCAGTTCTCGTGCACGTTCGTTGTAACAGTGCGGAAGTACCTGCAAGAAGGAAGCCTACTGTCCCACGGTCTTAACCGGTAGCCTGTAGGGAAATGGAAAGGCACGAGATCCATCCCGATTGTTGAGCGAAACTTTTTTATTTCAGAAAAAACACGAACGGAATAGTGGCAATGGAACGGAAAGTGTTTTGCTGCCACTAGAAGCAATGCGACATTTCCGGCAGCAGACTTTGTTCGTTTTGTTTTTCGTGCTTTTTTATTTTACAATCGAAAGGCATATGTACTTGAGACTATCAATACGTGCCAGCGAGTGTTAAAACCTTCCAAGTAACATGTAAATCAAACACCTTGGAGCATTTTGCATCCTGTAATCCTCGATCAGGAGCAGTTGTTTACTTCGTACAATATAGAACAACAAAAATCCTTCTATTTGTACGTTTGCCGTCCCTCCCATACGTCCTTTTGGCTAGACAAGCTTTTTGGATTAGAGATAATAAAATAAATGGATATGATAAACGAACTCCATTCCTTTGCAAGCCTTTTTTCCACGCACACGTCAGTGACGCTACAGTGAGTTGAAATCCTTTCGTTCGGGAGAACGAATTCCAGAAACGGTGGAAAGATGATTTTTTTCTTAGTTCGAATCAGTCCTTACTCACTTACACTCAAACGGGTGCTGTTTGTATGGGACCTTCGGGAAACCATCCGTGGTCGCATTTTGTACTAACGAAAAGAAATCCCTCGGCGAGAGGTGTGCCCAACTGCCTCCCCACACTGAACGAATGGGGTTGAGCGCTGAAAAGAATTTAATTTTACTTCACCTGGTTCTTTTTGACGCTGTTTCTTGAGCGTGAGATCCGGCAACAATGGTGGTCCGGTGGTGAATGGGACGTGCGTTGTGATACATGGGCAAGAGGAACGAAATTCCCAGGGTGGACATAATTTGACGCTAAAAGCTTGGCCGACGGCTGCAAAACAAGTGACAGTTGGGGCCAGTCGAATCGAATTATCTGCCCTATTTCGTTCGAGTTCGGGGCTCACCGGCGTTTTTCACACTACCCCGGCACATGCCACCGACGCGTTGAAAAAACGTTTCACGTTCAGGCATAACACCGATATTGGAATCAGATTTTGTTAGTCCGTTGTTTTTTGTTTGCTTCAGGCGGAGCACGGTTGGCAGCACGGAAAATAATAAATCCAACCGGTCGGAGCGATAGATGGACATTTCTTGAAGGATATTTTATTCCAGCATGGTTTTAGATATATGATCGGCTGAATGTTTCCTCGAAGGAAATTTTACAAAGAAACGATATTTGGCAAACAACGCCGATGAGCTTAAGAGTTAAATTTTAAAGCAAGTTCTGAGCAAAGGAAAATATCCTTCAGCGAAATAATATGAACAATGTTGTGAAAATAATAATGACGATGTGCTATGTTTTTAATAACGATCTTATTAATAATTCTTTTTAATTCTATTCTATCCTTAAACAACGATTTTTAAGCTTGGAAAAGTAAATAAATTACACATTTAATTTCAATTGATTTTAATCTGAATTTTAGTATCTAGTTTAAGCTGAATTTTAATATTTGTACGTATATTGAATTAAAAAAATAACATTTTTGAAATAGGCGTGAACTTAACTTTAACCATACTGCTTTCAAAAATCGCTGGTTATTTTACACTGCTCTTTTTACATCATGATCGATTGGTGCAATTTTTATGGTTTCACTTTCCGCTGACGCACTTTTTCATCGTCGACACATTGCATTGCATTAAAAATCCCTCCAGCAAACGCATTGACAGGCTACTTTCAGTCAATGATTGACATTGATCATGTTGCAAACATATGCACATATTTTCCCGGTGCGATTCATTGATGTGCTTACGCGGCGGCAGTCGAAAACGCTACAGTTTATCGTTAACCGGCCGTTCCAGCTGGTGATGCAATTTGTGTGTGTGTGTTTTCCTACTGATGCATGATGTGCGAATAACACTCACCACACTTCCTGATAGCGGTTCATCATCATCCCATCAACGCAACAGTGTTGACAAGATACGAACGCATGTGAAAGAACAGGAAAAATGCTGATTGGCAAAAACAAACACTTACTCCCGGAAGCTCCTTTACCCCACGCCGTCCTTCAGGAAGACATCATCTTTCATTTCCGTACAATAAATCGATCGATCCATCGAAATGTGGCGAATTGTGCGAAGCGATGGGCGGCCCCATTCGTTTCATATCGCGACAGCAACTCGCCCCAAAGGAAACCAGTTGTGTATGTTTTCCACGCTCCCGCGTGACGCATTATTAACATGACATTAACGCCATCATCATCAGGGTGATAGTCTTTATGTTGTGTGTGTGTTTGTTTGCTGCCTTTCTTGTAACACCCGGAAATGGAAGGTAAGATCCCTGGAAGCATTTTTTTTCGGTAATGGAGGCGCCTGGTGGCTCTGGTGGGAACGGGATTCGCACTTCGCCTGCGAACAACTTCATTACAATTCGCAGTCATTCGCATTCATACTTTTGGTCGATGTCAGCCAGCGCCACCATAACTTTGGTGGATGTGACGCCTCTCATTTTTGCGAACCTTGAGGCTGCAAAAGAGTATTATTCCGAGGCGGGTTGTACTGCATCTTCCCGTTCGGTTTTTGTGTGGTTTTATGATTGAATTAAATCGCACCACGCGTTCCGGAAGGCTTTCATTTTTATGGCCCATCACCACCGCCAGCGAATGTCTCTTGGAATGTCTCAAGTGGTGGAAATGTAAAGTGATATTGTTTTAATGGACGCCTGCCATCGACTTAATGCTTTTTCCGGCTATGAGCACTTTCTTCCGGCGTCTCTCAGTGGGTTTTATTGCGTTTTTTACAGTTTGTGATCGGTTCATTTTTCGGTTGTATCCACTGTATACATTTTCAAATATTTTTTTTCAAACGGTCAACTGACAATAATCACGTTTTATGAAGATTTTACTATGCGGAGTAAATTGAATAACTAAACCTCATCCGACCGGTGGACGACATTGTGAAGACTTTTGGATGCGGTACTTGGACAGCACGATATCTGCTTTATTATGTGGAAAGAGTTGATGCAAAGCTCATTGAAGGTGTCAGAGCAGTAGGGTGTATTGATTCCGGGAACGGTAAATTATTTCATATTGGTGCTGGTCCGACTAGGAAGATTCGAATTTATGTTTCCGTTGCACCCGATGTTTGTTATTTCCGTACAGGTAGTGTTACGGCGTACTGCGTACTACCGAATCTCATTTACCATCCCCTCTGCTTCCGTTGTTCCGTTTGCTGCTACTTACTAAGGTGCGATACCTAGGTGTGCATGCTTATCGGAGTGACATGATGTGATTAGAATCAACAGCATCATATGCATAAAGAGATAGACATAGAGAGATAAAGAGAGATAGAGAGAGCGATAGAGAGAGAGAGAGAGAGAGAGAGAGAGAGAGAGAGAGAGTACATCAGACGAAGACTAATCGTGACGGTGACGATGGTGTGATGCACGTTTATGGCGAAGATAAATCCCTGCGTTGCTGCTCCAAAGATAAGCAGCTTTACTGCGGAAGCGTGGGAAAATTTATTCGACCGATTCCGGCCCCTCGATGGAAAATAGGGTGAAACAACACTTTCACGCAAACACAAACACATCCGTACACAAACACGCACCGCATCACAGACCTAGCTCGATATGATAAGTTCGTATTCCGTAATGATGCTACTCATTTCCGATACTGATGTTCCGTTCTTGCCGTACCACGTGCGGAGATCTTTTCGATGCGATTAGCCCGAATTGGTTTGGCCATTTTAATTGCAAACACTCCGATGAGTTATGATCGGTTGCTTGCTAATAGATGTTTGGCAGGGGCTGCGTGGATCGTTACTGCCCGATTATTATGCAAGCAATTTGGGTTCGTTTAGATTTACTCCAGCTGCAGCGTGATTGAATGGATAGCGAAGAGTTTTATACAAAATTAAATGACCAGTAAATTGGATTCTTCAGTCACGAGTGGTACATAAAACGGTTCAATCACTAACAATGAAACTCGAGGAAGGCTATAAAGTGGGAAACAAATATAAAAGTACTACTACCCGGCTGCTAAACCAATTATTCCCTCTCGAAATCAAACCAAATTCCCATTCTCATCCACCGGAACTGCTTATCGAAGAAATGCCGTGAGGGAAAAAATCGTCCACCGGAATGGAAAGTAAAAGCAAAAGAAACGTCCCTATGCTGCGCAGCACTATACTAATAAGTTCGCACTAGACCGCTTGTCCACTGGCTTTCTTTTTTACGCGGTATAATGCACCATTTATATAGCGCACGAACAATGGAAAATAATCACATAGGCAAAAAACACACTAAGTAGAGAAAATCCACACTGTGCATTCTATTTACGACGACAAAAATCACCATCCACTTTTTCTTTGCCCGATAGAGTTCACTAGCAGCTCGATGAAATCGTTCATCGGCAAATTCGTTATTGAGTAAGGCAGCTTTCCTACTGGCTCGCCCGGAATCGGCGGTAACATCCGGCCGCGTTCTCTACATTGACCTCATTTGTACGGTATGATTATTTAGACGGGATCGCCCGAGAAGCGCCGACGGCACGATTCGTTTGGTTGTTTATTTTTCGTCACGGACGCAGCAGAACGGAATGGGCGCGTCTGTAGTGGGTCTGTTTTTTCCCGATTGCAGACGTGTTTATTTAGGAGCCATTTTTCGACTTCGGGTGACAATTTTATCCCGAGAAATAAAGCAGTGTTGGAGAGTTTTTGTTGAGATAGGGCGAGGCTTAAATTAGAGTGTTCTTTGTAGTGATTTAGAGCTGAACGTGCAAAAAAGACAATGAAAAACAAACAAGATTCTGTGGGTCTATTTCTAACTATAGAATCAATTTTAACATTGCAATTTAAGTTCTTTTGCAGCTTCTCAATATTGTGTTACTTATTTTTTTATATAAATCCGTTCTATATTCCTGCAATTCAAGAGCTTTTATCAAAGATTTAACTGCTACCTTCTTGACTTCTACATAGAAGGTTTAGTTATCCAGCTAACAAAGTCTTTCTTCATGCTTAAAACGTTTAAACAAAACTCCCACCAGCGAGCGCAACAAGAAGAGAAGAAAAGCTTCGTACGACCCTTTTCAATACTCGATGATTCCTGCCTTTCATTTGTTCGTTTACGCTTCATTTCATCGCTGAAAAGCTTATTTGTTTGGATTATCGGCGTATCAAAGAAGCAGCTCGCAGCCCGTTCGGAGAAAGGTGGTCGGGCGTTATGCTCACCGGAACGGTTGGTCCGTGTAATGGCCACCTCTTATCCTGACCATAAATCATACTCTTCTAAACTCGTTATCCTATCCGCGGCTATCGTGGGGAATCGCGAAAACACTCTCTTTCTTGCTATATATATCTCTTTCTATTATATACATCTATCTACCTACTTTAACGTGTTTTCTCCTTTTCTTTATCTTTGCAGGTAAGTTCTCGCCCTCTTCTAACGTTCTCGAAACGATTGGCATGTGGTTTGGATTGCCGTTGATGGCACAACGATATGTTGGTTTTCCGTGATTCCTAGTCTGTACGGCAGGTATTTAGTTACAAATTTTCAGAAAACGGCGTATCACCCATTTGCCTCGCAGGTGATTATCGAGAACACCGTCCTCCGAGAAGGGATGTTCTTATCTACCGTTCGGGCGACCAAAAGCGACTGAACAACTAATAAGAATATAATGTGGGGTGTGGGTGCGAGCGCCAACAACACCCGGAAGCTCCGTTGATGGTAGGAGCAACACTAACACGAGCGTCATTTCGATTTCAATATTGAACACGCCAACCAACATGGCGGTGGCGGCATTTGTGCCGTGTGCGCACCCGGGGATTGATTTATTTGCTTTACTTTATTGCAAAAACTACGCAGCGAACGTTGTGCCGCCAGTCGCACTGGAAGGATGCGTTGCGGAACATCCTGCCGGTCACGATCTGTCGTGCATCATGTTTCTGATGGCAATAACATAATAACGGGATCTTCGCCATCGTAACGCATACCGTCCTGGCCGGTTCTGTTCGCTTCCGAATAAAGGGGAATTGAACACAGGACATCCGCAGGACACGAGCGAAAAAAAAACGATACCCACACGCGGGCACGGAACAGACTCATTAAGTCTGATTGCTAGAGGCAGCCGGTAGCCTCTGCAGCCCGGGAGCGGTACGTGGTCCCCATCGGTTCTCATTGGGTACGGTAGCCAAGTTTAGCGCCTGTGATGGCTTTCCGACCGTCCTGCGTTAGACTTCTACCGGCTTCTAGGCGCTTCTACGGTTAGTTCGTAAAAACTTTATTCATTAGTGGAGTGAATTGTACGATAAAAAAGTACGTAACACAAGATGTTTTTCAAACACCTATACTGGAATGAGTTAATTAGTTTATTACCATTTTGTAATATACGATTGACAACAGTATTTGAGGACTTTATATGTGATTCGTTTATTTTAAATTAATAGAACACTAATAGTGCATTCTCTCCATGGATTTTTCCCATTTCATTTATTGGTTCACGTAAAGTTCACTTCATCCCGACGGGATCGAGAATCGAGAAATGTGAATGCCTTTATTTTGATTTCGCTTACCATATCCATTGATAAAATCAGTGCATTCGATTGTGAAAGGGTCGGTTTTTGCAATCGACTGACCCTTTTCCGATACAAAACCACACGCACCGCGGTCGGTTTTTTACCATCCCGCTTCCTACCGCCTGTCCATTCCAAGCGCACCACTTTTATCGATGCGTTTTAAAACCACTAAAACTACCATCACTAGCGGAGCGAAATGAAAAAAAAATCATTCTGTAAGCGGTGGTCAAAGCGTTGGAACTGACGAATATCCTGACAACGCCGTGAAGCATGAGGTGGAGTTAGAAAAAAAACAGCAAATTGTAGTTGAAAGTCTCTCGCACTGTACAGTGTTTAAAATAATATGCAGTGAGCATTTTCAGGAACACGTTCCTTCCTAAGTCATGACCTTGCTGCTTAATATAGACATGAATTTACTATGTATATTAGGCTTACACAAAGTTTTCAGCTTAAATAATTAATTAAATAATTTCATTATTTTTTTTAACGTGTACGATTTTAAACTATAGAAAAATATAGAAATAACTTAATAATTAGAACAAAACAAGTCTCTGCAAGTCGTTTTTTTTATTCCACCAAAACACATTTGGTCATTCTTATAGTGTTTGTTTAATTATAAAACAAACTGCTAGTCGTATACTGTACTATCCTCCGATCCAATGGTGGGTCAAGCGCTCGATGGTATTCTTCCGCGCACCTAAACCAGAACAAAAAAAGCATGGGAAATCGAATCGATCGAGGTTTTATTTGCCACCCCCTGTTTGCTATTGGTAATCAAAACCAAAACTGGTTTTCCAGATCCCCTCCTCCGCACCAGCAGCAGCTGCAGCAGCATGCATTGTACCCCTAATGCTCCAATAACCTTTCTATTCCACGCTTCAACCAACCGACCAAACGCGGATCAAAAGGTTAGCTTCCGGGAGTTTGCGGTGGCATTTGTGTGTTTCGGTTTAACCTTTGCGCTTCTCCATCCTTTTCGGCTGGCTTTCCTCGCTTCGTGGCTGATTATTATTATCATTGTTATAGCCAGTGTTATTATTATCGTTATCGTACGCCATAGACCACGATGAAGCACTAAAGCATGCTATCCAAGTGCGAAGAAATGACGTTTCCCGAAAAGGCGCATCGACTGCATAACCGCCGCGTATTCCCATCCTATGTGCACCAAATGTCGAGAGTGGTCAAGCATGGCGAACGCGTTAGTTAAACAAAATCCTTTATCCGTCCGTACAGGCGTCCGGTGGGGCATCCTTTTTCTAAGGCTATCCATTTTCGTGCTCCGTGTGTCGAAATAATGATTCTTTCGAGAGCAAGATCGCAAGCAAAATAGGATGCAGGTTGGAGTCAATTTGCGTTGCTATTTCTCGCTCTTACCAACCCCATGCGCTACACCAGAAAAGATCACTTTTTTATGTGTTAATCCTTAAGGGCCATGACAAAAAGGAAGTACAACATTGTGCGCGAGTGGGTGCATGATGTTTCGAGCTTATTGCATCCGCTTTTGCCGCGTACGGAGCGGAGCGGTAATACGTACTACATTTGGAAAGCTTTCTCTTCCGTGCCCACCCGCTGGTGTCGTGCTCGTGAGAGAATTGTCGTACGACCGAACCCCTACGGTGGCGACGGGAAACACGGTTCAAGGGGCTATATAGAGAAACTCCTGCAGCGTGCTCCCAAACTGCGAAATCTGTTTTTCGGAAATGTGCAAAATCATTCGTTATAGTCAGTCGGGATTGCATCCTACCCCTTGCTTTTGCAAGTTCGTGATCGTCCGTGATACGGTCGACCGGTTGTGCTCTCAAAGCCATTCCCTTACCCATCCGCCATTGAACAATCCAGGAGTCCAGCGGCGGAGGCATGTGTCACCATGATGAGATGGACATTTGTACAAATAGAATTATACATGAAATTGTTTTTGATAATATTAAAATGCACGTACCGTTCGAATGTGCGAGGGGTCGCAATAGGGCAATCTACGATCTTTGGTGTGATGCGCTGGAGCTTGAAACACGGATGCATCCTTTCCTCACTTCCCCACACCTTCCGATGCGTGCGTGGCGCTGAATAAACGTGCTGCGACAGTGGCGGGTTTTGCATGTGCATTTACTCACCGGCACGTCCGGGTGCACTGCCGTGATGAATGTCTGCCTGGATCGGTTTTGATAGCAGCGCCGCACGCGTGTGACATTCGTGTGCACTCGCGCTGCGCCGGCAGAAAGCTTCCGGGAAAGTGGGCAATAGTATTAACGGGCTTCCATCAACCCACAGCCGCTGCCCGATATCATCGAGAACAAATAATTGAAACTTTCACATGACACGGGACACGTTTGCACGGTGGTGCACTTACGGATATTTGTAAATAAACCTATTTATTCAATTGTCAATTTAATTTTTGAAATTTGTGCGATGAAAATCACACAAATCTTATTAAAATATTTCATACTCATCGATGCATACATTGCTTTGTTGGACATTGTTTATTAAAAAATACTACCCTAATTGTCATAGATCTACATTTTTTGAAGCAGGTGACTGTTCCATGCATACATTAAATTGAACATACTTTAAATATTATGTAACCAAATTTTGTACTTAACTGCTGGTTTAAAACAATTTTTGTATGATAAAAATACATAATTTTAAAGCAAGCCTTGAAATTTCAACTTTGACTCTTGAAAGTTGACATTGCTTTGCCGTACGACTAGCAGAGTATTTGAGCAGAGAAGCGATCTCTATGGAATATTTAAGCAAACAAATCTTGTTGTTACTTTTGCTTTATGAATAAACAACAATAATTAATTTAAATTATTTTTACCTTGTTTTAAGGTGGAATCAAGTTTTAAATATAGAAAACAGTAAAAAAAACCTGTGAAACTCATACAAACCTTAAAACGAATATTTCAATGCCTATGCATTGCCCTAATCTGGCCCATTGTGGTTCGGATGCAGATATCACTAGACATCACATCGCGGAGGTGAAATGTTTTTCGTTTCGTTTTATTTTTTGGTTTAGTTTTGTTTATCTACAAACATTCGAGAACGAAACATTGCTGTTGCTACCGCCAAAATCCAGCTGTGTCATGCTTTTCGATGCTATGGTGAGTGTGTGTCTGCGTGTTTGTACGAAACACATGTAGCCGCTAATGAGAAAGCTTTATCAATTAGGATCGGGGTTTTGCAGTAATAAATTTGTTCTGCCGTGAGCAAGTCCTGTGTGAGCAAAACTCAAACCGTGGGAATTCGGATTACGGTTGTCGGTTGTAATCTCGGTTTGGCCGGTGCAGGCAGAACGTGGCCTACGGCTGGTTGTAATTGTTTCGTGTGAACACTGCACAAACTATCAATGTTTATTTTATGTCCATCCGGTTGATGTAAATTTCGACAAAAAGGATCGCTTTTGATACATGTATTTTTTGCTTTAAGTTCAATTTTAATTCGCCGCAGCTCTTCAATGCCCAATCTGGACGACTCTTGAGAAGCGCGCCCATATCGCTGTGCACAGACCTGCGCCGCGGAATTGATGTTTGTGAATTGCACCGCACCATGCAAAACCGATGCTGCTGCATTATGCATGCAAAAGTGTACGACGAACAGCAACAGCAGCAGCAGAAACACGGTCTCTTCCCAACCATACCTACCAAAAGCAAATCACGCAAAACAAAGCAAACCCGGTACGGGGTATATGTGCATCGTAAATTGCACCGGTGCGATGCTGTCCGCTGTTTGAGAAGCTATGGTTTGACTTTTTCACGTCCGCTTCAGTGGTATGCGCGTGCTCTTCCGTTTTTGGCATGTTTGCACGGATGATTGCGAGTAATTGGGCCGAAGCGGGACAGGAGGCCTCCTGACCCTCCCGGTAACGCTTAGCAGCCGAAACGGAAGCCGGTTTTGTTCGAACTCCGAATAGCCAATATCCCATCACGATCGGCTATGTTTGTAGACGATAATTTAATTTCATCTCAAACATTTCACCAATCAAACAAGCGCGCCCAAGTTGAAAGAGCGGCAAACACACAACACACTTCGATGGGTTGTGACCACAAATTGGCAGACCGTGGACGCTTGTTGGTATGCTCGAGGGGGCGGTGGTGGTAAGAAGTATTAATTATTAATCCCCGGTGCCGTTCGGAGCCGGGTGGGAAATGGTGCTGGAAATTTCATTTATTGCATCGATCAGAGACCGAAGTGTGAACAGACGAAAATCCCGCTTTCAGGGTCGTCTTCTCTGCACACGAGGTCTTCAGTTGAGCGGTGTACGATATGCATCAAAATCAGACACGGTACGGTAAGCATCCAGACAAAACGCTCCCACCAGCAGATGGAGAATCGCAATTGGAATTGAAGATATTCTCGTCTGTGCCCCGTGAAAGGTGCGCGGATGAGACGGATGGGAGCACGGTGGTCGTGCCCTCACTCGTAAGCTTGCTTCCCGCCCGTCTCGACAGGCTGAAAATTGTCCGCTGAAATTAAAATCTCAGCCGTATCTTAACGTCCATCTTAATTAATACTTCGTCTCCTTCCGCCGTCCTGGTGAGCAGTTGCCCGCCTCATGTGTCTTGCGAAAAGCAACGTTGACGGAACGGCACCGTCCTTGAAAGTCTCTCGCATTTTCCTCTTGCTTTATCTCGCACTCACTCCCTCATGCTCCTGCACAGCATACTTTCATAAGCGTCAAGCGAGTTTTAACTTCTGAGCTTCACAAAACCGTACCGCGAAGGCGAAGTTATTACAGATGAAATGAAAGAAAGTTATCCGTGCGATAGTACGGTTTTGATAAAGCAAAACCGAGACAGCAAATGGAAACCGATGCAAAAACGACAACGACGTGCGCCCTTTGATATATGTGTGCAGCACTCGCACACAAGCACATTCGTCTATTCATTTAAAAGCTTTTCGCAAACGTTTGATGTCCGCTCATGAACGGACATCATTCGGGTACAGCTTGTGTGATGTATCGGTGACGTATACAAACGGTGGCCGAGCCCTGTTGTCTATCATAAAGCCTCGTTTGATTGTGTGATAAAACACCGAAAACGGTTCGGGCCCGGGCAGCATAAAAACATGGTTGTTTCGTCGTGTTTGGTTTACAAATATGAAGCGCGCCCGCTGGTAGGAACGTGATCATAAAATAAGATTATGTTGCCGGAAGTTATGGTAAAGCAATAGGGCGAACGGGCGAAGGGCACAGGGCGCTGCGTAGGATGCTCCCAAACGCTACAACCTCCGTAATTGTATTGGGCTCGTACATTTGCAAGATTTTCAATTCATTCGACAAATGGTGAAATTGGGCTGTAAATCGGACTTCGAGGTGTTAAAAACTAACCCGTATGTCGTGCGAGCGGAGAGGCGACGCGGGTTGGCAATAATCAGGTAAGGTCGGTTTCGTTTTAAAACCATTGTAAAATTCACGATTCACCCCACCCCAAAACCCGTAAGCTCCGTCGTCCGGGCGATGTGTCATTAAACTTAATCAATTTTCCACCACATAACATTCCGGGAAATTGAAAACTTCATTCCACCGTTGCGCTCGTAAACAGCAAACGACAAGCGCGACTCCCGAGGTGGAGTGGAGTCTAAACACAAACCCCGCACACGTTACGGGTGACGTTCGCATTTCCCGGCAAAATTTCCCGGCAAACCCCTCTTCCAGTGGGAAAAGCCCAAAGCTTCTTCTAAAATCGCGCGCGTGGTGAGTTTTTCTCCGAATGAGTGTGGTGAGTTGAGCTCGTTCACTTCCGCTCGTGCTCGTGCTCGTCCTCGTTCGATCACAGGTGGCGGTTGCTTCCAGTCGCCTGGCCGGGTCGGATGTTTTGATGTGGTGGATCATGCGCCCAAAGCGTCGCCTTTCCAATCGGTTCCCCTAGGTGGTGAAAGTTTTTGGTGTGGTGAAGTTTTCCCCTCTCCGGAGCGAGTGAAACACGAACGAACAGGAGCTTACGAAACGGAGAATTGCGACGAGAAGCGCGTTCCGACTGGAAGTACACATTTTCCAAACGGGGTATGTGCGTGCGCATGCACGGCGTCTTTCAGAGCATCATCGTTCCGGGGTGGGTTTGAACTCAATTTCTTGTAAACAAACCACACGGAACCACGTTCTGCAACGTTCACTGCGAAACAAGTAACAACACTACGGCGAAGTTGGGTTGAGATCTCGTCCGAACTTTTCCACACTTGCCAGCAACGTAATGCACAGGTCGGAAAAGTGTGCTAAAAAAAGGAAGAACCATTGCAAGAAAACAGTATGGAAACTCTTAAAATTTAACGAAAGCTTTCTTTCTGCAATAAAACCATCACAAACCGGAGAACGACGACGCTTACCATCCCAACCGCCCTCGTTCGGTATCCACATTAATTAATGCCCTCTCATCAACTTTCGCTGATGCAACAGCCGTTTCAAGGAACAGTAGAGAGTGGGAGAGAGGGAGTACCATGGGAAGTGGAGTAGACTAAAATAAATTACTGCTTTCCCGCTCCTGCTCACCAAAACGGGTGAACCACACGTCGGGGAGCCGGGTGGTCATGGGTTGCTGTTTGACAAACTGGCGTTTGTGAACAAATTTATTAGTTGTGTTGCTCTCTTTCTTTCTCTCCCCGTCTCTATCGCACACTCGGAAGAGAAGGAGATTTAGCATCACGTTTCGATGCACTTTTTTGTTATTAATCGTATGTATGGGAGGAAGTAGTTATGTATTTGTGCACGATTTTGCTTACATGCATGCTGTGTCTACATATTGTTCTCATTAGCGCTAGTTCAATGATGCTCCGGGTTTTTGATGAATGAATAATTGCACAATTTGATTGCGGCAATTTGCATCGAAAACACCAACTAAACGGATTGCCGAACAAACGCACTTACAAACACACCCATGTGCACGGCTCACAATCAGTGCCCGAACCGATTACTAGCCACCTCCCTCATGTTTATTCCAACCCTTCACCGTGTGCTGATGCGTAATGTTTCATGCTAATTTTAATGCTATTTTAGTATTCGTTCGCTCCGCAATGAACCGGGCTGGATTGGTTTGGGTATTTTGTTGCTGCATAAGGACGAGCTTGAAGTGTGAGAAGAGGCTTATTTTCATGATCCATCATGAACAATAGCATAAATTGTAATGCAAATAAATATCTGTGCTGCATCGATTGATTGAACCATGCACATCTGCAGCATTTTTTATTAGGATTTCACCTCTTTCGTTAATATTTTTCATTACTATTCAACACTGCCCAAACAGTTTGGCTGGGAATATTGGTGTAGTTACGCCTGTGGATGTTAATCTGCTCCATTCGTGCTCAACACACGTCTCGGCAATTCTGTTTTCTTAGCAACGTCCCAAAGCGGGCCAACATTTGAACCTGATTGTTACAATGTAGATGCAGAACACCAGAAGCAAACGCTTTCTTTCCTACCTCAAGAGCTCAAAAAGTTTGCATCCACTTATAAAATCAAAAGTTTTCGTCCTCTTTTGCTCCCCGATAAAGCTGCCCTCTAGCTAGGAATTCAAGGCTAGGCATTTTCATCACCAGCACTGCAACTTTGCCGGCAGAAGTTATGATCGTTTTGCCAGCGTGATTCCCTATTAAATCAAAAGGTGCAGTGAAGCTCAGCTATTGGAAAGTCATCTTGACCATTTCGAACAACAGTTTATCTATATGGTTGCAAGGAATTTTTCTTCCCTTAATTACTAACCTTGCATACGGGACGTCAATAAAATTGCAACAAGAATTGCAACCCCGTTGATGGGTTGAAACAATTTCCATTTTACTTTACTTTATAGTTGTGGTTGTTTACCCGTGGTTTCGATATGTTTCCTAAGCATCTTCTAAACTTGAACATACTTTTACGATGAGAAATAAATGAACGCTGCTCCAATATATCGCTTTCTTCCGGTGCAAACTGAACCGCAGAATCTGGCTGTCTGTGAAGTCTCGTTTAATTACATTCCATTCCATGGAAACTTCGGATAAAAACTCCATACAGCCAGCATGTGGAGAAAGTCCTTCCCCAAAGCTTTTTTGGGCTCATCTCCTCATTTGCGCTCAGGCTTTTGTTAATAAGACAGCGTGACACCGGCCACCATTATCACAGCCGACGCACTGCGTCCTATGTGGTGAAACACTTTCACCCCGTTTGATCTAATTAAAGGCTCCCTCATTGTGGCGATGAATGTGACTGGCGAACGGCCGACGATCTCGGACAGCCCACGTAGCTGTCAGTCAATGTTGCTACTAATGAACACAGCCAGCTGGGCGCACGGTGCTAATCACGGCGTGAATACTTGACCGCACTTGAACGCGAACAGCATTAATAGTCGCAGCCGAGCAGTGACTTACGCTTTGATCGGTGAATCCTGCCGATGGGTGGTCATAGTTCCCTGCCGATGCGGATAAACGAAACGTCTCACCCATCCCGAGCAAACCCGGAAGAATGTTCCACCCGGTTGGTGGCTGGTTAATTTATGGCGGCACCTTAGAGTTTGATTGATACCCCACCGGTGGTTGGGGTCGAGCCACGCTGTGAGAAATCTCATGTCGAAAAGGGTTTCCCGGGTGGGTGGTGTACCTGGGAGTGGAAAAATTCTGCCCGCCGTCTGCCTGACAAGCAACTTCAGGCCGTTTGATGTGGTGCCATTTCTTGGGGTGAGTTTTATCGCTGGATTACGACGCCACAGGGCGCGATTGAGGGGAAGAAGCGTTCGGAAGTCGGTGGAATGAAACAACACTTTTTTTTCGGGCGCATCGTTATCCTTTCCTCTTCCTTTGCCGGACTGCACAGGCTTGGACTTCTGATAGGCCTGCTGCCGTCTTCGAAATAGGTCGTGGACCGAGTTATGGGGGAAGAATATTTATAGCTTCACATTTTTTGTTAGTTTCCCTTCTGTTAGACCACCACGAACCACGACGCAGGGCTGAACAACGTGCAAGCTTGCCTTACAATTGTCAATCGGGGCTGAATAAACATCGTGATTTATGGTGTTCCGACCGCTGCTGCCGCTTTTGGTTGTCGATATAAAATTGCTTGACTTTTGTCGAACTTTCCTTTTATTATGGTTATGTGGGCTATAAATGAGTAAGGTATGAGGCCTCCCTCTAGGTGGCATAGACGGGTGAAGAAAGCGAAACAAACAAAACCAGTGAACTGAACGCAAACACCGCGTCCTTCACCGATTGCCTGCATCCACCGGGATAGGAGGACGAAAGCAATTATTGACGGGTGACAAGCTGAAAAAAGAGAGGTAAATAGGAACATGTTAAAGCGGAAATTTTTAAAACGATGAAACTATTGATTTGCCAGTATTTACAGAAAATAACAATCGGTGACTGAATTGGTCGTGGAAAAAAAAGATGCGGTGAAAAACGTGTCACTCATTCTCAACATCCGGATCGTTCTGTGTTTGATGGCAATTTTCATTCCGTTCATTATCGACTTCAGTTTTCCAGTTTGTGGCGATGAAGCAGTGAACCATCACACGGGAAAGTGGTTTCGTGTTTTACCGACTGATCGATTTGTCGCGTTCATTTCGCGTGTATTGCGTTTAATTTGTTCCTTTTTTTTTCAAAAAAATACTTTAATCGCCCTCGAACTGAGTGAGAGCGTTATTTTTTCAATATGATGATCCAATGTGAACACCAGCGCGGTGTAAAATCGTGAAATTAACGTACTCAATTTTTGTCCTCACCATTGGTGGCCGCGCGGCTAGGAACGGATCAGCGGAGGTCGCATTATGAATGTGTAAGTTCTCATATTATGTTCCACACGCGTTCCCCCATTGCGTTTGCCCTCGCTACTACGGGCACAGCCACACGCCGCATCGTTCGCGCCTGATAATTGCAATGTTGTTGTTTCATTAATCCCCAACATAATAGCTGTGGAAGGGTGAAATAAAAATAATTTACCGACACCCCTCAGCCACCACCAACGCTCGCGCCCGCACCGACTGCTGCTGCAAAAGTAGCCGATTAAACGAACCACCACCACCCGGGACCACCATTTCCAAAATGGCTCCTTTTGCAACCGGGCTGGGTAGCCGACATACGCATGCATATTTTTTCTCGCGTTTCACGTTTCGCAGGCTAAAAGCTCGGTTACCGGGGCAGTTAATGGTAAATAAATAAAATTTCAATTATACTTTCATGAAAACGAAATTAAGGAAGGTTTGCCTTTTTTTCGTTGCTGCTGGCTACACCACTCGACGTCCCAACCGGCCATATTTGGCGATGTGGTTAACGATAAAGATTCGAAATGCAATCGGTTGAAAGCGAAATGGAGCGTAGGATGCCGCGTCGAGCGTTGCACGTGGGCGGTGGTGGTAATGGGCTTCGATACCGGTGTATGTGTGAGTGTGTTTGTACCGGTTTGATGAATGGCAGGAGCGGCATTTTGGCGGGCCAATTGAGTGTGGCATGCGAATAATAGAACACAAAAAATGGCATTAAACTCGCAAGGCTCCGTTGAGCTGCTGAATGCGACGAACTCTTTCCAACCGATAATTATGAGACAGAAGGTAAAGGTACTGCATGAATTTGAATAAAAAAAAACACTTGCCGCGTAATTCACATCACGCTTGGGAAACGACGGTGAAGAGCGATTGAAATTAGTTAACGGAAGAGAATTTTAATTTCACGAAAAACCACCTGCTAACTAGCCGCACAAATTTCACCTCGCTTTGTGTGCTGGTTTTTTCCCCCTAGCACCGTACATTAATTTGCTCACTTTTCCGGAAGCTCCCGCTGGACCGAATGCCGATTGATGATAGTGTCAGCTTTAGCGAGTGCGAATGTGTGTGTGTTTGTGTGTGAATGGTTCGTTCGTATACCAAAAATGCTTCCACTTTGAGCACGGGGCGCGCGTTGTGCGGATGATAAAATTAATTAATGTTTTATTCAGCAGCTGTCCTGTTTGGCAATTACTTTTTATTTTCATCACCATAAATAAATGAATTTCTGACTGGAATGGTCACCCCCACGTACGTGTGTACGGATCCGTTCTTCTTTTCTCGAGCTGGTGTACAAAGTGGCATGTGTTGAAATGACTAATAAAGAAACTTGTGCGGATGGGAGAAAAGAGAAATAAAGCTCGGGCCAGTATGTAAACTGACCGAGAATCGCATTCCGGAAGCGATGAACGGTTGATCTTAGTGAGTAAACCTGTAAATTGGTTCGACAGATTTTTGCACGTGGTGAGCATGTGTATGAGAACCGTTTTTAAATAACAACAATGAAGCTGGAGGTAAAATAAAGCATTTGGAAAAAGTACATTTACCTTCAATAGCTTCATAGCGATGGACCAATTTTCGAGCAATGCGTATTTGATTTGCTATTATTTTTTTATTTTATTTGAGGCGCTTTAACCAAACTAATTGAAATAAATTGATTGAAAGCATTAAGAATTTCATTTTGTTTTTGAGAATGTTGACAACTTTTTTATTTAACACAGTTGTGTTTTTGTTTTGACGTTTTGATTTTGATTTCCTGTTTTACTTCAAAAAACGTATACCCTTGCTTTGTTTTTTTACTTTTTTTTCATTTCTGTGAAATGAAATTTAAATTAAATTTTCTAGACTAATGACTGTGAGTCATAATTTTTGTGGAAATATCAACTTTTACATATTCATGTAGCTTAGAACTAAATCATGGATAAAATCGAGTGATTGTCTTATATAATTTAAAAATTTATGCACCTATTTGAAATGACAGTATGCAAGCTCAAGCTATATTTATGCTTAATTTAACGCCTTCAAAGTAAAATGTATATGAAATGCTTTGGAATCGGCACGGATTTCGACGAATGTAGTCCTCAACAGCTATGGCTCAGTTTGCAAAATTATTTCCCCCTGCACGAGCACCAGGTGATGGTATTCCAATAAGTACTTTGGCTATCGAAAATCAACGTTATTGAAATCTCGAATTAG
This sequence comes from Anopheles farauti, assembly GCA_000473445.2. Lineage (NCBI taxonomy): Eukaryota > Metazoa > Arthropoda > Insecta > Diptera > Culicidae > Anopheles > Anopheles farauti. The sequence continues at coordinate 9,001,327 of KI915042.1, forward strand.
TCGATTCATCGTACGTCCTCGTTCCAATGGGTGGTGCGATTGAATAGGAAGTTTCCCGTGTACTGATCGATCGAGTCATTGCACCGATGCCAACGCGTTTACCGTGGACACGAGTTATCGCATTTGGCCCTAGCCCCCAACCACTCGACCAGTTGAAATCGATCCGTGGTTACCACCTGTGTCCTACTAACTATTCGCATTAAGCGAATGGGCTCAATCGAAAGTGGTAGATGTTAAAAAAAAGAAAAAATACGCTGGCATAAGCTATACCAACCAAAAAGCGCACAAAAATAAAAACAGAAAATAGCGGGTGCTGGAGCGTTACGATTCAGTTAAAAGCTTTTCAATGGAGCCACTTCCTGGCACGTGGAAACTCAAAATATGGGCTCGCTCACATAGGTGGTGGCTACCAATGTGCACGAATGCTTAGATTCTGGAAATTCACCTGAGACCGGGCAGGCGGTGAGTGCAATCAGTTTAATTGCTTAGGAGCAGGCATTTAAATCATGTCTACAGATGTGTATGTGCCGGTTGTTGTAATGGGCTCCATGTTGGATGCACCTCAAGCCGAAATGCCAATGAAACTCAAGTTTTCCTTTACCGTCTGTTTTCCATTGCGCTAATCATCGTGATGGAGCAGACACTTCCAGCAATGGTTACACTCAGGCGAAACCCTACGTGTGAGTGCCTCGTCGAAACTGGAAAGGGGATGTGAGGAGCAATTATCCACCTGTCCATTGCAGTTAATTTCTTTCCACATATCTTTTTTATGTTTTTTTTTCTCTACTCCACAATTTAGAGTGCGAGCATCTAGTTCTTTATGGAACATATTTAACGATACCGCAGCGTTACTTGCACCGTAAAGTGACCATCGAGAAATGAGGCATATATTTTTGGTGGTAATGAAAAATGATGGACAATTCTGACGCTTCCAGCGATTGTAATTTAGCGTCCCACAATTTGCTAAAACAACACAAAAGAGTAAAAACACGGAACCAAACGCGGTATGCTTTCGGGATGGCCATTATCTTTAGGTAGTAAATGTATTCCATCCTGGAAACTGTTAGGTTCTAGCAAATTTGTATGCATCTATTTACAACAAAACTGTTTCCATTCGCCGTGAACAGAACCAGCAAAAGCTGTGGGGAAAGAAGACCAGGCACAAATCAACCTACGCCTATATTGGGCTTCGAAAAGGTTGAGCAATGTTTGTCGTTCCTAAAGGGTATTATTTGACGAGACGAAACCCTCTTCCCCTGCTTATCCCCACTGAACAACCGTCGGACATTAATATTTATTTATTATTTAGTCAAAGCAACGGCTACATCGGTTCGATTCGTCGAACCGTCGCGTCAAAATAAACGTTGTTTATCGGGAGTGATCCTGCAGATGGGATATATTCATAGCCGCTCTATAAATATCGTGATTTATGGAAAGCAGTGAAAACGCCAAACGATACGAATTAGTTTCCTTCACCGTGGCAGTAAAGCTGTCATGTTTAATTCGCTGTTATGAGCGTTCAGCTTTCTGCACTGTCTGCTTAGAGAAATTCTTGCTGAAAAGGGTTCTAGTGTATACATTTTGCATTGTCTTCGAAAAGGTTGCGCTAACGAAGAGAATCGCTGTATCGCAAGACACGCCGTATGTTGGAAACGTATTTGCAAGACGCTTCATCGGTTCGCCCGAATTGAGGCAGTACTGCATCGCAAAACCCAATCAAGTGCGACAGCGATCATCGCCATCCGAAATTGCTCGAAAATGAAAGCTTCGTTTTTCATACTCACGACGACCGGTGATAGCGTCGCAGGTAACAATCATCCCTCCGTGTCTGTCGTTGATTGCTTGCTGGAGATGATTGAGAATGCACATGTGCTGAACAATACCAGAAGAAAGAAGAAGTAACTCTGCCGCAGCTGCCAGAAGAGCCGCTGGCGGGGATCAATAACGCATCAAGAATCGAGCAATATTAAACTACGCTGCAGCACGGGTAGCTTGCGAACAGACACGGGACAACTACACAGGCTTCCGGTGCACTGCAAAGAGGGTTAAATTAATTACACAAGTCTGGTGCAGCGGTGCAAGTCGCCACGATCGCTCGCGATTAGACATTAGCTTCCGGATGCCTCTCCAGATGGCCGGACGCCGAGTGTGTGAGCGGTGGAGTTGTGTTTCACGTACGAACCTTTCCATCCTTCCCTCGTGTCACTGTCGGGGATGAACTGGGTGCGTTTTGCTGTCGATCGATTGAGCGGAAATTGTGGCAGCGTCATAACGACAGCGCATCCGGTGCGCACACTGCAGCGAAGAGTCCTTATCGCCATCATCCGAGTTTCCATACCAACAAGGATCACCATCGATGGCACAACTCGATTGCTAATATGCAACTGAGCGGGATGCGAATTCAGAACTAGCAACACTGCTGGAAGTAAGGGCAGTTTGCAACGGTCCCCTGTTTCCGGTGTACTGTTACCGGGCTTTCCAGTGCAGTATATTCGATCGTGAACCAGGAAACCGACCGCGTCGAGTTGGCTACCAGCACCATTGGTATCTCACCGTTTCCTAATCGTAATTACTATCCCAACCAACTGCATTGCTTCTGTGCCACGATTCGGCACGCCTCGACCCAGCACGGAACGGAGCGAAGATGACATTTATTTATGTAAAGGAAAATTGTTTTTCGATTGTAGTTTGGAATGCATCGTTCAATCATCCGGTTTTGATGCCATAAAATTGGAGAGCAGTATTGCACTTTTCGAAATATCCAATGCACCCAACTCGATCCGACTCACGTTGTGCATCGTTAATTGAATATAAATCAACTCGAACGAGAAAAAGCGGTTGCAAATGAATTTTCGCATCAAGCCGGAAAAAGAATCAGCTGGCCGTAACACAATCGCTTCGTTTCGTTTTTTGTTTTCCACTAGAAAATCGCTCTCCCACGGGTTGACGAACAGGGATGCGTTTCGACTAATCAAATTCCCCATTTTATCGCCTTCACCGGAGTCACTTTTCCGCTGAGCACACTAAATAATTGATACATTGAGATTGATGGTGTTCACGACCGTCTCCGACTCGTGACGAGATCGGTCTACCGAATGCACTCACCATAAACCAGCCGCGGGAAAATGATGATCCGGACGGCTTAGCGAAAGAACAGCGACACCGGGGCGGGTTTTACGGGCTTCCGCAGTTCTCCACGGCAAAACGCGGCCATTACGCATTCTGCAAGTCACTGCAGCGCTCCTTTTACATTGATTTACATCACCGGGACTCAGATATGTGTGTGTGTGTGTGTGTACGTTTGTGTACGAGAAGGTGAAGCTTTTTTCCTGTCTTCTATACGATTCTACACGTTTCGAGCGCTCGTCCGTTCCCTTTCGAAATCGAGCGGCACACGTGGCACGCGTGTGCTAGGTCCAAAACATGCTGGCGCGTGCGTGTTAGTGATGCTAATTTAATCAGTTTTTCCCTCTTCAAGGATTTACCTCGTGCGCGGTGAGTGCGGTCGTAAAATTTCATCAGGATCATCATCGATTCCGTCGCCGTGCCGCGCATTCGAGGGGAAGGAAGTTGGTGCGATAAATCGAATCCGCAAGGAGTACCATCAGCACCAGCCCCTCCCCCGGGGGAAGTGTAAAAGGATGTTTCTCCTTGGTCGGTGGAACGGGTTTTCTTTTTGTGTTTTGTGAATTTTATTTCAACTCCCGCCGCGGTACGCAACCGGCTCGGATCGGTTCGAGGTGGGTGCGTCGTCACGCTGGTCGTGATTTATTTACGACCGAACGAGAACGCTTCGAAAGACATCACTTGACTGATTTTTTTCTCTTTTTTTCGTCTGTTTGCTATGCTGATAGAGATAGAGCCAAGGGTTAGGCTCGAGATGTTTTTTTTCTGGCTCGCTCCATATTTATTTTTCATCCTATCCCGTCCAATCAAAAACCACTTCTGAAAGGGGCGAGCTTTTCAAGTTTTCGGTTTCTCTTCAAGTTCTTGTTGGTTTGGTGCGGGACCGTCGCTTTCCGTGATATTTCTTTTCTTCTTTCAACGCTTATTCGTGTTTTATTTTGACTTACAATGGAACAGAGGGAAATTTTTGTGGTGTTTTTTTTTCAAGTGTTGCTTCAAAAATGAAACAGATCGGCCGGAAGGAACGAGCTTTATTTGTCATTCCGATTTGAATATGTGCTTCCTTGTAGATGCGAACGGCCCATGTGCTTCAACATACGAACGAACAAGAGTTCGTTTTTTAAGGTTTTTTTTTATTTTGCTATCGATTTCCTTGCCTAGTGAAATCATCTGTGAAAAAGTTTGAAAGGTTCACGATCCTTGCTGGGAAACCATTCGGCAAGCTCGCTGGATCAAATAACGCATTTTAAGTGAAAGCCCTTTTATAGATCGTCTTTCTGCGTAGGAGAGAATGAAACCAAATGCTGGTTAGTATTTGTAGGTTTTGCCTTTGAAAAGCGTTCATGTGCGTCTTCATTGCTTCGGAAGATAAGATCAACTCATGCTTTTATGCTCCATGTTATGTGTAATGTTCTATACCGTACGTTCTGCCATAGTACTCTTCTAGGTTACTGTCGATGGAATCGTTTATAAAATATCACTTCCTCTCGTCTCCAGCACTAGCTCGAAGCTATAAACATTCTACGCAATGTAGAGCTTATTTTTCTCAGATTTCTATCTATAGAAAACGTTCGTATTGAATTACGGAGGTCTGTTGTTTTGCATCAAGATGGCTATGTACGCCTGGGCAAGGATGGGGAAAATTAATTGAAATTTATTTATCAATAAATCCATATGTATTGAAAGGTTTTTCCAATGTTTGTCTATACACAAATGGATTACGCGCGGCACAGAAACTGGCCTTAAAACATACTTTTCAATTTATATTTTCTCTTCCCATTTGTAGGTAAGCTTTTTCATACCGAAGATGATGCTTAGTAGCAGTGCCTAGAAAGTTGTAAGTAATGTTTCAAATGTCAATTTTTCATTCCATTCCACCTCAAAAATGATGTATCGATTGAAAGCTCACGAAACCATGAATATATTGCATGAATATTTCTCTTTCCAACAACGATATTTTCGAGCATTGTTGCATCAGAAGCGATAAAACTGCATCAGCGTTTGCGCGTGATGAAGAAACCTGTTGCAGGTTGCGTTGCCCATAACTCAGTTAATTTTTAGTTTCGACCTGTAAATAATTTACGACGCTATCAATAACAAAACTACAGTCACGCTCGAACATTTTACCACCTCTTGCTTCCGGAGGCCTCGATCGATCGGAACAGGCGGCCATGTATTGCTGGCACGGTGCTTGTGTATAAATAATGTGCTGACTTAACGCTTCCACCACCATGTAGGTGTGTAACATTGTTCGTTTATTCGAGGCCGCAAAATGTTGCTACACGTAGTGTGATAACGTTGTTGCTTTATTTTCACACATTTATTTTGTTGCTCGGGCTATACAAATTAATAGCTCGTGGATTGTGAAAACAACAGCAATCCATGTGCAAATCGGCCAATACAGTAGATTTTTTCATCCTCCAAAATTTACACTCAAACAGAGTGCTCTTTAAAGCAAAGGATATTTAAGCTCAAAATTAAAAACACACCCTGAAGGCTACATCGTTGGCGAGCACAGAAGTGCTCGCAAAATGAGGCAACGTGTTTGTATGCTCCGCGCCAGTAAAAGGATACGAGCAATAATAAACATGATTGATGACACTCGATCAAGCCGGCGGAAGAAAACGACAATAAACCGTCATTTTCGACAACCTTGAGTGCAGCTGTCGGTAGGTCCTTGGGTTTTGCTAGACAGCAAGTGCGAGCAAGCGAGTGAATGAAATAGAGCGAGATCCTTAACGAAACATTTCCCCTCGCGCATTGAAAATTGTGCCAAAATCGCCCAAAGCAATCCTCTAGGTGCGGAGAAAAATTGGGCTACCTTTCCTGCAATACGCATCGCTCCCGAGGATGGAGGTGAAAATAAATACGTAATAGCTGCAGCATGTTATTTTTTTGTTTTGTTTTGCATTCGCTTTTTTCCGCGCACAAAACGTGTCAATCACAAAATCCGACACAATCTTTAACGCGCTGAGGTAGGCGCTTATATTGCGACAAAACGTTTACCGGAAGTTGACTTCCGCTGGCGATGCTGGGCATGGCTGTGATTTGCGTGGGGAAACGAGACACTGTAGATAAACTATGATTTATGTGGCAAATATCGCGATCGATCACTCGCGATACCGCCCCCGAGGCGGCTAAAGCGGTGTGTGTTTTTTCACATGCTGTGCACCACATGCCCGCCGGAAGAATGGCCATGGTCAAGGTATACGAGCATCGTTCGGATGTTCACCGCACCGAGAGCGAGGGACGAGCATATCGCTGCCGAATAATGATGACGGAAAGTTTAATCTTTTCCGATCGCCGCCTGCGCACGGCAACGTTGATCGCTGGCGACAGATTTTGCTGATTTTCGGGAAGAACCGAGCGGGACGCGGTGGAAGCGAATAAATATCGTTCATTTCCTTCTTTGCATGTTGCTTCGAGGGAAGTTTGATGTCGTTCGAAATTGGAAACTGTCATAAATCCAACGTGTGACATTACTGCAAAAATTTGGACCAAATGTGTGAGTGAGAAAAACTTAAGACATAAAATACAAGAAAATATTTTTAAAAATGTCTCATTAAAAACCACTTGTACAACAGCAAGATATTATTGCAGGAATATGAAACGGAAGGAGCAAAATTGAATTCATGTGTTTATTTAGTAAACGAGTTTTATTTTTAACTATAAAATATCTTCTCAGCTCAAAACCTTACTAACAAAATCGTGTTCTTTTCTAAGATCATCATATTTATCATATGCAATCAGCAATGGATATTGAAAACATTTTTAAAAGGTTATTTGTTCATTTTGCGAAGCGTTGAACGTGCCTCGCCAGTAAGTTCTTCGATGCTTATTCATCAAAGTATCAAAAGTTCTTTGATGCATATCCATTTGCATAGCTTAAGGTGGATAACAGCACTAGAGGAACAAAAAATGCTGCTGACGATCAATCACACTAGGAACTATTTTTATAAGTCTTGTTATAGCAGTAAATCATTATAGTACAAGAAACACATCAACATCAAACATCCAATCAAAGCATCTACAAACATCCTATAAAATGCATTACAACGAAACGAACTGAAGTAGATCAAACTATTTCACCTATCCGCTAGTTAGGTAACAACACGTGTGTTCATTAAAAGCTGACACTACATACAGGCAAACACGTCTCACCCTAGGAAAAGCAGAAGCAACAGAAGCACCACCGCCTACGATGGTAGCGACAATCATTAGCGTTATTCGCTTTGAACCTTCATCGCATTTTGCAGCATAGCACTTGCGGCAGAAGCCTTTCGAGCTCGTTATTATCTGCGTACGACACCAAATCCATTGCTAATCGTTAGATGGTTGTTCGGTCGTTTCCGTGCCGATTTTTTTTATTTCCCTGCCTCTTCTGCACCAACCGTATCGCGTCAGTTGGTATGGAGATAGTTGCGACAACATCAACGGAATAGAGTGCGTGTTTCGTTTTTTATTCTTCGGTTTCCACACCCAAAACGGTCGTCGCAACGCAGCACCATGGAGTTCAAACAACGGCTCACCGGTGGTACGGTCATCTGACGGCTTTTCATCACTTGACGCGTACAGCAAATTGATGCACTTTTTCAAAGTGCACTTTTCATCGGCTTCACAATCCTTGAACCAGAATGTGTGCGTGTTTCTGTCTGTGTGTATGTGTGTCTTTATGTACGTATGTTTGGTTCTCTTTTGAGTTTTGTTTTTCCTGGGTCCGTAATCTTATCGAATGCCGTGTGTACCGACGGTGGACGTGCACGAGATTCCAATATGTTCTCCTTGTTGAGCTTTTCGCTCTATCATCGCTTGCTGCATGCCACGCTCGTACGCTGGTCCATGAGGCTGTGCATCCGTGTGGTGAGTCGGATTATCTCGGTTGATTGACTGACATGAGGCAAACGTGTCAGATCTGTGTCGAATGTCCTGTTTCGACGGTGATGATCGACCGGCACCAGAAGCACACCGTGCTGGAAACCACTTCCGCCCAGTACCGGTGAAAATGATCGAGCAGTTTTCGAAAAATCTCGGCAAAACTCTTTCACACGATATCTTCCGGTTCGCTAGCAAGCAGCTGTCTGCGTCATTACTAGCAACAAAAAAATAACACGCGAGGTCAATCGAACCTAGGTGCGAAACGATGACACTTGTTTACGAATCCATTCGGCAAACCACATCCGCATTCGCATGGGTCAAATGTGTGCTACCTTTCTACACGAGAGCCTACCATCACACATACCATCCAATCGTACCTCCTACGAGTAAAAAAATCATTATAAAAAAGAAAACAGGCTCACAAATTGGAAAAGCACCCATCGCGGCGTCGTGTGTGAAGCTGAGCGAACTCTGGATTCATTTTCATGTTTCAAACACTTCTAGAATCGAGCAGGATCTTTTCTGTCCTGAATAAAAACGTAACATACACTCAACAAAAAAACAAAACTCTCCGGATACTTCTGTGAAAGCCAGCTTTACCATTCGGAAAAGTACCATCGTTCGTATTTTTCTTCCCGATGCCGATATTCCCTTCCATCCCATTTCCACCCGGGCAGCACACGGACAGGAATAGATGGACAAGCGAAGGGTTGGCGTATTGTATTAGAAAAAATGCACTCCGTGATGCACTGTGCTGCCCCGTGCAAGAGTGCTTCAAAAAGGATGTGCGTGGAGGAACGGTTTTTCCACCATCGGGAGGACATATTCATTCAATTCTTTACCCGCAAAGCAAAGCCCGTGCGTGGAGATGTATGCGAAGCATCGAACAAAATCACACGCGATGGGTGATACATTTGTGCACTCGGTACATGGCTGGCCCTTCATTCAGCCGAAAGAATATCTTTTGCTCACCGGTGTGTTGGTTTTTTTTTGCTTTTTTTTTCACTATCTCTTGGCCCCCCTTATTCGTCTCTCGCTCAGCTTGAATGCACAGCAACGTTGTGAGTTTTTTCCCCTAAGAATACTCGGTTTGGGTTTGTAGTGGAATTGTATCGTGTAGGGTTTGAAAGATTTTACGAAACTCTATTTTTTGTTGCTACTCTCGGTTTGATTCGTTTCTATTTCCCACTCACATATCCGCACACAAATGTACATAACACTGTGCCCTAATCCCGTTGCCAACGAAGCACTCGATTGCAATTGCGTTCGGTTCGGTGCAAATTTACCGGTAAAAGGAAGTCATCGAACAGCGAGTGAATGATGCTGCTGGCGATTCCGTTGCCGGACGTGGTGCGCGTGGAACGTGCGATGACTCCACGAGTGCATGAAAATTACAGTGAGAAAGTTCCTCCGGCGAACGTGTTTGTTGCTGCGGGTCTAACAAACATAGATGACGACGGCTTTATATTGTACCGTACGGCGCCTCGGTTCAGAGGCTTTCTTACGCAGCAACAGCAGAATAAAATCCGTCCCACAGCGTAAACAGATTAACGGCTTCGTTTGGCTAAAGTGACGGTGGGAAAACGAAATTACCAAAATGAAATTACAACGATTTTTTTTCTACTTTTTCCGAACTAAAACTCTTGACAAAATAAGGAGGTTAAAGATAATTTGAAGCAAATTTAAGATATGTCAAACAGGAGAGGAATTATCACGTTCAGGGTCATGTTCTCGTCACTTAGTTTTACATTAATATATCGTGCCCGTTTATTTTTCTGCGTTCCTGCTGTCTTGAGCCATTTTATGAAGTTAGTTACAAATCGATCTCGTGTCATCGTGTATGTCTTCTTCCTGCGCCCCCAGTATGTTGTCTGTGAGAAGTCTGACAAGAGCGTCATAAATATCGCACACTTATTGCCCCAAGTGAAGAGGAAGCCAAACAAAGGAGCGGCACGCAAGAAGAAGGAAAAACATGACGTGGATGCTTATTAAGGCATGACAGGAGGATGAGCGTTAAGGACACTGTGGAGGACGCTATCAGTGGTTTCTGTTCTATTTCGTCGTTGTCGTTTTCGCGTAATCAATTTGGTACCGTTCGTCGGCATTCCAAGCGATCCGCCATGTGATGTGTCGTGCGAGCAAAATGGTTTGATGACGACATTGCCATCGAAAAGCGGCATCTCCGCAATTCGTCTGCATAGAGCTCGTTACCACCCGCCACCGGAAAGTCAAAATCCGTACCGTGCGAATCGGCGCAAGTTGTGCAGGACTCGATTCGCGCGAAAAATCTCCCGCCCCATTGAAACCATTGAATGCTGATGTCGTAGAGAACGATGGTAATGATAATGCGATCTGCAAGTAACGCTGGCACGGCGTGGAAAACGCGCTGATAAATGGAAGCACGCCTGGAGCCCTCACGGTGATAATAACATCTACACGAGACGCTTCAAGCTTCCGGCTTCGAGTAGGGCGGGTGAGAATCATCATCACCAATAAGTGATATCGCGTATGACGCGTTCTCGGATGTAGCATACATATGCATGGTTGTGTGAAGAGTTTTTGTTTCTATTTTCATTTCTCCATACTTCGTTCAGCCGTCTTTGGTCGCCCTGAAGTTGATGAGCCTTTTCTGTTTTGCTGTCAGACAGGGAAGTTGAAAAAACATGCTAGCGGAAATGTAATAAATTATGAGAAGCGCTGCAAAGCACGCCGGAGTAATGGGGATGTGTGTAGGAGGAAACACGTACAAATCGAAAAATGAAGACAAGTTCAACACCAAACGTTTTTTTTTGTCAGTTCAAAGGTTTATTGAATTCGCATATTAGATGATAAATATTGAATATTGTTTTGCGGTTATGCGCGCCCACATATAAAAAATGGAATTCTTTATACCCAAAGCTACCTATTTGAATCGAAATCAAGTTGTGTGGAGTTTATACGATACCTATTTATGAGCTATATTCTGTTTAGCATAGCAGTCGAATTTTAATCTTTTATGCAAAAACATCGTATCGTTTGTATTATTCGACAAAAATAGTTTAAAATTGTTTTCGAAAATTCAAAACATCCGGTCTGCTGATTACAATTTTAAATCTTGATGTGCCGGAATTTCCGAAAATTTTCTTCGAACTCGTGTCGAACCGTCGAGTCGCTTCGGGCGAATCAATTGGCATAACTTTCACCCGTACCGTACCGATCAATGCTTACTCACGGTACTCCACCGGATAATGAAGATATCTTTCACCGCGGATCTCCTTTCGATCCAATATTTTGCGTACCACGAAGTTGCAGAGTTGTGGAGGTTGAAATCCGAAGTTACGAAAAAGTTACGATGATTTCTGGGACGCTCCGGTGGTGACTGTTGACTTGCCGGTTTTGGTAAATAGTTATCAAACTTCCGAACTTCAAACGCCCAAGTGCTGTTTTATCGCGACCCGCACGTCCCGTGCGCAGAAGGGTTTTGGTAAATGGGACGGGCTTTGTCGGAATTAATGGAATTTCCGGCCACTCGAAAAACAGAACCCCGATCGAGCTGCTTACAATTCTTCCACTACTCTATCATCACCGTGTGCCTGTATGTGTGTGAAAGAGAAAGCGAATTTATTTGAAATTGGCCACACCGAGGTGGTATCTTCATTCGTATGTTTACATTCGTGGGGACGGGACGAACGTGAATCAAATGATTATTTGGCAAACAGGTCGAAAGAAGGTATGTAGCAGGGTAAAAATATAGCAAACCGGTTCTGCTCTATTGAAAGTTGGCGTAAGTGTCACCTCTGGAGCGGCAGGCTATACTAGTGAAGGAAAGAGAAAGAGGTCGAGCTGTTTAGTTTTGTGCCCATTCATGACTCCGTAGCACAAGAAAGGTTAACTTTTGGTTGCCCCTCACACCTGCAAGGTGAGAGAAGGTCCTTCCACGAATCCTCCATGCTAATCGTGTTAATTGTGCTGCTTCTCCAGAAACAGCAGAAAGTATAGAAACTCAGCTAATTAGTGAGTTCACGAGAGGGATGGCTTAAGTTCGGATGAAGTAATAACTGCAAGCTCGGTGTCCAAACGTCAATAAGTTATCGCTGCGAGCTTTTTTTATCCAAACATTGTGATACTTTTTTTCACAGAAATACGCTGGCGTCTCGGTAACATTTATTCAGGCCAAATCATGCCTAGATATGATGTGTCACTATTGTTCTTTTTAGCCATTCGAGCCGGATCAAATTTGGTCTAATCAATGTCAAAGCATAGCAAATGATGCATGTCGTCCGCTTTAAAACGAGAGAACAGGCGAATAGCATGTGAAATACAAAAAAATGAATGATCAGGCAGTTTGCGGAACTCGGAAAAAGTGCTGGTTCATTTTCAGTTTTCTCATTTTTGTTTTCTATCAACGTCAATCCGATCGGTGATGATTTTCTCGTTTTTACTCTCAATAAGCAGCGTCCACAGCGTCGTTTTTACGAGGGCTTCCGTACCGTACGAGCCCGATTGACACAGTGACGTGGAGGAAAAAAGTGTCTAATGAACGTCTCTCTTCACAAACTTCCTGGTACTGTTGATCATTTACAACTTGCAGAGAATAGTTTTGTGTAATACCAACATTACGTCAACGATCGAAATGATGCTTTCCATCCACTCGATTTTTCTTTCTTTTTCATCGAAATTATGCATATGTTTGTCTCATAGCTTCGAAAACCTCTACACCCTAGGTACCACATCTTTCACTCGCTCGAAATCGCAGCATTCAATCTGCTTGTATAAACACCCAGCCGCTGTGTGCGAGAGTGGGCCTCATCGAGATCGATCATGTTTGCTGCGAGCGAGGCCGTACATGTTTCGGTACCGGATGCAGATTGCTACGATGGATGGGTGACTGGACTGGAAAGCACGAAAAACGTGTCCGCTTCACCAGCAGCATGTTGCAATACACCATACACATGCAGCTGTGCTGTGAGCAAAGCTTAGAGCAGCCAGTATTGGAGCGGATGTCAAAATACTCCACAATCAAACTTGTCGTGGGTGTGGGTTTCGCTAAATTCGCGACTTTCGTCGGATGAAGTCAGAGTTTTTTGTTTTGTTTTTTTAGCTGAAGGAAACAAACAAATGCAAACAGGATGCAAAATGATGGATGAGAGAATCATGTCTCCTACTTTAAGCACACAGCTCGCGCGGTAACGTAGGTAGTAGAAAACGATTTCACGGGACGAGGCAAAAATCTAAATATCTCGCAACCCGAATAAACTAGAAATTAAACAAATCCTTAACAAATAGACAATGGAACTGGTCCTACGCTCTACTAAACTGTGTTTGGCCCCAGTTGTCGCCAGATTTTTTTCGTCTCTTATCCGCATGTAAAAAGAATGCGTAGTGATTTTATTTTCTATTTCAATCGTCCATAAAGGATTTAAAAAAGTGGCTTTCCTCAAATGGTATGAATGCGTCTGAATGTGTATGTGCTTGTTTTTTTGTGTGCATTAGTTGACTTTATCGTGCACTGAACTCTATTTGACAGATTTTTTTTTATTTTTATGTCAAAAAACAGCAAGGAATTTCCGAAACGTACATTTTCCGGCACAACGCTTCCCGCGTGTGGGTGGATAAAAGTGAACCCAACCTCAAAATATCCTATTTTCGACATCGAGCTAGTCTGACTAGCGCTCACACACAAACACAGTCTGGTGTGTTTTAATCGAAATCAAAAACATGCAATGGAACGTGTTCGAGATATTGAACATGCAAATTTGAAATTGAGGAACGGGCGGCAATTGAGGAACAGGCCGTCGGTGGCCATCGGTGTTGCTTGGACTGTTTGCTTGCTTTGGGTTTTTTTTTTCGGAAATCTCTTCCGCCTGGGTAGTCTAGCCGGTTATAAACTGCGATGCGATTTTTTTCTGTTTCGTCTGTCTTTGCTTAGTCAGCCAAATATTTTTATTTCCTATTGCCGGGAAAACCCTATTCCGGCTTCCGTTCCGGGAGATATTTTAACGCTCATTTCTCCCGCCGGGAAGTGGAAATGTTCGGCGCGAATTTGAAATTTGTTTGAAATCGGTCAAGTCTTTTTGTGGGTTTATTTTCTATCAATCGCACCGAAGCCATTCGTGAGGTTCCCATGCAATGCAAATCGTTTAAATGCTGCGGTGGTCCACGTTCGGTCAGTTGTAGCTTTGTGCGTGCTGGTCCGGTTGAAAGGGGTTGCAGCGCTAAATTAAATAAACGCAACCGAATTGAAGTACATATTGGGTAAACTGTTTGATGGCAGTGAAAGACCATGGCCACTGCAAGTTCGGGACCAAAATGGAATCTACTGCAGCGCGTATCTATCCGAATAGGACAGTGTCTGTTTCTATCGAAACGATTATTTCCTCTTTTAACTTTTTTGTAATTTTTTGCATTTTCTCTCGCCTGTCAGTTTGCATTGGACTTCAGTGAGGGGTGGACACGTTTAAAAAAGGTGTTCCAGCAAGCAGGCGATTTTTTCCAAATTGTTCCTAACCACAAACGTCGTTTTGAATGCAGCCAAACCGAAACCAACCGATTATAGTTGGAAATATTGCAGTTGCGGTTGTAGGTTTTGTGGATTTGTACTTGGCACTGTTTGAGATCAAAACTGCTCTGTTAAAATGAGCAGTGCTGTATAAATAGTTGAAGTTTCTATAAGTTGTCATACCATAAAAAAATTTATACGAATAGTTTATATGAATTTAATAAAATCTCGTAAAACTTCAATCAACAAAATCGATCTCTGTAACGCAACAATAAAACTCATGTTAATACATTCAAAATGCGAAAGTTGTTCCTGGTATTTGCAAACTGCTAAGTAAGCTTAGTTTTTTATTATTGTTGGATACAAAATCTATGAATGTTCGTATTGTTGGCACATATTTTAAACATTTTTCAAATGACTGTCCATGTACAATTTCAAGAATTTTTGAATAGTAATTACGAGTAAAGATTGGAACCATGCTGTAACAAAAGCGGTTATAAATTTAATGCAAAGTAAAGTAATTGTTACATCATGCACTGTATTACCTCACCATTATTGTTTTTTCAACTGCGATCGCATGTTGGTGGTACAAAACCCAATACACAAGGGAGGCAACCAAGAAATGATACACCACTACTTGCGGAATCATCAGTAATATGGAGTGGCAAAAAAAGCACCATCTTTAATTGGTCGCATGAGAAAATTGCCGAAAGTGCCCACGCAACCAATAAAGATGCTAATTTCATAGCATAAATTTTATTAACGACACACGGTTTGCTTCCGCTTGCTGACGAACACCGTTTTCCTGTACACAAACCGGAAGGCGATTATCGGTATACACAACCCACTTATCACACTCGCGACTCTTGTTCGCCTTTGGGTTTTCGTAGACAATACCGAGGATTTGATCAATGTCATGGTGATCTTTCATCACCAATAAAGCTGTTTTGTTGTGCTGTGCAAATTGCAAGTGGAAATATTTAAATTTAAAAATTTATGCAAGCTGCTTACATAGAAAGAAAACACAAATGTGTTATGATATTGCTAGTGATGTTGATGTGGATAACATGAAGCAAGCTCTTCAATAGCTTGTTTATGAAAATCGCAAGCAGGGTCCATCTTGTTTCGAAAAATCTCATCAAAAGATGTGTGGCTGTTTGAACAGCCGTGGAGCGTTTCAGTTTTCATACCTTTTGCTTTTCAGCACCTCGCAGCGTAATGATGAGGAACGCAAAATACATACTCATGCAATCCAAACATCCTTATCACGAGTTAATATGTGTAATTGATTCATAATCACTCCAGTGCGGTCAAAATGCTAATTGCAGTTTATTGACAGCGGCAACCACTCATTCACCGATCAAACACAATAAATTGCAATTCTCACTCGCACGGGTTTTTTTTGCTTCATGATTGGTGCTGCACCATAAAATATGAGTTTTTTTTTATAGGAAAACAAGTATATTATCACATCACGATTAACTTCAGTGCTGCAACCTTTGCGTAATAAAATAATGACGCTGATGGGATAAAAAATTATGATGTTTTTTTTGTTACAATCATTACCACAGTCCAAACCAGTTTCAATCATTCCGAACGGTACAATAGTAGCTGCATGGTTAAAGAGCCTCATTATTGAAGTCTTATTGGAAGTATGAAGTCATTGCAATTAACACATCCCAAAGCATCGCTCTTACTGTTAAAAATGTTTCCTCTCGTGCATTCATCGGCGTTCGAGAGCTATAAATTAACCATTATTCAACCACTCGCTACTCACTTACGTTTTTTTAACACCTTCACAGCAAAAAGTACGCCGGGTGAATAAAGAATCCATAATAAACCTAAAAAAATCCTGTAAGGAAATTCGAAACGAACCCAGTCGGTGTTATGTTTCAGATGGTAAAATTAGCATAAAATTTAAATTACTTTGAATTTATAGAGTTTATATTCTATCGCTGTTTCGAGCCGCCCAGAACGATCGGTCAATTGAAACGAATCTCAATTGCAGACCAAAGTCTAATCGCCGCAACGCGTTGAGCGTTGGAGCTTATGCTTACTGCAAAAGCTAAATGTACAGGAGAAAGATATTAAATTTGCATTCTCACTTTTTCACCATTCTTGAATCGATTCGGTTCGTGCTAAAGACATTCGTTCAGATGAATCGATTCTTGTTGCGTCGCTGTTTTTTTGTGGTAATATTTTCTGTTCATTTTCTTTGTCGTGCTTTCCATCGATAAAGTACCATCCAATCGAACAGGATGAAAAACTTCAAACCCAGTGCGAGGGTAGTTCTTCGATGCATGCAATGGCTCCAAACCGAACTGCACTCGAGCTGGCGAATACATTGTCTTTTTTGTTGCTCGAATCTCACGCTTTGAGCTAAATTATGTCCAAGCACCGTAACTGACATTGACAGTTGCTGACGGTGTCTTTAGAATTGGTTTCGAGTTCTAGTTGGATTTCGGATTTCGTTGCACCTTTCCCAGCAGCAGAGAAACTCCCTCTCTCCACACGCACCTTCGAAGAGATGGGAGAAAAAGAAGGATAAGTAATTGCACATCGCTTCGCATTTCAGCGCCTTTTTCAAACGTCACTGTGGAAGTAAGGAGAAAGAGCGAGGGCGTGCGGGAATGGAAAAGTCTACAAATTCTTCCGAACAAGGGTTGGGAGTAGCCACCTCGATCACCATCAATTACGGGCGGTTAATTCTGCTGCTGATATCAGACTCGAACGAGCTTCCGGGATCCCCTGTCGACACGCTGCCCTCGTTACATGGCCCTCCGCCCCACCGAGAAGTGAGAACTGATAATAGCTGCTTGAGTAAGGTCAAACATATGCAAATCTATCCGCTCCAATCCTACACATCCTGTCGATTGATGAGGATAGCGGGTTTGTGAAGGGGCTGGAGGATAGCGATGAGTAGAGAGCGAAAGATGTTTCGAGGAAGTGAACAGGTGTTTGCAAAAGCTCTTCGTTATGTGCAGCTACGCCTGGGGAGTACACACATACACACATTTGGAATGCCAGGTTTACTCTTCCTTTTTCCTGCACTGGATTAGCTTCGATTCTCGCTAGTGCTTCTCCACCTGTTACGGTTCGACAAACGGACGCTGGTGCGGGAAGCAGCTCGGTTTGCAGGGGTGTTTTGGAAAATAATAGAACCTCTACCTGCTCGCAACCGCTCCGGCTTTGTCTCAAATCCATTTAGTAGACCCTTATAACGAAACGCTCGCACACGCCCACATACATTGGAGTGGAAAGGTGGTTGAACTTTAGCAATAATTTTCATCCTGCGTAAAGGATTTCTCGCTGGCCGTTGAAGTTTACGTGTGAAAATGGGAAGAATGCGATCCATTTCTTTGTTAAAACAAAACCGGGATACAGATTGATGGGTGAAGTGATTTTCGACTCTTTTAGAACCCACTCTGTCATGTTCCAAGGCTGATCTTTGGTTAACTGAAAGAAAGAACATGACGTTTCTCTATAAGTGGTTGGACTCGAGTTGTAAAATACTTTGCTAATGCTTTTCAGCAGCGAGTATCATCAAGAAGTTGGGAACGCCAGGAAAGAAAGTGTCATCAATTTCTCATTTATTGCGAAACACTCCAGCTCGACGTTGTTTTCCTATTCGCGCTTGTAATGAAAACCAACACACAACGTTTATGTAACGCACCCCGTACAGTGTGCTACTGTTTGCCCGTTGCAGAACAGATG
Source organism: Anopheles farauti (assembly GCA_000473445.2). Classification (NCBI taxonomy): domain Eukaryota; kingdom Metazoa; phylum Arthropoda; class Insecta; order Diptera; family Culicidae; genus Anopheles; species Anopheles farauti. The sequence continues at coordinate 9,019,520 of KI915042.1, forward strand.
ACCAATGTGTGCTTCAACCCGAAGCACAGCGTTCATGATGCTAGCGAGGGAGGAGCTGAATGTGATCTTTAGGCTATTGATATTTGATAGTCAATCTCGGTGCGGTGAGTTGATGTTGTTTCCCGCAACGTCCTACGACCAACAGCGGAGTAAGTTTCCGAACCGTGCACAAAACTCTACTCGTATGCATGCTTTTTCCCTTCAACGCTCTACTGCCGTACCTTAAGGCAAATGTGGTTTGTAGCAATGAGAGGTTACGTCATTGGAACGGGCAGTGTATAAAACACGTGCTGCTTTAGTCGATAATCGTTACAGACCTATGGTGGAAAGGACGATACGACGCCACTGCAGGCGACATTACGCTAAGAACACATACACCCACACGCACTAACATAAGTTCGAATATTGACTTGACTGAGTGAAAGTCAGAGAATATCGATCATGTGCTTTCCCGAGGACGTCAGCACGGCCATCGTCCGCCACGTTATCGTTTGTCGGTTGGTAAACATTTTGTATATTTTCCAGCCCGCAAACGCTGCTACTAGGAAAGGGTGCTGTTTGTAGTGCATACGCCGGCATTCTACTGGCTCTAATCCAAGACGTGGTAGTGCGTTTATGAATGTGTGCATGTCAATCATGTTGTGGTTTGCTTGCAAAATTATTTACTGCTATCTTGAGAATCTTGAACAACGTGTTTCTATCGTATCGTCAGCCGGGTCGCACTTGCACTCAGCCCATTTTCCAACACAAGCTCTTCTCTCCTGTACCGCTAGCTGTGCTTCGAGCAGCGTGCAAAAACACAACACCCATCAATCTCGTCGTGGTGCTTCTTCATTGTGCTGTGGTTAAGCAACATTGAACCGTAAATGGTGAACGGTTTAGAGACGTGTCAGAGGTTCATTATCAGCGAGACAGCAATACAGACGACCTTCTCGCTTTGGTTCAGCTGCAGTCAGCTGCCGGTGTTTACTGCTATCATAACAGGAGCTCCTGGCCAGGGTGTTGCATCTTTTACCGCAAGCAGGGCTGTTGGTGATAGTTTGACAATGACGATTCGTCTTTCGCACACTAGCATCAATGCTTGATAAGAGTGGTTACTGAGCTGCTTATTATCCGTATGGCGACGAAAAGCATGAAGCCACAACACATACGCAAATACGTGTTTATGCTGCATACCGATAAGGTAATATATTACTTGTTTTAGGAATGAATTGGGGTGAATGATGCGAAAGATTGGCTACAAAAATTCAACGACAAACTTTTTATTCGAATTTTAAAATTGAGGTACAATGTTCCCATATGGTTTTTTTTAATACGAATGCTACATTCATATGGAATTTTCGTTGTCAACTTCATTTTTTAACTCCTTATTATCATTTATGCTAGACTCCCTTTGATAATCCTGAGTTCCTACATCATCTTACTTTACCGATGCAACCTTTATATCGTACAAATCTCCAGAATGGCTTTACCACTGTCACCCTTTTTGTTCCATAGCACGTTGGATGGTTATTTTGGTAACAAAATTTCGGCACCCGGTGGTAACATCAGTACTTGTTAGCATGGAAACGATGCGTAGTGATAAAGTTGGAAGATAAGGGTACACAAAGCATCATTTAATTACACAATCTTAATGAAGCTTTTGGTTTATCTTATTTGCTGTACCGACCACAAGAAGGTTTATTGTGCTAAGTATTTAAAAAATAGAATTCTTAGTATTATTACTATTTTTTGTTTTGAAACCATTATTTTGATGCAGTACACTGCATAAATTCCTATTTTAATATTATCAACGAAATAATAAATTTTTTTTTCTCATTACAGGTAAATTGGTAGCTTTCCATCCCTTTCGAAAAACTGGCATAAGTAACATAAAACCGTATGTATATATCTAATAAGAAAAGCTCTTTTTCTCTAGACAATTCAGAAAATGTTGAAAGGGGCTCCTTTTTCCGAGCTTTTTAACAATTGTATCGAAAGCTTTTTTGTGGCAATTTTCGAGCTTTATCGAAAATCTTTGTAGCACCTTTATAGCACAGCAAGAACGAAAGGAATAATTTCCGTTAGCGCATGTCCGAAAGCTTCCGTGATTCTTCTATACTATTCGTTATCGAATTTTCTTATGGCACGTACCGTTTGTAAAGCGTTGAAACGTTTTATGCAAATACCATAAATGAGAGACAGAAAATAAATCCAATACATTGAGATGCCATAACATAAAAATGGTAGTCACTTGACCAGGGTAATGTTTCATATCATGCTATAACATGTGATGTAGTTTTCTTTATATTTGGGCGCAAATTTCCCAAAAAATAAAATACTCCACTAAAACGCGAGTACTAATAATGTCAGAGCTTTCCATCAAAAGCAAGCTCGTCAAAAGCAAGCTCGTAAGCTATTAAATGTATAAGCTATTAACCTTTTTCAATAATTTTGCCAACCGAAAAGCTAACACTGAATCAATCTAAATTAACCTTTTTAAGAATCCTGTATCGTCATTGGTCGATTTTAAATGGACAAACGTTAACAGCAAAACCTTATTCAAGATTGGATAAACGTTAACAGTAAAAACTTGTTCAAAATTTTTGCGATTAAATCATTAATGACGATGAACGACGCAAGTATTAAATCTCATAAAATTCACTCTCGAATTTTCAAACAAGCAATTCCATTAATTTCCCTCACTTCTTCCCTCAACCTCAGATTCTAATTTTTACTCCATACATACTGACAAACTGACATTGAAGAACTACGGAGACTGAAGTGAACTTTTCCAGCCACTGCTGCGTGCTTAAACGATGCCCAACCAATCGTTAGCTCCGATTAGTTTCTGCTTGTAAACGGAGGCATAATAGCCTGGCTTATGGGAAGAAGAGAAGGAAAGGGGCGTACAGAATCTGAAGGATGGTTTAGAAGGATTCGTGTCACCGTGTTGTCGAACGTTTTCTCAAGTTACCGTTTCAAACTTCTGACGGTCATCGTGCGGGTTGGGGGACGATTTAATTAAAAGCATCATGTAAATAGCCTGCCGCTTTAATGTCACCATCAGCCTCAGCCCGTATTCACCCGTATTAAAAAATGTTTCGAATAAACAGCTTACTTAACTTCGCTTTCGGCTTCTGAAGGTGCAGTAATTGGAACGGCCTTCTAATCTGATAAAGAAAACGAAAGTGACTGCATTTACTTTTCAGTGTTAGGGTAAAGTGTGTAAAATCTTGTTTTCAGCATAACAAAAACACCAAGTTTTTTGAGTGTTGAATGACTATGGTTTCACCTCAATAAGGTTTGACTTATCTAGTCTGAGTGTTGTTGGAAAATAATTAGCTAAATTAAATTTCCTTAGGCAAAATCCCTCCAGGGATGAATGAATGTATATTTTTAAACTTCCATTAACCCCTATCAAATGAAAACAAAAAAAACCTAACAAGTTTCCTTAAAGCAAAGAAAACATCTTACAAACGCTAAGGTAATACCAGAAACAAGTCCAAAAGCAGCAATACTCTCAGTTAGAATAGCACGGGATGATAATGTACACAGAAGGAGTTAATTATCATTAAGCAAATTAAATCCAAGTGCTCGTGAAAAGTTGCACTTAAAGGCTATTTTCAAAGGAAATTCCGCTGCGCGGCAAGAGCACGCCGAACGGAAGCAATGATTGTTTACTTAAATGGTTGATTATTTTCTCGCCGTGCCAGTACGTATGGTTACGTTTCTTTGCCGGTTTCTGTTTTTGCTGCTAAGCAACATCGTAATGAGTGTTGATTTTCTTGAGTCGACTTTTCATAAGCGCCAGTATAAATAGCAAATCTACTTTACCACTGTGGGAACATCCTAGTGGATCAGTTTTATTTTCTTTCAATTTGTTGTTTTACCTTCCACGTGGTTTTCAATGGCTTAATAATCCAGATCAAAGAAATTCAAAAATCCACCACTATACAACAGTGTTTTTTTTTTGTTCTGTTTAATCAACAAAATCTATCGTTCATTCCATAATAAATATCAAAACATACAATTATGACACTGATGACTGAAATGAACGAATTACTGAAGTCGTTGCTGTTCAATTTGCTGCACAATCGAGGGAAGCAACATTTCATTGTCTGGCTACGTACCTTACTCGCAACTCCCATAATCGAAGATTAAGTTTTCCCTGCTGCAAGGGTGCTTCCAGTTTTAAGTTCATCACCTGGACGAATGAAAAAGATGCCCTGGCTCTTAGCTTAGCTTATACCGCTCATCCACAACTAGGATTTCGATTTAATACTCGGACACAATGATCGAAATTGGATTGCATTTGTACCGGTTTCTGGCACTGTCTGTCGCTTCGATGGTTTGAATTGCGCTTCATTTGGTACACCACCACTGGTGCCTTTAAGATTTCCCCTCTACAAAAACGGGCAGGTCTGCTCCGTCACTGGAAGCGATTATCTTTACCACACAGTTCGATAAATTGACATATCCTCGCTGACGAAGGCAGTGCGCTGTTTTGTACACTCCTCACCGGCGGTGAAGGTGAATCTCTACTCGCTGCTGGTGCAACGTACGCTAGAATTGTTCAAGAAGCTAACGATTTCTTCAACTCCTAGACTGCACCCGACATGCCATCGCCGGATTTGCAGCCGGTCTAATGCCTTCTTCGTGCCTTTCCTTTTCTTCGTGCTGGAAACCGGTGGCAGTGGCAATGTTTATTAGCAGACGATCCGGGCGGACACGATGCCGTGGGGTGAACGAATGTACGTACGAATCAACGTTTTGAAGAAAGCTCGTACGTACGTACCTGACTGTGTGAAAAACACGATTGCTAACGATGATAAGAAGCACGATGATGCTACCTGTTACACTCTGTCTATTTGTCTAGTTAGACAGTGAGCAAGACTGTTCAACAAGGGAAAAGGAGGTTCCTTTGCTTTCCGTTGCGTTTGGGAACAGATTTAAGCTTGAAATAGCTGGAAGTAATTTATCAGCTATTTACCAATCACTTACCAACTGAAGGTTCTGCCCTATTGCGCGCGAAAAAAGGTATCTTTTGATCGCGAAAAAAGGTATCTATGTTGATTAGCTAGACTTAATTGAAATGTTTTCTTTATGCTTTCGGAACATTTTTTATCCTCTACACCGTTGGTTTATGTCATGTCTTTTGAAAATGACAAAAAAATATCAAATAATGTAGCCAGTTATCAAACTGGGATGCTTGAAACTGATGCCTCCCTCCAATCCGTGAACCGAGCTCCGAAGTCTGTTTCGAACTGAGGTAAGACTCGGAAAAGTTTTAATTAAAAACAAGATCCTCTAAAGCTCTCCCACAAACTCGCGCGACCTAAAATAATGCGCGACTGTCAAGAGCGTGGGTCCAGAAAACGCGAATCTCCGACAAAATGGCAACGCAACAGCGTTATATTCGTCGGCTTGCATGAAAGTTGTTCCCGTTAATTAAACCCTTTAGCAAGATTCAAGCTATCCACGCACCGTTCAGCAAGATTTCGGCAGCAGGTGGATCAGTTCGGGCGATATTGTTTGCAAATCTTTGTAAAAAAATTTCAGCACAATTCGGAGCATCGATAAAGCGCTTCATTGAAAGTGAATGCCAGTTTGAAAGATAGGAAAACTAAAAGAAGCACACAAAAACCGATGAACGCCCGGTTGGGCGTCTATCCTGCGCCGCATTCAGTCGCTGCACGTTGAGCATCTAATTCATCTTTCGGATCCATTGAGACCGCTAAAACCGGTGTGCAGGCATAGCTGACAATTTAATTACCATAAGCGACGGCAGCTGGCGGGACGATGAGGAAGGCCCCTTCGAGTTTGAGAATGTTCATCCCAGACCGTCGTACGAGTCAACCGGATGAGTGACTGCCATGGCCGTGAATTTACTGCGCATTCGCGAGATCCGAAGCTAGCGTCCTGAGAGCCGATTGTTTTGGTTCTCAGTTAACCCTTCGGGTTGGTCAGTTTACGAGATTGTCCCAATGACCTAGTGTAGGTTTTTGGATCCATTCGTACGTACAACTAACTTGCCCCAACTCAAACTCAATGCAAAAGCTCGGTACCCCAGAATGTAGCTCACTTGCGCTCGGGTAGGGTGAGTTCCCGATCCGCCACGAAAGCTCCGTCCGGTGTTTGTGATGGAACTCGACAGCAAACCGTTTGTTTGTCAGTTGTTTGAGAAACGCGCGCGCGTTCGGAAGCTCAAATAAAGGCGAGTGTGTGAATAGTTACCCTACCAGAATACGTCGTTGAAAATTTGTATGCAACCTACGGTACGCGGGAAAATCAGCCTGATGTTTGTAGTATTAAGAGGTTGTTAACTTAAATCGATGATATATTATTTGAAAAAAAAAATTATATCGATTAAAAATGATCGCTTGAAAGTGAGTTGTGATCCTCGAGTGAGTTTGAAAGTGTGAAAAAATAGCTACACCGCAGCTTATTTCTATTTACACCGAATATTAGTGCGCGTGTGAATGTGTGGCAATGTTCTACAAATAAGTTTTCCGGAGGTAAACAAGCGTCTAAGCGGTGAGCAACCAAGTGACATCCATTGCGATGAAAAGCGTGCCCACGTGTGTGCTACCGGTCGTTTTCCTCTACGCGGTACCGTTGTGTTTATCACTATTCTCCCAAGTAGCAGAACGTGCGGGGTGGTCCGCAAACGAGCGCTGCCACCAGCATCCCCCATCCGGTGTGGTATTGCCCGGTGCCTCAACGTACGCTGAAGTGACGCACCCAGCGCAGGAGTACGGTGTCTGCTGGTGACTAGTGATTTTACCAGCGCTACTACTTTGCTTCCGTCGCCCATTACAGCGGCAACTCGACTATCTGTCCGAAGTGATGGTAGATCCACTCAAGATATTCTGGGTACTCACGAATAGCACATATCTAGGTAAAGTTGTTTCAACGTTTTTTGTTGCTTCAGAGCGGATTTGGTCGGACTGCGTTTTGTTCAAAGTTATTTTTGCGACCCCTTCTACCTCGTCAAAGTTGGTCCGAAGCGGACGACGCACGCTTCTTCGGCTGCCCTTTTGTACCCCACGCTGAACTTCGAGGGTAACGTTTTGTCCAGTATAGACGATGCTAAGCGGCACACGTCAAGAAGCAAGAAGCGCCACTTGTTCAACCAACATTCCTGGGGTACATTGCCCCAAAATCCCTCAACGTTGACAATGACGACGACAAGACAATTATCATAACATTTGCATTGCAAATGGAAAACACGGCATAACCGCCAACTATCTGCCAACGTATCTGCCAACGGTTGGAATTGCTAGTTTTGTTACCGGGTCTGTCCTAGACACGCGCTCTGCAAGTTTCACCTGGTAGCGGCCTGCAATGTCTGTTCGGGAACTCTAGTTATTCCTCCATTCGGTCTAGTGTAAACTTCATTTACCCTACGGTGCCATTGATTGTAGCTAGCATTCGTACACTGCGATGATTTTGACACCGCTGTAAACCGGGTTTTGATTAACCAGCAGCTTTTAACCGATGCGATGATACAACAAGGTAACCTGTGCATTGCTTATCGGGCGCAACGAGCGACCAGGCGTCTCCATGCGGAAGAAGCTACCAGGCGTCTCCATTGATGACTTGGATTTATCTGGGATCGACGCAAGTCTCCCCAGGTTTAGTGCAGTTGGTTGGTGCATCGATATTATTTCCAACACAACGCTAGCAAGTGTCGTGATTCTAGGGAATGGAGATTGTAAGTCAAATTATCGCTCTGAATCTAACGTGCTCAGCATCCGTTCGATGGAAAATTATGCTTGCTAGCATCGTACGTAATTCCTGTACGGATCTTGCTAGCACCTTGAGCCCATTGTCGGTGACGGTTCATGCACGCAAGCAGCATACGAAATCTTTAATGGATTTAACTTAGTAAGATTATGCAAATTTCGCTAACATTTTTTCAAAGCTGTCATCAAACTGCACGCAACAGTTTATGCTTCGTAATACCACAGCTCGTCGGATCAACTTCATTTTGCGATGTTGCGATTCGAAATTAAATTACTCCTCTCCTCAGCGCAAAAATCGTCCGCCCAAAACCGGTCATTTCGCTCTAATTTCATTAATATATTCAAAATGGTTTTCCTTTTTTTGTTGTTACATTTTTCAAGGATGCTTTTGTGCGGCTTACGGGACACCCGCACGCTGTTGACAATGAATATAAGGTTTTGTTTGTGCTTGTCGCTGAAGGAACGAAAACAATTGATCAGTTTTAATTTTCTCCGTTCTATGAACACAGGATCTCGGCTCAAGCGAGAGTTTTCCTGTGGAGGCGAGCTTCCATAATTGCTACCAAATACATAATATCGAGAGGAACGCTTCGTTAGAGCGAGCATGATAGACAAATTTTAAGCATCAAAAGATGAGTTTTGTTGGTGCAGCGTGCGTTACAATGGCATCACGCGCCGAAAGTACAACGGGAAAATTCGTTCCCGTGGCTTATCTTCCGTCCAGCAAGGCATGTAAGTTGGGCTACACCGGGAGTCTACACCGTTGGATGGTAAAATGAATAAAAGCTAGAGATTCCGCTCGCTCGCTAGTTTTCGCTCTCACAACACTGAAATTTCTTTGTTTGCGTGGTGCGCATCATTTCTGGAGGCGATTTTTTGTTCGATTGAATTTATCCGATTACATGCAATTTGGAGCCAGGCGATGTTCGTTATGCTGTAATGGGCCTGTTTGTGTGCCTTGTTCAACCGGTTCGGTAGCAGAAAGCACTAAGGGCAGGCTTTTTTTTGTGCGTCAAACATCCAGGATAAGTTTTCCATTAACAAACACACACACCCACAGATAAACCCACAATAAAGGAACACGAGTGGTGGTTTATCGAACGCGGAATAAACTTTTCGGTGGCCTTTGTTCGGAGCATCTGCTGTTTTAGGAGAGGATAGAACTGGATCCTATCAGCTATTGTTTATGTCCCAAGGGTTGTTTGTTACGAAGAAAGGATTTTTTGAATAAGAAGTTGAATAAATGTGTATTACTAAGGAGGTAAATTTGTAAAATGTTTTTATAACAGTGTTTTACAAGGTTAAAATGTTGAAACAAATATATTTCAAATTATAATAAAAAAATCGATTGAGAAAGGTGAAATTATTGATTTTTTTTTATCTGAAAAGATTTCTTTATACACGCGGTTGAAACAAACGATGCTACACTAAAAAGAGGGCTAGTGTTTAGATTCGCTCGATTTGTAAAGTTTCACAATCAACGAAAAGTGCGATAAAAAAGCAGGAGAAAAGATAAACTCTTTCGCGGTGAAACTTCTCGTCCTATCTGCTTTTTCCCCTTCTCGTTAGTAAGGTAGCAATAAAAAGGCAATCGTGTGAATTTTAGTTTGGACTTGAGTGTCGCCCGGAGCTACCTAGGTCCATCTTTCCTCAGATTTGTTCTCAAGTTCACCCGTCCCTTTGCTCCCCACCCGCTCGCGTACTTTGCATGTCTCAGTTCGCAATCGACTCCAGTGGCGGGGATAAAAATTTCAACCCCGAGTGAACATGTCCCACGTGTTGGGAAAAAGTTTGCACCATTCTTGGACAGACAGTCTCAAGCACAGACATAGACGCACGAGGCTCCACCACGCTGTCTCCGTAGGGAGCGTCCTATGTCACTGTTCCCGTATTTGACACTTTTTAGTGTTTCAGCTTCACACACCAGTTGCCGCCCTTGGGCAAAGCTGAAAAACTTTCACCCGCTAGAGTGAAGCGTATCACCTATTGGCCATATTTTTGGCCCAACGGCAGCTACAACTGGCTGGCTTGGTGCTTCCGGTGGCCGGAGTCGGTAACGGAAGTAGTTTTATCAGATCAGAACTTCCTTCAGGTTTCGTTTCGTTTCATTTCGTCATCCAATGCTAGGAGCAGAGATTGATATGAAGTTTCGGGGTGGCAAAAAAGGCAATACTTGCTGTCTCTGTCTCTCTCTGTCTCTCCCTCTCGCCGGGTACAAATTGTAAAAGTTTCACACTCAATTTCCGCTGGAAAAGGTTTCACCATGCAATGCGGGCGACTGTCCGTTTCGTTCGTCTCACGAACGTAGCTCTGTGAAAAAGCCGTGTTCGTTACTAACCACAAAAACCAGCTCACTTCTTTGGAATTGTGGTGAAAGGGCGACGTGTCGGTTGTAAATTAGACGATGACGCACACCAGTTGTCAGTACGGGTGAAAATATGCTAAACTCTCATTAGCAGCTTGCGATTACGATTCCTCTTGGAGATGCAGCGGCAAAGAGGAGATGGAAAGTTCAGCCGGCTATTTCGCTACTTCCGCGCAGATCATGCACTTGTATTAGTAGTTGATGTAGTTGAAATTTTACAACCCCAGCGCGATCACTTCTCAGAGCAAGAAATGGAAACTCCATTTCCTCTTTCGGTCTGTATAAAACACGGGAAAAGAAATTTCATCAATCCGCACCGTTGTTATGACTCCCTGGTGTGTGCAAATTAAAGGAAAAGTTTTCAGTTCACAGAGAACATATGTCGCTTCGTGGGTTGTGTGAAAAGGTTCAACATCTTGGGCACATCCTTTCATCTAATAGACACATGTGGTGCGAATGACGTATCATTTGCTAATTACTTTCGCCATTTTAGTGCCTATTTCAGGTGGCGAATGATCAACTTTTGCTATAATTGATGTGAGAATATGCGTTTAGTAAGAGTTTTGAAATCATTGAGGTCATACATTCTACGACTTGATATGACAGGGAAATGAAAACGAGTCTCATTGGAAACTGTAGCACAAATGTTTCAAATAATTCTGATTGGTAAAAGCATTGCATTTTTCCGTTATTAAAACCTCTCAAATGCATCGTAGACAAAGTATTTTCCCTTCACGTCAGGTTCAAATGATAGCTCGATAAAATTTTAGCCCAGCTTTCCACCTTCAAACGACAAGCCTTCGATCTGTCAATCAAAGTCCTATTTCGTCCTTCTCCGCCATTCACTTCAAAGTCTCGCAGCAAACATTGTAGCACCGCTCGAAAGTCACCGACAGCATCCGTGTCGAGGATTTCAACACCATCGGCAGCGGATCATAGGTTCCTGGTGCTGCAGGGAAAATCGCAACGTGGCACTATATTTCATGTCACACGCAATCGAACAGGAAGGAAAATAGTGCAATGAACACGGAACGAAACGTCAGTAGCACCCCTGACGGATGCCCAAAGGCTCCGTTGCGTGAAAGGCCCTTGAAAACATCATTCTCAAATTTTGATTTCTTCAACACTCCTTTCCGGCCTGCGCTTGCGCCATCTACCTACTTTCCTACATATCGTGTCCCGTCTATAGTTGTGGGCAACTAGTGGACCTTCACCGGGCGTTCTAGCTATCATTAAGGAAGATTGAGCTACGATAGCCTCGTGAAGGCGCTTTACGGAAGAGTTTTTCTTCTTTTTTTAAACCTGTTCGATCCCTTTCTTCCCATGTCCCTGATTGCCAGGCATGTTTCCGTTTGCTTTCAGGTCGCACGGTGCGATGTTCGGGACTTGCTAATAAGTCACGTTTTCGGTCGTGATTTATCATCGGACGAATGTGAAATTTCATTAAAGAGAGAAGAACCTACATTTCACAACAGACGGGACAGGTTTTCTCCCCTTACCCTTCGAAGTGACCCTTTTTCGATTAGGCAGATATTGTTCCAAAAATCGAATCCCACGCTCATGATGTCCAGAACAATAGCTTAAAATGGGGGAAAAAAACTAGCGAAATGAAATGCAATGCTATCAAAGTTGTATCACAAAATCACTCCAATAGACATGTCCCGGCTGCCCAATCCACGACGACCATGACGACGGGCTTTGCATCGGCAATGAACTCCCGCGATGTTGGCGCTTTGATTTCAGGATCAATTGACTGTTCGCAGTGGAGTGCAGAAAATGCGAAGCGGTTTTTTGTGCGAGATGGTTTCGTCTTTTTTTATGATCCTGTTAGTTGTTGTCCAACTCCAAATGAAAAGACACCCCGCTAGCTGGGTGGCCTGAGAAACTTATGCCTATTATTCGAGACATTCAATACTGATTGCACGATTCAATTTTCTCTTCCATTTTGCAATCGAAATGCAGTAGATTTTTGTGTTCAATTCGAACGGTACAACGGTGCACCGGTGGCAAATGTAAGCTTGTGGGCCGAGCGCTACACGGGAGTTTGTGCAATTTGGAATTCAACAATCATGTCGTGTTGCCCACCACCAGCTGGCACGATCTTCAGCGTCTGAGCCACGTCCGTGATAGTTTTCATTTCAGTACAACAAACACCGGCACACCGCTGGTGAGGCTAATTGAATGTTCAGCGGGGTAGTTTCCTTCCGCGAAACAGCAGCAAAACCATGCGACTGATGATACGCGACTGACAAAGTTGCACCCGGAAGGATTGAGTGGCTCGAGGGAGAAGGAAGTTGGGGATAGTTGTATACACAAACTTCAACTCGCAGCGAACTTGAGAAGGCCGACGAGCAGAACGAGGTTTGCATTTCGCTCCAGAATTGCAGTCATTGTTTAACGATATTTAGTTGGGAATTCCGGTTCGCTTTCTCTGTCATAATTTAACAAAGTAAACCCGGGCATTTTGCGTCACGACGTTTTTAGAGCTCGGTGATCGCCGGCAGGACTTGATTTCGCTGGCAAGATGCATTTTATCATTTGCATGGGCGATCTAACAGTATTGAACATTTTTGAATTTTTATTTGAATGTTTGCAAGGGGGAAACCTAAAGAAGTATGGTCTTTTAGATGTAACCAAAAAAGGTCTATGAGATGTGGTTATAGGAAAAGTAAAGATATTTTATATAAAAATCGCATATCGTGACAGTAAATTGACAGTAAAAAACTCACTTAAATTTATAGCCTGTGAACGTACAAAAACAAGACACATGTATTACTTTTTAAAAATACTACTAGTAAATACGGTGACCGTATAGATAACTTTTCTGTAGCTTTAACTTCCTAAATCTATACCACATCACCAGAATAACTATCGTTTCAATATCGATACTGAACCGCTTTGAATAATCCTCTTTCCCAACCAAAGCTGACCATCGCGTGGAGGCTATCGATAGTCGGCCCGACTTAATCGCTCCACTTGGAGAAAACAGGCATTCAAAAGTTCGATCCACTGCCGAACACGTTACCAACCCGGGCGCCCAGCCCCGGCCCAACGACGATAAATTGCTGCAAATTAATATGCTACCTCCATCGGGTTTCAATTCTCGACCAATTTACATTTCCATTAGCAAGTCCAACTTGTCCCGAGACCGCCGCGCTAGTGTGGGGTTCTGCTTTTCGAGGCGCTTTCCCATGCGATCGCCGGTCCGTGATAAGAGTGGCGCGTTTTGCTATTTTATAGCCACTGCAAGAAGCCGCTTTTATGCAGACGAGACGCAGCGGCGTATGGAGCGGAGAGGGAAAAAAAAGCCTGTTTACCCTGGAACGGTATGCGCCGACGGCGAAAGGTGTACTAAATCTCGACTACCCATTCGCAAGCGCTGGCGTGGGTCCAGAATGGACCGTTGGGTAAAAGCGTTAAGTGGGTAGTCGATCGGTTTAATGGTTTGTCATAAATTTTGCGGGCTAAAACTTCCTGCTAAGCTGCCGGACGCTCCGATGGGACGCTGTCGGTTGTCGATTTGCGGTTTTCTCGCCGGAGTTTAGCCGTTTTTTTTTTGCTTTCAGTTTACCTGAGCGCTGTTCCAACATGGTTGTATCTTCATCGGTTACATAAAATTAACACGCTGTGTGGGTGTAAATGTGTGAAAGATGACACTAGTGGAATCCAAGGTGACCTGAACATGGAAAAGCTTGGTTTTTTATGGGGTTTTTTGAGATGGATTTTACTTCTCTTCTCCCCATGCGAGCATGCATACTAATGAATATTTCATTTATGTTCCTGTACGAGTTGCGGAAAAAAACTTTTCTCGTTCAATTTTAGTTTTCCGGCCCACGCTTTGTGCTTGTAAGTTATTTTTTCTGTCCCTAACTAGCTGTGACCCTTTGAAGGCCATTTACGAAAGCTGATTACATGGGTTCGTTGGGCCGCATCACAGACGTTCCAACGGCCCGCTCAATAGACACGTTGCAATAGTCTTTTGCGCTGCCAAAATCACCAACACCCGGTCATAAATTATCCTCAAGCTCGAGTAACAAGAACCATCAGCTCGCCTCGCAGGGATAGGGGAACCCGGAGACAAGTGAATAAATAAAACAGATACCTTTTGCACGTCGAGCTTTCAGTTAAGAGCGGTGGCGGTGTTCAGCCACCAAATCCGGTACAGAAAAAAACCGTAACGGTAACGGTATAAATATAAACTTCAGCAGCAGCCAATACGGACGGCAAGCGCTTGAAATTTGCTTGCAAAAATCGCGCCACATGAAGGGCAATAAATTATCGTTAGTGTGTGTGCGGTGTGATATTGATGGCAGTGGAAAACCGCGCGCGCGGTTCGTGGTTCTTCAAACGCGAAGAAAACTGATGCAGCAAAAATCGTTTCCTATTTTTTTTTTGTTTTCTTTTTATTTTTGACTACTGCAAAGCTTTCCTTCGTATCGAACCGAGCCATCGATGAAGTGGTCTTTTCGAGAAGACTTTACCTCCACGCTTTTCCGTGGTGCGATTTTCTTTTCCCTATCCTATTTGTTTCACTTCACGGCAGAATCCTTCGAGGCAGTAGCTCGGAAGCGTTAAAGCGTACCATCGCTCAGCATTTGGTGGCCAAATTCGGTGGCAAAATGTGATCGCACGCGGTATATCGGACAAACCTCCGAAACCACAAGAACCCAATTCAATATCGCGCGCGGCAAAACGCGCGCACGTCCATTTTTCATCCGCCAAATTGTTGTCGCCCGGTGCAGTTCTCTTCGCATCGGTTCGGTGTTGGGTGCGCGGCCACGTGTGTCTGTTTGTGGCACAATTTATGGCACCGGATTATGTTTGCTTCGCACCGCTTCCCTTGCTGTGCTCCAGCCGGTTCCGGGAGTCATTTGGCAAACATTGTGGCAGGCATTGTGGCTGTTTGATGTTATTGATTCTGCACACTTTGGTGCGCCGGCTGGCTGGCGGTTCGTTCGTTGAAAGTTTTGAGAGATTTTTTGGCTCCCAGTGTTCTGCATTTAAGTTGTAGTGCCGGTATGCCGAACTAGGGAATGCGCGCTCGAAATGGTGGTGCAGGATTTCCGGAACCGGGGCGAAATGAATTGGAGTTTGGTTCGTTTGGGTATAGTATCTTGTTTTTTTTTTGTTTCCCAAATTCCCACTCCTTTGCCAATGTATTCTCGATAGAGCAAAACGATACAAAAGGCGATATTTATTGGCGGTAATTTGGAAGAAAATGAGCGAGCTTACGACTCGGCCTTTTCCCGGCTGCACATTCAACGGTACCCGCAAAAAGGGTAAGCGGCTCTAACTGCAAAGCGAATGAAATCAAATTTAAAACAAACAATTTTTTTTATTATTCGAGATTGAGCTTATTTCCTTTTTCAAAAAGGTTTCTTTAGGTTTCAGAACAAATGTGTGTTTTGGAAGATTAAATTCAAATTTTATAAACTCATGATTGTTTGCTGATACACACAATGCAGTAATGTTGACTTAAGAATTTAAACTACAAACACAATATCTTAAACAACGAAACAAAAGGGTCAAATGATAATAAGCTTAAGGGATAAGATAAGTGATTGGAAAATAAACACAATATTTACACATATAACAGACACGAAAATGCAATGAACAAGCAAGGGTTATTTTATTGTCAAACAAATCATGCATAACATCAAATGCAATATCTTTGGAGAAACTTTGGGAAAATCACACACGACGTAATAGGATGAGAAAAGATGGACGAAGATTCACGTGAGAAGTAAGGGTAATGTAATCAATGATGGAATGGCGATGATATTCAAAAAATTTCTCTCTATGAACCCCATCCAATAATTGTTTGCGATTGTGAGATGCAGCATTGAAAAGTCTGCATCTGCTTGTAAAAGCACTAAAAGTGGTAATTATTTTACAACTCATAATTATGAGTAAACAACCATCATGAGGAAAATCTTAAAATCTTAAGATCTTATCCTGTCCGAGATGAAAATGGAAATAGAACTTTAGCATTCAACTCCGTCTAGATAAATGAAAATTTTGCCAACGAACGCATCGAAGAGAATCCTCTCTACCCTTGCTCCTTGTGTGAGATTCTTTACAGAGGAGAAATACGATACAATACAACTAAAGCTAGTTTCCTATCAACAAGTCATATGTTATACACCATGTCCAGAGAACAAACCACATTATAAAGATTCACGGGCACATGTTTGCAAGCCATAATTTATCATAAATGTTTTATTTAACCGCCACTTCCCAGTGACATAGATGACGCGATGTATAGTTCGTTTTATCGCACGCGCGTACATCTAAGTTTTATGCAAATGCTTTTGATTGTAACGCTCGTACATAAAACACAATCTGTGCGATCGTCCTACCACACCACACGGTTTCAAAACGACTCAAGAAAACAGCCACCAGAGACGGAGCGTAAGTCGTGGCATAGGCCACTTTCTGGTGAGGGTTCCTTTCGCAACCATTTTTTTTTTGTTCGCATTTTCCCGTCGCTCACACGCCATCCTGGGAGCAGGCATGCCACGGTGAAACGAACGGAGGAGGAAGAACTATAAATTTTATAGCATCTTCAACATCTAACAACCGCTACGGTTAACCTTTCGGATGTGGCTTCTGAAGCTAGTGAGCTCAGGGAGTTGAATGGAGCAAAAACAAGCCCAGCAGCTTGCGCGTATTGGAGGTGATGCGACAAAGAGAATCGACACAAGAACAACCACACCACCGGCTCACTACAATAATGTGCAATCCTTTCCGTTTCCGTTACATCCCACCAACCCGTCGCATGGACTGTCTTGGGTGGAGCCGATTGTTATTCTTGTATTTTTTTTCTCGGTCTTTTTTTCACTCTAAAAACCATAACTAACCAACCACGCCTTGCCGCTACCATATACTTTTTATGTTTATTTATCTTCTCGGTAAGAGAAAGCCGGCATTTTACCAGTCACAGTCCCATGCGTGGTTTCCTACTCCGCAGGGAGAGAGAATCATCGTTATGGTCACGACAGTGCGTTTTATGCTCGGAATTCAAATGACACCACAGCGGGTCGAATCATTTGCATATCATCAAAACCGTACGGAGTTTCACGTATATGCCTCCGGTAGGGTCCGCTGCAGATTGCTTAAAGTTTTATGCTGCCCCGTACTGTTTATCCACGAGCTCTTAAAAGGGGTGAGCCGGGTGGATTAAAAGCACATGTACCCGGGGGAGGCCCCACCATTGGCACATTGTAAATATTTATACCGCCTTCCTTGTCCCATCCCGAAAGTTTCTGCTCCGCATGCGACTAAAACGAAGCACAACGAGAGGACGTGTGAAACGTTCTTAATGTAGTTCCCTTCGAGCGAAACGCCAAGCTCGATGCAACTTTCCCATCTGTTGGGTGCGAAGCATCGACCAAACAGCAGGTTTAATGTATTTTTTAACATTTGATAATTTCATCGACAGATCTTACACGCGAGTGCACGATTCCCTTCGATGCTTCGGGGATGATTACTTTGTACGAAAAATTAATTTAAACAGAAGCGTCTCTAAGCGCCTCGCATGCGAAGCCATACATATAAAGTGATTCATTTCGGATCCTCTCCGCATTCGGGCGAGAAGGGAGGAGGTGCAAAAAGAAGCACGGAGAATGGAGGAGCATTGAGGCTGGGAAGGAAGGAGAGTCTTTGAAGCAAAATATTCTAATCACACGCACCTTCCCGCTCGAAAGCCCTTGAGTCGCTCGGGCGTCGAAGGAAAAGCGGCGAGGAGTTTTGTTACTTGTCCTTTTAACTTTACGAATATTTTAAACACTTTCACTTCAACGCTGAGCGTATTTGCAGCCAGTGAGGAAAAAGAGACAAAAAATGCCGTGGGCCACGAATGAAAGACACCACTTCTGCACCACACGGCGTACTGCATGTTCCGCTCGGTGGCAAGAAACGCGGGACCACAAGGAGAAGGGCACACGTGGCGTGCGTGAACGTGTGCGTTATCATAAAACTTTCACATGCGTCCCCAACGTTGCGGTGGGGAAAATCTTTCCCAGAATCGGATACGCATAGCGTCACCGAAACCGTTAAAGTTGCGTTTGTGTTGCGAAGGGCAGAAGCAAATTGTTGTAAACATTCCTTGTTTGCTCTTACTTTTGTTTTATTTCATTTAACTCATCTCTCCGCTCAACAACCGCATGGCGGCTGGCCCTGATGGTGTTGTTATTTTTTAAGACTTTGTGCTACACGGCAGAAGTAAATTCTTTATTTGCCAAGCTCATTAAAATGTTGAAAGAGAATACATAAAAGTTTACCGAAGTCCCTCGGGCAGGGCAACGGGTGAGGTTGAACGGGTTGGTGGCGGGTAGCTCACTCTCGTAAATTTAATCATACTCAGTATTCCGGCGCGGCATTGTTGTGAAGCTGATAGCGCATCGTTTTAGTCGCAAATTTTTTGTACGAATTTTTATAACCACGCGAAGGAAATGAAAAAATGTTGCAAGGTAATCATTTTTATGGTGCCTTACAGAGAAAATCCTCATCGCCATAAATGCACTCTTTTACCGCTCAATCAATCCAACAAGTTGCTATCGGGAGCGCACAAAACGGTTCACTTTATTGCTTAACATCGGTCGAAATAAAGCTCCGCGCAGTGTAACGCCACTTGCGGCACTGGCACTGTTTGTTTGAGAAGTATTTGCATTTGGCTGTGAAATTGAAACTATTCAACAAACCACCCGCACAGTCAGCTCACACATCGCCGTTTATCAACTTCTAAATGCCAACCATATGCTGCCAAGCGCGCCGTACCGGTGTTTGATGATGTGCGGCTTCTCGCACCGCTACAAAATTGCACACTCTCCCCCAACTGTTTCGGGGCGAAAAACTTTCGGTCGCAACGTGCCGGCCAACCCGAGCGGCTGGCAGTGTGCCGACGGGGGTGCGAAATCGTTTTTCACACATTCAACGCGCTCGTATGCACGTCCGTTTTCTAAGCTCATTTTGCTCCTCATCGTCATCATCGCCGTCGTCGTCGTCGGTTGTGATCGCGCAAGTGTGCGCCCCGGTTCGCACTGCAGCGCACCAGCGGAAAAGCCACCGCCAGTCCATCATTTACATCCGGTGCGGCTGGTGGCAATTCGTGCGGTTGTTCCACCGCACAAGAACTAGAACCGTCCAACTGCTGCCGCCACCTCACTCTCGCCCTTCCTGTCTCGTACAATTTACATCGACAAAATGGCGCACGGTGGTCCGTTGTTTTGTGCTTTTTGGATTTGTTTGCACGGGGAAACGTTACAGCACCGACTGGGAAAAACTGGTGCCGACGATCGGTTTACACGTTCACCAGGGACGAGGGAAATGTGTCACCTCAAAACAAACGGACGGGTCACTGTTATTTGCTAACAATCACTCACAATCACCGGGTGCGGTTGTATGCCAACTCACAGCGCGCTGCTAGACTTCGGAAGCGCAATTGTGAGATCCATTTCCGCTTACTATCAGTAGCTCTATCCACCGGGAGGGACACGTGATACAGCTGGAGGTGTTTGTATGAGCGAACTAGATAAGTGACGGCATGAATTGGTCAGCACGAACATAAGGCTACCTTTGCCATGATAGTTTTCGATAATTTCTATCGATCGTTGTGACGAACGTTGTTTTAGACGAAGCCTACAGTTGATGCTCTGGCATTTTATACACAAACTGTACACCAGTATTTGCGCCCCTTCTCTTCTATTCCGGTGCGGTTCGATGCCGATGGGCTTTAATGTGTGCAGATAGGCGCTTTGTTCTTTTCCGGACCATTCTTTCTGCCCTCGCCATTCAGTGCTACGTACGACATTTTAGTAGTTTACCGTAGTTGACTGCTGAACTGGCGACGCGACTGACGTGTGTATGTGTGTGGGTTTGGGTCATAAATACACAGGAAGTGCATTTCCGACGATGCGATAGTCGGAAGCCTTTGACTTCCTCCAAAAAACCACACCACCGATTCTGGGCTCGTTTGAAGCTACCAGTTGTGGGACCCGGTGCAAAATAGTTTATTAGCAATCCGGTGAACCAACAATCGAAGATCAAACACAAGTGCGCTTCGAAGCAGTGGCACGTTTCTCAATTTACTGTGATCTGCTCGCGAAAGAAAAAAAAAACAACGACGCTGCCAATCGTTCAATATTGTCCACGGTTCCGGTGAGCCGTATTTTTTATTTTTGGAGTACGTGTTTTGGGCTAACGAATATCGATCCGGGTGAAGCACAGACACTTGTCCAATTATTGTGCACTTACCGGTGCGGCACGGCAACGAGATTTTGTGATGGCGCTGAAGGGTCACGAGGGGAAACGTTCGACGTTGCTTTGATTTTTGCGATCTGCCCATTCGCAGGGTGACACGATTTGGCGATCCTCTTAAATCACTTTCTTTTTCAAACGCGACGAGAGGGTGTGTGTGTGTGAAACAAAACTTGAAACTCCCTAACGATGCTTGCCGAATTTGGTCAAAGAGACCTTTTTTTTGTTTCCGCTTAACGAGAATCTTCGCACGTGTGATGTTTGAAAGGTTGCTGGGTGCTTAAATCGGAAAGATGAAAAAAATATAAAAAATCCTCATACTCAACGAAATGGTTTTCACGTAACTTGCGAAATAAATGTTGGTCGATTTTTCATTTTTGACTAACTGGCGTTAGGTGGAGTTCTTTAGTAAGGCTCCGGTTTTTTAGAACTAAGGCTTTAATCGTTATTCGTGTGTTCGAATCTCCCCATACCAATAACGATTCAGATCCGTCCATCTTGCTCTACCCGTTGTTTCAAACATCATAAAACCAATCAGATTACTCTTCGCATTATCCTTCAACTTCTCCCAAACAGCTTCTTCGCAGGAGCTGCTCGGCTCATTACTATGCATCGAAAGAACACACGGCATGGCACGCATTTCATTTGCAAATTGAATAAACTTTTCCTCCACCGCTGCAAGGGCTAAATCAGTTGAGGAGCTCGGGATGGTAGAAAAAAAAGGTGCTTCCCCTCAAACACAGGTGCTACACATGTTTTACTAGCTTGATTACGATTTTCCAAAACCGATGCCAACACGCACTTCAATAAATTCGAAAATGTGCCAAGCATGTGGAAGAAAAGTTCGGTATCGTTTCCGCTTCGTGCTGGACGTTCCACTTGTGTTTCGCGGTGTTGAGAAGCTCACCTGCCCATCGAACGGCCACATGCGCACGAAACGAATGTTTGCCCATACAATTCATCGCGTCTGCTGTACGGATCAGTCACGTCCTGCAACCGCGTCCTGTTCCCTTGTACGGAGGTCGTCGGTTTCGGATCTCAATTTCAAACTTCCCAATCAGCCGCGCAACCGAAACGGGCCGGAGTTTGTGCTGCGTCAGATGCGAACACAGATATGCCCGAGGGGAGAGAGGGGGAGTGGAAAAATGGCACGGAAATTTCGGATCAGCAGCCTCGCTTCTTATCTCTCTGCTCAATGGGCAAGAAATTTCGCAGAACTTCAATCATTTCAAACCACCCACTCCTTCCGGTCGCACCGTGTCGAATATTTGACAGCGTTACTTGGTACTGAGGAATGTTGATTTCATCCCTTTTTCATCACCACTAGCAGCTAGAGCAAGAGCAACAGCAGGAACCGTCAATTTTTCACCATTTGTAGGCCTATTTTCGGGGGTGGCTTTGCGAAGGAACAAACTATGCCACATATCCGAGTGACACATATCCACAACTACGTACGTGTGCGTAACCCGAGTGATACCGCAATGGCTCATACCAGCTCGAAGCACTAACGCAGAAATGTGAAAGGAAGGATTTTTTTTTCTATTCCTCTATTTGCTCTATTTGCCCCACTGCTCTATTCACCTTTTCAACCCCCCGGGTGTTGACGGGTTTGAATAAATCCAATCCAATCGAACGCTTTGTTGGCGCAGAGATTTTGTTGGCAAAAAGTGCTCATTGTCGGTAGAAGATTCAATAGCATCGTACGGGAAATCGATACCGTCCTCAAGCAGCGAACGGGTTGGAATGGGTTAATCAGAGTTGAACAAATAGAACCAAAGAGAGTACCTTGAATGTTGAAAAAATAAAGCAAAACTAATCTTTTCAAATTCTGAAAACAAATTTACACAGCCGCATGCAACAGCGTCTAGGGGCTGCACAAATCTTCACTGATATTGATCGTTTACCAAAAAAGGTATTTCATCAAAATTTCATCCTAATTTTCAACCATTTATTTCATCCACTCGCAATAACGCTTCAAAATTTTCAAATTAATATCACGAGGAGAAATATCCTCTCGCCGCATAGGCCAGCCACACGTACATATTATGCAGCAGCCAAAGCTCGAGGTTTCGGTTGGCCACCAAATTTTACCCGGCACGCGCACTGCGTTGACAGCATCCCAGGACAGGTCCCACTGGTCCCCGTGCACGTCCATGTCGTTGCATCATCTAATTACGGAGGAATGTAATTTTACGCTCCACCGCCGACGTCAGTGCGCCTGCATACGAACCACATTCCTGGGGATTAGCTCCGACAAAATTTGACCCGCTGGAAGTGTGAGCGTTGGGGAAAGTACGACTCACTCCGCTAGCCACGGTGAGAGGGGATTTTAGTTACTTCGGGGGCCAAACTCGCGTGCACGGACACGACACGCTGCAGCACGCGAACCGACTTTGTTTGGGAAAATTCAGACTACGGGCAATTCGGGAACGGAAAGGATTAATCTTGCTTCCTCCCGCGCTGTTTCCCGAAATAAAAAAAAACAAACGCCCACGAGGAGTCATTATGGTAATGAGCATAATATAGTCACTTCGTTCAGCTTCAGAAGGCTCACACAAACTCACACACACACACACACACACACACACACTCGACGGCTTCGGAATACTTCCGGTTGCGTACATTCTTTCACGCGGTGGCAACTAAATAAAACATTTTATTTTACATCCTCCCGCACCAGCATGACGACGTGCGATGGCTGTGAGCTGGTGCCCACATCAAATGGTGGTTTGCATTTCGTGCACCACATGGTTCACAATGTCACAAAAGAGCCCGACCTGATGCTGGTTGAGCCGAATCCGACTAAAAAAAAAAAAAAAACGCACCACCGAGTCTATCGAGCGAAGGGACCAAATAGTGCTGAGCCTCCAATCGGAACGAGCTGTCCGTACTAAATTTTAATGCACCGCATGTTGGTCTTGCTCAACTGTGGTCGGTTGTCTAAAAATCTGCATTCGGATCTAACGCCCAAACCGCTACTTTCCGTGTCACCCTGGCAGATCGTTTAAAATAAGCTTACTGTCGTTCGCTCGCCTCTTGCTTGCGGTTTACGTCACTTCCTCGAACGATTGTGTGACGAACAAAGCGGGATGGCATGAGCTGGCATGTTGTTTACATTTGTTTCCGGAGAGCTGCACCGAGCAAACACACACACGCACACATGGCGTAGATGAATTATGGTGTGACACTTAATGGTTTGCTGATAGCGGAGGCCCCGTGATGTGGAGCACGGTAAAAATGAATTTTCAATATCACTTACCCATCGGATGCATTGCGATGCAAATAAATCATTGTTATTGGATGTATTTGCCATGGCGCACTGATTGAAACTAAAAATCAACATTTGGATTGCGCGATTGTGTGCTGTGTGTTTTGATTAACGTAATTTGTATAATTTGTTGTATGCTGCTTGTCACATAAAATTTTGCATTAAAATTGATTGTGTGTCTTTTATTTTTTTCTGTTTGCATATTTAACTATTTTGTTTTCGTCTGCCTTTTTACTCCACAGTCACTAAATTCATCCGTATTGGTATTGCCGACAAGAATGACAACCCACCGTACTTCGACAAAGCGCTGTACGAGGCGGAGGTGGACGAAAACGAGGACATTCAGCACACTGTGCTCACCGTCACCGCCAAGGATCACGATGAATGTAAGTAGCACGACAATGTATGAGCGCTATTGCGCGGAATGAACCGAACCGTACGCCCATTTCAAAGGATGAGCATCTTAACTTCAACTTCAACACACCGACCTTTATGTGCGCAAAGATGAAAATCAATTTCCTGCAAGTGTACGCGCTGTATCGCCCCAAGTCCATTCGGTTCCGCACTGCTTCGGGACCTTTTCTTTCGTTCACCTCATATCGGCACCGGTTTATTCAGCAACTATTTCCAGGATCAGAACGAAAAGTTTAACCCTTGACGCGTAACACTTTTCCCCGTAACAAGGTTGCTGGTGGCTCTCGGTGCTACTGCGGCAAAGTTAGCAGTTGAAGAAATATGTCCACGGGTGGCTACATCGAAAGAGAATAAAATAGTTTTCCATCCATTTGCAGGCCACCGACCAATCCTTTTCCGCACGTCGTAGGTGTGGGTGTGATCCTTTTTCATTCCTTTCACCGGCAGCAGCGCGTTAGCTTGCAGTTAGCAAGAATGTTTGACCTCACGCCAGCAACACAGCTGGTAGCCGGTACGGGCATGGGATGTTCTGGACTATGATTTTTTATGACCCATCCAACCGCCCCTCTCTCTCTCGGTATCACGCCCATACACTCACCGTCCAAGCGGCCCGTTTTGTGGGCGATAATCTTCGAGATTAATGGAAGCGCTTAGCAGACGGGCCGGCAATAACATTGTTCGTGCCAGATTGGTACCACTATACCGGAAGGTTCCTCTGGACTCTAGATTTGAGCTTGAGGTTAAGAACGAGATGTAATCTTCCGGAGCGTACGGGTCCAATTTTACAACCATCAGCAACCAGCAAAATCCGAGCCGCAATCGCATCGAGCACAGACAGAACCGTCGGTTCGATGCTGCAGCTGGTGAAAATTGTTTCATTTACTGTAGAGCGTCGAAAAATGAGGCCTCCATTAGCCTCCCCTCACCAAAAACGACTGCCGCAAGAACTTGCGGAATCGTGCGGAACCTATCTTACTGCTGCTACTGTTGCTACTGCTGCTGCTACACACTCGGTATCGATTGCACTAAATTGATAGTGTCACTTTGAGTACGAAAATACACGGTCCCGGGTCCAACACTCGGTCGGGATGACGCACTACGGCGGTGTCTCCTTTCCTGTCTCCCAATGTGCGCCATTAGCGACAGCCAAAGTTTAGCAATATATTTAATAACTTCCGACATTCGTTACGAACGGGAGGGAAGAACAGGAATTGGCCAGCAAGACGGGCGGAGGGTACACCAAATGATGCCAACCGGACGCAACACAATGTGTGCCCCGGTGCAATTGTAACTTTCTTCCGGTTCTCTCTCACTCTCTCTCTCTCTCTCTGTCGCTCACGTTTTCGTCCTGGAACGTGTGAGGATCGGTGCAAAAGAGTCGCGGTCGGATGAATTTTGGCATTCGAGGTCAGAACCGAGGGTCGGATGGGTCTGGTCCTTGGTGTTCCTGTCGCACTGGAAAACGTTGGATTGGGGTTTTTTGTTCAGTACCTGCACGCAACCCCGCTCTCGGGCGAGCAATGAAATAGACCGAGCACTATTGGATTGGACGGGAACATAGACCAAACCAAAGGGGCCCATGGTTTTTGTTTCTCGGAAGCGAATTGGATAGTGTTGAAAATATTGGCTTCCACTGTGGCAGGTCATGATCTGCAGCGTGTTTAACCGTCCGAGCTGGTTGCGTACAGATGCAACCGTCTGCTCACCGGTTTCCCCCCAACCATCGTCGTCAATCTCACCAAACCAGCGCAACAAAGGAACAACCACAACAAGGCACTCAGCAGCCACCACCATCAGACCAATTGAACATGGTGTTCGTGCTACATCGAACCGCTTTAGTAGAAGCAGAAGTGCAACGAGGGAAAAGTTTTCGAATAAACATTGCGTCGCTCATTGCAGTAAAATGTGTATTCCGATTGGTGCCACCGGAACGACACCAGATCCCAGAGACCGGAAGCTGTTTACCATGACAAGCCAGGTCCGGTTTGAGTATGTTTCTAATAAGAAATGAAACGAGGACGAATCAGCGTCACGCTGGTGGTGCATGTTGGGTTGGGTTTGATTGAATTTTTGAGATTTTTTTTTTGCCGGGCCCTGTACAACTACTCTAGAGAAACGAAGATTCCTACAGTTCGTTGATTATTATTTCCACTAAAGCCTCCCAACTATAAAAATAAATAGCACAGTGTCCCTCAGCCGCGTTTTTTATCTTCATTTTCTGACAAAGGGATAGTTTTGGAGAACAAAACCTCTTTTCTCATGCCCTTAGGGTGAGTTTTCCTACATGAACCAATGTTTCATTAATTGTCTCTATGCAGTACCATGCATACGTACTGCATTGCCAGGTATAAATAACCTCACCCAAGCACTGTGCGGCGAAATCACCCTTAAAAGTAAAGGGTAAAAACCTCTCTGAATATAACATGATTTAAAATTATCCTTCCCCTCAAAGCGTCCGTACACTTTTGATTCTCTTTTGTGGAGGTCAAATGACCCGTTTTGATTTTTTTGTGCAATTTGTGACAAAAAAAAAAACACTCGAACATAACAAAACCGAAACCGTCGGAAACCACCATCCCTAAGTCACCCAAAAAAAGCGCCTCTCGAAATTCGTCTGTTTAAACGGCCAAGGTAAGATTGCCGTAGGGTAGGTTCGCTTCAGTTTAAGTCCCTTTTCCCAGCTCAACCCAAGGGGAGGCTCGTACTAAGGAAGAAAAAAAGCATTCTCAAGTTTTTCACTCCGCAGCACCGTATAAAACCCAAGTCTACGTGTGCGTGCCCGGGTGCAGTCAAGTTGGCTTTTGTTAGACTGTACCAAATATGTGGAAAACATTTTCGGTGACTAGCCCAGCTAACGGCAGGCACATAAAACAAAAGCTCTCGCACGCGGTTTTTCGAGGGGTGGTAGATGACGCCGGAAAAGTGGGATGGCAGCAGCGAAGCTTATGAATTTTAATAACGCCAACCATTCTAAATTTATTAAAATATCACCGTTGCAATGAGAGCAGCTCGCTTTTGAGCATGGTGTGCGCGTGTGTTTGTGATGGGAAAATTCGTTCGAGAACGTTGCATCTACTCGCACACACGTGTTCAGCTTTTTTACGTGCCTCGGCCTTGAGCCTTTGGAAAATGAGTGTGTGTACGGGTATGATTTTTTGTCTGATTCGTTTATCCATGTATGTGCGTTCGAGGAAACAAAAACACCATTTTTCCTGTGCGAGCTTAATCATGTGAAAAGTGCTATTGAA
Organism: Anopheles farauti; assembly: GCA_000473445.2. NCBI lineage: Eukaryota > Metazoa > Arthropoda > Insecta > Diptera > Culicidae > Anopheles > Anopheles farauti. The sequence goes on from KI915042.1 coordinate 9,046,799, forward strand.
TTTCATACTAAATTCATGCCATATTTGCATCATTCGTGACAGAACGAATCGCTGCATCCGGGAGTAACTAAGTTATTGAATGCCACAATTTTATATGGAAACGCTTAAAATACTTCATGCGCCTGCTGCGGCCATGCTTCACTGCGCGTTGGTAAATAAAGCATACTTGCGTGCAATTGCTTGCGATGTGAACTTATTCGACCATGAAAGTTTTTCATAAACTACTACAAAGCCGTCCTCAGCCAGTCTCTTAATCGAATTAAACTATGCTTACCATGTTCCTTCTTTCTTTCACCATTGCACCCCACGCCTTTTGTGACGCTTGAAACGTGAAAAACATACTTCATCAAACCGAGCAAATCCTTCTTCCATCAATCTCGTCTCCCACGTTCGTCACGTTCTTCGGTTTGCCCGAAAGCCTTCGCCACCGGCAGATGAACACGAGCGAAAGAGATTATCTTCCTTACCCGGCTTACCAGTGCAAGGCTCATCGGTCTGATGTTCGGACCATCAATAGAAAAGCCAGTTTTGCGTCAAGAAAGCCGTTTTTTCGTGTGTTTTTCTGTGCTTTTGCGATCATTTGGCGAAAGTAGTGCTGGATGTTGTGAAAAGAAAGCGGTACCTCGGTTCATAATTTATGATTTGGATGGCACCATCGGCTAACAGCAGCCAGCACAGCGCTCGGTCGCTTCTGGTAGTGCCGGTTTTTACGGTTGATCCACTTCTGCGGTGGCAGCCCGGCGAAAAACTGTTTATGCTCGGCAGGTCATTTTCACCGCAGTTACTGGCACGGCGTTCTGGTAAGGGCTTCTCGAAGCCGGAAACCGCCGAACCATCGAGTAAGTCAAAGCAAGCACGAGCAAATAATCGTGCTTGTTAGCTAGATAGCTTGCCCAAGGATTAGTTGCTGCCACAGGAGCTGCTTTTCGGTTCATCGTTTTTGGCCCCATTTTGTTCCGTGTGCCATCGTTGATTAAGCAGCGCCGACGTTAGACCCTTTTTCGTGCATGGAAAGGGACCGTTTGTTTTGTAAGAGTTTTTGCTACGTTTTGTTTGACTGTTTTTTGGTAAGAGAAGTTCATTTTGAATGAAGCTATTTATATTCTTGCGCACTGTTTAAACCGTAATGTTCCATCAATAACTTGTTGAGTTTTGAATAACCCTTTTTGCATGCTTTGATCTTCATTCCAAAACGGGATATCCATTTCAACAGCAGTAAATAACAGTTCTACGGAAAGCTCTTCATTCTTAGTTTAACGAAAACAAAATAAAAATGTTCCTCGTTACAAAAAAACACTGAGGTGGCATTAATTTCCAAACAACGAAACCTGAAAAACAGCAACCGTTCAATTTGTTACTTTAATTGTCTTATTAAATTAAGCGGAACGATTTTGTTTACAACTTTTGACCCTCGAACCAGCGGTTATTGACTAATTTTTCGTTCCGTGTTGATGGGATCTGGTACGGGCTGTAAGGTCTGTGACGATGGGTGGATAATATTTCTTTCCTGGTTTCAAAAAAACGCCCCATCAAACAACTTCATCCTTGTCACGCGTTGTTTTGGTTCATTTTTCAATCTATTTTTACACGCACCCACACTCACAGAGCAAACAAAACCCAAATCACTCACATGATGAACCATTCTGGTGTCTGGTTTGCTTTTTGGCCTCAAACAGCCCATCGGCAAGCCGAATTGCCACGTCGCGTGCCTTCTCGCGGAACAGCAGCATGTATGGAGCGTTCAATTCTCGCTGACCGCGGCACAAAGCAGTCTGAAGGAAATAAATCGTAACAAAAAAATAGAACAAACGAAACAACGACGAGCTTCGTTTGGTGGTTGTAGATTATGGTGGGCGACTAAAAAAAGAAGCTTCCGACCCACGCTGGGTTCGTACAGTTCCTTTCCTCGCATTCTTCATAAGGGCACTCGAGCAGCTGCAGTAAATTTCGTTCCCTTTCCGCAGAGTGGCACTTCGGGACACTGACACACAGCCGCCTCGGGTCAGCCTCAGGAGAAGAGGGGGGAATTGTGACGTTTTTTTTTGGTGTATTTTTTTTAGTTGCCGTACTGTGTACTTAACGGCTAGAACGGCTCCACCGTATCGATCACCGAAGCTGAAAAGGAGGCTGAAAAGTGCCGTGAAAAGTTTCACCACCGGCAAATAGACCGAAACGCCACACGATGGTTCCGGTCTCAACCCGGTTGAGTCCGTCCCGGTTGAATGATGAACGAGTTTAATTTCGGACGGACAAATTTTCGGAAGCAGAAAACGCTGAAGATGGTTTCACGTGTACAGCGGGCAAGTGGTGTCGGGGAGAAAGCGGTGGAAATGTGCTGCGATAAATACTCTCAGAAACAGCCGCACGCTGTGTGTGGGAGTTCTTTTTTCGCCTGTACTGCCGTACTTGCGTGTTTGAGACACTTGCACGAGCAAATTTTATTCGTTTCCGTGGTTTTCCTTTCCTCTCAAACTGCCCAGCATGTCACGGCAGTAAAAGCGCGCCCGTGCACGCTTGTTTTTGGTGGTTTTTGATGGTGCAGAAAATTATCTCCCGCTCTGCTACCGTTTGCAAAACTGTAAACAAGTGTCCATTAGTATTTGCGATCAAGCTGTGGCAGAAGTCGTGCAGCGAGCGGCGGCAACAAAACATTCTCGGAAAAGCCGTAATAAATAACACAAACTTCAGATTGATTCCAGGAAGCGATAGCCGCAGAAATTAATTTTAAGGCACGGCTTTTTTAATGTTGTGAACCTAAGGCTGCGGGTCAAGATTAATTATGTTTTCCTCCCGCTGAGCCAGAGAACGGCAAACATGAAGCTCCCAAAAATTAAACCACGCGCTCGATGACGCCAAACACATCCTCGATGGCACCGATGGCAGGACGGGGAGACGGTGATGAGTCGATAGAGATGCAATAAATTTCCATTCGCACTTCCAAACCTTGAAGTGCACTGTGCACATTCGGGAACGTTGCGCACACATGCGCTGGGATAGTGGAAGAGCTAATTTAAATTAATTCCAGCATCTTTCAACCAAATGGGGCCGAATGCGCGTATGTGCTTGTGCCCTCGAAATCAGCGTTTCTGTGTCACTGCGCTGCTCGTGCTGATCAGAAAATGGATGAGCTTTTTTTTCATCATCACTCTTGCGACCGGTGCACTTTGGTGAGGATGCATTTGAGAAACACCGTATGAGCCAGCGTAGAACGCTACGTTGGAAGAGTTTTGTTGATTTCGTTTTTTTATTGTTCATTGTTTGCTATTGCGGGCTATGAGAACGATGACGACGACGACGATGTCGACTGCGATGAGAACGATGAGCTTCGGCGAAGCATAAATGTCAACAATAATTTATCTGAAAACACTTCCTCCTGATGCAGTGCGCGAGGGATATGGCAAAAATGGGAAACGTCCGCCAAACATTGGTTTCGGGTACCGCATCCGAATCCGGCCGTCATCGTACTCGTGATTCACTGGTTATGGCCAGCAACGTTTCTTGCACACGGATCATTGTACGATTCGTGGTTGTGTGTATAAGTACGCTGGTCATCAAGTGTTCTCTCTCGTGATCGGCTATAGACTTTCAGACCAACTGTTAAAATGTTACAAAATGATCACGACAGACAAAAGGAACGCACTGGTAGTGTGCGTCGGTGCTCTTTAGCCATAAATTGACGCTGATTGTTTCACGGGCGTATTCAAATGATATTAAAAGGATGAGAAGCACGCTTTCGCCAACAAAAGAACGCTCGTTTCTTTAACTCGAGCGTGCCAAGCAAGCAACATAATTATTATGAATAAAAATTGAAACAAAAATTCATCTCGCTTTAACTTTGCCAAACCCCGACCACTGGGCCATTGGTTCATATTTTGCCGCTCGGAAAACCACGCGCTTGCGAGGCAAACCAATCTCATGACTTTATTCTAATTTTCCTCGCTTTCTGATTCACACAGTCACACAGTGAACAGCATTTTTTATGCGCTTTTTTATTTGTTTTTACTTGTTTTGCGGCCACGGTTTTCTTTGGGTGTGTTCGCCTCTGATCAAGCCCAACTATACGGATGACTTTTTGGCGGAACTTTCCCCCTCCATTCGAAAGAGAGAAGATGGGCACCCCGAAAAAATGGGACCGAGATAAACAATGAGCGTGGCATTTTATATTTGGTTAGTATTATCTCCAAATTCGTTTTAACCCTTTTATCTATCGTACGAACCGCAAGCCGTAATTTTCGTTTCCGGCAAGCGAACGAACCCAACCTGCTCTTTCTCCATATGGTTTGCTGTATGTGAGTGTGCGAAAAGCGTTGTTTGAGCACTTTCGACCCGTCGACGGCGAGTGGGTTAAGTTTCGGTTGCCTCCAGCAGAGCCGTATTTATTGTTCGCTATCTCCCAAACTCCACACTGGTGGGGTCGTATTTTTGCGTTCATTTTGTGCATGCCACACGGTTATAGCTATGCGAAAATAAATAGTGTATATTCGTGTACAACTATTTACACAACCGACGTCAATGCAACTGTACGAGTTATCGGCACGGGTCGGTTTTGTTTGTATTTTTTAACATATTTATCTAACTAAAGGTGACGTGTGGCGTTCGAAAACGGGTCGGCCAAAACCCACTAGCTTACACGACAACCGTACTGTGTGTACACAGGCAAATTGAAAAATAACGCATGCACTTGATAGGATCGAACAACTTTTTGGCAGGTTATTTTGTGGCTTGCCGAAACATGGATCAAAAATGCTTCCCGAAAGCCTGCTATTTTTGTTTTGTTACCTCCGTTGTTGACAGGTGGTTGTGTGAGAAAAAAAAACTCGTTTGATTTTACTCTCACACTCAAACACTCCCGCTCTGTTGAACTTTCCAATTGGCACATTTTGGATTCGCTTATCGCTTAACATACTACGCTTACGACTACCGACTTACGGAGAACCGACTGGGAGGCAAGGGAAGGACATAATCCTCGCCCACCGGTGAACCTCAAGTGGTTGGGTACGTACGTGTTTGTGTGTGCGTGCTGCTGTCAGCTTTAATCGTAACGTACTTTGACACTTTAATCCCCACGATCAACATCATCATTCGGGGGTTGACTTATGGTAAGTGAGAAAGCCAGTTTATCAAAATTGGCAAGATTATTTGGTCGTTGTCGTCGTTGATGGTGAAAAAATAGCAAACTTCAAGTAACTCTAAACGTCAACTTCATCATAATAATGTTACACATGCAACTAACACCGAGCCAGCGCTGCACAAACGTGCCATTCGTTTCCTTTGATGTAGAAACAAAGCGCCAAAGAACACAAAGCATTGCCTCTAAAGTGTCAAGGTGTACCAGCTGTTTTGTGCTCGTTTTTCTGGCCACCCGATTGTGGAATTTTTCCATGGCAGCTTTTGGTCGGACTTTTTAGAAGCGCACACGAATTCGCTCTTTCTCTCGCTCTCTCTCTCTTTCTTTCTCTCTATCTCTCTTTGTTAGCATCGCTTGATTGCTTCCAAACATTGGCTTGTTTGTTGAAGAAATTCCGTTTTCAGCACGCCAAACGAATATGCTAATGTTAGGTGTCAAAAGTGTTTGCGTCTTCTTTTTACTTTTCGCAAGGATCCGGTGAAGAATTTGACAGTTTTTACCCCGTCGTCATTCATCTCGGATTTTTCAACAGTTTTCTCAAAAGTGCGTCCTACACCTTGTCCCGGTTGTGTTGATTTGGTGCCAGGATTTGCTGATGCAGGCTTTGAGAGTTAATAAAGTCCTGTGCGGTGCGAAAACGAACGTCACAAACTCGCGACCTCGGGTGTGGATGATAAAGATGAGGTCGAATCACCTTCTTAACACGCTGTAATCGGGCACAAATTGAGCAGTGTGTGTGTGTGTGTGTTGTTTTAGCATAACGTGAGATCCACAAACGCGCCCTACTCATTTTTGATGCTTTATTCATTCCTATTTTTTTACTTTTCTCTTCTCAACAGCGTCGCGTATTCGATATGAGATCACGAGCGGTAACATAGGCGGTGCCTTCGCCGTGAAGAACATGACGGGCGCTATCTACGTCGCCGGCGCCCTGGACTACGAGACGAGGAAACGAGTAAGTACACAGAGCACACGTTTCGTGCCTATTTACACAGCAAGCTGTTCCAGTGGTGTTTGTGAAATTCTACCAACAACCAGGCGCCTCCATCGTAACAGGCACCAAAAATAACGCGTGGAATCGGGAACTCCCTGTCATGAAATTATTTTTATTCGATATTTTATTGCGTACTATTTATAGTTCCCGGTGTCTACTGCTGCTAAAGCCACCGCACTCGCTCGAGAGGTGCCATGAGTGCGTTTTTTTTTATTTGTTTATGCGTTGTTTCTGTCGTGTTGGTTTGCAAAAGCGTTTTGTACTGTTTTTGTTTGCAGTTTGGGTGGCGTTATCACACCTATCATGGGATCGGTAATGTGCGAAAAAAAACGAAATCCCCATTCCGTAGCGTGCTCTCTCGGCTGCAGTTTTATATCATCACATTTTTCTCCCAGAGGCTATGAATAAAGGAAAACACACGCACGCACCAAGGGGAAACGACAAAAACGACACGACGCAGCAAAAATCAAATGGATAGATTTATTATTTTTACGTGCTTTCCGTTGCGGAAACGTACGTCCTCATGGTGTGAGCGCATGTGTGGATACGATAAATGTACCAAGTGCAAGAAAAAGAATATATAGTATTTAAAAAAAACACACTACACGGAAAGGAAAGACTAATGTCTCCCGGAATATATGTATAATCTGCTCTCAATAACAGACATAATTTTCCGACCCGTTTTGCTTTCAACCCGTAGCGTGCGCACACTCTCGATCATGGAGGATAGCAGTGCAGGTGATTAATCGCTACGATGATGATGCGACGGAGGCGCAATTTATGAAACATTAAAATTTGCGAACGAAACGCTATTGAAAAATGAAATCGTCTCCGAACTGTGAGGTCGTCGACGGTTTCACGGATTGTAAAAATCGCACTCACACCACATCGTATAAAAGAATGGCAGCTAAGAAAAGGACAATAAAATCCGGCCACTCCGGAATCGTGTACTCGGTTAAGTAGGCGATGCATGATTTCCCGCTACGAATTGACATAAAAACGATTTCTACATCCGTCTGTCTTTCGCCCGTACTCTAAACCCTCCTGTGGAGAAATTCACTTTGGCTGTGTTCCAAAGGGATGTTATTCTTTTTTTTTTTGTTTTCTATACAACAGTTTTCCAGTGCGCTGGACGTTTTATGGCTATTGTTTATGGGCAGCTTATGTCTTTTACTTTTACTTGCCGCGTTTCATATTGAACCACGTCATTGAATCACCCAGCCAGACGTTCAATTCCCGTTGATTGAACTCACTAGGCGGTGAGAGACAATAGCCTTTCCCTTCGTGCTGCTGTGTTCAATGGGGTTTTGCTCCCAAAATACCCGTCCCTTTCCTCCGAGCCCAACAACTGGGTCAAGAGCCGGCCTGCTCTCAAACGGGTATAATGATCCACGCGGGATTTACGTACGTACACCGTACGACCATCGATGGATTTTGCCAACCATCATCGAACGGGCTCGCCCATTAATCCGTTTTCCGTTCTCATTCTATCTTCGTTCTGCGGCGCGGCACCCGCCAGTACGAACTTCGGCTCGCAGCATCGGATAACCTGAAGGAGAACTACACCACCGTCGTGATTCACGTGAAGGACGTCAACGATAATCCGCCCGTGTTCGAGCGGCCAACGTATCGTACGCAGATTACCGAGGAAGACGACCGAAACCTGCCGAAGCGCGTCCTGCAGGTCGATACGCATGCTATTTCGCACAAACTTTCGCTATTTTGTCCATTACGTTTTTTTTTACTTGTAACTCAACCCGAACATTCCATTCGTTTATTTTGAGTTGTGGTAGAAAAAAATGCTTTTCAAATTTTCATATTTGTAGCACATTCCTCCCAGTAGCGTTCCACTCGATTGTTGCCTGTTTGAATTACTTTCAGTTGAAATGTGTTATGTGTTTGTATGAGTGATTTCATTCCAATTCAAAAGCATGATGGTTAGCGAACAGATTTATCCGAATTGTGCATTATTTTGCATTGATTACAGCTACAGCAGTATTGAGTTCCATAAAAGAACAGTATGCTAATTAATTACATCGAAACGATTGTATAATCGCACATTTGTTACAGGTACATCTTTTCAGCAACCATTCAAGCTTGTTATTTGTTACAAATTCACATTAAATATCACCACTGCCCGTTCGCCCGGTTGTTCGGTCTGATAATTAATGCTTTTTCAGGTGTATATGTTTCGCAGTCCCGTCCACCATCGAATCGGTGGGGATGGAAGGGTGTAAAATGACGTTGAAACCCGATGCGCGTATCATGAAACATCGCGTACACCGATTAACCTCACCATCGAACCGCCAAAACTCCCGAGCACAGCACAAAACCGCCTTCGAACGGTTTGAACCCGGCGAAGGCCTAGTCTGAAACACCATATGGTGCGCGCTAATGTTCAAAATCAGATTTACAACTGATTAAATTTTATCACCTAATTTCCATCGCACCAGCAAGCGTTTTGCACGGTACGAGAGCAAATGGAGGCGCGGTGCTGGCGCTGATTCGCGCCGATCCTAAATGGGCTATAAAATTGATAATTCATTTATTTCCCATAACTCATTGACTGAAAGCTCCCCTCCAGGTGGAGGTAGCGGCATCGTCCGGTGTCACGGGTGCCCCTTTCTCCTTTAACACCGCTCCCCTCGCTCCTGGCTAGTGTGGTTTGCCCGCCCGTTTTCCAATCGGTTATGGCAACGCGGTGACGTTAAAAGGAGGATGGTTTGATGTTACTGCGCCGGGGAATGGGGCGGGAGAATTTATGAACCGGTGTTCCGGATTCGTGTCCCTGAGTATGCTGCTGGCGCTATTGTACCGCGGTGATGGTGATGGTTCCCCGCGGGTCCTAGTTGTCGGAGTTTTCCCACCGCAAATCAAACAGAAAGTAATCGTGAATATTTCAACCATTGTGTGGTTCCGGTGTGTCGTTCGATCTCGCTCTTTCTCTCCCACTCGTTCGGTCGCTCTGGTATGCAGCATTGGGTTGAAACGATGTAAAACAACGCTCCGAGGTTGCAGCTGCGCAGCTGTGTACGACGATATTTTCCGCGGTTTTTCACCCATCACTGGCGGTTTATAACTTGTTGAATAATGTATGTGCAACCAGTTCGGTCCATTCGGTAAGTGATAGGCATTCCATCTCTTCGGAACCGGGTTTTCTTGGTATTGCGGTCCTTTGTTCGATGATTCGATAGGACGATGTTTGATTTCTCGTTCTCTCTCCCACACACACACACATACACATCCACACGAAGGGTAGTTAATCGGATCACGCGTGGAAACTTAACTCCTGCGCGGACTCGCTCGCTCAAACAGAGTGGCCAGCCGTGCCGCCGCATCGTTAACTAATTGCTACCGTCGTGGTATTCTTTTCTATTCCCTCTGCTTCGCGAACCCTTCATCTCCCCATCTTCTCAGTACCATCTGACGCTGGTTGCCTCCGATAGTCTGAACGAGAACGAAACGATCATTGTGATCAACGTAAAGGACGTGAACGATATGCCGCCGAGCTTCCCGCAGCAGGTCTACGAACGCACGATGGACGAGGAGTTGGCCGTCCCGTTTCCGATTATGCAGGTTGTTTTCTCCTCCCTCCTTCCCCAGTTTTGTGCACCACAAACTGTACAATATGAACTAACCATGTATGGCTGGTGGTGGTTTTTGCTGTTGGTGGTATCTTTTGCAGCGAACGGAACGCCTTTGAACGCCGCTGTGTCCCATCGATCCAATTTGCTATTTACCGCGCACAGCTAGGCTTTTGCTTTCTGTGCGAACATTAATCCATCGATCAAAGCGCCGCACCGTCGTTCCCAAGCTCACAATAACTCTCAATCTACGCTCAGCTCCCCTTGGCACGCGCGCTCGCTCGATCTTCCCACTTGTGTCACTATTCACAGTCACCGTAGCATGAGCTTTAAGTAGAATCGACGGCCGCCGCAGCCGTTTGGTCGGAGTCCGCCCGGAGGGTCGTAAAAAGACGGGACCGGCAGCATGTTAATCGACTTGACAGTTGGCGTAAATCGTCTTTTGCCAAAGCAAATACTTATCGCTCGGTAGCAACCCCAACCGGTGGCCCAGGAATTGCCACTGATCCGTCAATCCGTTAGCAAAGGTGGTGGTTTTTCGGCACTGTCTGCTCTTCCTAACACCCGTAGCTGTATAATACGTTTGCTTTATAGTAGTGGTGGTGAGTGAAAATACGACAGCAAAAAATTGTCCCAGTAAATCTTTGTTCTTTGCGATTCCCTTACTTCATGCTTCCATTTCTCGTAACAATATTCTTTTACGCTGGTTTGTATCCAACAAGCTTCGAAGGCACAACAAACCACATTTCGAAATACATACATTTCGAGCTGAATGTGCCTTCGGCGGCTACGACACGCAATGTGAAAGCAGCAGCTGAGCAGCATTAGATTAATTAAAATTTATTTACCTTACGCTACCGAATTAAGGTTAGTTTTGCGGGCGTTAAGCATTCGTCGAAAACCCCACGACATCCACGTATCAGCCGGCTCCCGCAGCATGGGTTTTAATTGTGTGTTGTTGTAGCTAACGCTTCGCTAAGCCAGCCCCAAGCGCGAAATGGTTGGCAATGCGTGCGCTCGGTTCCAGGTACCAGCAAACAGGTAGAGACAACATCACTGGTTGATAATGTTAACGGTTAACGAACGAACGAAGGCATTCAAATACATTTCGAGTTGTACTGGAAACTTGTACTTTCCATCCATCCTCTCCGCGAGCAGGAGTTGTGGGACTCTTCAGATCCCCCGACTTCTGTTTGGAGCGAAAATAGAAGCTTTCCTTCCAATTCCTGGAAGGATTGCGTATGCTTGCGGTTTTATCTGCGTCTCATTGAAAATGTTAACTTTAGGGCCAATCAAACATAGGCGGCTTTTTGTAGAGTGAAGGCAAGCTACAAAAAAGAAAGCAGCACGAACACAAATTCGTGCTAAATAAACCAATTACCACTTACACTATTTAAAGTTAAACGCACTTGAAAATGTTGAATAAAAACAAGACCCGAGCTTGAAACAGCCAAATTGAAAATTGAAAGTTGTTTCTTTTCATAGATTGATAAATTAAAGTTTGGAAGGATATTCAAAATTACTAAAAATGTATAGTCAGTGATATCAAATGCAATTATTCTATTTATTTATTGTTTTCACGAGAAGTTTTTTTACTATCCGTTGTACCGGTAATTTTTTATTAGTAAATTAATACCTTCAAACCATTAAACCAACAACATACTTGATTCTTTCATTTAATGCTTCAGTTGAATTATATTGATATATTAAAAAAAAATAAAATGCTTCAATGGCATTCTTCAATAGATCTTATGTTATTACAATGTAATTATACTATGGAATAAAATTTTGAAGTGGTCAAGGATTCCTAACTCTCTCAAGCTCAATTCAAACTATTTTTATGATATTTTTTATGATATATATGGAATTACTTTTATGATATTACATGGAAGAAGCATTAGATTTGTATAGAGTTTGATTTCAACATGACAAATTTTCAAAATTGATGTTCAGTTTATTTAATGGCATCTAGGCTGGAATTTAAAATTAAGTAACTATAATCAACTTTAAATGTTTTAAACTTTACTAAAAATTCAACCAAACGTATCCTAAATCTTACTTCTTTTTTTTAATAATCCATTGCTTTCTCTGGTTCCACCAAGCCTGAATGGCAGCTTCGAAAGGGCGTAAAATTGAGTCGAAAAGAGCTCCCGACTTCAGTCCGGGTATCGCAGTAGCACTTTCCATCAATCTTGCACTGTTCGAGTGTGGACTATATTTTCACTCACTCGTGGCAGTGAAGCACCACTAGCGCCATTCGTAGAGGAAATTGCATTGCCCTACGCCATCAGCAGGGGCGGAACGCGTGACATCTAAATGGCAGCGCGTTCGGTGGCTGCAGCTGTATTCGAAAATAAAATCACGAGAAGCGCGAAGCGATGCCGGTCGGAGTCATGCATCTTATGGTGGATTTCACACCATCACCCTAACCACTCTTCACGCACCGATCCCTTTCTGCATATCTGTCGCCTGATGTATTGGACGTGTTGGACTTGAAAATTCAATTATCTGCTACTCAAAACTGAATTCCACCCAGCGAGTGCGCTTTCTTTGGCAGGTTTGGGACATAGAGAAACCGGGAAGCCGTTACACCATGCCGCAGCCATGTCCGTAACGCAAACACGCTGCATGGTGGCTGTTAAACTACCATTCAATCACTAAAGCGCTCCATCATTTTTGTGGCACTTGTCTTTGCCATTTTGGTGAATGAAAAGCACCGTCGAAGCTCAACATTTGGCACGACCAAGCACACCTGCCGGGGGAACGAAAAACATCCAATCCACTCAAACATTAAATCGACAGCCGCTGATGTCTTCAGTTCGCTTTCGTAGCCAAGGTATGTGCAAATAAAACAACTGAGGAAGAATGTTCCCATCCGGGAATTAATTCGATATTTATGCCAAGGGCAATACGGACAACAGCAGTGGTCCAACGTTGGCTTAGCCACCCACCAGGGGCAGCAAATAAGCATGCCTGAAAGACGTTCGCTGTGTGTGTGTCTTTTTTCTTCTGCGATTTTTCCTCTTCCTCCTCAACTGCTAGTCGGGACATTTTTTTCGGTCTCTTTGAGAAAAAGTTGCAATTGGTACAAAAAAAGCTGCAAAAACACTCTCGCCCGGTCCATTTCCGATTGAATCGTCCTTCGTTTCGACATCGTGCGAGACTGTCGCCGCATCGTCCGATTTTTCCCGTGGTTTTCTTGCTTCATTCGGTAAATGGGAAACAAAAACAACAACAAAAAACGAATCCCGCCTGAAGAAAAATTAGTACACAACAAGACTCGACGGTCGAAATGGCACGGAAAGGGAATAAGAACGGACGCGGTAGGAAAAAGCATGGACGTATTCACCGATCTCCAGTACTAACAAGCCACGCAAGCTACTATATGCACACATAGAAGTTGCGACGTTGTCCATCGACGGCAGGAACAGGACAGAAAAAAAGCTGAATTTTCTTTATCAAATCAACCGTTACCATAGCTGTAGGTCGATGGTTCTTTTTTATTTTGTCTTATTTCTTGCTTTATTCTATATTCTCACATCTGTCGCGTGTCTTTGGGGTGCCATCAAATTGGTGAACCTCCTTGGCAACCGTGCCACGATTGCTCTCACCTTTCTTTCCCACCGATCGCGTTTCATTTCATTATCAAATTGCGTTCATCGGCAATCACGCAAATGAAGCGCACAATCACCACCGAAATGACATAAATCCCGTCTGGACGACGACCAAAAAAAAAAAACTGCTCCGCTAAGCAATTGGAGAGCTTTATGGAAGAAGAAGACAAAAATACCACAATTTCATCCGTTTTTTCCCAGTGCCTGACGAGCAATGTGTGTGTGTGTGCGAGAACAATTACGAAGCGATTATTTTTAATTCGTAATTCTCATGCGCGCCCCTTTGCACGTACAATGGGCGATCGTATTTAAATTGAAAGGCCCCCTTTTAATTCCCGCTCATAAACATTCATATCTTTGCTGTCAGCCACGCGTCTTGTCGCACGTGCCACTGTGTGGCATATTTCACGGCATACTTGTTTCATCCCATTTCATCCCAATTGGGTTCTTTTATCCCCAACTTGAGCATCCATATTAAGTCCGGCTGCTGCCGTCTGTGCCGAAATAATGTTCCACCACGGCATTTATGCGCGACATTTATGTGCGATCCGCAATCGTAACACATCGCGAGCGATTGGAATGAACGCTCCCAGATTTGAGCGCTCCCGGCTCACTCATAATACTCACAGTGCGCTAATGGATATTAAAGAGTGCGTAATCGTTGTTGGCGTATCGTTTACGTGAGCCGCCCCTCGATGGTAGCGATGTTGGCTGATAATCGTTTCGGTGCGCGTTTTCTGTTAAGCAGATATTTAAATTCACCCACTAAACGGCTCCCTTATGCTCGAACGACCGTCGTAGGATGTTGTGCTCCAAATAGCCAATAACTTTAAACGATAGCACGATCGCAGCTGCAGAAGGCAGCTTTGTTCGTGTCGAGTCCGTCGAACGAAAAGACTCCGGAACAATTTACCGGAAACATCTTCTCGGCAAACCATTTTCCTCTTTTTTCTTGTTTTCTCTCTCTCTCTTTCTCTCTCTCATGGTCGATTGCCTCACCGCGTTCTTCAAAGAACTTGACAACCGTGAAAAAGTTCGCATTTGCCGTGCTCGCGCTTGGCGTTGTCTAATGAACGGAAATTAAGTAATTTACCTGTCCGCTTCCAGTGTTCAGGGTTTGAAGCAAGGGTACGCGTTTAATGATGAATGATTCCCAGGCAGTACATCTCACTATGACGAATGAGCTCCAGCAAATGACCGTTCCGGCATTCTCTTTCGTTCGAGATTTGCTTCGTCGTCGCCGGACGCGTTGGCAAAGCGGGCCACACTAACTGGCATCAGTAGAGGGAATTTGTAGCAAGAATCTGGACAAGTAAAACACGTGACCACTGCGGAATGCCAGCAGATGAAACGCCGCGAAGTCTCACTATGTCCGTCCGTGCGGGAAAAATGTAGCGCGCACGGCAACAGCATTCCAACTTTCCAAATTCAATTAAAATCTCGTTAGAACAATTTGTTCTAGGCAACAGTTTTGTCCATTTTCATGCCATTTCTTTTCAGTGGCATTTCGGTTTTCCATTTTTTTTTTCTCGCGTAGTCTTGCCAATTTCATTGTTGCGCTTGTTGGCTTTTCCTCCTGCGAGCTGGCAACATTTTCTTCCCTCGTTTCTTGCTGTCTGCCGCCATCAGCAGTGCTCAACAGTTCCGGTTACCTACTGTCTTCCGGTTTGTTAGCGTTTGTTCAAGTTTCATTTCGGAACAGTTTGGTGGCTTTTATTTTCTTTCCTGTTATTTCTGTTTGATCCCATTCCAGGCAGCACAGGAAATTCCGAACCGATAGCTACTGGCACCAATGCGAACGCCTTCTTCGGTACGTTCCTCACCGCGAAACCTTCCGAAACTAGCTCGGTGCAAATGCAGCTCCTGTCAGTTCGGTTCATCGCGAGTGAAATTTATGAACATTCTGAGTAGCGAGCTTCCCTACCTCGTCGGCCAGCTAGTCGGCAACTGCAGGTGGTGTTATAACATCCCACTCCAGAAGCGTCACATGCCCCCGACTCTTTCTAAGAAGAAAAGAATGAAGTTTATCTGTGTCCAAAACTATCCCGGCTTTGGTTTAGGTTGCCGTTTTTATATCGCCGTTTATGGTTCCAGGAAGCTGCTTACCTCACGCTATTGCTTCTGGGAAAAGTAGCATCATGACGGATGGTTTTCTTTCACTTTTATTTGAAGAAAATCGTAAAGAATGTTACTACGTTAAAATTCAGTTGTTTCCACGAAGAAACCTATTTTTGATGGATGGTTTTAGAATGCTGGAATGGAATTTTTCAGCTATGTTCCACTTATCGAAAACTCTGAAAGCAAACAAATTTCACTGGCTATTTGAGAATCGAGACGAACCCGTGGCGAAGCAGAGTCCTGCAGCATCATCCGGTCAGCAGCGAAAATTGACAACAGCTCATTTGTGTGATAAATTATGCAAGCGCTTCTTCCAGAAATACCAGCGCCGAATAAACACCGCACCAACAGTATGTAAAACTAGCCTCGGAAAAAGCAAAACAAATGATGGTTCGCTGGATGCTGGACGCTAACATGCCCCCCGGAACTTTCCAGTGGACGAGGATGAATCGATTGCGCCTAGAGCGCCTTGCACAATTCCGATTTAATACACGCCAATGTTCCACCGATATCCCATCGCAATAACAACGTTTCCCCCCAGGCGTGAAAAGCTATCTTCACTTAGCTGGCGCACGCAACCAATCGCTCGATTGAGATAGAGGTTATGTGAGGGACAGGGGGTGCGAAATTTTGGCCACCATCGGCACAATTATGACAGCTGCCCGAAACCGGAATCGATTGCCGGTCAACACCGCAATTGCACAAGCGGGTTTAGATGGAAACCATATCACCAATGCTCCAAAACGTATGCGAATAATGCACGAGAAACTTCTTTGCACGAGTGGCCCGAATAAAAAACGAAAGGACTGTTATACACAAACGGTTGGCATTACTGGCAATAAATCATTTCGCATAAATACGGCAACAAAAAAATGCACGGGTACGTGCTGGAGCATATTTCAGTTTGGTACGTGGTGTGTATTTATATAAAAAATGTTTTTTCGCTGGCATTTTAGAGAGTCTGAGTGCACTTTTGCCGATTGGGTGCAAGCTTCTTGCGGCAAGTCCGGAAAATAACATTATTTAGCAAATAGATATTTTTTTTTTGCATTTCATTTGCCACTGGGCAATAAATTTATTTATTTTTTTCGTATGTGGATAAAATGTTTTCTCCGCACACAATACATCATTACACACTTCAGCGGTAAGAGCGTCTGCATTGAACCGGGTGCCAATCGTGCCAGTTCAACCAGAACAACCGTTGCTAGTGGTTTTTCATGTCAATTCACTTTTTTGCGCATTGGTTGTGTCTCTGTGTTACTTGAAAGCTGCAGCTGACTTTGGCGGACAGCGATGGTGCCAACAAATTACCGGCATCTACCTTTTCAAAGCAAAAACCCAATTACCGAAAGCACTCTCCATCCATCTGAGCGCTTGTGCGCTTTTTTGTGCCAGTGTTCTTGGTAGGATCGATAAGATGATAAACTAAACAACAACTTTGCCACTACCGCGTGATGGGATGATTATGATGAGAATGATCGTGCCACCAAAGGAAAGCCAGACTCGAGACGATACCATCGGGTTCGGAATCGAACACGGTGGATAGTAAATTACAAAGTTTCGACACCTTTCTAAACCGCAACCATTCGACAGATTTGGTCCAACAAAACTATCAACGCCCGATCGACACTGCTCTGGTGTAGAAGAAGGTTCTACCCGGTCCCGGTGCTACCTTTCCGCACCGAAATTGGATGTGCTGAGATCAAGTACGGAATTTCTTAAATTCAATATTTCATCCGCAACCTTCTATCCTTCGCTGCTCGCAAAAGGTGCAACTTGGAGTGTGTAATGAAAGGAGCCGAAAAAAAATGATAAACGGAACAACACTCCTCGGGCACTATTTGGCAGCGCGCACCGAAGAAGGTTATCTGTCTGGCTAAGTTATCGTAGATATGAAGTATGAAAATTACCTTCCCGTCGCCAGCAACCTTCCCGCCTGACTACGGTTTCGTCCCGCATACCGTACACCGTAGGTTTTTTTTCGGGCTGCATATTATCTAACTTTGCCTGAAATTGGAAGACTCGGCTCAAAAACTCGCTCGTTTGACTTGGCCGCATGCGTCTTAAGCCTCTCGTCTGAGTGGTTTATTTCACAACGCCATATTCAAGGTGATTGTTCTGGGTAAGTTCCTAACTCAAAGTCGTTCTTTTTCGTTTTTTAAAAGTGCGTTTAAAGCATTTCACGTCTCTTATCTGTCTTTGAGTGGCGATACAAGAGTTTTTAGAGTGTTCAGCGCGAAGTAGTGGTGTGACATATTTCGATCGTGGAAGTTTGATGAAACGGCTCCCGATACAGTGATTGAAGTGTACAGCCAAATATTTTATAAATTCTAGATTGATTTAGTTACAACCGAGCGCTTTTTCATATGAAAACTTTTACAGAATGAAAAAATATCTGTTACTAGCATTATCGTGCCTACTTGTATTCCTACATGTCAAAACCAGATTACATATGAAACAAATAAGTACTCACAAAATCCAAAACGAAGTTATAGGTGGCTGCAAATAAAAAACGGAAACAAAATAAACAGCGGAAATGCAATGCATTCCCTATCTTCCGGACGCGTTGCATCGCTTCCGGTAACAACGCTCCCCGAACGGAAGTAGTAAATTACATCGGTTATTATCGGACGGAATTATAATCAACCGGGGAGTGCTCGTAAATTCCCACAACGAAGCAACGATGCCATAAGGCTTAATAAATTTCCCATCACACAAACATTCGTCTAGCACATACACTCTCACGTATAACCTGCCTTGTTCGTTTCCTCTCTTCGGTTCGCAATCACAGTTGTGTTTATGTGCGGCAAAAACGCATCCCAAAACATGATCATTTTTATATCGGTAATCAAATTTACAACCAATTTCTAGTACTCTCGTTGGGAGTTGTACATTGATTGTCCTTGTAGGGGTTGGGAAAACACATGGATGATGACAGGGATAACGCGTGTTGTTCAAACAAATTGAAACAAATCACTAATTTGGAGTAACATCCATTCCCGATTGGCCCATACCAGACCGATTGATAATAGGTTTTACCTAATTTCACGCGTATAGTAGCACGTGCAGATTGATTAAATCGATACAACACCTTTTCCCGTGTGCACTTTGCATATTTATTGCCGCGATGAAAACTACACGTCTGCGTTTGCTGTTAATATTTTCGGGACTTTCTCAGTTTGCCGTTTTTTGTAGTTCAAACAAACTCCATGGCTTATTAATCGATACTAAAAGAGAAAACGTTCCCAGCGTTGATTAAGTTTACCTTGAATCACGGGTTCAGCTTTAGACTGTCCTCAACCTACACAAACCTGACACTGTACTAACTTCTCTGATCCCCAAGTGCATCGTAAATCAACCGTCGGACCTGCGAAACCATCCGCCGACATCAGGTGATGGAGCAAAGCACGATCCCTTCAGTGTCGATAAATCTAAAGCCTGGCTAAATTTTCACATTATCAAAGCCGGGCTCAAGCCCGGTCGATTAACTTTCACCTGCTGTTCGTCTACACGGAGACTGATGCTCAAATTTGAAGCTCATTACCACCGCAACGCTATCGGAGCGAGCCCAGCTGTCCGATTTTCCGATAGTCTACGAGGCATGTCGTGTCACGTAGCAGGACGTTTAATGAACGCGTTTGCCATCAGCATTGGTTCCCGCAAGCATAAGGTTCCAGCGAATCGGAAGTGTACGTGACAATGTTGTGAAATATTTCGTTATGAGATTTTCCGGCATGTTATGATTAATAATGTTAAGGAAGTAATGTAGGAAGGATTTAATTTAAGGTTTTTTTTGTTTAATTAAATTATCGATTCAAAGCTTCAAACAGATCCACCCTTACTCTGCGCTTCCTGGTAACATAAAATGAGAATGCTTGCATTCCAATTCTACAACAATTAGTCAATCCTTTACTGTTCGTATGAAGCAACAAAAAGTTCTTGTCATTCCTTCGTTCATACTCACTTCCTCCGCACATCTTCCACAAACCCCCGTGCAATGGGACAATCTTATATCTAATTATGACGTGCTTTCAGTCGTAAAATTGACTACGAAGATTATGCTCCTCACTTCGAGCTCATGTGGAAACGCGCACGCAATCCGTAAAGCTTCTTAACCCTTTTCAATGACCTTCCACACCGTCGCACCATAGTTACCGACCGCTCGAGAACGCACGTAGCGCATACCAGCAGTACACGATGTCCCCGTGCTCATGGCACACATTCTTCGTTCGTCGTTCGACTGCAAAATGCCACTCATTAGCGGCTGCTGTGCTGGTGTCTGCCGACAGATCCTTTAATCCGGAGGCTGTGCGCATCCGTGTGCGTGGGCAACAGCGCTAGAAATCCTTTTGATGATCCGGGCGCTAATTAATTCCTAATCCAAGCTCACCCCACATTGGGCCTTTTTTATGGGTGCGAAAATGTCGGCCAGCGGAATGACGCGATACCTGCATTAGGTTGTGGTGGGGGTGCGATGAACAGTTCTTTAATGAGCTGATAAGAGCCAGAAGCAGATGGTAAAGTGCGATATAAGCAGCTGCATATAGTGTGCCTCGAATGCACTTCGTTTCGCTCCCGACATACGTGCATTTGCGGGTAAATTATTCGGTTACTTCGTGCAGGTGGTGGTGGAGGTCCGATTTGCAATTTGTGTCTGTTGTTTACCAATACCGGATCGTAGTCATCTTCAAAGAACGTTTGCCTGCATCCGCAACCGCAGCACCTTCATTAGCGAGATCTAATCATCTCGAACGCTTCGGCTCGCTCCTCTCGTTTCGTTTGATTTCGCCTGTTCAGTAGTACTTTCTGCTTGCTTCTCCTGTGTTCTCCGGCTTCAGTTTACGATAGGAATAATTGATATGTAATTCATTTAATTTTCAACCAAGATAAAGCTCGCAACCACGGCATTCGGGTTGCAGTGGTCTAGCTCTAACTCTAATCAAACCTGCACTCTAACGGAAATCTAATGGGTAAAGGATAATCTGTTCGACTAACCATCTTGTGCCTTAGATTGCTCTAGAATCTTGTGACTAATCTTAAACTAATCCCTTTTCCCAATTCGATTCGATATAATCCAATTTGCATGCTCAATCCTTGCTGTATGTAGTGCGTTGGATGTTAATACCAAGCTTTTTCTCAGTTCTTTACAGAGCCTAAAAAATCTTACTATCATCGCTGATTGATTATTTTTCGATTTTTCTTCTCCTATTCACCTTATACACACATACCCAAACAAAACGGCCAAATGTGCTTACCGGCGTAACAGGTCACCGCCACCGATGGCGACAAGGATCGGCCACAGAACATCGTCTACTTCCTTACCGGCCAGGGTATCGATCCGGACAATCCGGCCAACAGCAAGTTCGACATCAATCGTACGACCGGCGAGATTTTCGTGCTAAAGGTAAGTGAAACTATCGTTCTATTGCGGTCTTAATTAACTACCAGCTAGTTCTTACGCTTACGGGACATTGCATTGAACTTGGACCTTCCAATGTCTGTACTGTGCCCCTCGAGTCTGCGTAACCGCACATGCCGGCTATCATTCCGATTCCCTTAATGGTCCAGGACCAACCGAAGCGGGCAAGAAATGAACGAACCAATCGATATGTCTATGGTGCGCATCGCTTCGCATGCGTTCACTACATCACTTCTCTGACATCAAGAGCAAATTGAATAGTTCCTGACCATCGTGACCGTTTGACTTCCAGATATTATCAACGACCAGACCACCGAGCTTACGGGCAATGGAGCATGAGCAAGTTCTTTCACTGGTTACCTCCAACACCCTTCGTACTACCTCATGGTTGGCTTAATCATGCGACGACAAGAATATTATGATACTTTCCCCGAAATATTCACCAACCAAACCACCATGCCCCGGAACGTTCCTTGGACTCAATATGTCCAATGCAGTAGTATCATACCATCGCATCAAAAGTTCGCTCCCCCATTTGCACCCTCCCCTTCCGTTCCACGGGCTCCTAAGCTGTCATAAATCAAAAAACTTAGCACAATTTATCTTCCGGCTGTCCTCACATCGACATCGATAGCGTCGAGCTACACAGGCACACAGCTCCGTGAAGAAAGTGGACCGTACGAAGAAAGCGCAATCAAACCCCACAGCGAGCCCGGGTTTCTGTGTGGCGGGGTAGGGTGAGGTCGTCCCACGTCAACATTCGTTTTATAAAACCGATGAAAATGCCGGAACTAATCTGCGCACGTTGGCTGCCCCGGCAAATTAATGACTTCATCAGCACCACCAGGAGACAGCGAGCCGGGAAGCTCATCTTTATGCCAACGGTTGCAGTCATAAATTCCGATAGTGAGATCTCGGTCACGGTCGGTGCGAAAAGTTGCTCCGATTGCTACACTAATTGGATGCAATTTGGAGCGCGAGCGCGTCGAAGCGCGTGCTGCAATTAAAACCCTGTCTTTGTCAGCCGATTTTGCGAAGATGGGAAATTTTTCATCACCGTTTGATGTACGGTGGGGGAAGGTTTCTGCGCGGAGATAATAATTTTATCACCGCACCGGGCGCTTTTCTATGCGTTGTCAAAAGAATGAAAAGTTGGATGAGGACAATGATTGACGAAGTTGCATTGTTTGTCCATAAAGCCACAGTAAGTACGAAGCAACTATTTGCCACCTCGTTTACTCTCGCCCGGAATCCTCCGCCACCTGTTGAAGGATGGAGGATGGAATAAAGCCAAAGGAGTGCGAAACGTTGACTTTTTAAACGCCGTCGAAACTAATAAACCCGACCTCGAAAGAGCAACAACGGTCCCGAAACTCACAGTCAATAAAGCTTGGCATTAAAAATACATTTGTGAAAGCTTTGGAAAACTTTCCACCGCCCTGCCACAGTGGGCCACAGTTCGTAGCGTTTTACATTCCCCGAACCATTCACAAGGATTTGTGCCCTCTCGGGTCTGAGCTTCTTTCCTTTCGCGGCAAGCACTTAAAAGTTATCAAATTTAACGCTTTGACAGAGCGGATCGATCTACCTCCCTCGGATCAAACTGTAAGAGAGATGGAGGGAAAAATCGAACATCAGCCTGTGATATCCGGAACCGCGTGTCCTGTGACACATTTTGGTCTCGTCGTGGAGGTTAGTAAGTTGAAGGAAAAAAAACTTCTCTTGCGCTTTCAATCGTACCGTCTGCTTTCGGTGGCGCTAACTTTGAACACAATGCATACGGTGTGCGTGAAATATGTACCCGTCGGATTGTGAACTGCGGCACATTCGGCACATTTGGATCCGCCTCCACGGGACGTCCTTTGTCGGACGCTAACTATTTATTCATCGCTGCCAACCCAACTGTCCGGGTAGAAAGGAGAATAAGGGCTCATCTTTCCTTCGCTTCTTTATTCTTTTTTTTGTGCATGTTTCACCTCAGTTACTTTGATCGTATTTTAAGCATATTCTGACCCGAGTGGCCCCACCGGGAAGAAGTAACAAATGAGAAAAGATGTTCCAGTGCCAGTTTTTTCATTCTTCCACTACCTTGCCGAAAAGTTTCCCTTCTGTTGCTGCCGCTATCTTCACAGCTGGCTCTTTTCGTTTGGATTTTTCTGTGCCTCACCTATGCGCGGTACGAGAAGAAGAAAAAACTGCTGCAACCGCCTAAAGTGTGGAAAAAAGTGTCTCTAACGAGGCCAACAAGGCAAGAAATTATACACCAATTTCCGAAAATTGGAAGAAAAACTAGGCGTGGCGTCGTTTCCGCACAGGGAACGGAAACTTTTCCGGACAGCACGGCTGGCGGGAAGGTGCAGTGACAAAACGTTCAATAAATAATATTTAAGTTCTGCCCCTTGCTGTTCGTTCGGCGGTCGGGAGGAAACGCATGGTGCAAAACAGCGTGAGACTTTTCCAAGGAAGTGACACAAAGACGGTAGGAAAAGCCACTTGCCTGCCAAACTTGACCACTTTTTGTCACGGTTTTTTTTTCGTATTTTTTTCTGATTGTCTGCCAGAACACTCAAACTCTCTTAGACGTCATTTTACGAGTCGTGGCAGTAACCTATACCGAAGAGGTAGCAATATTTAGCCTGTGATCCCCTCTGTTTTTTGCCCTATCTCTCTTGCACGTCGTTCGCCGTAAAAAGTGTAATCCAGACGCAATCGTTCAGTTTCCGGAAGTGACACTCAACGAGCAATAAAAGCTGCCGGCACGATGCTAGTCCAGTGAGCCGGTGACGTTTCGCTTTAACCGCATCCACCTATAAGTCATAGCGAATGGTGGGTGCCCTCTTATGGTTCAAACTTATCAGAAACTTATCAAACGCGCCGGAACGAACGTACAAAAGCACCGTTTCATCTCCGGCAGCGGGGGAATCTGTCAATTTCGTCCTCGGAAAAACCATCTCAAGAGGCCATAATCGGCTAAAGGAAGCTGTCGTTCCGTCCGCCTCGCTCGTTTCAGGTTCGGAAAAAAACTCACATCGTAATTATGATAAGCAACCAAATTTGCGACGACCATCGTTTTTTCCCCGTTAAGCTCGTTGGGCTAGTGTTGTGCCATGTTGGTCGCGGAGGCAGACACTTTCATTGATGCATTTTTCATGACCCGCTAACGTCTTGCACAGCCCGCTGGCGTGGTAGGATGAAATCTGGTAAAGTTTGGCCTCGTTTGCTGGCCTTTTACTGGTTTTCCAATGACAGCTTAACCCTGCAAAAATTACACCAACATTATGAAATTCTGTTGCTTGCTCTGGTGCTTTCTGTCATAAAACAGTCCGCTAATGATAGTTTGTGTCGTGCCTGGAGCGGTGGTATCGTAGCAGCATCAACGAAGAAGGTTTTCCCTAAAGATGTTTCCATGTTTTCTTGTTGGTCATTCTTAAAGCGAAGTTATGGAACGGCGCGTATTCAGGAACTAGGACCCCATACTTGTTCCATCATGGTGCTTACATTCCTAGAAGCGTTTAAACAATAATAACAGAATTTGAATGAAACAGAACCTTTCCGGCCTTGTACAATAAGTTTCAGTCCAACAACAAAAAACAAAAGAATTTATGACAATGGTTTTCTTACACTCAATTAACCATTTACTCAACCACGAGAATCGAAGTTTAATTCACTGTATAAATGCGGGCATCATACCTACCGCCGAGAGCCACTGCGCCTCCCATCATTCGCCTCGTCCGAACGATGGGGAAGTTTGTGTTTGATGTTTTTATTTGCAATCGAAATGGATGCTTGATTTGCGCGTTTATTTATGTAGCTTCCTTTTCTGTTGGTGTTTTATTGGATTTTATGCCGCATTCTCCGCTGCTCGCCCGCTTATGTGTGTGTGTATGGCTGGCTACCCGAGCGTATTCGAATTGAACTGACAAATTTTGCCCGTGGTGGTGATGGGGGAAAATTTATCATTTTCTCCGTCCCTGTACAAACCCACCCAACGCGGGTGTTGTTTTATTGTGTGCTTTATCCGTATCTTTTGACGTGAGTGAGATAAAGGCAGGAAAACCATAATAATCCAACACTTTTCGCCGATGGGAAAATGTGAAAGCTCCAAGCGGGCAGAATTGATCCGATTCTTCCGTAATCCTTGCTTGAGCCTGTTCCGTTCTGTTGAAGGGCGATTCAACCGACACCCACCCGCCGCATAAACCTCAATCTTGGTTATACATTTAATTTGATTTTTGTCTTGTCTTGTTTTTTCCCTTTTATACATTTTCGTCCTTCATTTTTTTTTTGTTGCCGGCATCGCCTTGGCTTGCTTGCTCTCCTTTCGAGTGTATGATATCTTGTGCTGCCAGACGTGCTTGCGCTTGTTTACCCGCCAGCCCACCGAAACTCCTCACCAGCCCGAGCTTTCTGTGGAGCTCAGATTCGCCGGCAATCTTGCCATTGTTTCCTGGCGCAGAACCAAACCAGGCCTCACTGTGCTGTTTAATGGACGCGCCCGCGATGCAGAGCATTTTTTTTTGGCGTATGCTCTAACGACAGTTTGATGGTTCGTTGAATGCCGCTGAACCGTGCGATGGTTGAAACATACAGCTCGTCTCGCCTCTCGACCCACCTCTCCGGGGAAGGGGCAGCCTTCTTGCACAACACGAAAAATACAGCTTTCCTCCACGTATCCCCACGCATCCCGCTCTCCGGAAGCTGCGCCAGGAGCAATGTGTTCACGGAAAAGTATCACAAGCAAGCGGAGCAAAAATGTTCGGGCCCGGGTACCAACCGCTCCCGCCTCTTCGAAAGTCATAAAAGCTAATGGGTTTAGGGTTGCGAATGGTGCGCGGAGGTAGTGCCGCTGAAATATTCATGTAAATGCTCCTGATGGGCACAATTTGAACAGCGCCGGCCGTCGCCGCATCTGATCGCCGCGCTTTCCACCATCGGTTTCATGTTTTCCACTTGATATTATTTTACTTTTATGAGCGCCCGAAAGATCGGGCTACCCGCCACTGCTGGGCTCGATGCCGGAGTGGAAATGGGCGAAAAATATGCAAACACCACCGTATGCCCCTCGACGGGGTGGGCTTTTCCAGGCCGTACCGGGCAAGAACTCGTCAATTCGCTGGGCCGTGATAGGTGCCAAGTAAAATGTCTTCGGGCGTGTCGTGCCGTGCTGAAAACGAAAGAATCTGCAAGCGCAAACATGTCCCCGTCGTCAATATTGCCTCGGTAAACGGATGGCAAAGCTGGCATCGCATCGGCTGCAGATCGTTTCAATATCAATTAGTATTAATTCTGTGCCGTAACGGGCGGGCGCGTTCCGTCCCGATTGCACGATGCCGTATTTAATTGAATAGGCTCTGATTTATGGCAGACACGCAGTACGAGCGTTTCAATGCATCAACATTTCAAATACCATGCGGTAAGTGGCATTTACGTCGCTAAAGCCGACACTGCGGCTACGGAAAAGATTCATCCTGCTTCTTCCATGCAAATAGCCTCCCATTCGTATGGTCCGCTTGCAGACGGCATGCACATTCCGATGATGTGATGTTTTGTGATGATGAACCACTTGGTCAAACACGCATACACCTTCACATCTTTCCTTGGCGAGAAAACTCCCTATTAACCCGCTCGCTTTCAACACGCGCCTCGATCAACTAGCGTCCAAACGGAATGATTTTAATTTAATCAGTTTTCCATCGCTCTGCATGCACCGACGTAAGCATTCTCGTTTCGAGGCCTGTATGCCTGTATGGAAATGTGTTTCTCTTGCCGCGCCCAGCAGGAGGAACAGTTTAAGCCAATTCGCTCCAGCTGTATTTAATTAATTATTTATCATCGGAAGAGCGCACTCGGTCAACTGGACACGAACACTTCGGGACAAGCGTCAAGCGTCTTATGAAACGACTGCCGCCCGGCCAACCGATTTACATTCGTAACGCTCACTCACTACACACGTACTACCTCTTCGATAAATTCTCTTGAATAATGTATAAAATGTACAAGAAAAGCTTCCATTGTTTGATGCCCGTGACCAGTTGCTGCGGCTACTGCTCTAGGAAACGATAAAGCAGTAAAGTGTGGCAGAATGAGTTCCTGTGCTGTGTACTTGCACATAAGTTAAGAGAAGCACACACAAAGCGTGTGCATTGTAAAGTTTTGTGCAGACTACAATATCAGTGGAACATGACATATTTCAACAAATCATCCGTGGAAATCTAGCTTGTTATGAAACAATGATGTAAATGTGAATCCCGGCATGCTCTCACCATTTTGAAATGTACTAACGTCATGCGTAATTACATTTCTCTAGCAAACGTTATAAAATTACAATTAAGTCCAATTTACTCAACATAATGCGACCTTTACGAGCTCGAAAAATTGAACTTAATTTTTTCAAGTATTTTAAAAAAAAAAAAAACTGTTTATATTTCAACATATGTTTAAAAAATGTGTCAGCATAAAATTTAAAAAAAAAACCCAAGGTACACGGCCGTCAAGTATCGTAAGGTTTCATTACGATGTCAGAACAGATAAAAATGTAGCTTTAAAACAGAAATTATAAAAAATTATAAAGATTATAAAGATCTTTCGCAAAATTTGTCATGATTTGAGAATTTAAATTGAACATAAATTAGCAAGACTACCTGTTTTTTACTTTTGGATAAAATTACACTAGAACACTGCAACATTCAAATTTCGTGTTTAATCCAAAAAACAGTGGAATGAGAATATGTATTAGAAATATTTTTGAGTTTAATTTTCAATTTTTTTTTTAAACTGAATTATTAGATATAACAATCACCAGAAAGAGAAAGTTAAACTTATAAAAAGCATTATTCAAATATTACCACATAATTTTTCTTTGAATGAGTTAATCAGAACACATTTTCTTTATTACTGTTAATACCAACACTTAACAGCATTAAACCGATCCTTCGATCACTTTCCTTAGATATTCTGTTTAAGCTGTGTGCAAAATATTTGTGAAATTAACTCCAATGCTTCAGTTTTGCAATTCCTTGGTTACGCATTCGTATTCGAATCGAACTCTAGTTTCTCTACCGAAGTAGGAACTAATAGTGCCACGGAATCGTTGGTTCACGAAACCACCAACTTCCATGCTTCTTCGACCATCCGGATCTAATTTCGTTTGGATCGCTGACGAATTCACTTCAACTATCAACCCAACCAGCGCTAGTGCCCGGCAACTGTTGGCGCGAGTGCAAGCGTACCCGAAGTGCCATTTTCAATTTGTTGAGTTAATTGAACGGGAAATGGAACACTGATCGATTCTCGCCCCCTCGATAATGATGTCCTTCTGCCAACCGACCGATTCGGGCGTACGATTCCGGTTTCCGTTTCCTAAAACCGGGTACGGTGTGGGTGTTTGTAATGATTTTTGTACAATGAACCGGATGAACCGGAGCGAACGGGGTAGCGGAAGGTGGTTTTCTACATTGTGGGACCGGTTGTCGATTCGGTTCACCTACCGTATCGTAGGCGAGTCGGTAGGATAAATTAGGGATTTGTCATCGACCCCATCGATAATTGATGCCCATCCAGTCGGGAGCTTCTACTACAACACACGTTCGTTTTCTTCTCATCTTCCAAAAAACACAGCCGCTGGACCGTGATCAACCGAACGGGCGACCGCAGTGGCGATTTACGGTGTTCGCCCAGGACGAGGGTGGCGAAGGGCTGGTCGGTTACGCGGACGTGCAGGTGAACCTGAAGGACATCAACGACAATGCTCCGATCTTCCCGCAGGGTGTCTATTTCGGCAACGTTACCGAGAACGGTACAGCCGGCATGGTTGTAATGACCATGACGGCCGTCGACTACGATGACCCGAACGAAGGTAAGTGGCACTTTAATTTCTGCTTATTGTCGAGCTCGCACAGTACACCCCGCATCGAGAAATCACCGTGCGATGCGATGGGGTGGAGTTCGTTCGAGCGGGTTTTGCGAAATTTGTCATTCACCCGGTTACCTCTCAACGTTGAAATCATCCCGCCCCAGGTACGAACGCAAAGTTGATATACTCCATCGAGAAGAACGTGATAGAGGAGGAAACTGGGTCACCGATATTCGAGATAGAGGCGGACACGGGCGTCATCAAGACGGCCGTTTGCTGTCTCGACCGCGAACGCACACCGGACTACTCGATACAGGTCGTGGCGATGGATGGCGGGGGGCTTAAAGGGACTGGGACGGCCTCTATACGCGTCAAAGATATAAACGACATGCCGCCCCAGTTCACGAAGGACGAATGGTTCACGGAGGTGGACGAAACGGACGGCACGAACCTGCCGGAGATGCCCATCCTTACCGTCACCGTGCACGACGAGGACGAAACGAACAAGTTCCAGTACAAGGTCATCGACAACAGTGGGTACGGTGCGGACAAGTTCACGATGGTTCGTAACAACGATGGCACGGGAAGCTTGAAAATAGTGCAGCCGCTTGACTACGAAGACCCGCTGCAGAGCAATGGGTTCCGGTTCCGCATCCAGGTGAACGACAAGGGCGAAGATAATGACAACGATAAGTACCACGTGGCCTACTCGTGGGTGGTGGTGAAGCTGCGCGACATCAACGACAACAAACCCCAGTTCGAACGTCCCAACATCGAGGTGTCCGTGTACGAAAACGCGGACGTCGGCAAAACGCTCGAAACGTTCAAAGCGACCGACCCGGACCAGGGTGGCAAGAGCAAGGTTTCGTACGCGATCGACCGATCGTCCGACCGGCAGCGGCAGTTCTCGATCAACCAAGAGGGCACGGTCACGATTCAGCGCAATCTCGACCGCGAGGTGACGCCCCGCCATCAGGTGAAGATACTCGCGATCGACGATGGCATTCCGCCCAAGACGGCTACCGCCACGCTGACCGTGATTGTGCAGGACATTAACGACAACCCGCCCAAGTTCCTGAAAGACTATCGGCCGGTCCTGCCGGAGCATGTGCCACCGCGCAAGGTGGTGGAAATTTTGGCCACCGACGATGACGACCGCTCGAAGAGCAACGGACCGCCGTTCCAGTTCCGGTTGGACCCGGGTGCGGACGATATTATACGCGCCTCGTTCAAGGTGGAGCAGGACCAGAAGGGAGCGAACGGGGACGGTATGGCGATCGTGTCCTCGCTGCGCTCCTTCGACCGCGAACAGCAGAAGGAGTATCTGATACCGATCGTGATCAAGGACCACGGCAACCCGGCGATGACGGGCACGAGCACGCTGACGGTGGTGATAGGCGACGTGAACGACAATAAGATGCAACCCGGCTCGAAGGACATCTTCGTGTACAACTACCTCGGCCAGGCGCCCGACACGCAGATAGGCCGCGTGTACGTGTACGACCTGGACGATTGGGATCTGCCGGACAAGAAGTTCCACTGGGAGTCGCAGGAGCATCCGCGCTTCAAGCTGGACGAGGACACGGGCATGATCACGATGCGCCAGGGCACGCGGGACGGTCGGTACCATCTGCGGTTCAAGGTGTACGATCGGAAGCACACGCAAGCGGACGTGCCGGCTAACGTGACGGTGACGGTGCGCGAAATACCGCACGACGCCGTCATCAACAGCGGCTCGATACGGATAGCGGGCATTACGGACGAGGACTTCATACGCGTGTGGAACTACCGCACGCAGAGCTTGTCGCGCAGCAAAGCCGACCGGTTCAAGGACAAGCTGGCGGATTTGCTCAACATCGACCGGGAGAACGTGGACGTGTTTAGCGTGCAGCTGCGCCGCAAGCATCCGCCCCTAACGGACGTGCGTTTTTCCGCGCACGGTTCGCCCTACTACAAGCCGGTGCGGCTGAACGGAATCGTGCTGATGCATCGGGAAGAGATCGAAAAGGACGTCGGGGTGAACATCACGATGGTGGGCATCGACGAGTGTCTGTACGAGAATCAGATGTGCGAAGGTTCGTGCACGAACACGCTCGACATTAGCTCCCTGCCGTACATGGTGAACGCCAACAAGACGTCGCTGGTCGGGGTGCGCGTGGACGTGATTGCCGAGTGCACCTGCGGTGCTAGGAACTTTAGTAAAGCCGAATCCTGCCGTTCGTCGCCGTGCCACAATGGTGGTCGGTGTATGGAGACGCGCTACGGGCTGAGTTGCTCCTGCCCCACGGGCTATACCGGGCCGCGCTGTCAGCAGACGACGCGTAGCTTCCGCGGCAACGGTTGGGCCTGGTATCCACCGCTCGCCATGTGCGACGATTCGCATCTGAGCTTCGAGTTTATCACGCGCAAATCGGACGGACTGCTGCTGTACAACGGACCGATCGTGCCACCGGAGCGGGACGAGCTGCTCGTGTCGGACTTCATTTCGGTCGAGCTGGAGAGAGGCTTCCCAAGACTGCTGATCGACTTCGGTTCCGGCACGCTGGAGCTGCGCGTCAAGACGAAGAAGAGCCTGGACGATGGCGAGTGGCACCGGCTGGACATCTTCTGGGACACGGAGAACGTGCGCATGGTGGTGGACTACTGCAAGTCGGCGGAGGTGGCCGAGATGGAGGACGGTTCGCCGCCCGAGTTTGACGATTCGTCCTGCCAGGCGCGCGGCACGATCCCCCCGTTCAACGAGTACTTGAACGTGAACGCACCGCTCCAGATCGGTGGCTTCTACCGCGAACAGTTCGACCCGACGCACTACCGGTGGAACTACATGCCGATGGGGAAAGGGTTCGATGGGTGCATCAAGAATCTGGTGCACAACAGCAAGCTGTACGATTTGGCGCACCCGGGGCTTTCGCGCAACAGTGTGGCCGGGTGTCCGCAGACGGAGGAGGTTTGCAGCCAGAGCGAGCAGACGTCCCGGTGCTGGGAGCACGGCAACTGCGTCGGCAGCTTCACCGAGGCACGCTGCCAGTGTCGCCCGGGCTGGACCGGTCCGGCCTGTAACATCCCGACGATTCCGACCACGTTCAAGCAGCAGAGCTACGTGAAGTACGCGCTAAGCTTCGAGCCGGATCGGTTCAGCACGCAGATTCAGCTGCGGTTCCGTACGCGCGAACAGCACGGTGAGCTGTTCCGGGTGAGCGATCAGCACAACCGGGAGTACGGCATTCTGGAGATTAAGGACGCACGGCTACGCTTCCGGTACAATCTCAACTCGCTGCGGACGGAGGAGAAGGACATCTGGTTGAACGCGATTGCGGTGGACGATGGGCAGTGGCACGTGGTGAGGGTGAACCGACACGGTTCCGCCGCCACGCTCGAGCTGGACGGTGGCGAAGGACGCCGGTACAATGAAACGTTCACGTTCGATGGGCACCAGTGGCTGCTGGTGGACAAGCAGGAGGGTGTTTATGCCGGCGGCAAGGCGGAGTACACGGGTGTGCGCACGTTCGAAGTGTACGCCGACTACCAGAAGAGCTGCTTGGATGATATCAGGTGAGTGTATAGAGGTTCCACCCTTCTTCGCCTTGCGCTCCTAACCGAAGCTTCCCTTTCGTCGCTTTCCAGACTCGAAGGCAAACACCTACCACTGCCGCCGGCCATGAATGGCACACAGTGGGGCCAGGCGACGATGGCCCGCAACCTCGAGCGCAACT
This sequence comes from Anopheles farauti, assembly GCA_000473445.2. Lineage (NCBI taxonomy): Eukaryota > Metazoa > Arthropoda > Insecta > Diptera > Culicidae > Anopheles > Anopheles farauti. The sequence continues at coordinate 9,079,221 of KI915042.1, forward strand.
GTCCCTCGAACAAACCGTGCGCCAACGTGATCTGTCCGGATCCGTTCGAGTGTGTCGATTTGTGGAACGAATACGAGTGCACGTAAGTAGAGCCAGCTTCATTTCAGCGCTGTCCCATTACCGAGTCCGAGTGCGATGATAAACCGATCCCAGTCTTACCGATGAGCTTCCATTTCGTGACGAGCCCTCAGGACACCAATGCCAATGGGATATATGCTGCTGTTTACGACAGTCTTTTGGTCTCGCAAACATAACTCCCACATTCAACCCATCGTCCCGAAGCTCACATAACACAAACATATCCTAAAGCACACGAAAGCATAAACTCCAACCACCCTCCTTATCTCACCTCATCTGTATCATAATCTCTTCATCGTTTTATTTTTTCCCTTCACCTCGTGTTCACTTTTTTGTTTACCTTGTTTATTGATCATTTCTGCATGCGTTAAGGAAAATTATTTCGTATATTTTCACACACCCAACTGCGTATTCGCCTGTGTAAGCCTGAGTGAATGAGAATGAGTGAGCGTAACATGCTGGACGGATGAACGTAAAGTTAATCCTTGACCTTGGCGCTAGTTTGTTCCGAAGCCGTTGGCTCTTTTCCACAATGAAAGAGAATCCTTGTTCCGGATTTTTCGCCTTAAGCTTTTTTCTTTAGTACCGAGCACTGAGAAAATGGAAGAAAAAAATTAGCGCATATAAAAAATCTACCTTTTACCCAGAAACAACAGTTTCATCAGCTTCGGGCTTCTGGTTTTAACATCAACCACCATCCAAGTACCTCGTGACCTTTTTTCGGTAGGTTGCGTTCCTGCGTAGAAACCGGGAAAATGAATCAGCGACGAACTCGTTACGGACTGTGCCGACGGCACGGAAAAGGGTATGTGAAGGGGGGCAGAAATGAGCAGACAATCATTAACAATGCAAAAGTGGGAAGCTAAGCGCTCGCGCGTGCGGGAGATGCGAAAGGTGTTGTTGGGTGCGGTTCAGGTTAGCATTAATTATTTATTTATTCGCGCGATGAATCTAATCCGACACGGGATCCGATCCGGTGCGGGTTGTGTAACGCGATTGAATGGCGGTGCTCTGGGCTTTCCGCAACAGGAAATGTTGACCATGTTCTACATGGACTGTTTGATGTACCAGTAGAATTATGCTTATTATTCATAATGTGGACTTGTTGCGTCACATCACAACAAGAGTTGGTTTTACCATTTGCTTGCAGCATGCTGTAGCTTATTGGACTTCAAGAAGAATGAATAGGGATTCAGTTTCATCACCACATTCCCAAAATCACTCCTGTTCTCAATCTTCTATACTTCAAAAACATTTCAACCTTCCCCATTCGATTGGTTTTGAGTGCTTTTTTTGCGTTTCCAACACAACTACATGCACCCGGCAGGGAAAAAGTTGCAACGTGCTACCACTCTGTAATTTACAACGATACTGTCGTCCGTTTCACAGCACGCTGCGCCATTGATTATTTTCAAATCAGTATTCTTTTTCTCGGTTGAATTTGGGATGAAAATATCTCGAATTCAAACAAAATAAAATGACGATTTACAGAAGACGCAACAAAACATGCAAAAATCCGTCTTTTGTAACGAAAGCAGAGCATCGTGTGCCCATTATATACTGTTCCGCTTCTGGAGTATGACTTTCAATGGCTTTTTCTTGGGAAAAATTAAAAAAAGTGGAACAAAATATGCAAGAAACGGCAACAAAACAGAATGATTTAAAAAAACGCCTTTATGCTGCGCTGCAGATGCAAAAGACAGTGTCTTATCATTTTCTCACCACCTCACGGCGCGGACAGTCAGCTCCTTTGTGGTAATTTGCCTACCATACAGACTGCGTCGCACGAGTGTCTCGAGTGTCGTTTCGCATATCGCGACAGCGACAAACGATAACCTCCACCCAATGGAAGGATGATTCGAGAAAGAACCCCGTCATTCCTTCCCTTTTCGGCCGCCGTTTCCGGAACCGCTCATGACAGACGTGTTTGGTCGTAATTTTAGTCCTGCACGGCTTCACCAGTTCGCGTGCCCCGTGGGAAGATAACTTTTACCTACCACTGCAGGAGAGCTTTCACTGCCGGCTTCTTTGTCACGCCTGTCCGTCGAAGCCCTTTGCCCGGGAGCATCGTCAACGAAGCTGTTTTCATCTTATATCCATCTGTTCGACAGATGCTGGAAGATTGCGAATGGCATGTAAAGCCGTAATGATGGTTCTCCTATGGCAGGAGCAGAAGTTTGTATGTATGTGTATGTGCAATCCCAAAACGCGGTCGCATAACAAAACAGACGACGGAACTTAAACCAGTAATTGCAAGCAGAAACTTTACTGCCACCGACCCAATATGATAATCACGTGCATCCTAGCACCGCTACACCCGTTCCATTCCCGTGAACAGAACCAGTTTGGTCCGTTTTTAGCGTCTACCCTTCTAACTCTCGCCACGCTCTAGAAGAAAAAAAACCAATCAGTTTCGGAAAAAATCCCCTGATACATGTTTACGACTGCGGACCGGATGCGAGCGGTGGATCTGCTTCATAAACAGAATATGCCACGCGCTCACACATCCTTCAACTAAAAGAGGCATGGGGGCTGAGGGGTTACCTTTATGAAACTCCGCTGACGAAGCGACCAGAACGCGCCGTACGGGATGCAACCGGAGACGCCCGGGGAATGCATCATACGAAGTGGGATTCGATTTTCATTCCGTCGACGATGAATGTGCGATACCCTAGGTTTTGTTTTTTTTTTCTTTCAAAAAGCCTTATCATTGCAGCGAAACGGGAAAGGTTTTGACGGATTTCGTTTCGTAGTCGTATTTCGAATTTTGGGATACGTTTTCAAAAAAACACAGTTTTGCAACCCAATGCGCAGGGGTATGAATATTTTAGATATTGCTTTTATGGTATTGAGATTTGTTGAACCCGCCTTTTTTGTTGTTGTGGACGTATCCTCACATTTTTCCCAGAGTATGGATAGTATCTCATCCGCGATATGAGGTTTCCCGTAAAAAGCATAAACTCAACTCAATATCCCTACAATCGCATAGTGAAGCGTACCTCGTGCCGTGTGCTTCATAAACGAAACGGTGGATTATTTACCATAATCTCGACCGGTCGTAAATTGTTCATCGGAAATTAATCTCAAAAATTAATTGCCAGCATTTCTTTCATTTTGATATTGCTTCACGAGTTATACGGGCATATCGTACATAATGCATAGATAGGAGCATAGATGATGATCAACTGGAATGAACTTAACAGCCAATCTCCTTGGTAGGGAAAAATGGAAGGAAAGAGTACGCTAGGGGCTCTAAACGTGAAAAGTTAATATTGTCAATAGGGGCGTTGTCTGTGCTAAATAAAAATGATACATCTAAATAACATCAAAAAAGGTACGATTGATTTGCATCTTTAAATGCTTTGAATAAAGTGATAAAAATTGCCAAACTAAACTTATTACAGTTTCAAATGCGCTTGGGACCGACGGAACGGAAATAGATCCTAAATCCGTGCACGTCTCTTTATGAGCCAGTTTTGACGCAAACGAGAATAGCATGCTAATTGGAAATGGTGTAGAACCGAAAACAAGCGTCGGACGACGCCGGGGAAATCTTATCGGGCCGGTAAATTCTATTATGCTGGCGATGACCATTTGTTTCCGCTTCTGGCGGGGATCCGTACCGAACGATCCGCCCCGCTTCGTGCCCGACATACGAGAGGTGGTAATAAAAACAAACACAGTTTTAATACATAATTTATTTTCCCCGGACCATCGCTCACGGCGAGGATTTCGGTGCGGCGTTGTTTACCCCGCCACTGAATTCGTGGAAGCGAATGGAGCCCTCAGCCCTGCAAGCGGCTGCCTTGGCCGACCATCGGCCCAAACGACTTCCTTTCCGTTTCGCAGAATTGTGTTTGCGAGTGGTTGGCTGTTTCCTATGTGTGCAGGCACAGTTTCACAGGAAGAAACTCGCGGCACCAGGGATGTATTCTCGTTAGGTCCCGGTATCGACGAACGGTTTCCTACTTGACTTGCCGATATCTTCCGCGCGTAAATTTATGCGATCTCTCGTTCGATTCACTTGCCTGCCTGTGGTGGAGCGGCGACCAAAGCGACGGAAATGTCATCTGTCTTTAGGTCATTTCCGTGTTCCGGAGATTCCACTGCGTTTGCCTGCTAGCGATGAAACATTATCCCGGAGCAACAGTGCGGATAGCTTCACTGCCGGTTGGAATTTGTAACTTAAAGCCCCACCACTTTTAACGAGATTTCCTGCCCGTTCGGTCGTTCTGAGCCGTCCGTTCCGGTGGCGAGGCCCAGCCGTCGTGTTAAATCTATTATTTAGCATGTACTTCACAAGCGCCGCACCGAGATTGCTGGTCGCAGAATTGGGCCTTCTTCCGGCAAAACGGCAACCGGGCAGGACGTTGCGATTGTCGCCATTTCACGACCCACTTCGAACAAACCGTCCAAAGGGAGAAGGAATGAGAGTGTGGTAGCAGGGCAGGAGTTGATTGAGTTGGCAAGTTATTTGCTTTCGCCTCCGTTCGGTGTGAATTGCGCTTTGATAGATTAAAACCAGGCACCGGTGACCGGCTGAGCAGTGAGTTGAATTGTAAAGTAGGATTTAAAGAAAGCGCTTTTGTCCGCCATAGGGCCGAACGACGTCAAGCTCTGGCTTGTCGTTTTGTGCATATCGCAACGCGTTAAAGAAAATTGCTCAGAAGTCCACAAAAGCAGGCTTCATTTGATGGAAACTTGATTCACGCCGGGCAGCGATGTTTGTTGGTTCGGAAAATTCTTCATCACAAAGTAATTGCAGCAACGTGGTGTTTTATTCAACCAGCACTTCGATCAAATTTAGAAACGGTCAGCCACTGCTAGCAAAATCTAATTCTTTGCAATGTTTCATTTCTTGTCAAGTTTGTCAAAAAAATATTCAAAACTAAAACAAATAGAATGCGATTCGTTTGATGGCAGAGCCCCGAGTGCACTTTATGGCAATTGAATTCTGATACGCAAATGATGGATGTACATCACACGCACGCGAAACCCATCTGTCCTATCGTTGCTCCATCCAGCGGTGTGGCTACCATTTAAATAATTACTCACCACCGTGCGCCAGGCAGAACAGTGCGCAGGCATAAATTTGCCTTCATCAACCGCAAAGCGCAATATCTTGATCCGGGAAAGCTCCCACTCGAATGCATCCATGCAGTGCTTTCGCGCGCTCCATCCATCAAAGCACGAGCATTGGGAGCCCTTTTCCGGTGAACGGGGCGGTGAGCAGCCGAGTGTGTGGTTGAATTTTATATTGTTGAATTTCCCCCGCGAGAAGCGAATTGCGAAACCATCGTGTGCCTCAAAACAATCTAAAAGCTTGCTCCTTCCGGTGAATGCTGCGGTCCGCGTGCGAACGTCCAACGTGCTTGATTTGATTTATTCACAAAAACCAAATTTCAAATTCTCAAACCTTTCATGCGGGGCCTCACCGCGGGATAGGGATACGGTTGTAACTGCCACCCAACTCGGCCGATCGGACCCGGGAGCACATTCGGTTCGGTTGATGTGAGCGCCAGTAGCATTTCACGCCGCAGTAAAGCGGAGTGACCAGCAGCGATGGGTTCGAAATTACTCATTGCATGTAAATAGTTTGGGAGGGTGTTTTGTTAGGGCTATCGTGTTGCGTTCTCGGTGCGTCCATATTGTATTAAATTTACTATGTCATTCCAAGAACGCTCCCCATGCTTTGCATGGAATGATTTTCAGAAGGGAATTTCCCTGAATTGGAATGAATTTCGTTCGGGAACAACTATCGAACAATATGGTATCAATTTTCCGACAGTTTTCGTGAGGCGCTTTTCGAGAATAACCATGATTGATCGCTTAATGAATGTTTGCGTTTGTGAACTTATATTTGTATGTACTATTTTGTAGAATTTTCGTCAATCGTTATGCTACGCGCTTTAACACACGTTCGGTGCAATATAGGGGAGGCTAGATTTGTTCCGTGAAATTAAGCCGCGAATACATGGTTAACTATGTAGATCATTATAAAAAAAATGTTGCCCAAATTTTATCGTTTTGCATGCAGCTTCAATTAAATTTCCGTAAAATTTACATTTGAAAATTTGTCGTTAAGGTTCATCAAGCTTTTTTACGTCATGAATTACGAAAGTGAAGTAAATTAATATTAAAAATTGTACTCAACAACAAACGAAAGCAATTAAAACCATTAACCATCGGCGCTAAAATTTCATGGGAAATTCACCAGACCTTCATACATGCATGATATGGTGCCGAACGTATTAAGAATGCATATTTATTTCGTTTTCTCGTACTGCTTGCTTTCTTTCTCTACATCCTGCCAACATCATTATCATACAAACGTAATCTCTCATTGGCTCTCGTGTTACCATAACCGCCACTAGCCACAAATTTATCAAAAGCTATCGTTAATGTCGTTACACAAACCCAACGTTCATCATCATCATTATCCTCGCCCGTGTTATTTATCCACTTTCAAAATTTTCTGTTCGAAACAGACGATTCACATATTTCGCACTAATAAACCAACCACAATAGCATCAAAAACACCGCCCTCGAGCAGATCCAATCCCCCTCTCCCTTCCCAAAGCGGGAAAGGTATTCCTCTCGCCGAAGGGCCAATCAATTTCCTTCTTTACAAAAATATAATCCTACCCTTCACGTCACGCCGGGTGCACGATTATTAGCATACACGCACGATTTGGGAAAACGATCGTTAGTATGTAGAATGGGAGGAAGCGAAAAAACCGCCTTATCACCCTTTCGCCACTATACAAGCGTCCAACTTCGTTCACTCGGTTCGAACGGTTTGCATGCCCGCCGGCTGGTAGCCAGTAAAGGTAACCACGTTCCGCGGAGCGTTCGTGCAAATCCACTGGCCGGTCGGAAATTGACCACAATTTCCTTCCCACGCCGCGGAAAGTAAATGAACCGTACCGCGTCAAATCAATCATCATCCACCAACGAATCAATCAACCAATCAGTCAGTCGACTGGGCGCGCTCGCGCGCGCCATATCCCCGTTCGAGTGCCATTTGCCCTTTGTTGTAGTGTTGGTCCGAAAGGTGGATTTAAGCAAAACACATCGCACATTTTCCACTCCTTCACTGCAGCTGCGGCGAGGGCCGGGTCATGTCGCCGGACGGTAAGGGCTGCATGGATCGGAACGAGTGTCTCGATCTGCCGTGCCTGAACGGAGGCATCTGCGTGAATCAGGAACCGCGATTGCGCTACCGCTGCGACTGCCCGGACGGCTTCTGGGGCGAAAACTGCGAGCTCATCCAGGAGGGACAGACGCTCAAGCTGAGCATGGGCGCCCTGGCCGCCATTCTTGTCTGTCTGCTAATCATATTGAGTGAGCATTGGTTTTTTTTTTGTGTTTTGTTTCCCTACTTCCACTAGCTAGTTTTGTGAAACGTTTATTTATGTCTCTATGCATTTTCTTCTGTTTTTTTTTGTTTCGTAGCACTTTGTTAGCTTCGCAGCAAATGTACTTCTGCTCGCAAATCGATGTACTTGGAAGGTTTCTTACACGGTTTTGAAATAAAAGTAGTTACTTGGGATTATGTTTTTGTTTTTTTAAGCAGTTAAATTGTGCTTGTGCATGGTTTATGTTATACATGTGTGTATGTCTGTAGACAAAAAATCTCTCCCGCCTTCCAACACCCTCCTTCAACCAATTTACAATTATGCTTTCGTTACATGAAATATTTTCTTCAACGTAAAGTCCACGCCAAAAAGACTGCGTGCGATTGAACTTACGATCACTAGTCTTACCGTTCTGCTAGAGAACAGTTTCGTTTTTGTGTCCTTCCTTATGAGGATGAAATATCTCCTCCTCCTCCTCCTCCTCCTCCTCCTCCTCCTCATCCTACCCTCAGTCACGCTCTCACGGACCGGATGATAAATAATGCGAACAGTGGTATCATACCACCCGATGTGTTCGCGTGGTAAGTAGCCCCCGGGTAGCGGTGCTAATGTTCTGTTTCGTTTCTTTCATTTTTCTTCTGGTATCATTCTATGTGTTTCGTCATCCTTCCCATCTCACCCTCATGTGTCCGCGCGTTCCGTTCGATGTTCATGTTTATGGCAAATGCAATTTTTGTTTTTAATTATGTACTCCTTCCGGTCACGCACGCACGCACGCACTCGTCCCATACTCGGTCGTAAAACATGGTGGCAAATTTAAACCGTACCGATAAAAATACGCTGGTTGCCGGGCGACCACCTGCGTTGCCGGTGGAACCAAAAAACGTGACCCGCCGATTGAACGTACAACACCGAACACACCGAAACGGACACAAACCAAACACACACGCACACCCACACACACACACACACACTGCAACCGGTGGCCATAAATGGCTTCCGCGAATGGTGGCTGTGGAACGTTCGCACGGTGCAGCTGTCCTGCCGGCTACAAACCGTCGGGGTTGAGGTGCGTAAACGCGAACGAGTGCCTGTGGCATCCGTGCCAGAATGGGGGCCGCTGCCGGGATCACCATCCGCCGAAGGCGTATGAGTGTATCTGCCCGCTCGGCTTTTCCGGCGCGCACTGCGAGCTCGAGCTGCTCGCATCCGGCATCCTTACGCCCTCCCGGGACTTCATCATCGCGCTCGTCATCTGCGTCAGTACGCTCATACGTAAGTACCAGCCGGTTCCCATTCGATACTTGCCCCGGGGCCGGAAATTTAAAACACACACACTAAAACACTAACAAACACTAACTCAACAACGAGTGGGATGCGGAGCGGGGAAGGGTTGCGAAACTTCGATGAAGTTGTGGAAATACAGGAAATTGCATTCAGAATACGGACATTTTGAAAATTTTATACAGTGATTTATAAAGAATAATTATTAATTATAATTCACATTTTTTACTTTACCTTCAACGAAACACGTGCACCAAAAATCATCTATACTTGTTATATCTAATCAAAACTATCCGTAAAAATATAAATATGATTCATTGAAGTCGCTATAATCTTACATGTGATTTTCATGAATGTTTTTTGTTGATATTTTATTTTGTAATAGTATAAATTATCTGTTAACACGTTGCAAACGTTCTTCATACAGATTACGGTATAAGTCTGTACAAGAAGTGAATGTAAAATAATAATAGCATAATAATAGCAAATATAATCAAGAGAATTTTTTGGAATTTTCTTTGTTTTTTTTTCATTTGTGATGTGTGTTTTCATTTTTTACAAATAAGTTGTATTAAATAAGAATAACATTTCAAAAATAAAAATGTCCACGTAAAATATTTGTTCATACAACAAAACACCACATTTGAACATCAGCAACATCGTTGTTGACCTCTGCATAGAAAACCGAGCAAAGATCGGTCACGAAAACTAATTCAATAAAACAATCAACTGATATTTCCATAAACTATTGTCACGATTTGTATGTGCACGTTAGACGTACTAACCAAATCGAAATGGAAAATTGTTTTCAAATTTGGAATAAAAATATCGTCCATTTAAAAACGCACCCACCCCGAGGACCATGCCGGAGCTGAAACTGGAGGTAAAAGCTTTCAGCCAAGGCGTTCCCTGATGATGGTTTTCCTTTTTGTCTAATTCCACGAATCATCGATGGCATTTCAAAAACCTTCCACTACGGCTGTTTACACGCACCGTAGTAGGTTTGCCGTCGCAGTTCGACTAAACAAAACTCAACCCAACCCGATCGGGTTGCTCATCGGTCCGGGTTTGCATGAATCAATGTCGCGTGGGATTTCTGAGTGCTAGGATAGAACGAATCCTTCACAAAAAAAGTCAAAGAAAAAACATCTACATCCTCTCACTACTCCAAAATATGCACCATTTTTTAAAGCGCTGTTTATATCGTTCATTGTTATCATCGTAAGCTTTATACTGCGATGCTAGTGAAGCTTATTCGGTGACGTCAGCATCGACCTGACGTGGAAAGGGCGCCGGTAGCTTTGTTCGCGTTACAGGACTTTTCAATCTATCTCCGTACGTTTTTTTTCCTGCTAAATGTCCTTTCGTTCGTTCGTTCGTTTGTTCGTAGTATGTGAATAAAAAACACCTCTCTTTGGAGCTCGGGTGGGCACACTACCTCCCACACACAATCGTCCGGATCGTTCTGGTTTGTATTAGCACCCACTAACCTGTACGCTATTTCTGTTAAACTACTGCCACTTTACTATTACTACTAGTACTAGCACCACTATTTGACTAGCTTAGCAATTGTGTGTGTGTATATAAATAAAACTATTTTTTGTTCGTCTATCAACACATTCGCTCCACTCAGTGCGGGCAGTGAATCTATCGAAGAGTGCAAGCATTAGCGTTCCACCATTAAAAGGATTTTCCCGCCGCATTGGACCTGAAGTACGCGCGTGAGTGTGTGTTTGCGTAAATCTTGTGGCGGAAAGCCACCAACACGTACTCGGAAGTACAATTCGTCCCGCGTAACAGGAGCGACTTCTTTTGTAGTGCGCTGCACTTTTTCGATAAAATTCACGAGCTGAAGTTTAAGAATGTGTTGCTGAGAGTGGAATAAAAATGGAACGCTAGGGAAACGGCGAAAAAGCGATGGCAAAACATTGCGCTAATGTTTTCGCTCCCCTTTTTCACAGCTTTTCCTCTCGTTCCACACCGGGGTGGAAGTGCAGCTGCAGCTGGGTACGTGTGCGTTCCGCGCTCATTTGTGTCTTTGTGTGTCATGTATCGTAATTCCTTCACCGAGTGGTGGTCCCAAGCACGGGAACAACTCTCTCCGTGCGGTGTGTGTGCGGGTCGTCTCGTGCTTAGGTCAAATGCAGAACTTTCACAATAAGAGGATCGAAAACACGGATGTGGCAATCGGTAGAGGAAGCGGGGGTAATAAAAACCAAGATGAAATGGTCATTTCGGTCCATTTAGCTCGTGTACGTCCTCCCTTCAACCTTTTCTGGCTCGCTTTTTTCGGGTTTCCTTCGCTCGCTTCCGCAACCCGATGTTCTCCGTACGTGCTGGAAAAAAGATTATGCAAGAAGCACACAGTGCGAGTGAGAAAGGCCAACCGCAAACCCACACACCAATGGACAAGATTTTGTGCAGCGTTGGTAAAAAACACACACCATGTGACAAGCGGTGGTGCCGCTCGGTGAAGGAATTTCGAAAATCTCATGGGACTAAAGCAGCCACACACGATAAAGACATTTTCGGGCGAAGGCAACGTGCACGTGTAAGTGTGTACGTTCCATTGTTCTGGCTGCACCTCCACCACCCCCTGGGTGAACAATCCAGCCGTCGTGCGAGCCCTCCAAGCTTACGACGTATTCCATTTTTAATGCATCGAAATTGAAACCCCACTCAAATCCTGTACCTTTCGCGTCCGGATCGTGTCTTTGCTCTCTTTCTCTCCCTCGCTCTCCCGCACTCGTTGCTTCCTACGAGCAGTTCTGGTGCTGGTGTTTGTGGTGTACAACCGGCGACGGGAATCGCACATCAAATATCCGGGCCCGGATGACGACGTCCGGGAGAACATCATCAACTACGACGACGAAGGCGGCGGTGAGGACGATATGACCGCGTACGACATTACCCCGCTGCAGATCCCGATCGGGCCGATGCCGGAGCTGACGCAGTGCAAGATGCCACCGTTGATGTGTAAGTATGGAAACGAAAACCGAACCTTCCCCAGCCCCATCTCGTCGTTTGCCATTATCGGACGACTGATTTTGTTCCTGTCGCTTGCCCGCATCTTCTTGCCACTATTTGCAGATCCGGTCATGACGATGGGACCGGGACACGAACCGAACGTGGGTATGTTCATCGAGGAGCACAAGAAACGGGCAGACAGTGACCCGAACGCGCCACCTTTCGATGATCTGCGCAACTACGCGTACGAAGGGGGTGGCAGTACGGCCGGTTCGCTCAGCTCACTACAGTCAGGTAAGCTTCGTGCACGAGTTTTGTTTCCATTTAGGCACATAATGTGACAAATAAGCACAACAAAATGGTTACGCAAACATACCGATCGAATTGCTTAAAGAAAACCGTACGTGTTTGCTATTTTTGCATCTTCTCAGCAGTCAGTGTTGAGCTTTTGCAATAACTAAATTTACGCAAAAGCCTTGAAATCATTGTTCCGTTTCATGAAATTTGAAAACAAAAATATTAATTCCTGATAGCAAACTTTAAAAGGAAAGGATAAAAATGATACATTATGTTGCATACGATATGCATAAGAGAAAGATGGTTTTATGTGATTTTAACATGTTTCATAGTTAATTTGATAATGAAAAATTATGAGTTATCCTCTTCTAAACATTTTTACGCATTTTAGCACATTTTTATGCAACAAAACATAACGCTATTAGTCTATTTATTTTCTAAATTTCACGTTCTTTACAGTCTTGTTTGTAAAATTATGCAAAAGTTATTGAAAGATATTCTTTTTATGTAGAATAATATTCATGTTAACTATTTGTTGAAAACTGCGTTTAGTTTGCAAAAAAAAAAAATTTATATTATTATGTGAAGAGCTATGTTATGAAGAGTTGTTTTAGCATTGTAGGCTGCTAACTCAAGTTTGTTTGAAATCTTGTCAATCAATCCCAAAATTATTGCCCTTTTCGTAGAAAACACATGAATGTTAATGTGTTTTCTACGAATACACATTGATGTGTATTCTTGATTATTTTACCAACTATGGCCATCCGATCCATAAGATAAGGTAACATAAGCACACCAGGGACTCTAACGAAAAGCATTATCATCGACCATGCCAGTTTCCGTTAGCAACCGTGCTCGTGTTGCCATTCTTGTTATGACAACATTCGACCTCAAACCCGCCGGGCTGAGTAAGCAGCTTAAGGTTAATATATAATTGTATTTAATTTTTCCTTTTCCTTTTTTGTCTCCTTCTTCTCACACACACACACACATACAGGCACGGACGATGAGGTGCAAGAATTCGACTACTTGGATGCCTGGGGCCCAAGGTTCGACAAGCTGGCCAACATGTACGGCGATCATCATCCGACTGAGCTTGATGATTTAAATTAAATCCTAGCTCGCGATCGATACCACCGCGGTTTGCGCGTGTCTCCCCCTTAGTCCGGGGATGGGGTGGGCGAGAGCGAAGGTTTGGAAAGCAAGGATCGGATGAAAGGGAAAGCCATAGCATAAAACAGCGCCACGTTCAGCAAACGGTCAACCGGCGGCCGCAGATTAGATGGCCCCGACAGAGAGAAAAACTGAAACGAAAAACGCCATGGAAGCGACAAGCAAAACCGAAAAGTCAATGAAGAAGATGCCCCCCTGTCCCCGGGCGGACACACACACACACACCGGCGTAGAGGGTGTGAGACAGATTGGAGACGATGGACAAAAAACACAGACGACTGAAGTACTAATTCGTTGCCAACAGCTACCGATTTGCGGCGGTTGTGCATTTTAGTATAATTTACTTCGTAACGAGCCGCCGAGTACGGGGAAAAGGAGGCATCGCGCAGCAGAACCCGAGCAGCGGAGCCGGCAGCATCAGTATCAACCAGTTCTATTCTTCCCTCCCAACCATCTCTCGCTCGCCCGCGAAAACGCCCAAAGATGAAACCGTAGAACTGCCATTAATCTACCAACCAACCGGATACGCTGGGAGGATCGTGCATGCGGTGCAACTTATTTTATAAGCCCACATCATCGATAGGCCTAAGAGGGACGAACGGGAGAGCGGGAACGGTACGAGACGGCGGAGGGTAATTCTAGAAGGCCATCTACAAGGTAGAGAACACAAAACGAAACAACATAACCTACGCGGAATAGGGAGCCGTGCTGGAGACGCCCGGTGATCCACCGTTTTTAGAAAGACGAAGGTCTGCACAAAACTGCTGAAGCGCTTTCTGCGGGAGAGTAAGTACCCTGTTTTCTTTCCTTTCCGTTACGCCCCGCACGTTATCTGAACCCCGCAGTGCCGGGAAGAGCTGGGTTTATCACCCTGGCGCCCCCGTTTTTAATTGTTCCCTCTAACCGAAAGCGATAGGTTTCCTCTATATTTGTTGTCCGCATCAGCGGCACGGTCGGACAGCACGAGTGCTAGCATGTTCAAGAATATAAGATAGGAGTAAAGGGAAGGCTGGGGCGAGCGAAGCAGAGACGACAGAAGCATACTTTAAAAAACCAAAGTTTAATTATAATCATTGTTGAGATTACAGTGTTAAGGATATTGGTACAGGTTGAACAGGTTCTTCGCGCGATGTTCGGGGTGGGTCTCAGATGTGGTGAACTGAAGGTGGTTTAATGTTTGCAATACCGCAATCGCGGACAAGACACTAAAAAGGAGAACTGAAAACGGAGGAGGTGGAGCATTATCGCATATCTGGGCTATCTGAACCGCGCCCGCCCGACGACGGTTACGTCTGGTGCCTCGCTGTTTGTATCAGGCGTCTTTTACAGCAAAGTGACCAAATTGCTGGCCCCATAAAATGATCCGACACCGTCAAGCACACGTGAAAACAATGCGCAATGCGTACGGTTTAGCCAATTTCATCGCAATGTTTTGTTTTTCATTTTTCTGGGGTAAATTTGCTCCACAAAAAAACATTCTTCGACGGTCAATCGCGCGGATAAAGCTTTTTTTTGAGTGAGCGATAGTAATAACAATACCTTACCGTCGTTCACCTTCTTCGCTTTTGAATTTTCTTCCACCCAAAATGGGGAAAGTGCTGGAGCGTGAAAAATTGAAATGATCACACTCGCTGGAGAAGCTGAGACAGGAACGGAGCAGCTTTGGGAGGCCGCGCTCGTTCCAGCATGGATATGATTTTCGATTTTCCCCTCATACCCGGACCCAGCGATGTGTGCGGACAAATTGCGGTCTCCCATATCACGGCGAAACAATCTTTCTCAGCAGCCCCGAGTGCGCCCGCTTCCCATTCACCCGAGCAGGGAAGTAAATGACTTTTTTCCTTGGCCTTTTCCAATCCCGCTACGCAGATTCATAGCCATGCTCCGGGCTGAAATGACTATGATGACAGATTTGTGATAAATTGAAGAATTTTGGGTGGAAAAATACGCATTATTCTTTTCGCTTCACGGACCGGGCGCGTTCGAGATACAGATAATGTCATAACGCAAGCGGGCGCGAACAAACCAGTGCGGCTTGGTTCGGCCTTCATTCGCCTTTGCGGCTGAAAATGGTCAACTTTGTTTCGAAATAGAGCGCAAACGTTGTGCCGTTGGGTTGTTGCGCACTTTTCTCAAAAAAGATAATGTGACAAGAAGTCGATGTGAGCGGTTTCAGGATTAGAATTGAGTAGAAATGGAGGAAACCTCATTTCCGTTGATTTTATGCTTCGGTTGGTTCGAGAGTGATCGAGTTTGTTTCACAATTCGTTATTGTTTCACCTCTCCTTGAAGTTACAGAAGGTGTGGCTCTTTCAATTTGCTTCGCCGTTTACACGTGCTCCTTGCCGCCGTGTAATGAACGATTTGTTTTCATTGTACGATTTTATTTACAACAAATATACACATTTTACAAAACAGTTACGAACTCACACACACACACATGGAGAGCAGCTGCAGGTACGGGTCTCGTGTGAAACTAATAATTTATACTCGTGTACATAATACAGCAATAGGAAACAATATGAACAATTTTACAGACCTCCAAATACTCATACACTTTTACACAATAGAATACCAACAGCATACAAATCATTTTTAAATATCGTACCATTTTTTTACTCAAAACTCTCACAACCAAACGCGAAACAAGGATTAGATAAAACACAAATAAACGAAACTAAATCCTGTGAAGTACCGCAGAAGCTCGACCACACGGAGGTGGTAAACAAGATTACATCGCACTAATTGCATTATGCTGGCAGTCAAAAGCAAACAAGTACCGGATGCTATGGATTTTTGATCGAAAACTCAATAAACCAAACCACACACTAGAAACTTGACTGGCGGTGGTTTTCGCTCTTTCCGACGTCGTCGATGTTTTTGTTTGATTTGTTTTACTAAACAAACTTCCCCGTCGCGCCGTTGTCGTCGCAACTGTTGACACAAGCGTGGAGCATCCATTTTTGGGTCAAATTTTTCCGGAAAATTGACGAATGCGTCGAACGATTATTGTTCCACTCCGGCACCGCCTTTTGTTCAAAATCATCCTGCGTGTGTGTGGAGAAAAATGTTTACGAGGGCCTTGCCAGACAAGTGTTTGCGCTGCTTTCCTCTGTCCGAGCGAACATTCGACCCATTCCACATCACTCTCGAACAGCTTCGAAGTGCAACTCCCTCAACCGAAAACTAAACCGACGGGGCATTTTGTAAAGTTTTATGTTGTGTACATTTTATACATTTTTTACGTTTGTTCCTTGTTCTTTTTGCTGAATCTTTAGTGGTATTAATAGAGGGTAGCGACAGCAGCAGCAGTAGCATAAGCATTAACATTAGGATTAATACTCGAGTAGGAAGGAAAAGTTTTTTTTCCGGTTTTTGTTTGCTTTGTTTTGTCGCTTGTTTGTTATTTTCGTCTTCGTTGCTTTCTAAAAAATGCACACACATTGATCAGCAACGAACGGAAAGCAAAGGAAGCTGCCGCGAGGCGTGAGTGAGTTATGATTGTTTTTATAAAACATTGATCCGTGCGCCGTTCGGGCTGGGGATATTTTGTTTCAGTTGGCGCTCGTATGGCCGCTAAACTAAACTTTATGCTCAACACGTTGAGAGAAGCAACACATTCTTGTTGTTTCACTACGGACGATGTGTTAATTAGTGCTTGTCATGTGGGAATGGAAGAAAAGAATGAGATTTTGTTTACCCCAAAATTTGGTTCTTGGTTGAAACAAAGCTCTAACCTCTGGTCTCCCACTCGATGGTGTACTAATGGCTTGATAGAGTGCAAATTGCATGAATATGGAACGAGGTTTTGATTTGGTAGCGGCAACAACATCTAACACACGAAGATTTTTGCGGAAACTCTAAAATGCGAATGAAAAACTAGAGTAAGTAAATCAAATATACAACCTCTACCGCGATATTAGTAACACGACGAAGATGTAACATAAAAAACCACACATACGCGTCACGTTCGTCACATCAGCCCCCTCCCCATTCCGTAGAAGGATCGTGATCACCAAAAGGCGTTTGAAGAAGCATAAACGTAAACTTTTCTACCCGTTTGTGAGTAGAGCAAATGATACATTCTAGGTAAAACCCCGCAAAATACCCATTTATAAGTATTAAAACACAAAGAAAACTACACATCCCCTACATGCATATTGGTTATCACAAGTTATCGCATATAACAATGAACACGAGAAAAAAAAATACACACACCTTATGTCGTAAGCGTAACCATTTATTTAACGGATAAGATATTATTGTGTAGCGCGGATGGAAACCGAAGACAGGAGGCAAAACGTGTGGGCAAAACGGAGCAAACACAAAACTGATATTACAACACGTATCCAAAGACTGTAACATATTTGTTTGTGGTAAGAACGATCGGGGATCGGGTGTTTTAAGTTTTTCCCCGGCGTAAGTTAGACTTAATTTGGACAGGGGTTTTCCTTTGCAAGCGAAATGAGAAACAAACCATGTTAGTGTATCGGTGAGAGGTAACTGCGGTGAGGCGAATCGGTTTTTGTTTTTATTTTTTGTAACCAATGCCATAACAACACTGACTGTGACCGCGTGCTCGTAATGCTTTGAGAAGGAGGATATATTACAACAAAATGCTCCTTAGCGGTACCGGAAAGGCCAGATTGACTAAAGCCGAGGAGAACGCGCGAGAAAAATCTCATGGCGATCTATATTGTATTAAAACCGCTGGCACACGTGCCGAATCAGCAGTATCTATTGTAAAATGCGTGTGTGCGTGTGCATGTTTGTAAGCATACCGACTAGTTTACTCCCCAGGAAAAGAAGAAAACTTTTATTGAGTTTTTACGTCAGTATAATCTATCCCAAAAAGAAAAACTCTATCCGGAAGGCGAATATTGTGGTAGAAATAATTAGTGAAGAAGAAAATAAAAAAAAACTCGAACAAAACCGAGCGCGTGTCGTGTGGTGTGAAAAAAGCGCTCAAAAAAACGTATTGGATAGAAGCTGTACTCTCCTGTCTCGTACTGGGGGAGAGGATGGCATTTTTTAAACACTTCTTCAAAAACCACTCACTAAACTCACTCATCCATTCATACTCACTCGCCTCAGGGGCGATACACCACTTAGTAGAAGGGAAGCAACCCCTCCCCTCTCACGGACACGACGTAAGACAAAAGACATAAGCATCCGGCACTTAGTGAAAAATCGGCATAATTAGCTAAATTAAAAGGCGAGCGAAGTTTTAGCGAAAATCGTAGTGACAACATTTCACCTTCCGACTCGCCATGGGTTCGCCCTATGAAAAAGACTCACAACCGTGTTGGCGCGTGAGCGCGAAACATCGCACATAACCTCCCGGTTTTAGGTTTGGCGTTTGTTCGTTCGTTTATTTTCGATAACCGCCCGTGTGCTGCAGCGTTTCCATAAGGCGTGTGGCGATCCTGGTGAAGAAACTTTTATGCACGTCATCATCATCCCTTCAAACGAGAAAACCAATGCTCAGTCATATTCGCTGGTAGTAACGTTCATACATTCATGTAAATTTAAGTAACGACACGTACTCTTGGAGACACGAAACCAGGCGTAAAAGCGCACACTCAAACACACTCACACACAGAAGGAAGAAAGCAACAAACAATGCCGTTCTGTATCCTAAAACTGATAAACTAAAAATGTTAGACTATAGTACACAGATCGTTCGAAGGTGGAAGGCAGAGTGGTGAGAGCGGGTAAAAAGGGGTCTGACGAGTATCGTAAGCTAATCACGAACACAAACAATAGCAAACCTATGGGAAATGAGCCAAACAAGCCGAATTCCAAACCGAAAAGAAATAAAAAAATTAACCGGTCCGAAAGGAAGTGCTACACTAAACCCCCAACAAGCAAACTCCCAAACACCTCCCAAAACCCGACACATTTTTGCGAGATCGTTAGTTAATTGAGTAAAAACGGTATATATATATATACATAAAACAAATATATATAAAATAGTGACTTTTTAAAGAAACAAAACCCGCAAAACAGATAGACTAAAACAGAGTGTCTGCGAACGAAAAACGAACGAAGGGATAGAAACAAAAAGCCCAGTTGCACGACGCTGCCAGGAACGTTTATAGTAAATGAAACAAAACAGCATTAGCGCGGAAGCGAGCGAGCAAAGTCGGAGGTTTTGGGGTACGCTTGCTGCACTCACACATTTCCTATTTCAAAATGATATAAATCGTTCCCCGTTCGCCGAGCGATGCGTGCAAGCAAAAGCGCACGATGCACAGCCTGTGCTAGATGAAGACCGGAAGATGCAATGGGGCGAGCGGTGGCGAGATAAAACACTTGTTTATAGTTGTTTATCCTTTCCGGTGCGCTGCCTTTCCCGGTCGCTTCCCCGGAGAAGGAAGAGAGATGAAGAGCGAAAGAGAGTGAGAGAAAAGAAGGAACGGTGATCTGGCTCTAGGTTAACGATTCGAACGATTCACTCTATTCACTACGACCGCTGCGGTGAGAGCGATTGATACATTTAGAGGGCAGAAGATTAAAAAGCAAAGAACATTATCAACATTTAACAAGGAAGGATTAACAAGAGCACGCACGGGCGAAACGAGAACGGACCGTGGTTGGTTGAACCTGGAAAGAAACAACGGAGAGTGCAGTAAATATTATTAATAGCGATACCAAAATCCTAGTTGTAAATATAGTGAAATGATATTAAAGAAATGAAAAAAAAACAACACGCTCACCCACACACACACACACACACACGTAAAATATACATTCATACATATACAGATACAAGGACACATAAACGGGTGAAAATTGAGTGTGGTGAAGTGGAGTCCCATGTTTTTCCCCCATTGTGCAAGTAATCTCATTTGAATCCCGCACCAACCAACACGACACGACACGAAACTCTCCGACTCCATGCATCATCAATATCCTCCCGTGTCTAGCAATTAATATCGTGGCATAAGACGGTGACGACGAAGTTTGAACGAACAAGTTTCTACGAATCTGCCCTTCCGTGCTCAGCGAGAAATGAAACAACACGAGAACACCGATACCATCATAAAATAGATAAGAGTATAAGAAACAACACATCTTAATGTTTAATAAAAAAAAAACACACATAAACCATCATTCCCTGTAAGAAGCAAAAAACCAACAAACGAAACGAAATGAACGAACGAAGCGGACTCGCACGATGCTCATGCTGGTAAAGAGTAAAGACTTTACAATGATAGGAAAGACAATGAAGGAGGTGATGTATGGCAGCGGGAGTGGAGTAGCAAAACCAAACATGGGAACTTAATAATATTCAGACTAAGATCGCAAAAATTAACGATTGAAATCAGTCATAAGAAAACACTTTTCACACACGCAGACACTCGTAAAAAAGTAAAATCGAAATCGTTCAATTATGGAAACTGAAAACATGAAACAAGAACAGAAAATAGAAGATGAGAAAAAAAAACATTATACACGAAAAACAAAAGTGAATGCAACAATGTAAGCGCGCACGCGTGCGTGCGTGTGAACGGTGAAGAGCGTTAAGGCGGAGAAAGTAAGTAAATAAGCAACAACAACAACAACAAAATTATAAAAGAAACCCCAAAAAAACTGAAATAAATTGCTACAATGGGAAGTAACTGTCATAAACTGGACGATTGGCGTTTTCTTACTGTGTTTTTAAATCCGAAATTGGAGATGGCAGTTGTGTTCGTGCACAAGATGTTGTGATTTTTGTTATTCCTTTGGTTATAGTTATTTTGTTTGTATTTTCAAACGTTTTTGATTTGATTTTTTTGTTTTTTATGCTCTTAACGTGATTCAATAATTTTTGTAATATGTAATTTTTCCTTCTATAGCAATATTTTTCTAGTTTATTCTATTTTATTATTCATGCTTTTCATTATTTTTACTTTCTATTCGCTCAAATATAATTTTAAAATCCAAGTAGAATTTTAAAAGTCAAATAGGCAAGACAGAAAGTAAATATAATGAAGTTTGAGCATTAGCCCTGAAAACTTCATATTTAGCCTTAAAAAGTCGTCATTTACTTTAAATTGCCGCCACATTTATGCCATTAGTTTTATTAGTTTTCTAACCCAATTTGTTAGTTTCAACTGCTTGAATTCAATTCAAACTCAAACTACAGATTTTTCCATTATTTTTACATAAATGGTCCAGTTATTTATGCATACATTTAATGGATCTTAATAATTTTTCATGTTAAAACCTATCGGCATTAAATGATGCAAATTTTCACTATAAATAATACCACTTACTCAACTTTATTAATTTTCTTTCATCCCCATAATACAGTGTAAGTCCCTTCTTTGTTATGCCGAAAGCTCTCTTCTTGCTCGCACGTACCAGGAAGTGCTAGAATTTACTCCCTGCGACGCAAACAAAATGAGTCCTCTTCCTCGGGATGTATTTGTTCATTCGTGCGCTCGCTGCTAGCGTGGGACGGACCGGTTTCCGCTGGTTCAGCATCACAACACAAGGGCGGCACGATGGAACACACGATAGTCGCACTAAATGACAAAATTATTCACCGTAACCCAGGAGCCCGTGTCACCGGCTGCATCGACCATAACCACTCCGATTCGCCCGACGCACCGAAAGCTTAAAGCTGCACTGTTGCCCATAGCAACTGATGCCTCGCCGTGTAAAACGGACGAACCGGGCGAGTCAGGTTCGATACGACCGTGGCACAAGTTTCAGGCTCTCACACACACAACAACACCCAAACGCCATCACCCCGACCAGCCGCGTGCGGGAAACGTGTGAGAAATACAAGTTTGTTTTTACGATTATCACTTGGCATCATTTGAGTTATGCTGGCCATTTATTTTCCAGCGCCGCCGTGCACATTCTGAGAAACGCAGGCGAATGCAAGGAACTGGGACGTTTTCCGGTGCCGGATCCGGATCCCGCCATGCGGGTGCAAATGTGGGTGTTAGTAAATGCATGTGCCAAGTTCTGCTCTCCTCCACGTTCCCAACGCCACAGGAAACATCGTTCGCCATTCGCACTCCAGTGACTTCTTGTCGAGGGCGAAGTGTAGAAGAGGAAAAAAACATTTTCTAAGGAGACTGCGGAGCCACTCAAAGAGGAATATCGACTGTGACGCCTGCTTTGATGTCACTCCACTGCATTGATGTGGAAATGTTTGTCATACTTCGTAAAAACACCCTTCCTCCTGCCAGCTTTACACAGGGAGGGAAAAATGAACTTATGGTACTATATTTTTCCTCTCTATCTGTTCTATACGCCACAATCCAATTTCCCAACCGTAGCCGTGAAATTCCGAGAGTAAAAATCTCCAACTTTATTGTGTCCTCTACTGCACACGAAAGCTTCGCAGGAACACACTCAAACGTGCGCGCGTTCTCATACAAGTAAAATACGATCAAATACCAGGCATTTCCGGGTAAATTATTAGCTCCAACCAGCTGTCTGTCTGCCACGTGATGAATCTTCATTCGAACATTTATTGATTTGCATCGGCGTTCCGGGGAACGAAACGAGGCGATAGTGAAACGCCCGCATGACAGCTCTCATCACAATAAGTTTGAATTTTGTCAAGAAAATGCAATCCGTTCTTTTTAGTCTTCTGCTCACGGGGCGGAACGAGAGCTGGAACAACAAACAACGCCAGAACGTACCGTAATATGGGAAAACCGAATAGCACAATGCGACCGTACCTTTCGTGCAGTGGCTATTGTTTTTCCTCGTGCCAAGAACCGTACCGTTCTAGGTGGAGCTTCACCTCGTCCAGCTTTCATCCTTTTTGCCGGGACAATAAATAATGCCCGGCTTCATAAACACTCTCCCTAACATTTGTACTGATTTCGGTGTTGCTGTGCAATGCCCTTCCCCTCTCAAGGCAGCCGGATTTTGTGATAGACGCTATCACATCGTGCCCTGGGATGTGTTCTTTCCAATGAAAAATTTCGCACACGACGGCGTGCATGCTTGCCGAGCGCAATGAGTCCTCTTCCCGGTGGGTTGGTGAAGATGCATCCCTCTGAGATATGTGAGATATGTCTCCGTGTGTGTGTATGTGAGCGTATTGGTACGATAAAGTTCATTGTTTGCCGGGGCACCACTGATGGTTTGACGTGTGCAGACATTACGCTCGGAATATGTTGCGCGCCTTCCGGTGTGATTAGTGTCTCCCCTGAGAAAGCGTCGTTGTGAATGAGAAAGCCATAGCCCTTATCCTGATGCACGATAGTGCCGGGCTTTATTTTCGTGCAGTGCTGCGGGTGTCGAGAGGGTTGGGCGGTAAATATGGTAAAGGTGTGGTGTGATTTTGTTGGATTTTAAATACAAATGAACGGTGAAAAAAGTTGGACGAATTGTACGGAGAATCAGTGATAAATTAGTGATCTACTGATACTATTTACTAATCATGCTTTTACTAACTTGCATCTTCGTGTGCAAAAAATTACTGAAAATCTTATTACAATAAGTAGAAGAGCAAATTCAAGAGCTAGCAATCAACAAATAAAAAATATATGTATTAAATGTTAATGATGTTTTATTACATATTGTTCATCATATAATATATTATTACTTCATCTATAAAAGATTTAGTTAATACCCTTAATTCTCATTTAAATTAAAAAATTAAGTTTCATGTATTAAACCGCAGTAAGTTTTAAACTGAGTTACAAATTATTCTCTGGTGTTTAAAAGTAATTCCCCAAAAATCACATCAAACGAATTAACTTGAACGATGTCTCCTGGAAAGCGATTAACTTGAATGTTAAAAGTTGAAGTTCAACATTTAAATCAAAGCTCATATGTAACAAAAAGTTCATCTGCCATATATATATTTTTTTCAATTTACTTAATTCTATTCAAAAATATCAACCCCTCCCAAAAAAAAGTCGCCCATATCAACCACCGGGATCACCACCTGTCTCGGCAAGATGATGTATTTCCGTTTAATTTTTATCTGTTTTGCTTTATTAAACAGATTATATCACCCGAAACCCATTCGGTTTAGAATTGCCCCATGAGCGCCCGTTGTCAGGGCTTAATTATTAATTACTCTCCGGCGCATTGAGCCTTCGTCGGGGGCAGCCAAAACAAAACAGCACTCGCAAGCCAAAGCACCAAAGGTAATTTGCCAAATCGCGACCAGCCACCAAACGATTGCGTTGGTCAGAAGCGCACCAGCCCTTTTTGATGGGCAAATTTGAGGTCCGCACCTGACAGGGATGTTAATTAAAATGTGCCCGTTTGATGGTGGTGGTGATATGGCCAGAGATTTACTGTTCCGAGCGTCCGGTTCACGGGTACCGTTGGGCTTTGATACTGGCATACTAATATTAGTCAAATTAATTCGATACAGTGTGACGGAGCTCGAAAACAACACATGCCACAGGTATTGTTTCTCGCATCGCGTGCGAGAAATCAAAGAGGGATGCGAAATTTGAACATTTTTACGAAGGTTTTTCGTTGGACGCTTGACCTTGAAATTTGAGAAAAAGGTTAGGACCGGAGCTAAATTCAGTTTAGAGCATCTACTCCTCATTTGAGATATTTCGGAATGAGCTTTCGTCCCATGGCTTTACGCAGGTAACGATTTTGATGACGTATTCTGGTGAAATTTGGTATGAATGTTCGTATCTATTTCATCCCTCGTCAAAGCAGCTTCTATCATGTACACAATTGGAAAAAGAATCAACACAAATGGAACACATTTTTCAGCTCATTTTTCGGGCAGTAAGAGCAGCGCAAAATTAATGGTCGAAAATATGTGCTGTAATTACAATGTCTACAGGCAACATTGAAAAAATAAGCGACAATCAGATAAGCTAAAATACATTTAGTCTGTCCTTCAAAATGGTACAAAACTTTTATCCTAAATGCAGACCTACCCCATATTTTAGTGTCATTTATACTTTTCTCATTTTAATACAATTTGAAAGACTTTTCAGCCAAAACAATTTTTAAAAAATCCCTCCATGATCCCTTCGAGAACCATTTGTGCTAAGCAAGTAGTGACTATACAATTTAGGGTAAATAGCACACCCCTTATTATGATCCTCAAACGGAAAAATATCTGTTAAAACTTACGGGAAAAGTTACTAGATTTTTTGGAAAACGTCAGAATATGTTTGGGTGCCCTGAAGTTCTTAGACACATGTTGAATAAAAAGAAGAACCGACGAGTCGGTCGGTCGGTCAGCTAAAACACCATCGCCAGTGATCAAACTTCCTGCTGCAGAAAAAAATAAAAAGGCACTAACAACAATTTCATCCATGATTCATCTATGATCTATATTTCAAATTTGGTAAATTGTAACATCATTTTTATCAATGAATAGCTATCAAAAATAAAAACTATCAATTGAAATAGGTATATTTACGTTCTCGGTCCGTAAATTGATAACGAAATCGTCGTTATATTTCTTTCACTTGATTTGTTGAATATTTAGTAGACTATTTGTGCAAACCGTCATAATGATCGATTAATACTGAAGTGCATTTTTGCATAGTCGCACGTAGTCTTTATTCATCACTAGAGTAGTCATAGCGTTAAGCTGAAACATGCATCCAACTGCACGGACTGGCTTTATTGAAAGGGGGCTTAATGCATCAGGAAAGCCCAAAGAAGCATACTGAATCCGTTCGCACCAATCGCCTGCGATATGCTATAACATATACCAACGATCAAAAAGTAAAAAGCGGTAGTAAAGTGCAAAAAGCGATAAATAGAGAGGTTTAATTTCGCTGGCCGCCATATTAAGCGCTCCATTGCCAAAAGGGGCACTGGTGCGGAGTAGAGTGAATAGAAATATAATTCTATCCACTAAACCACCAACAAACCTAGTCGGGATGATCATACGTTTGGAAAACCACAACCACCAACCATCACGCATCAGTATTGCAATTAAATTTAAGCCAATGCTGTACTTCTTATCAATTAGCAACCAGTTTGCGGTTAATTTGCTGCTATAACAGAGAAAAGAAAAAAAACACAATACCATGACAGGCGTAATCATTTTCACTGTAATAAAAATCAACATTTGTTTCCGGCTTTATTTCAATAATTAATAATTAGTTACATCTGTACTGCATGGCCAGCAGACTCTGTTTGTGTGTTTTCCATGGGCGATGTTTTCCTGCGTTCCGCTTCCCCCACACTTTTCGTTTTTATATTAATAATTTGTTATTCCCCTTGCTCTGCCTTGCTCATTAGTGCGGCCGTGCCCGTACTGGGCACTGGGACTCGTCTAGGATTGCTGCTCGCGGTACGTGCGTCGAAATGCATCGGTTTTGATCGATTCAGATTGGTGCACGCGGCGCACCCCACCAAGCAGACCTGCCGAATTCATTTTGTTAAATTTTATTATCCTTTGCATACACTTTCACTGCGTCGCGCGCAACCTATTACACCGGCACGCTCCACCTTATGGTTTATTATTAATCCTGCTCGTTTCATTATTAATGTATAATTGATTGTAATAATACGATTTCCATAATGATAGTTATAATCATTACTAATTGCTGTTATTTCATGTGTGTATGTGTAGTACTGATAATTTGCTCGATTTGCGACAGGTGTTTGAGTTTGTTTGTTTTTTTTTGCGAAAGGAGGAGCAAAGCAATAGAAAACAGATTGTAATTGAATTAAATTCACAACTTTAAAGCTAGTGCAACATAATGTACTAACGACTGATTTGTTTGCTTAACATTTCTTTTGCTTACACTCTACTCACGACGTGCGGATGCGGATACTGCCGTGCGCTCTTCTGTTCCTAATAGTATCACCGTTCGCGTTTTTTTTTCTTTTCGTTTACTTCTATACATTAATGCGCGTTTTTACTGCTCCCGCCCGTATTATCGTTCACGTAATCACGCACTTTTCTAGTTATCTTTAGTCGATTTGTATTCACTTTAACAAATCCGTTCGCAATGCTTTAATGAGGTTTGGTATTCCCCACAACATTTGTTTCCACTTGGTATGCAAACACGTCCGTACGTATTCGACTTTTATGCTGAAGAAGCGTTTTTTTTTGTTTTTCTTTACATTTTCTCTGATTCGCTTAGCAGCGGAGGGCACTTATGCAAGAGAGTAGATGAAGAGAGTAGCAGTGTTTGTATGTTGGTTTAGAACATTCAGTGTTACGTAAGCTGAAGCGATAACTGTTGGCGAATTTTTATTTATTGTAGGATACAGAAACACATGCAGGAGACCAATTTTTTCCTCCATTAAATGTATCACTATGCGTTTTTAAAGCTTTCGACAGAAGGTGAATTATTGAAAAAGTAACAGCACAAAATCATCATTTAATTTCTTATCTTTGCGAAATGCAGGAACATTGTTATTAAATAAAAAACACAATACAGTGCGGCTTTTAACTGGAAACGATCATCTTATAATGCATTTGACTTTGGAATGCCGATAAAAAATAAACTGTCAACATCACCTGGCACACCTGAACAAAGTATGTCATGGAGCACCTTTGCACAACATACATCGATACCGATCAAAGTAACGGCGTACATATACATATTAACGAACGAATCAAATTGTAGATACCGGCCATCAAATAAAAAGTCGCCCACACGAGTAAAACCAGGCGAAACAATCGATCGTAATTAGCGTTCTGAAGGTACCAAAAGTACCGATAAATCGTGCCACTTTTTTTTGCGGGCACACCGAAGGAAAAACCACATTGACATGCTGCTGATATAACCTACTCAACTGACCGACAGCAGTAGCACTCACCACATTTTAAATCATAACCGTTCGAGAGCACGCGTTCTTCCTCCGCATTTCGCGATTTTATTTCACCACGTTTTGTACAGCAGAGCTCGAACGAATGATGTTATGTCAAGCAAAAAAAAAAACGCACACCAGTTAAAAGCATAATGATGTGTCACCCCGTGCTCATTCGGAAAACGGTACCCCCGGTAACGCTCCAATACCCGGGACTGGTGGCGACAACGATGCACCCCTCGGAGTATGTGTGTGTGTGGGATTGCGGTTTATTACGTCCACGTCACGTCAGGTGTGCGCGGCAACTTCCTACCCTGGAGCGGTAGAAAGTAGAACAAAAAAAAATTATGTACACACAACCCGCTCACACGGTTATCTTCCGGTGGTGGGCTTTTTTTTGTTTCACTTTGTTGTGATGCACTGCCAGCAGCAAGCTGCCACCACTCCGTCACCACCGAAGCAGAGTAACAAATTTTAATGAATATTGATGATGATTTTGTTTAAATGCTAATTACTCCAGTACGGACCCGCCGCAGTTTGTCGCGGTGCACGGTGTTCATATGATCCGGATGTGACACACCGAGACACGCTATGCTTCCATTCCATTCGGCGCTACTACTGCTGTCGCTTCCAACGACCCAGCAAACGATCCAACCATCATTACCCAAAAAGGGTGATCGAGCTAGTTTGAAATTTTTGGGTGAACAGCAAAAAAAAACCCCACACTGGGTGGGTTCTACTTTTTATGCTGTTTACCCAACATAAAAAAAGGGATTATGTGTTGCGCCTCCCAATCCCGTGATGCATTTGATATGAGATCGAAATTAGTTCCGTTCCGCAGTAATTTGGCAACCGACCTCCGTCGTGCGTCACACGCCATGCGTTCTCGAACCGCGTGGACAGATAATGAACGAGGAAAATCGCTGGTGGGAGATGGTTTTTGAACATAATCGTTTCCCCCATTTGCCCTGGAGCTTTGGCGCGATTACATACCGCAGAAACACAGGTCGCAACTGCTTTATTATGTATTTTTTTATTACCTTCCGTTCGCCCAACGTATGCGGGTTCAATGCTGGTTGGATTTGTGATGTAAATTACGGACGCTAGGGACAAGATTACCGGCTACCTAACCACTGGGTCGACCCAAAAGGCTATCCATCGGCGCGCGGTTAAGCACTGCACCATGCTGTCAAAGGTAACCGATATTAACGATTTCGGAATGCAACCAGCACACAGATAGTTCATAAAGCGTAATATATGAGGCTAATTTGCTGAGTAACAAATCTGCCGTCTGTTTATGGTGACATATTAATAAGTTTGATATGTTCATGCATGTTCTTTTGTTGATTAAATTCATTTCCGATTGCGTTCCCTTTTACAAACAACAGTTCATGTACGAAATAGTCTATCATATCATAATACCTGACCGATGAAAATGCTGTCGAAACCAGCCATATAAGCTTGAGTAGAAAATACTCTTCCATACCTTCCTGCTTCCCATGGAATAGTGTATGTCTTTCGTGTAACAAGATTTTGTACAAAAAAAAAATAAAATCATTTTCTCTCCAATCGAATTCCAAACTATCGTTCTTATTGTCTCTCAAAGACATCCCATATTTCTAGAAATGTTTCCTTCACTAACTTTCACCAGCACATTTCAATCAATAATTAGTTTCACATGCTTATTTCGACTTCAACTGCTACAAATTGCATTCATTTTCAACCACTAATTCCTGATCGTTTTTCATCCTATTCTAGGATGAGCGAGGAAACGAAAATTTCACTGCTGCACCAGATTGCAGCCCCCGACAGTAATGTTTCGATGTCAGTCTCAAAACTGCCTTTCCGACTCACTTTCTTGCATGGTATGCGGGATCCTAAGATAGACCTCCGGGTTCTTTGTTTTTTTACTCCTCCCGCCGAAAGCATGCACTGCAGAGTTGATAGTTCCCGTCGGTAGCGTAAGGCTAGCGCACGCCAAACCAAAAACAAAAAGAAAAACGGAATGACATTTGGAAACTGGTATTCTGGCATTTTTACAACCAACGCCTTTTTTCGTTAGCTGATGGTGGTCGACAGTAAAACACGCGCGCCAAGAACTTTCATTAGTTCTTTTTTTTTTCGCTGGCCTTCGGTTGACTTTCTTCGCTATTTTGTTCGCAGTAAAATTCAATTTCCGTCCTGAAACGATAAATCGTGCCCGGGCACAAACACCCGCTCATGGCCATAACAGACAGACACACACACAGCTATGTTAGCGCGCGCGCTCATACGCACACACACATACACGCAATTTTGGAACCATTAATCAAATGCCGACGGAAAGAATGAGAAGAACCGGAATTGCATCCTTCCACATGGTTGCATGTTGCCAAGTGATGGCTGGATGGCTAGTTCCCTTTAGTTCCGAGTGCTTCATTTCTTCAAACTTTCCTCGAACTCCACCGCACACTCACTTCGTAAAAACTACACAACGGAAAATTGAAGAGATCTTCCGAAAAATGCAGACCAATGTGGTATAAAGAGCAAAGCTTGACAAATAAATTTAATAAAATTAACGATCATAGTAACCTTTTTCATTTAACACCGCTTTACTTACACGGCAAGCGGAACGTTCGCTTCCAGGCTGAACTGCGCCGCATGAAAAAGCCAATCTTGATAGTGGCAATAAGTAAGACATTGGCAAGCTTATTTTGGAAATGAAAAATTCGTTCGTGATGCATAATTTCGTTCGATATCAACTGTGATGTTGCTTTTAGTAAGATAACCAAACCCTATTTCCCACCCGCATAGGACACGCTAACCTCCCCTTCTGTAAGTAATAGTTCATTTCGTCTTAACTGGTCACATTTCAAGGTGATTTTTCGATGCGTTTCTTCGAAAAAGGCACAACAAAACGCAAAAAAATCACTATTCCGCATTTCGTAAACAAATGGAAGAAAAACTGGTCAAACGTAACGGCAAGGAAAACCCTAAAGGAAACATTGTTCTAGTACAGAAGGCAGGAGAAAAGAATGCTGCTTAGCGAATTCGGTGTGCACGGTGGCAAGACAGTCCGGATTCTAAATCAACACCTCCCCGAACTGTTATAAATCCGTCGAGTCGGACGATTTTGGTCGCCCGACCGGTGGTGGCGGTGCCGGAACTTGTGGCCGCTTAATCTTCGGATCCATACCGCGCGGAGACTGTGGAACATGCTGTAGACTAGTGGTGGAGGTGACGAGACCGCTGTTTGTCGTGGTGCTGTTGGCTGCGTTGCCGTTCGCCGGTCCTGCCGTCGCAGCACTCGGTGACGAAGGAGGTGGTGGCATCGAACCGACGACGGGCGACTGAAGATCGCTGCCCAGCGAACCCGTCGATTCCATCATCGCTAGTGGCGGCGTGCCTTGTGGTACAACCGTGTCCAGATGTTGATGATTTCCGGCACTTACTGCCGGCAGTGGTTCCGGTTTGTCCTTCCGCGCGGTGCTCGATTGCTTTGGTTTCCCCCCATTGCCCGAACTCGTACCCGAACCCTGATCCTCGTCCGATGAACGTTCCACCACGTCGATGAACGCAACCTGCTGCTTGTCTATGTTGTAGATTTGCGTCCGCTCGAGCGTACCCCGCTCTGCGTCCGTCGATTTCGCCTCCGATGACACCCCACCGTGCCGATGATTGCCGGCGGTCGTTTCGCCACGGAAACTTTGCGCTTTCTTAAGCGAACTCGCGGAGGACGCGTTCAGTCCGCTGATGACAGTGTTCGTACCTTCACTAACCTTCGAAATCTCCGGTATCGAACCCTTGAAGCTCATGGGGCGCATCAGCGTGGCGGGTCGCTCGGGGATGATGGGTTTTTCGCGTATTACTACACCACTGCCGGATCCGGCAGGACTTCCGCCCATACCGTCCGGTAGACCGCCGGCCAAATCATCGTTATTATTGTTTCCCGCCGTCAACCCGGTCGTACCAGTGCCCGCCGCTTTCGACGAACCAAAAATGGTCGTGCGCGGCAGGGCGACGGGTTTCATCGGGGGAAAGGCCGACGCAGCCGCCCGGTTATTGCTCTCCTTGTTTTCTTTACTACTACTACCGCTAGTTATATCACAATTGGGACCATTTGGTTGCTTGTTTTGGTGGTGGTGATGGTGTTGGTGCTGCGCGCTGTTTGTTACACTGGCCTTGATTTTTCCTAGCACTTGACTGTCCACGCTGACGGCAGCTGGCCGCGGTGGCGGTATCTTATCCGTCGATTTCAGCTTCAGCAAATTGTCGTGGCTTTCGGCCCGCAGCATCGGCTGCCTCTCGTACTCGGCCTGCGCCTGCCGATACGCTTGGTGCTGTAGCGACGCGAATCCACCGTCTTCGCCACCATCTCCGGTCGGGACGGAAGATCCCACAACCGTACTGCCGCTAGCGCTCAGTTGCTTGAAATAGTTCGTCGAGTGCAGCTTGTTGTTCACCTCTCCCCGGGACGCTTTGTTGTGATGGTGGTGGCTGTCCGGTGGTGTCGGGGCCACCTGTTTGTTGTGCTTGCGTCGGATCGGTAGCTTCGGGCTGTTCTCCTGCGGCGGACTGGAATGATCCGACAGCGAACTGTTTGACTGGCTGCGGTACTTAAGCTGATCGGTGCTACCGCCACTGCCGCTGCTACCACCGGTGTGGTGATTGTTATTACTATTGTTGATTAGAATTAGACTAGTATCGTGGCTGCTGCTGCGGGAATGTGACACTACGATTCCACCACCACCTCCGCCTCCTCCGCCTCCGCCTCCGCCTACACCACCACCACCACCGCCTTCACCGCGACCGTAGCGCAGTTCGTCCTGACTGCTGCCAGCTGTCATTGTCCCGCCAACGGACGATAGCTGTCCTCCACCGCCGGTCGACGATGTGACAAACATCGACCGTGACATCATATCACCAACACCACCACCGCCAGCCCCGGATACACTCCGCACGTGCTGATCCTTGTCGAACGGAAATCCACCATTGTCCGGAAACAGTGCGTCCCGGGTCATGGAGACGTAGAAGTTTACTTCACCGTCGAAAAAGAACGACCAGTCGGCGACGAGCGCCTCGACGATCGTATTCACCGTCGCGGTACTGTTCACCTGGTCCATGTAGTTCTCGTTTTCGTTCGGCGACCACAGCAGATTCGGCGACATCACGATCGCAATGTTCTGCGGGGACATTTTGTTCTCCTGGTTTTTCTCCGCCAGATAGGACAGGAACTTGGTCAGGTAGCGCAGGTTGTCGTAGTTCTCCTTCGGCAGCTGGTTCACGGCGTCCAGGATGGCTGCCTTCCGCTGCGCCTCGCTCGGTTTCTGTGCCGCCTGTACAAAATCCGGATAGAACTCGAACGTTAGCAGCGGATCGGGCAGACTGCGCAGATACTTTTTCAGCACGCCCGCAACGACGTGCGGATCGCAGTACTTATCCGCCAGCGGCGGTGACACGTAGTTTGCGTTGATCGCCGATATCATCCGGCGTAGTTTGGACGACGCTAAAAATAGAGCAGAAAAGGGATGTCTCGTTAATTACTTGCCAAACATATCCATTAAATATTGTTAGGGGTCCAGTCAGTCTGTGACCAACTAATCGACCGGTTGCGCATGATTCATACTATTTTGCTATATTTTCTCACAATCGGG
This sequence comes from Anopheles farauti, assembly GCA_000473445.2. NCBI lineage: Eukaryota > Metazoa > Arthropoda > Insecta > Diptera > Culicidae > Anopheles > Anopheles farauti. The sequence continues at coordinate 9,112,735 of KI915042.1, forward strand.
TCCATATTTCTTATCTGTCCTTGACACTGAATCTCATTGAGCGAGCATTGTACCATATCAACCCTATTGATCCTCTGACCTTCACCACACAAACGCTGTTCAATAAACATTCAACAATAAATCTACATTTAAACCCGCCTGATTCGCGTGATTCATATCGACACGAAGAGTTCACCACGGTTCAATCTTTTTTCAGGCCAAATCAATAAACAAATAAACACCCGTGCACACCGCGACAAGCACAATTTCTTCTCGTTTATATGGAATTGATACTCTCGCACTCTGTCTCCCTGTCTCTCTCACGCTCCCTCTTTCTGGTTAATTTTCACATGCACAATCAACACGATCGCGAACGTGCGCGTGCGCTCTCTGGACTTACCACATCCGACCCGCAGTAGCCCTTCCTCGTACAGGCCCTTCTCCAGCAGGCAGCAAACGCACAGTTCGATCACGTAAGCAATTTTGCGATCCGTCGCCTTCAGATGATCCCGCAGGGGTGTGTTGAAGATTTGCTTATTATTCCGGCCTGCGACGAGGGAAAAGGAACCGAATCGAAAAAGAGGGAAAGGAAGCACAATAAGTAACCCGTTTTGTTGCTCGATGTTAGTGCGAAAGACTTACGGAACAACCCGTCCATGCTGCGCATCGTGTGCTGTATCTCCCGCAGAACCGACGTGAAGTACAGCTCCTGGTGCTTGACGTACTCCTTCACGAACAGCGCGATGTTTTCCTCCTCCGCCAGCAGCTCGTACATGTACGACTCGTACAGATCGCGCTCCTTCTCCAGCTTCGTGTGCAGCTCCTCCTGATCGTCTTTCAGCTGGGTGATCTTTGCCTGATTTCCCGCCTGATCACTGTTACGCTGGGCGGACTGGAGCAAAAGAACAAAGAAAGCAACACGGAAAGGGCGTTAGCAAATTACGGAAGAGCAGACGAGGAAGCTAAGGGTTGCATCTCTAGTGGCAAATGGAAGGGTGTATGGAAAAGCACTTCTCAACCAGTTCAAAGAACTTCAAGTTCCTCAGCGGCAGAACTCCCATCGCGCTTCGACGATAAAAAAAACAGACCAAGCGCACTAAACAGCAATAGCGAAAACAAAACAAGCAGGCGGCTGCATCGGCGAGGGCAACACGGGGTGATGAATCATAAACGGGCTCATATTCTTCGAGGGTACGCGATTACCGCTCTACACGCGCACACACTGATGCTTCTTGAATGTGCAATCGTCGTATCAAGATGAAACCATCCCCTCATAAGCCGTGAGGGCTTTGTCGTACTTTGGATGCATCACCCGATATCGGGTGGAACGAGCGCAAGAAAGAGAGCTCTCGCGTTTATCCAACGCTTCTTCCCCTTCCCTGCTAACACACCAAACCGGATGAGTCAAGCTCGATGAGTGGCTGCACTTACATCATACTTTTGCCGTGACGCCTCGTACTCCTGGTGGCACTTGGTGACGACGCGCTTCTGCTTCTGGATCGTGGACAAGTGCCGCTCGATGATGTCGTTGAGGTTTTTGCTGACCGAGTTCTCCACGTTCATCTCGTTGTTCACCGTCTCCGTCGCTATCCGCTTCTCGACGCGTCCTAAATGACGGAGGAACGAGACGAGAAAAGCACGCGAACGAGGTTTGATTAAATAATCGTTCAGCTCCCACACTCCACCCACTTCACCTACCGCACGTATCCAGCACATCTTTCAGCAGTCCCGCCGGCAGATCCTTGACCGAATCCTCCATCAGCTGGCCGAGCTGGAACTCGGGCACCTTCTTGCATCGCTTCTCGCGTGCCACCGCATCCTGGGGCTGGCCGGCGGAAACGTTCGTCGCTATGCGCTTGTTCAAGTTCTGCAGTATGTCTTTGTAGCGGTCGACCTCACGCTCGATCTCCTGCAGCCCGTCGGCATTCTTCTCCGCCTTGCTGGACCTGGTCGCGCGGGATGAGAACGAGTGGATTCCAATTAATTGCTAAAAATGTTAAGCATGTTAGCGGACGCACGCGCTCGCGTTCAACCAGTAAATATGAATGATCAGCACCATTACAACCGTAAGTTTCTAATCTCTCTCTCTCTCTTCTCTCGCATCGATTGACGTCGCTTTAGGAAATTATTCCCGTTGCATCATGAGTTCCCTTTTGCCTGCCGTCATCGCTAGTCACAGTTCATGATACAATGTTCTAAAAATGGCCAAGCAATCGGGTCTTCCACAACAATCGAGCCATGCGGACGCGATTCGCGTAATGTTTACACGAACGAGCAGCATGGCCAGCCGAGAGAGGTAAAGGCGAAAGCGTAGCGTTTGTTTTATTCACCATTTTTGTGATGCGATAAAGAATTCCAAATACATTTCGAAACCATTCAATCATCCATCTGTGCGTTGTTGGGCGCACCGGTTCACCAATAACGCAAACATTTAAAGACGAGGGGGTACTGGGTCACTTTAGTGGCTACATTATTGTGCGCACGCTTCAAAATTCTCTTTACCATAGCCGTTCACAATGTTTTGCTTTGAAGTGCAGCTCTTTAAACAAACAGCATCTTTTGTTTGGAAATCAAAACCTCTACCAGCAAAGCGATACTCTGCTGACGATCGGGCAAGCTTCGTCGCGTAGCGCTGAGTATGATAAAGCCAACCAAAGCCACCCCAACTCGTGCACGCGACGACGCCCGGTCGTCGGCAACCAGCAGCATCTTTGGTTCAACTCCAGCGAGATGGCAATAACTGCAACTAAGAAGAAAAAACTGCACCAATAATTGCGCCAACAGTAGAGCGGACAGCGCAACAATTAAAAACCACATAAGCCAGCTCCTCGACCGTCTCGCCGGGCACACCAAGCGCCAATCGTACAACGACAACGACCAGACGTGGTGTCTTCGGAGACGACAAACGTATACAGGCTTTGACAGGCAGAGCGCGGAGGTTCCATTACTTGTCGTCTCTTCGAGTGGCCTCCGTGAGAACGTCATTAGTTGACGGTGATTTTCCTTCACCCATATGCTGATAGTCCGCGTGCCTGCGCCTACCGCATCGACAACAACCGAACAGAACCGTGTGTCGTCTCCATCTTCAAATGCACATGTGAAAAAAAACGATCACACCAAACAATTCTGTCGCACTGCGTGGTCGGATGGCAGCGAAATGCAATTGTTTCGAGCACCTGGAACAACAAAAAAAAACAATTTTATTCTGCCTAGAGCAAAAGCTGGGCTAATGTGAACCATAACAACAACAAAAAAAAACACATTTCAACACGTGCGCTTTTTCGTCTTACTTCGAAGGTAACATGCAAAAACGGACTGCCTTCATGAGTCAACACAACACAACAACCGTGGTGGCAGATCGCGTCGTGATGACATATTGCATCCCACGAAAAATGTAAATGAGGGCGGCGGTGAATGTGTGAGTTTTACGTCATTTAGGGGGTTTGTTTTTTTTTGCAAGCCTGTTCGATTCAGTTGTCATGTCTTGCATGACGAAACTAGCCTTAGTGGTAGTAATTTCTGTTAGTTCAGTGATCACTAAGGAGGTTTACTGATTTGTTTTTTTTTTTAGCTCAAATGATGCAGGAAACGGATCAGTAAAGTGCAACCGGCTCCAAACAATTCCAACCAAGCACAACGTGAAGCTCAACGAGCCGCCGATGGAAGCTAAACCAAACGAAACCTAAATTCCGCTGGCAAAGCGGTTAAATGCATTTGCAAAACCACAACCCGAAAGATCACAAAACAATCCCTTTTTCCCGCGTACCCAACCAACGCCCATATATCCCATCCGCTGGGGAGGGAGCACTCGCGCACATTATTGATTTCAAAAGAGCTCATTAGTACCTTCGCCGCCACTCCCACCGCTCTGCACCTCACTGCAAAGTGCCAGTGAAATATCACACAAGCTTAGCAGTTTGAGAGAGAGAGAAAAAAAGTCTAGCCCTCCTAAGAAAAAGTAAACATTTAGCAAGCATAAATTTCACACGAACTGCCGAGAAACAATAAATGTGGCCGTGAAAGAAAAAAAAGAAAAGGAGAGAGACGATGAAGCAAAGCGAAGCAAAAAACGCACTTCACGGCCATTTGTGCCCCCAACAGTAAAGGGTGTGAATTGGAAAGACAAAACCACCCTCCCTCGGTGGGCTTTTGGCAAAGCAAAAAAAACCAGAGCAACAAAACTCACCCACCCACAATGCAGACTCTACCGACCACCATCGTGATCGTAGCAAGAGGATCGCAACAACACACATGCACGCATGCAACCTGAACCATACCGAACCCAAACGGAAGGCCCAACCGTCGCTCCCACACAAGAGGAAGGAAGCACGTTATTAAAATCGGAACAAGAGGAAAAACATAGAAATAGTTTCAGGTGATGGTGAGAAGCAGCGTTTTCAGTACGCGTTTCAGTTCGAAAACGCAAAACACCGAGTGGTAGCAGAACACACAACAAATGGTGTGAGGAAAATATTGTTTCCACCTCCGATGTGAACAGTTTTCTCAACTAGCCCCGGCGCAACTGAGCTGGTCGCGCTTTGGCAAGACAAATAAAAACCCCAACTGGATCAAGAGCACGCTGGCGCTGGCGGGAATCAAAAGAGCTGGTTGAATTGAAGATTACATCAGTGGGTCGTTTGGAGAAAGAGTGAGAGGGAGAAGGAAGAGCAAGAGCATCGCACTATTTATACTATTAATTCGCGCACAAGCACAGCAACGAAAGGAAGTGTGCGGCGGATCGAGCTCGAATACCTTAACGTCGAGTAGAAGGGAACAACAGAAGAAAAGCAAACACACACAGCCACGTACTTCGTGCAGAGCGCAGAAGTGAAGCATAATCTTCCTCCTTCCCGAATCTACAATCGCCAATGAAGACTTCATCCGCCAGCCTTCAGATCGAAGCGAATCGGGCAGAAGCAGCACCACCAATCGCTTAACGAAACGGAACGAAAAAGCTGAAAGACGATCACGGGCGGTAGATCGGGATCTTTTTTTTTTTGTTTTTTTTTTGCTTCATCCGCATCAAACAAACTCGGGACTCTGGCAGCGGCGGACCGCGCAAAACAGCTGTTAAGAGCCGACATCGTCTTGGGCAGACATAGAAATATGTAACAACATTGCTGCAAGCGCGCCCGGTTCAATTCGATTGCGCCGCCACACCGTTCGCCATCCGTCCGCCCAACGCCAGTCTTTCCGCTCGAGGAAGCGATAATGTTGCCCCCGGCCGCGCTCTACCACACCACCGCTACAGCGCCACCGCCGCGCATCGTATCGAAAAGATCATTGATCTATGGGTTTTCCACCCAGCGGACGCTTCCGCAACGCGTTCCACCGAGAGCGCATTTGTGCAATTATTATCGACCAAAAAATCGGTTTTCGATTGTTCGCGGCGGCGAGGCGATATGACGATGCGGTCGATTTTGTTCCCTGAGCGAGCAAATTTTGGTTGGGAAAGGGGGTGTGTATGAATCATCTTCACTGTTACCAGTGGATTATATCGTTCACCCAGCCGCCAGCCGAATAGATATGCTCCGGAAGGAGGGGAGAGCCGCTCGGCGTAATATTGAAAACTTTCCATTTTTGCCGCTCCTTCCCGGTGGTGGTGATGATTACATAAAAGTATTGCTCTGTCTGTTTGCTTTCAATCAATACTCATGCTGTGGGGAAAGGTCAACGAAATGGTCGGTGATTAATTTTGCATCGTGTGTTTTAAGATCGAGGAAATAACATCAACTATGGGTGATTCCATACATAAATTCCATAAATTGTGTTCTATTTTGTCACTGACAAAGTGACCAAGAACATTGGTAATTGAATAATCTGAAGATAATTGTGTAAATAAGTAGATAAATAAATTTAAACATAAAAACTAAGGCTAACACTGCTTAGAAAATGCAGAGCCGAAAGAACCAACCTTCGGCTTTACAATATAAAAAAATGTTGGTTTCTATTTGTGTTGTTTAAAAATAATTAAAAATAAACAAACAAAAAGCAGATCAGTTAGCGTTAATTTTTGTAAAGTAATCTATGCTAAACCGATCTAGGCTATTTTGCCGAGTCGTGTCATCGAGCATTACAGGCACCAAAATCGAATATAGACTCCAGTTCTATGCCCCATACCTCCCGGACCATTCCTATAACAAATAAATTTGATGAATTTTATTCGTTTGCATTATATACAACAAAATATTAACCTTATTTAAATAAGAAAGTCAATTGATTGATTGATTGATTATTTTTAATGACGGCCTGGCCGTATTAACCATTTTTGGGGATAAAATAAGAAAGCCAAATTATATATTATTTCGATTAAAATTTAACGTTTAATTTGCTTTTTAAAAATTTTCCACATTTTTGAAATTAACAAAAAAAATATTTTTTATAAACCAAACTAACAAGGCGAAATTGCTGTACAATGGTGAGCCTAATAAAAACTTTTATACTTTTATTAACACTGTCTTTTTACACCTCCAAGAACATCAACATACGACACAATTGAACGTGTTAATGAATGAAAAACGTGCAGTTGGTCTGGTAGTTGGTCCTATTCAACTTGACCACCCCTGGAAAGTTGTGTCATCTTTCACACCACGAACGGACGAAGGAACGAACGAATGATGTTCGGTACATGCAATTTTCTCCCTCAACTCGCGCCAGACAGACGGTGTCATACCAACATCGATTGATCGGCGACACACATTTATTTGGCCAATTTAGCTAATTGAACAAACATTCGGCCCTAATGTTTGGCCTCATGAGCCACAAAACCAGCACCGCACACCGGTATGTGTCACCGTGTGGTGTGGTTCAGCATGTGAACGAGCGTGGAAAAGGGGTGTTTATAGTGTCGACCTATAAATGAGCTTCGTTTCCGGAAAGAGGCAACTGGGAAACGTTTGATAATCCCTCGCTACGCTCAGCACTAATGTTGTCCACGATGCCAGACAACAGACAAGAATGTGTGCATCGGCGGCTCGGTCAGTCGGTCGGTCATTGTTGGGTTCACTCGCAAACGACCGCCTGCCCTAACTGGCAGGATGCCAATGGCTCGCCCGGCATGACACGCCGAACTTCACTCCCACCACCAGCACCACAACTCCACAAAAACCCCACAAACTGCAGTGTGAATCGCACTGCGTTTGGAACGCAATCTCCACCGCGTTTGCCAGATTTGCGCATAACCCAAACTACGACCCACTAAAAATAGCCCATTAATCTTGTGTGTGTGAGCGCGAGATGCTCTCGAGACACGCCAGCAAAGTATAACAAAGACCAGAAACGCGGATGCAGATAATTAAATAAACCGCAATCGAAATGATTAATGAATTTGCGATCACGGTAGAGAGGGACAGGAATGGTTTGGAGATAGCTTCTTCTAAGCATTTTGGCGATGGTTTGCAAACCTATTGGACCGGCTAAAGTTGAGAGGAAATAAGGAAACACTCGAAAGTTGAAATCAATAATTGACAACATTCCCCCCCCCCCACCCCGGCGCGAAGCAACAATGTTTCTCTCTACCAAAACAAACTGCATTTCAGCCTGGCACGGGGAATGATTCACGAGCACAGTTTTAAAGCGTAAATTAACATTCATAAACATCGCGTTACGCATTCGTGGGCACGAGTGGCAAGTATTCAAATTATAAACAGCTTAAAAGCTGGAAAATCCATCACGACACCGAGGGCCGTGTCTTCAAGTGAACAGCGAAAGAGCCATCACCAGTTCTGTGTGACAAATCTGTCTGGTTGTCTGGCCAGACAGCGAAAGAGCTGGGTCCGGTGGGTGGTAGCGGTTGACAAATTCACACACCATACCGACCCCATACCGAAATAATGAAAATGAAAGTTGACTTGTCCCAGTACCCGCCGCGCTGCTTTCCGGCTTTCTTCCGGGGGTGTTATTTTCTATACCCGACGCGTCACCGACCCGATTTTGCACACCCGTTGGCCGACAGACTGGCTGCTGGCAAAAGTGGCAAAGAAACCCCTACACCAAGAGCGTCAGCGCTTCCGGTTCGTGACTAATCCTTTATTCTCTTCTGAGCATCTCTCCCTCTCCCCGGGTGGGACCTCGGTGAACGATGAATAAAACGTAAAAGGTCTCGCCAACACCACCACCACCACCACGAAAGCCAACCGTGGTGACCTTTCGTTCGGTGCGCCCGGGTTCGCATAAATGCAAGAGATTGCGCTTTGCTTATTCATACAACGCTCGGCCCAATGTGCCTTTTGTGACCGCGAGAATCGCGCTTCTCCCCATTGGCCGGAAAATGTCCCCAAATCGTCTCCAGCTTCATCGCGAACGGCGCGTAACGACGACGGTGCAGCATAAATAATAGTAATGTGTGCGTTGATTTTAAATAAATCACGCTGCCACGCTCCATCTCTCTCCGAGCACGACGGGTCCACCGTGTATAGAAGACAGTATTTCCACGGGAATGGCGATGGATACCGGGTAGCATAACGAGCGCACGTAATGGAATGTCACCATCCCCGGTCGTGTGCGATTTCGTTTCCTTTCCGTTCCCATCGGAAAAAACACGGGTGTGCTGCCGTTCGGCTTGTGTGTTCTAATAATAAACGAAATGAAATATTATTAGTACGCTCATGTGTTCCAGTCGATCATACACACGGTCCGATGCATTTCAGAGCAAACAGAATGAAACACGCGGTTTTGTTGCATTTGCACGTTTTCGTTGTTTCTTTTGCGTGCAGCGCATTTTTCCACAAATAGAACACCTCTTGCGCCGGATAATTAACAGACGGGAAACCTTTTCTTTGTGTCGACAACAAAAGTGGACGGAATTGTGCACTCCAACCGCCATTTAATAAAAGGTAGTCTCCTCCGCCGCTGCCGCCGGGTGGTAGATTACGAACACCGGGATAGGACCGGATGTCACAACGAAAAGTGGTAGAATGAACCCCGTTCCAGGTAAATTCGCCTGTCCAGGGGGAAGGGGAAAACGCTTCCCAAACCATTTGGGGCGGATGTTACCGGTTGGTTCACATCCGGTATGAATTAACCTGACACCGAAAGAGCACCAAATATCGAAAAAGAAGGTTTAACAAATTTCACTTGTTCGGCGTCACGCAACGCAGTGATGCGGATTTGTTTTGAATTTTGGGAAAAATGGAAAAAATGTATAGAAACAGTTCACAACCAATCTAAACGCGATGTAGAATTGGAAAATATGGATCTATATTTTCAAATCCAAAATTTGGATGTAATAAACAACTATTTGTAATGCTTTAAACGCTTCATTTTGCTTTTAAAAAAGTAAAACGCTTCACTCGTTATTATTTTCCAATATGCATTAATTTAAGTTAACAAATTTATCAGAAACAGTTTTTGGTACAATCTTCTATTCTCTATAAATATAATCTTTAAAATTAGGTTTTAATATGCGTTGGTTGCTGTAGAAAAAGTCAATTAAGGTTGCCAGCATCGCAACTGATTTTTATCATAAATCACGAAAGCATTCTAATCCCTTTTACAATATGAATTGACACAAAATAAAAGAAAAATAAAAAAAAGAATTGAATGTACTATGGAATTCAATCAAATTGAAAATTAAAAAAAAAAATAGCTAGCTAGACCATATTTTTATACTTGAAATGTCACAGAGATATAAAACGAAAAAACACAAAATAAATCAAACCGACCCATGATCAGTTGATGCTAGATTCAACGGACAAATTGCACAAAATATCATATTGTTTAAATAAAATCCTAAAATCAAGCCATTTCAGACAAAATTGTTTGTTTTTCCACGCCGACACAACACTGCTCAAAAACCGCGCACAAAGTAGAACGGGAACGGGAAAGAAGGGCCGTCCTTGGTTCCGTGAAACGGTGATGGTACGCGCGTGAGGTGCAAACGGAAGTCTCATTTGCATGGGTGAGCATAAAACTGGAGCAACCACCACAGCCACCCGGACGCAGAGCTTTATTCGACCGAATTTCTCGTCGTCGATATGGTGACGATGATCCATCCCGCCCGCCCGCCCGCCCGCCCGCCCCCTCGGTGAAAAATGAATCGAGAAAGTTTCATCCGATCCATTTCATCGGCACTTCATTTCGTCATCCACCATTAGGCGGCGCTGATCGTCCAAAACGGGGTTCCCCAAACACCCACCCGTACCAATATACCCTTGCGCCGGCGTCGCTTTAGTTGTGGTTTACATAAAAAAGGTTTAATTTTTGTTAAGGGAAAGCATGAAAATGCACCACATTTGATGCCGGCCCGTTTTACGCTCCATTTGGTGGCGAATGGCCCTGGCCTCAGATTAGACATTAGACCGCCACACAGCTTGTTCCAGTGGGGTACAAGCAAATGCGCTGCTTGTGCAATTTATGTCCAACAAGCCATCGAACACCTTCGTCCAGGCGCGGTCGGACGACGAAGGCCACTGAAAATGAGACACGCCGTGAACGGTCGTCGTTGAATGCCCGGTTTGAGTCACGGCTTCGCTTATCGGGCTCGGTTGGTCCTCCTCGGTCCTCCTTCTGCTCGCAAACACTTCAACTGTACGCTGATAAGATTCCATCGGCTACACGGCGCAACTCAACCCTCCCTCTCCCGCATGTGTTCGATCGATTATGCCGACCGTTCCGGGAGGGGATCAACCTAGGCTGCATCGTAGTATCAGCAGCTTTGCCTTGGGTGCAAAAATTTTATTTTGTTCGCTAAAAAAACCCACTTCTGTGGATGAATGGGCGTAAAGGCAGTCTGTTAGCACGTCAGACCCCAAGTTTACCCCCTATCGAATGATCAGCCAGGCGCAGGTCGTGTTTATCTACGATAGAAAAAAAAGGAAGGTCCGGATTAAGGCCTTGAAGATTATTCAATCACCTCGTCGGCTGCTCGTCGCAACGGTTTGCCATGGCGAATAGCCATTTGCATCTTCTGCTCGGTTCTCTGTCATCTCCGGCTGCGTTCAATCAAAGTTGAAGCTGTTTAACGCCGAGAGGGAAGGGTGCATACACTGCGAGCGATGCAGGTTACACACATTCGGCGGTATATGGGATGAATTTCCCACAACATCGTGGCGTTTGGTTAGATGTTGGTTGGTGTGGAGCATGGCTACGCACATTATCACATAATCACAGTTGGCAGCAGAGCAGGCCTTGGAGAGGGAGAAGAGCATACAGCAGCAGTTGAAGTAGTTGTGTGAGGTAATCAAAACAAATATGGCTACAAAATCTACAGCCCTCGTTGGAATGATAGCATTCCCTCGCCACCACTCCACCACTTCACCACCGCCTCCCGAAAACAGGTTCTCCTTCATCTTCACTTCCACACCACCGGACGGAGCAACCACGGGCGACGTCGTCTTCCGCGGGCAATAAAACGTTCCCGCCGCAAGCGGTTCGGCATCGCCGTATGTGTGAGCGCGCGCGTGCGGGAGGGTCACCGTGTTGCGTGTGGATTGTTTTATGAGATTGTTCATGACCGATGGGCTAGATCGGTGGGTCATCATCCGCGGGTGAGTCCATTCGTCGTCGCAGGTGAAACCCGGAAAACGGACCCTCGCCGATGGCCGTGAAACAGTTCAGTACTCGCGCTGCCGCCGGTCTCTCTTTCTTTCGCTGCCATTTATGAGCGTGTATGTGTGTGTCGGGGTGGGCTGTGCAAATGGGTAAGTGAAGCATGAAGTGATAAATTTTGCATGCCCAATAGGATCAAGCAAACGATGCTACACACAAATTGATTGAAGCAGGAGCACTCCTCGATTCGCGCACAGCACACACAGCACAGCCCGCAAGTGGATAAACGACCTCATTTGCATTTTGATGGACATCATCCCTTCTTCTTCCCCCGTCCGAGAGCTTTCCGGTCTAGTCTCGGAAGAAAGTACAACCACCACAACATCAGCAGCAGCAGCAGCAACAACAACCACAACCAAAATCACCCAAAAAAAAACGATGGGAAGGTAACTGCGGCGGCGGATGTTTCGCTAAATTGTGATTCAAATGAGGTAAAAGAGCCGTTTAATATGCGACTGGTGGTGTGCGCCAGCGGCACACGGTGAAGATGTAACACCGTTTATGCGCCCATTTTCGCTCTACGCTCTGTATGCTGGGATTCGCGTAATCCGCCTACCGTCAGGCTAATTGGACAAGTTTACTTTCCAGTTGGATCTTGTTTATTGATCGATTAATATGATGAGAATGACGATGATGTTAACATTTTATTAATCGCGCTGTTAACATTTTATTAATAAAACGGAGACTAAAATATATGTAACATACAATAACCCTTTTCTGTTACATATGTTTTAAAAAAAATAACACGGCATTGAGATGTTAAATAAAAAATTCTTCAATGATAACAAATAACACCATTTCAACCACCATTTCATTTCACTATTTCAAAATGATTTGAATGAATATATTCACTTCACACACAAGGCCATATAAATCCAGCTTCATCAATAAAAAATGACGAAACTCTAAAAGCTACTGAATAAAAAATAAATTATTCTTCAGACTCGTCACCGATTTTCATACTCAATTCACTGTGCTCTTATCACGAAACCACCTCGTTGTTGTAGAAGAGTGATAAATACCCTGCCCTTTTCCAGCCGTGGGTCAAACACAAATGTACATTTGTATTTCGCACAAAAATAAGTTTGAACTGATCAAGAATATGTTGCCCAAGAAATGTTAGTAGCAATTAGGACAATAAGTATATATTGAACAAACTTGTGTTATGGTTAGTCATCTCATAAAAGTAAATGATATAAATTTAACACATTTCCTATGACAAGCAGACGAACGCGACTGTGGTTGTGAAAAACCTCTTAAGAGCAGTAAAAGAAAATACTTCTCACTTATCACTTGAATAATGATACTCTGAGATTAAGCAGGAACTTCTTCGTCAATTTGTGGTGAGCTAAAACTTCATTTTAAAAAATTCGCTCATAAGAAGGCTGATTGATGGCTTTTAAAGCACATGAAATTAAAGCGTATTGGCCTATTTTTAGAAGGTGTGAAGCACTTCAAACAAAGTGTAGAACAACTACTAACATTAAAAAGTTTCCTTTTTCTGGTAGATAAAGTGCATAAACATTAGATCATACAAATCTGATTCATTGGATAATCTTTTCGAACACATTCAAGGCATCTATTGTTCCCTACGACGAGCAAATGATACGAACGGTATTTCATAAAATATGGATTCTCTACATTACAAAACAAGTCAGATTTAACATTGAGAAACTCCAAGCATTGCAAAATGAAGAATCTTTCGCGTCTTTCCAAATTAAGACCTTCAATAAAAATGCGTGTAAAGTTTAAGCAATAAGTATTTTGTTATACGACCGAAACACAGCTTAACCGCCAACATAAACCAGTTACTGTCTCCGACGTCTAGATGAATCTGTTTTCCCGCTGAGCCAAAACTATCCCCCAGCACCGAAAATGCAGTACTTACCGCGAAAGGTTCGATTTGAGTTCCTCTTTGAACTTTTCCAGCTGCCGTTTCATGTTTCTGTTCATTCGGTACGCGCTCGGGCCGCCGTTGTCACAAGATGCATTTAAGCTCGCACTTTCTAAGTAATCCGCGCCCGCAGCGGTATCGGCAGCAGCACCAGCACCAGCTCGAACCCGTGGTTAATGTGTTTTCGTTCGATTTTTCCGTCGTGAGCTAGCTGTAAAAAGAGAGGCAACAACGATCAGCACGGTCGGGGGGTCTTGGGTTTTGTTGCAAACTGCGAGTACATGATCGTCCCCTGTCGCTTCCTGACTCGGGGAAAACCCGGGACTGCTCGATTAGGGGACGTAAACGGGAAGACCCACCCCAATCGCTTCACTTTTTCACAAAACACACAAACAGCACAATGGGACCAGGTCCGCGGTGGATAAATTACACTACAAAAACGACACAAAAATGTGGCCACCGTCTTAAGTAAAAAGAACACGGTCCACTGCGTGCGTGAATCACACACCCTTGGAGAGAGAAACCCGGAATCGCGACTGCAACAACGCACGGGGCCATAGGGACAGTAGTTATACGAGAATACCTCCGGGTGTGTTCACGGCGCGGTTACTTCGATGTTGTTATCTGTTGCATGTTATTTTTCTCTTCCTCTGCCCACTCGAAAACAACCGACTAAAACCGCGATTGATAACAGCGCGACGAAACCCTGCCTCTTATTCTCCCTCCTCCTCCTGTGGTGATGATAAACATAAAACCGACTGTTCCCGCGCCGTATTGATATGGATGGTGTGTATGTGCATGTGTATGTGTGTGCGCGGGCGCGCTTGTCCAAGCAAAAGTGTAGAGAAATGTCAGATAAGAAATCAATAAACCCGTGTTGGGCTTCGAGGCTGTTCTTCTGCCGATAACTTATGTGCGACCGACGATTCTTTTTTTTCTGGGTGAATTTTGATGCTTCAGGGCAGAGTGGTAAAGAGAAAGGGAACACATATACAAGGGAAGTGTCAAACAAAAAATACAAGAAAACACCCAACCGAGTAGACCAACGTGTTCCGCCAACACGAAATTCGCGATATTTTGGGGAGCGGAGGTGGTGGGACGGAAACTTCCCCAAAATGTATGAGATCATCGAAACTGGTGGGACCGATTGGTGCAGCTGCTGGTGCTGGTGGTGCTACTTGTGATGACGCGTTCCTGCGCAGCCGCTCCACCACCTCCCTGTAGCACGTCCTTTTTTCACGCACGAAGCAGCACGAAGCAGCACGAAGCACGAAAACGTTACAACGCCCTTGAAAATCGATATCGGACCCTGCGTGTAGTAAACAATGCGCGGCGCCCCAGTTTCGTTTGTGTTGGTGTGTCGTAGCGCCGCCACCGAGAGCATTCCGTCACACAGAACGTACACCACGCACACAAACTCACACACATTCAAACGCATACACTCCAAGATCACTTCAGCACGGGTTGATCATCATCACGTTGTCGACGGGGCCGATGATGATGACGAATAATCGCAGCGCAACCAACCCCTCTTTTGCTCTAGCGGATTCGCATATTTTGGAAGCACAAAGTAACCTTTGCCAAAACACAACCACACACACACATACACACACGCACACGATTCGAATTTTGCGGAAACACCATGGAAACTACACAATTTTGATCTCAGCGGCGACGGTGTGCTCACACACGCGAAAAACACATACGCAATTCTAGCACACACAAAGCGCAAGCAAGCCAGGTTCGCGGCGTACACGAAAACACGCGCGATATAATTAAATTATTGGCATATTTTCGTCTGTCCACCGAAAATAGACGGCACCGAGAATAACTAACCCTGGCCAATGACTCTACTGCATCTTCTGTTTGCGATAAAAAACGCACAAACATACACATACACGCAGGGAAGAGAACATTCAGCGGAAGAAGAACCTTCTCCGGCCTCCGCGCCTACCTTCTGGAACATGCGCGGGATGACAAAAAAACAACATCATGACGTACACACAAACAAAAAGCACACAATTCCCAGAAATTCCACCATATTTTGCATCGCCACACAACTCACTACTTTGCAATGTTATTTTTCTTTTCACCGGGCTTTTCATCCGATAGCTGGTGTTGCGTTTGTTGGGAACGATCAAAATTCCATCACACTATCTCGCGAGCAGCAAATTCGAAAGGAAAGGAACCATTTACCATTTAGAATAACATTTTACACTTCGAGGGTCGCACGCCGGAGCCGGAGTTTTATTATCCAGGAACAGCGAGCCTAACTTTTTGCTTCGCGGAACACACACGCAAAGAACACAACCTCACGCAACGACGAACAGAAAAACAATAAGGTATTGCTTTGAGTTGGCTGTTTCGCTAGCTTGTATGGTTCAGAACGGTAATAGTTAATACACAACGCGCCGTTCGTTAGGGAGCATTACGACACGCGGTAAGTATGGAAATATTCCGAGTTTATTACACAAAATATCGAAAGTGCGACGGACGTGCGATCCGTCTGCTACGAAGGTTGGAAAAAAATTAACAAAATATAGTAAACAAAGGAAAAAGACAAACAAAACATGACAGCCACAAAGTTTTCGTGAACTACCCAAGCTGCAAAATTTGGTGAAACACACCAACTTTGTCTGTTTATTAGTCACACTTCAAATGTTCAAAGCGAGTTGATACACTGGGATTCTCTCGCGCAGAACGTATGTTACGTCAAAGTCAAACCAGTTTCTTATTGTCATTACCGATCGTGAATTGAACTTATTTAATAATACCACACACCAACATGGGTAAAACGAAAAGCATGGTGTAGATACAAGTAATGCATATTTTCTCATCCTGAAACTAATCCTGTTTTTTGTGTATTTTAATTCGAACTGTTCCCTGAACTTTGCTCTATAACCCTTGGTGATAGAAATAGGATATAGTGGCAATCAACTATATTATTAATATGACTATTCATAACCCGTTTGAGGTTATACAATCCACAATTAATTATCTATTCTTGACACTTTCGATTTTTCAAAATTTTGATATATAATTGTCAATATGTAGGATGACAGTACGAAACATTACGTTTATACGTCAAAGTAAAATCGTATGGTATCGTTATTGGAAGGTTTTTTTTCAAATGCAACTCAAATGATGTTTCCAAATATTGATTATCCAACCCGTAAAAGCAATTTTAATGAATCAACAATGGTGGGATGAAGTAATGAAGCAAACGAAATATTGTTGTACAGCTCATTTGCAAATCAAATTTCGATTATTCGGTTTATCCGGTACTGCTAGTCGAACTCGTATAATCCCCAGTCTGCAATTTTTGTTTTGAAAAGATGATATGCGTCTGTTGAGCAAAATCAATTTAAAAATTCAAATTATTTTTTTACGACACAATTCTGGTGTTAGTAATGTTTACAAAATTAACATCAAACAATTTTGGCTAATCCATATTTTTATAATAGAGGTTACATAATATAGGTTAAAATAATTCAAATAATAAATAATAATGGTCTGTATTTCAAATATCCAAAATGATTACCAATAACCAAGTTCCAAATTATGTTTCGCATTGAATATCCTTTCATCGATTCTTTATTCATGTGTGAGTTGCATCTCATGTATTTGCGGCACAACAGCATATTATTTCTTCCAACTTATATTGAATTGGATTACAGAATTTATCATTACGGTAGCATTTCAATGTTTCAAATAAAACACTCCTAGTATCGCACCATAATACGCGATATTTTTAATGAGTAATGAAATCCTTTAAATGAGCTCCAACACATGGACTTCGCATAAATGGGAGTCGGGCCTTTCATATACTTGCCGTTCATATTCGAGAGATGGCAATCGTCATACCACCACCCACCCGCGTACAGCAGCGCGCAGTTGCTCGAAGACTTATCGTTGTCCATATCATAAGTGGTGAACTTGGATCCAACGTTGCGCGACAACGAATCTCCCGCCGATCCGCTGTATGTGCCCAAGCTTTTCAGGGTGAACTTTTCATCACTATTACCCATCTTGAACGAGGCATACCGCGCTACTGCTTTGTTGCCTTCAAAGTCCTCCATCAAGAATGCTATCTCACGAGGCTTCTCTGCTGTTAGCTGTAATTAAAAAAGATACTTTATCGTTTCAATCCCAGGTCCTGTACGCTTCCCAAGTCCTAGTTACCTGATAGATGTTGTCATTACCAAGCCAAAACTCTTCCCTCAAGCTTCCGAATCCATTTTGATACTCGGTCCAGTTCCGGTAGAACTCTTCAGTGCCATTGAACCGATATTGAATGACAACCCAGCCGCCTTTCTCAAAGTCTGCATCGCACAATACTTCGATGGTACGATTTTCCGTTAGCTTCAAACGATAGATGCCCGTCTGTGGCGCCGCCGAGCATGACGTTAGTTCACCGACAAGAGGTATTTGATCGGTGACGGCAACGTCTGACTCATTCGACGCTGGTGCGGCTTTGATTTCTATCAAAACGTTCCCTTTAAATTGATCCTTGAGCAGTTGCTGCAAGCTGCAAGAGCTTGTGGACGTAGACGCGTTGGTAGTTGGATCTTGGGATGGGCCTACAGTAGATGAACCAGCGGAAGCCGAAGCATGTGCCAACGCAGACGCTGATGCTGAAGCCGAGGCCGAAGATGACGCGGATCCCGAAGCGCTCCCGGCTGCGGAAGCTACCATAGAAATCTGACGGAACGTATCCATCTCCATTCTGACTTGCCGGAGCCGCATCTCCATTTGCAACGTATTCCACATGACGTCTTTCATGAAGGAGGAAAGCTCGCTAACTCTAAATCCGAAAACGCCGCGTTAAGAAAGCTGCTTAAGAAAGGATTGAAAAATGCGACTCACCCTTTCTCTAAAGAAGCTACTTCCACACCCATTTTCGATAGAAAATGCTCACTATGCTTGAAACAGTTTTCTTCGCCCAGTGCCGAGGCTGCGAGCAGTAAAAAACACAAGCCCACCTTTAAAGCCATGCTCGCTGGTACGATAACCCCACAGAACCGGATCGCTTCACTGTTTGTAACAAACTGAACGTGAACTCCCAGATCAGGCAAGATCAGTTTTGCACAAACCTGAATTGGGATTCATAATATTCTGGAAAGGAAGAAAGAAGATGAGCTGACCTTGCGACGGGGAGGTTAGTGTGGATTATGTTTGTTACTTCACGGCACCGTCACTCGCGCGTAATGTCTCAGCCATTTGAATCGTATTCAATGGTTCACATCGTACAAGCGAGTTTCGCGTGTACAAGCCTTATCATCAAACGCTAATGATTATGAATTTGCCCTATCAACATACAATGACCGAAAGAAGTAATTTGTTTTACATTTGAGTGAGTAATTGCTGGTTTAACAGCTTCATTACCTTATCCTAAATTGTAATGCAGATTAGTATTTTTTATGATGATAGGATTTAAATAATAATTTCTTATAGTATAAAGTTCGTTTTGCGCCACAAAACATTAAATGTTAGAGACACTAAATAGTAAATAAAGTAGAAACGAAGAAGGCAGTCAGTAATGTAAGCAATAAAATGATCAGTTTAAAAAAAACACCAGAATTCTCATTAAAAATTTAGACATAACTAACCACATACTCAATAAACGAACAACTAAATCATAAACTAAACATCTTTATAATAACATCCTTTTTGTTAGCGTTTTTAAAGCATGATTTTATATTTTAGCAAACATGCTTGTAAAAAATGTGCAGCAAATAATCATTAACAAAAATGCATTGTCACTTTGAAAAAAAAAACAGATTAAAATTGTCTTAATTAATAATTTGTTTATAAATAACTTAAACTTCAACTTTAATTTATCATATTCTACGAAATAGTACAGTACATTTAACTAAGCAACAATTTTTAAAGCAATTGTTTTACCAACATGCTTGTTTTACTAATGACAAAAGCATATTTTTGATAGAATCAAATGAAAATTTAACTTTTGGCACTAAAATAAAGCGAAAATTATATTTCACCTCCTATATCTTCAATCAGATTAAATCCCACGTAAAATCTCTCCCCACCCAAAAAAAACTGTCTATTGAAACAGATTACAGAGCATTTCTGAGGCGAAAAAAGACAAACATGATTAAAAAGTATCACGCTCCTGTCATCGTGCGATTAACCGCTGCCAAACACTGCTACTTATCATCGGCAATTAGCCAGTAAACAAAACATCAGTCGAGCCTCCCCCCCGAGTGAAAGGGCACATCCGTAATTATATCACCTCGGCGAAGGCAGCTGCAGCTGTAAATCGGAATCGATTTTGCTCACATTGTCGGCCACAAGCCTCGAACGCGATATGCAGCCGGCACATGTGTACTCACACACATACGCACACATTCGCGCCAGACCGAATGTGCTCTTCCGAACCCCTGGAAGAGACAGTTACAGTGCTTGCAGAGGCAAATGAATCTAATCATTCCCCATTCGCCTAGAAGTGCATAATGTGCGCGCGGTTTGCAGGTTTGAATCTGTGTGTGCGAATACAATTGCATAATTACACCTTCCAACCAACTCGTTGATCATGCAAACCGGCGGTGAAGCGTTTTCAGTGCGGGAGGGGGAGGGTGGCAAAAGTTCAGTAGGTGAATGCCACCCACGGTGTGTCCTGGCTCGGCTTGGCTTTTTCTAAATATCACGCGTCAAAAGCATTGTCGCCGGCTGGCCCGAAACGGGGCGGGATGAGGAGAACCGCTCGGAAAGATGGTATTGATGGATTTCTTCCGCCCGGGCTTTGGCTGCACTCGCTGGCTTGCTGTTTCGGTACAAGAAATGTCACTTCGGGTAAGATTTAGTTAAACTTCCAGCAGCCGGCTGGACTTGCTGCTGCCCTCGTTTCCCGGGGTAGCGGCCGACGGAGTGGGTCACTTCACTTTTAAAAACGATTCTTGCGGTTTAGCGTCATTATCGCCTGTCAATAGGTGTCCTGAATGGGACAAGGCGTGAGTGATTGTTGCTCGTTCCAGGAGCAAAAATGACGATCGTTGTAATAAAAGGTTATTCCTCCCTCGGTGGGATGTCGGCTGCCGGCTGGATGGGTGGGTTGATGAGCGGTTGCCCCTCGGTGGCATGAGAATTTCGTCCTGATCCCTGAAGCCGCAATCGCACGTTTTCTCCACCAGAATCCGCAAGAAAGCGTGCGCGGTGAGAGTAGGAGGGGAAGGAAAACCTGCCACACCAGCATCCCCTTCCGCTCCGCGAGCATGCACGCGGTTCCTTAAACGAGCGTTTTATGCAAAAATCATGTGCATTTATATAACGATATACACGCAGCGGCACAACGCAGGACCGGGCCGGGAGCGTATTTACAAGCGGGCACCACGCCACGGGCGGTCCTTTCGGGCGTGCTCGGTGCGTCGCTTCGGTGCGGCACAAACTATATAAAAGCACATGGCCGGCGGAAAGGATTTTCAGTCAGCGAAGATTAGACCGTCTTGCGAGTACATACACTCACGCGCGCACGATTCCATTGTTTTCGACCGGGCGTGTACCGGAATCGCATCGTATCACGCGTCCTGGAAGGCTCCGATCCCGGCGTGGAGTGCATTTTCTCGACAGTGATCTGTTGTTTGTTTGTTTGGCCCCAGTGTTTAGTGCCGTCCGGAGAACGCATCCTAGCAGGGCGTAGTCGTGAAAATCGCGCACCGAAACCGCGAGTCTTAGCGCGTGAGTGAATCTTGTGTAAGTAAGGACGGCGGTGGAACGATGGTGGAAGGAAACGTGTTGCACCATGTGGATGATGGCTTCTCAGTACGGGGGAACGGGGGAAGGGAGCCAGGGAGGAGATTCCAAACAAACTGCCACTAGCGGGAGATATATCTGTGCGAGACAATACATCTGCTCCGAGGAACCGAGAATAGGTGATGGTTTGAGCGTGGAGCTTATTAAACCGTGGATATTAAGTGGATTCCTTGCAGACTTCCAGCAGTGCAGTGGCAGGTGGTTAATGGTTCTAGCAATGGATGATATTGCCTTCCAAAGAGAAACCTTTAACCCAAATCGGGTAGACTTCAAACGCCGCCAACCTCCTCGGCTTCCCAGTGACACAACCCGAGGCACGAGGCACATTTTCCATACACGTTAATGCAATTGGAGAGACGCCGCGGGAAGGCGAATGCACAGTTTTTCGCACTTTAGCCAAAGCAGCATGGAAGCTGCGTCGTCCCATTTTTCTTGCACTTCTCGTCCGTGTACGCCGACAGCTTGTTGTCCTGGACCATTTCTTGGAGAAGCCGATGAAGCCGTTGTGGTGCGGTTCGTCGAGCGATTGGACAGCTTCAAAACTTAGAGTCATTTATAAGATCCGGCAACTCCATTCATGGAGGATCAAACCGCACGGAACGAAGCCATACAGAAACACTCGGTCAAGGTTGTGGATTGCGAGACTAGGGAATCGTAGTAGTGATAATTAAAGCTGACGAAGATGTATCCTAGAGATGATGGTGACACTTATGTGCATTTGAATTGTTTCAGTTAAGGAAGTGGCTCAAATCGTACCGATGGCGCACAGAACGACCGCGAAGCTTACCCTCGCACTGGTGGCGCTCTTTTGCGTTCTACAGATGCTGGAGTGTGGAGTAGTGGATAGAGTAAGTAGTGTTGTGGAGCCGGTGCTCTAAATGCTTCTAATGGCACGTTCCGCGCCTTCTTTTAGCAACCTCGGGCATACAAACAGTACAACACCGAACCACAGAAGAGACCGTTCTGTAATGCATTCACCGGCTGCGGCAAGAAACGATCGTCCGCGTCTAGCCCTCCGTCTGCCGCCGCCGCAGCAGCCGCCGCAGCGATGCTCCAGCGGCATCTCCAAACCATGGACCCCTCCCGGAAGGACCGAATGAACAGCGACTTCGACCCGAACGAGGAGTCGATCAGCAGTCTGCTCGATCTAAACACCGAACCGGCCGTAGAGGATCTGCTGCGGCAGATCATGTCCGAGGCGAAGCTGTGGGAAGCGATCCAGGAGGCGAATCGGGAAATCTATCTCCAGAAATCCGGCATGAAGGAGCAGCGCAATGACTTCCCGCTGACGTTCAGCACGCAGTAATCGGTGCGCAGTCAACATCAGCTACCATGCACCGGTTACCGAGCAACCATCACCAGTACCACCATCAAAAATCTACCACCACTACCGCTAGTTCTATTTCTCGGTGTATACAAATAGTTGTTCCGGCAGACGGACAACACCACGCTGCAACACGTCTACTATTTTCTGCACGTTGCACACCAGCACTGGCACTTCTCTTCGTTTTGTACTTCAGGCTAGGGAAACGGGCACAAGCTCCACGGTTGAACACTGTTACTTCTCCACCGGATGATCCGGCACTGGGATAGGGGATGAAGCCCGAATCGCGGGTCAGGCGTCGAAACGCACGAATGTTTCATACAATTGTAAACTCGTTACTAGCCTTAAGAGAGTAAATCAAACACAAAAGAAACTTATATAGATTGTAGGTAAGGACAAAACTTCGTCTCGTGCGTACGCGCGAAGGAGTCGGCCTGGGTTGCGCAATACCACTCAGAATCGCACAACGATCATTTACTTACACAAGTTCTGCAATGCAATAATAATAAAAAAAAAACAAACGCGAGAGTAAATCTGAACCAAGAGCACTGTACGGCTTTTATTAAAACCACTGGGGCGGGAGGTGGAATAACAACTTGCAAACAATTACAAATAACGAATACACAATATCTTCTCGGCACCAATACGCGACCAACTTAGAACTCTTCCACGTAACCCTCGATAATAATCCCGGGAACGATTTCTTCGCTGATGAAACCACCGGTGAGACTGTTTTGATTCTCGTCCTGCGGTGTGGTGGACCGGCTTCGGGACGGGCCGGCCTTCTGGTCGTTCAGCATGTACGTGTCCTGGGAAAGCGACAGCTTGCGCTGGTTGGGCGAGATGCTGTTACCGTTTTCGGTGCCTTGGCATGATTTGGGCCGCTCGGTCGGTTTGCTCTGGTACACGACGTTCGTGGAGTCCCGTCGCTTTGCATCCGCATTGGCAGTGGGATAGTAGCTGTTGCCGTTGTTGATGCTGCTGCTGCTGTTGTTGTTTGCGTCATCGAAGTCGATGCTGGTCAACGTCAGCCCTTCCGGGTTGCGCTTCATCGATGCCCGATTGTAGTTGGTCTTTCGCAGCATGCCCTGGAAGTTGAAAGGTGGATCGTCGTCCGAATTGTCGTTCTACAAAAATTAAACAGTGGGTAGTTGTAAGAAAATGGTGGGTTGTGAACGATGCAGAGGATGGGCACCCTAACCTCATCGGTGTTCTTCTTGCCAATCAGCTCCATCTCCTTGATCGGGTTGATTTTGGTTGGAGTGATCGGACGTACTACGGTTTGTGGCTGTGGAGCTGGCCTCTTCTTGAGCGCCTTCTGAGGATATTCGGCAATGATTTGGGGCTCCGGCTCGGGAATAGGAACTCTCGGTGCTTGTCGTTTCTTGTAAACGGCCGTCTTGCTCGTAACGCTGCCAGTTTCATCGAAGCTAGTGCCACTGAACTTGTTCCGAATGTCGTCCACGCTCTGTCGCGTGTAAGGAATAGGCGAGTAGACAGACGAAAGTTGAGCTGACGATTGTACGGGTGATCTGGGACGATTGCCCACGTACGGCTCGACTACACGGTGCGGTGAAAGCCTGCAATGTAATCGTACGACATTTGATAATAACTTCATACGGAAGCCAAGGTTGTCACTTTCTTACCGCTTAATCGGCAAACTCGGATCACGATGGAACGGTTCGTTGGCGAGCGAATGTTCACCCACCTCACCGCGGCTGTCCCCTCGAATGCCCTTTTGTGTGGCTTGGGTGATTTCAGAGGAAAGATTTTTCCTTCGCCGCAACGGTGCGTCCCAATCCTCGGTGTCGGAATCGTTGCCGGTGTAGACGTACGAGGCGGATGACGGATCGCACATGTACGTCGTGTCGAAGAACGGAATATCATCGAACCGGAAGCGCAGCTTCCAAACTGGAGTTTTCTGTGGTCCGAGCAGGGCCGGGTTGCGCTGGTTCGGGTCGATTTTGTCCAGCATGATGCAGTTGCTGTTTGTAGCGAATCCAGCGACGAGCCGCTGGTTGTAAATGTGAACCTGCGGAGATTTACGAGCGTTGTAAAACCGTTTCTAACATTTGAAATAAAACTTTTTGGAAACAACAATAACATAGTAGGACACAAAATGTCAAACGAAATTGAACCGTTATACGCTGCGTGCTTAAAAAACCCCTGAAGATATGCAACAAGTGTAACACGTTAGCGAAGCGTTACGCATAGCGGTCGTACGTTATGAGCTTTTTAATATTTTTCTCACTTCATTGAAACAAACCAAAATTTTACTGGTTTGGTATCGTATCACGATGTTGTCTCAATTATTAATCCCACAAACTTTTTCGGAGTTTTAAGGCCATGTAACTCAAGCAAAGATCTTACCTGTTGCGACATATTCACCAGATCCTGATATCGTGCCGCTCGGTACTGCAGCAGCACCTGGTACATCGACTTCTTTCGCCAGCGGTACGCAAACGGCTTCATAAATTCGGCCGTTTCGGGGTCCAACTTGCCGGTCCGTTCGTTGATCAGCGGACGATACTTCTTCCGTGCCAAATGACCCCGGAAAGCGGTTTGGATCTTGAGCGCTGCCTCATCCTGATTGTCCTGACTAGCCGCTTGACGCTTGCGAACTGGAAAATACAAGGTAAGCAGATTGATTAAAATGATCTTTTTTTTTAGACCAGCTCATAGTGATCCCACTAACCCGATTCACGATGAACCTGTTTCAGCTTGGTAGCAACGGAACGCTTCGCTAGGAAGGCACGCATCATCGATTGAATTTTGACGATTTTCTTCACCTGCGTCTCGTACAGCCGCTGCAGGTACTCCACGTTGTAGTACTTCAGGAATACCTTTGTTTTTCCGATCACCCATCCCTCGAGCTTGAGGCGAATTAGCAGCAGCCGACAGTTATCCCGTGTCATTTCCACGTTTTCGTCAAAATCAAACGCCAGGAACTGGTAACGCCGGAGGAACTCCTGGAACGGTATGCGATGCGAAAAACCCTTCTGACGGGCGCGTGCGGTATCGAGCACGGCCAGGGCCCTCAGCTGCTGGCGCACCATTTCCGGTGCGAAACCCTTCGGCTTGTACTCGAGATCGGAGCGAATGCAGCGCACGAAATGGGTTCCACCGCTGTTCGGACCGATCGAAAGGGTTTTGAACAGCTCGAGACTGGTCGCACGGAACACCCCAGCGATGGTGCGCATTTTGTGCACCTGCGAGTACATGCCCTTCGAGAGCGTGTTCATCTTCTTGGCTTTGTTCTTTTCCGCCACCAGAGCCGCTCCCCAGCGCTTCTTTTTCGTCGGCTTGTCGGACGGAACGCCGAGCGCTTCCTCGGCCGCCATCGTTAGATTGCCTGTACGGGACAACTGATTGGAGAACATGATCTTGATGATCGGCTCACCGGAAGCGCGCAGTGTTTCCACCATCTCCGGTGGAATGAAATCACGGTTCTTGTCGGGCATGGTGCGTGCATCATACGTAATCCGGCCGGTGTAGTGTGCCACCGTGAACTCGTGCCCGCTGGAGCGCTTGATGAAAGGGCTCTTGTTCGTATGGATCGAATCGAGGATGTAGTTTTGGCCGTGCCGACCACGACTAGCATCGTCGATGAAGCTAAACACTCCTTTCGGTTTGGTCAAAATGTGATCCACGGCCATCTTGTTGTCATAATAGTGAAGCGATGTCACCGGCACCTGTTCTTCCTCCTGCGAAGATGTTCGAGAATTGTTCGTCAGTACGGCTGCCATGACGGCTTCCTACGATTGCTACCTACCATTTCAATCATCTCGAACACAAAGATGCGCTGGTTGTACAGATACTGCATCTGCTCGTTCAGGGAGTTAACTACCAGCTGATCGATGTGGTTCCGATGGAAACATTCAAATCCAAAATGATCCGTAACCGTCACGGAATGTTTATCTCCACTGCAAATATCATAAGTATGAAAGTTGGTTAGTGAGAAACCAAACACAACACGCTGTAGTAAGTTTTACTTACTAGATAGCACGTCCGAAAGCAAGCTTCTGATTGATGGTGTTCGTGATCCAATCTACTAGCCGAGAGTAGATGGTGGCGGCTAACACATCGCGTGCGTCGCGTGCCTCGTCGGCCGTATGGCGGCGTCGTTCGGCCGATCCTCGCACTATCACGCAGTAGTTCAGCAGAGCCCACTGAAACTTTTTCTCGTCCAGCTGCATTAGCGACGCAATCTTACCGATCACCTCAAAGTTTTCCAGCTCGGTCATACCTTCGGTTTCCTTGAAGCGCACCTCCCCGAGCAGAAGTATTGCCGCCAGCGTCCGGTAGATGGTTTCGAGTATATCCTGCGATATCTCGAGCGCTAGCAGCTGCTCCTCGAACTCTTTGAACGCCTTGACGTTGCCGGCGATGTCATCACGGCAGTATTTCAACTTGTCCGAGCTCATTGCGTCCGATATGCGCAAGTAGCGATAGTTGCGGCCACCCTCCAGGGAGAAGTCCAGCAAGCGTTCCTCCGCGTCCATCGTGTCGTAGAAGTAGTAGAAAATGTGGAAATTCGATTGGTTCCTGCAGCGAGGAAAGATGTTATTTACAATACGTTCCCGAACAACCACAAAAGATTAACCCACATGTTGGTGGACGAAATGCGCAGCTTCTCGAGCAAATACACCCAGAAAATGGCACCGGAAAGCTTGCCGCTCGAACCGAACGTAAGCTGCGCCTGGACGATACTACGCGTGGAGTTCGGATTTAGCGGAGTGCCAGCGTTGGTGAGAGCACTCAGGGCTTTGTAACCGTTCACGACGCGCTCGTACACTCCCGGGTTCCCTTCGCCAAGCACAGCGAGATGTTTCATCAGCAGCTTCAAGTTGGTCGTTTTGCCGGAATAACTTTCCCCAGCCAAAATGATATGCTGCGGCTCCTCGTGATGCAGCATGTCCTGATAAGCGCTGTCGGCGATCGCGAAGATGTGCGGTGCATTATCCGAGCGGGATTTGAACATGTACTTCGAGTGGAACTAAACGCAAATGGGTCGTAAAAGGTTTTGTTAGGTAATTGCAACGCCTTCATCGCCTACCGCACACGATCACTACTCACCCCACGCACGTGCTCCGGAATCGTTTCGTTCGGATTCAGCGAAATGAGCACATCGCCCACGAAGGTGTACGTGTTGCCGTTCTTGTAGCGCTGCGATATCTCCTCCAGGATCGTTTCCTCCGACAGCTGCTCCAACGCGGCCAGATCCTCTACGTGCAGCTTCTCCGGGCGGCTTTCGGCCGATTTCAGTAACCCTCGAACCACGGCGACCTCCTCTTTCTTCGGCAGCTGAACGTGTTGAACCGATTCGGCTAGCATTTTCAGTTCTTGGCTGAGCTGAAAATACATACGACAGGGGGTGAATTACGCTGAGGGATGAAAAATTTACTTGCGCGAAACCTACATGGTAATCGTTCTCTGGAACTTGCGTTAGAAACGGATGCTCGATCAGTTCCATGATGAACGGCCGGTGGTCCGGGTTCTTCTCGAGACATTCGGCGATGAAATCGTTAAACTCCTGCGACCAGTTCGACTGGCGGTACAGTGTCGGTGGCGGATTGCGTACGATTTGGAACATGGCCCGTGTTGCGTGCATGTCCGCAAACGGTGGCTTACCATCGCCCAACTCGATCGCGGTTATTCCCAGCGCCCACACGTCCGATCGATTGTCGTAGACGTCTTTCTCTGCAACATGACCAGCGCTTGCAGTTAGAATCTGATTTAAGGCACCCGTTTATCGGCCACGAGATGATATACTTACCACTTTTCGAGCTAGTGACAACTTCCGGTGCCATCCAGCAAGGTGAACCGATGCAAGTGCCTCGCTTACCCAACGTGGACTTCGTGTCCCGGGCCAACCCGTAGTCGCACAGCTTCACCTCGCCGTCCTTCGTCATCAGAATGTTGCTACCACGGACATCGCGATGTACGATGTGGTGTTCGTGCAGATACACCAGCGCCCGCGACACCTCACGCAAAATGTACGCGAGCTGCATCTCACTAGCGCGCCGATTGCTCACGAACAGCTTACGAACCACGTCCACCGCCGGTCCGTAGTCGCAGTACTGTGGAATGCGGTACGCACAGTGATTAGTGCCCTTCACCCGTGGGGAAGCCGCCCGTGGAAACTACTCTACCCACCTCCAGCACGAACCAAATCTCGTCACTCTCGCCAGCCG
Organism: Anopheles farauti; assembly: GCA_000473445.2. Lineage (NCBI taxonomy): Eukaryota > Metazoa > Arthropoda > Insecta > Diptera > Culicidae > Anopheles > Anopheles farauti. The sequence continues at coordinate 9,141,443 of KI915042.1, forward strand.
GACACTTCTTGCGGTAAACGCCGTAGAAGTCGATCAGATTCGCGTGCTTCGAGTGGTCGCGCAGAATCCGAAACTCCTCCTGGATGGCGGTCTTCGTTTCGCCCTCGAACTTCTGCACCTTGATTGCGACATTCTTGTTCCCGGCCTGCGTGTCCGTAGCACGATACACCTTGGCGCAAACACCGGTTCCGATGAGCTCGGCGAGCTTGTACCGATTGCCCGGATCGGGAAGTGTATCGATCTTCAGGTTAGCCATCGCAGTGGGCTATAATTCACGGAACTTTAGCTGCTACACTACACTGTCATACGATTTTGTCCATCAGTTTTGTTTTTTAAGCTGAACTTATAGTAGGTTTTTTATAAAATACATCAATAAACATTGCCTTAATTTACACTGCACACATAAACGACGTTTATCACACCGTCAGGAGAGATCCACCATAATGGGAAAGCGGAAGAAAAAATCTCGAAGGTCTTCAATCTCAAGTGATTGGAAGCGATGGAATCTTACTGATTTTTATTGCTTGCGAGTGCGTTGAGCGAGCTATTTGCAATGGCTTGAATGCTTCCACCCCTTTTGTGGTTTTTCATTCCGATCGACTTCAATGATCGCAATGATCGACGGTACGAGTTAGTAGTAGATGACGAAGGAATGTGTCAAGGTTTTAATGAAGCAAATGCCACTCGGGCCAGAGATGATTCAACCGCATCTTTACACATAGTAGAAAAGCGGCGGAGTAATCATCATGTAATAATCATTTATATTACATGTTTAGATTAATAAAAGTTTCTAGGCATAATCAAGTCATTTCAAATGTTTTTTGTTTTTTTGCTAATAAACGGTGGATCCGAATAGTTCGTAGAATTTTTTTTAAGTGGCACGTTTATCTTCGTTAAGCCTCGAGTTTGTAGGCGTGATTGACGTGATTTTGTACAGAGTATTTTTGATTCACTTTAGAAAATTTGGCATTTGAAGAAAATCGTATGAGTATACAGTAAATTTGTTTACTTTCGTTATACTTAGTTATATTGAGATTGTGTTCCTAAAATCCTTAAATTGCCGATGAATTGCTTCTACATGATGAATGAGCTTCAACATAGACCCTCTTATTTTATAAAGATTTTTAAGTAATAAAAAATTCGTAAAAGTAAAACTAAAATTCGTAAAACAGTGTTTAAAATTTAGAGCTCAGAAATCTAAAAAAGTGGTAAGATGTTTGCAGTAGGGATAAAATATTGTTATTCTGTTCAATGTTAAACATTCTAGTTATTGGTGATTTATATCCGAAAGTATTTAATCTAATGGATAAAGGTGGCAAGCGTAAGGCTAATAGCAGTATCATTTGTTATCTCACACAATATTTTCATGTAATCTGATATCGTAAACTGGGAGCGTGATTCAGTTGCCACTTGTTAATCCAATTGTTGCTGCAATTGTTAATATAGTATGGAAGTCACAGAGAGTGCAAATCTCTCAATTTACCCATCTACGATCGAAATTCGGTTAAATTTTATGTATAATATTTGTGATGTCATAACTGTCAAATCACACTGATAGAATTGCGGTATGCCTTGAGGCAGTACAATAGCATGAAAATTAATTATATTAGTAAAGGTTCTTTTGGGTGATTATGGTTATGGTTTTGGTTGTTATATTTGTAAATTGGAACAAAGATTTACATTTTTGAAAGAAGAATTACTGCCAAAACTACTGAGCGTAGCAGTTATGGATCAATGTTTGGTGAAAATTTAATAAGAGCTGAAATACGGAAATAACACACGCAACGGACACAACTAAAAACTTCACTGTTACATAAGAAACAACAGTGAATGTTCAGTTCAGTTGCTCTCTCTTTCTCTCTCGGGAAAATACTGCACAACCGCCACTAATCCTATTAGGTGACCTAACCCAGCACGCCTTGTTGGGCTCATTGAAACACTTCCGGCGCCACGAATTTTCTTAATTCATTTAACATACACTTCGATATGGAATGGTTGGTCAGTGGATCGTTTGCGAATTCACGTTTTTTGAGAGTTAGCCACTCCAAAGCATAATTTGTAATCCGTTCATGTCACGTTTTATATCACGAGATCAATACACGGTATAAAATTACCGTCCGCAATCGATGCGTTTATCCGTTGGAGGCACTTTTAGTTTCGCTTCACTTCAAACCACCAATTGCAACAGCTTCTTCAAACAAAGATTCTTGCCAATTCTGTAGCTTTAAGCGCGTACTGAAAGAAGGGCAACTACCACTTCAAGGCAATCTGGATTGGGACCACTTTCACCGCTAGCACGTAGCACGAAGCCTTGCTCCAGCCGAGCTCGACTGGTTGCCGCGAATTCTGGACACGAACTGATAGTACGTCGCTGCCGGTAGTCACCGGGAAGGTACGGCTCCCGCGTGAAACCCCAAAAGTGGCCTCAATGTTTGCGCTAATTCAATTGTCAGTTCTTCCGCTCCTGCCGGGCGTGTTCTAATTCATGGTTACGGCACAGCAGCTGAGCGGCAGCGGTCGAATTTGAAGCCTCTTTCGTCTGGAGGGGTTAAAAAAACGCAAGGGCAAAGCGGTTCCTGGGTACCCAGGTTTTCACTCGCGGAAACTAGTGCAACTAGTTGTACCGAAACCAAGCAAAACCTGGTCGAAACCGTCCTGCACCGTGTGCTAATTGCGCATGCAGAAGACATCGTGGTTTATCAGACTAGTTGGTGCAAACACGATTCCGACGGCCGGTGTGGTGTTAATGCAACACGCCGTGATGCGTTTTTGGAATGTCGCGTGAAAGTTAATACCGGCTGGAGGGAGTCAAATTTCTACCGATCGAACGCGACCGAGTGGAAGGATTGATGTGATTTAATTCTCCGGAATCGTTTACGAGCGACGTACGATTAGATGGCTATTAATGTAGTATCATATCGGAACCGAGGGAAAGTAGTTTTCTATCATCGGTGCTTTGCTCGAAATGGTTCAGACGTTCGTAAGCCTGTTTGTTCACTTCAGTCGTTTTTTTTTTGTTTAACAGCTCATTGAGACACTTAATCTGATTTTGTGTGTACGATGCGTTTTTTTGTGTTTTGTTATTGCGCTTCCTTTTCTCCTTCCGTCTTCCTTGCATCGCCGATCGTAATAAAAGACCTGCCGGGTGAGGAGCTGAGCCGCATAAGGATCTTCCTGCGCTATCTCCCATCGGTGATCTGTTAACTTTTGACGAGCAAGAAAAAAAAACAAACGAAAGAACAGCATCGGTCCTTAATAACTCAGCTTAAGAAGCACTCAGGCACATAATTCGATGATCAGATTAGCCTCGCAACAACAGGGCTCTCTAGGGTGAGCCGGGTGTGTGATCGGTGCCGAATTCCATCGAATCAATTCCGTGTCCTTGTGTCCTGTGCGTGCGTTTCACTATGTTTGGCCGGTAAAGATCAAAGCTGGGGCAGGCTGGTGTGCTGAAAATAAACAAAGAAGCTATCATCCTCCTCCACCAATACGGGCAGGAAACAATGATGATTAAAAGGCAGACGTCGTGAGGCGCAAGACCCTAGGCGCATGAGCTTGCATTTCCGCCACCGCTGCCGACCGACGGTTTCGCTGGAGAGATTTATCAATGGGACATAAAGCTGCCTACTCAGCGAAGCGCGAACCGAGTGCGAGTGTGATGAAGATGACGAGCGTGCGAGAAGATGTGTAATTATCTGCACTCCTAGAACGGGAAGATAGAGAGTGGTAGGGCAAGAGAGCGAAGAATGAAAAAACGAAAACACAACCATCACTTCGGCCACGTCCATTTTGTCCCGGGGGCGGCGGAAATGATACAATTCCCGCGCGATGAATGGAACGATTTACCGAATGGGAAAAGCGTTCGTCTATGAATGGTTTTTGTTTTGCGACCCGAAGATGGGCCCCGAAGAGGATCGTTTTGCGCAAATTTCCCCCTTACAAATCGAACGAAACGACCAATTCTCAATGGATCCTCATCTCACAGTCGGTAATGTTACATTGTTGTTGCGCAGAAAAAAAAAACTCATGGATTCATGACGTCCTTAAACTGTAAAAGCGATCGAAAAAACTGAACCGTAATGTTTTATTGACTGACATAATTTATTATCACGAATCAATTCGCTACAATTTGCCGGTTACATTGATGCCGATTCAGCTTGTACGCCACTTGCATGCACTTCATTCAATAATACCACCAGCGTCCGGGATCCCTGCTCACGCACTCCTTTCCGATGGCACTCCGTGGCATAAACGGTCGATTTTGTGCGAAAGTGTATGTGTCTGGTTGTATTACAAAAATTAAAAATGGTAAAACAACTCTTTCGGGCGCTCGTGATCGACACTCGCATTCTCTCTCTCTCTCTCTCTCTCTCTCTCTCTGTGGAGGTGTTTCTTTATGGGCTAAATTTAAACGCTAAACTCAATCGAATAAATAACACTGTCCTTAAGCGGGGTTAGCATGAAATCATTGACGGTTGGAAAATGAGAAAATGATGGGGTAGCTAAAGAGAGCCGGAGAAAATAAGCGGAGGTGGTGCTTTACACGGTGAATAGTGAACCTATACACTAGCCTAACGACTGCCTCTTAAACAAACACAAACACAAACAAAAAATTATACAACATTGTACAGCAGCAGCACCCTTTTAAGTGGATTGCCTGCCCTCGAACGGTGGGCTGCCCGCCCGTAATACTGCTCGGTTGTGTTTCACTTTCCGTCACCCGTCACCCGGCCGCGTCATCGGTCACTGTGGCGTTTTAATTAGCTGGACACCTTCCGCACCGCCGTCTGCCCCGCCGTCCGCTGCACAATCGATGAAACAATCGAGCCGACGATGATCGAATACGTGCGCGGCATACCGGCATCAGTTGCACACGCTAATCCACTCCTCGATTTCACAATCGTCGCATTCCACGAAACAGCACCAGTGAAACTTGCAGTTGCACCGATCGATGCGCTTCTCGCGGATCAGATTGTAGCCCCGGCCGCAGCACATCGAGGCGCAACCTTCGCTCCCGCTGCTGGTCCGGTTGCAGCGTCGTCCGATCGTACCTGGGGCGGGATGCGGTGAAGGTGGACGACGGCAGGCGTGAAAGTGTGTTGCCGAAGCAATGACATCAAAGTTAGAACGCGCTCTAAAAACAAAAGACATAATCGAATGTACAACTTACCGGGAATGTCGGAGACCTGATCGCGCTCGCAAAAGTTCGGTGATCTTTGGTAGTAGAAGAGCGCATTCTCCAGCTTCCGGTTCCTGCCGCCGGTGAGTCCGGAACCGGGGAGCGTTACCAGCTGCTGCTCGCGAGGCTGCCGCCGTGGCGGACGCAGATTGGACACGTGCTTTCGCTTCTTTGGCTTGCGGTAAACGATCATCGGTGGCCCATTGCCCAGGTTCGACTGATCGACGAGGATCGCCCGGCGGTACTGCTGCTTCAACACACGCCCCACTACGCGGAAGTCCGGTGCGGACTTCCAGCACGTCTTCAGCTGGCAGCTGCCAGACATACCGTGACACTTGCATCGCACCTGCATATTGTTTGAGACGGACTAGGGTAGGAGAGAGATAAAATATCATGGTTACTCCCCAGCGCTCCAGATCATCCACAAACTGACGTCGAACTCACCCTCCGTCCGGCGCGGTTGTTGTGCAGATTGATCTGCGACTGTATGTCGGCGCCCTTTTCGCGCGAGTCGAGAAACAGCTCGGAAAACTCGACCCCGAACGCCATGTTGTGCGAACAGCCGCCCCACTTCCACCGGCTGGCCTGTTTCGCCTTCAGCTTCCGCAGGCTGTCGCCCTCCTCGAACACGCTGTTGCTCTCGGCGATAGCGTCCAGGAAGCGCAGCTTCTCCTTCTCGAGACTTTCCCGGAGCGACTTCGACATGCCCTTCCGGTTGACGGACGGGTCGCACCCGCACGAGATCAGCCGGCCCTGGGCACAGGCTCGAGCCACACTGTGCGTTACTCCAGCGGCGGCGATCGCATACGCGAACGCACTCTCACGATAGCCTGCCGAAGAAAACGGAGTGGAGTATTTTGATAATAATTTTGATGTTTGTTTATGGATCATTCTTTGAACTCATTTTTTTAAATATTTAACTATTTTATAGATGCGTTTGAAAAGTTTCATAAAAGTTATAAAGTTATCTCAATATTAGAAACATCTCATGTACCTTTTGTAACGATCTAGGTTAAATTAAAAAGGATCTACAAAAAAAAGTTCATGACATGTGAAAAATAAGTGCCATTGAATGAGTCAATCACCAACCACAATGAAAACATTGCTTATTCATGAGATCTTATGTGAGATATTACATTGCTTGCTCGTGAGAAGATACGAATAAATAAAGAAAAAATATTACGTTGCATTGCAGCATTTTTGGAACGAGCATTCCCAATGCATTTATGCGTTTATTAATTCGGTGGGCTTACATAAATTTTAATAATTTATCATCACAATTTGGGTATATTCTCAAAGCAAAATTGCTAATTAAGTCACGCAATGCATATAAGATTAACCTAGATCAACCAACAAAAAAGAGAATAGAAATATTAGTCGTTTATAGACGTACTTACATGCACTACATTTAAAATATTTATATGTTATCCATCTACTTATTGGTTGATCTACTTGATCCGAAGAATATTCTGTACTAAATTAAATTAAAAATATTTAATTGACATTACTCATAATCAAAATTACGCGTTGAAAATTAGCTCAATTCTCATATTTCATTAGCGCCACTTTCTTAACAATCCACTAGAAATATTACTATTCTTTCTAGTACTCTGACCACATATTTTTCTTAATAAAAGTGTAATGTGTTTTGTAATAAAGGGGTTTTTAGGGGAAAAGAAAAATGTAATGTGTAATAATGGGTTTAGAGAAATCCAATGATGTTTGGCTTCATTTTTTGCAGTGATTTAATAAATGGGTTGTCAGCTTTATTTGGCCTGTCAGTATACTTTTATACAAATAAGACCCCAAGATGTTGAAAATACTAGCATTTCAATCTTGTACATATTCAAATGTAAAATAAGTTGATACTTGGAACACGAGTATTTGTTTTAAAACAAATAACTTCCAAATCGAAATGGTTTATATTTGTAAACCATAAACTGTAGTTCATTTAAATGGTCAAAAAAGTTTCTGTGACTCCTGGAGTGGAGCATCGGAGATTGAGCAAACGATTGTGATGATTCAAAAATAAAATACAAAACCTTATGCTAGCGAACGTAAAGTTATACTAGCTATTGCACATTTGACCAAAAACAAATAACCGATCAAGAAGAATGCACCAAAAAGGTGAGCCGTGGGTTGTTGTTCTCCGACGTTCAGGTCACAAAACCCGTCGTGTGCTGTTATGACTTATACAAATGTAAAACGCTCGTTAGCAGCCCGAAACCGGGGCACCACACGCCCGGGATGTTTGATTTAGCTCGGTTCGTTCGCATCAGCCATTCCATTCATTCTCAAAACGTTCGTTCTATCCGCGGCCAGCAAGATTGAGGGTCGATCTTCGCTTTTAGCTTCCCAGCACGAGCTAAACCGTCGCACCCGGGTGAAAACACCGAACTGGATAGACGTTTAAATTCATACTCAAAGCTCCCGACCACACCCGCAACGCCGGGAATCACGGTTGCACGAGAACGCGAAGCCAAAGGAGCCTGTTTTCGCTCACGGGAAGAATTGGCAGCTACGGGCAGCCAAACGACAGACAGACAAGATGTCGCATGACGCTCGAAATCGGTCCCGTTTCCCTGTCAGCCCGACCAGCGAAATCGAAACGGGGATGGGGAATGGGGTTTGAAATCCGAAAACAATCAGCCAATAAATTTTATTTCATTTGTATGGAAATTAAATTGAAAAGTGCCTCAGCGATTGCGAGCGGTTGCAGCTCCGGATGCTGCGCCGGTCGGTGGGTGATTTTTGAATTATTTATTACAACCTGCCACCGGAGCTGAAGTTGATAGGAGGGAATTTGCACGGGCACGGTTGCATCCGCTGATGGTTCCGTTCGGATGCAGTTCGTTCGCTTTGTGGAGGACGATCCGGGTGGGGATCGCAACGCCCCGTCGTTGGTCGTGCGATGGTAAAGGATAAATTGAATCTCTACACGACACTGGATCGAGATTCCGTCCGGTTAGGGACGATCGATCGATCGGCTTGGAGCTGGTGGTGTGAATGTGTTTCCGCACTTGGATTTGCCGTGGGTCAATCAAATTAATAACATCACATCACCAACAGCGACAAAGTGTCAATCGGTCGTGGTCCTCAAGAGCTAAACGAACTAGGCACATTGTATGATAAAGTTGCTCCAAGTTTTAGAAGCCTAACCGGCCGATACTTCCTCTTCCCCCGGTATCATGCTACTTCATTGTAAATAAACGTCATTTTGTGGGCTCGGTTTTGAATACCGGGTACCGTGCCGAGCGCATAAATAAAACCCTCTGCACCAGGATTGCTCAGCCTGCAGCCCGCGAACGGAATACCTCCCCATGCCCGCCTCATTCGGTTGGATTGAAAACAAACGTCCATGAGCCTCACATACGGTGGAAAATATCTGATTTGATTTGATCTGATCGTGTAGTTGGGTGAATTTATTTGCTTTGTTAACTCCGGCCGTCGAAGGTCTTCTCACGGGCAAGGTATACATATACACATACTCACAAACAATCACGGGATAACCGGGATTTTGTCCAGCCGATTCTCGATCTCGGGTTTTCTTTGGGGTTTGTTTTGTTTTTCCACTCCAGGGGGACAGGAAAGCGAAAAAAAAAACAAAAAAAAAACGCTGCAGTCGATGTCATCGCTTTATCCTGCACGATATATGTCCTCGTTTTCCGTTTCAATCCCGTATCAAACTGAAAGTCGCCTTGGCAGGATTGCGTTGTTCGAGCGGCAGATTCCATCGTCCGTTTGGTTCGTGGGGTTTGTATGCGCGATCGGGCAAAGGGGGTAGCCGGGAGGGCAACCGCTGGCAGTGCAATGTCGACACGGCCAATGGCGACGCAATTTAAGCCCAAACCGGTACGGGGCGTGTTGACAATGAGCAATGAAAATGCTTCCAAATGATAAGCTTCCGCCGGGATTGAGCGGATTTATCCGACAACTGCTACTGCTGATCGGCCGATGCGTTGCGGATGCTTCCGAAAGGGACACACATTCTTTACATTGCATGCCAGGCAAGCGGCATGAATCTGTTGTTGCATTCGCTGGCTGTTGGGTGATTCACATCGCCTGCGAATGATTTGCTTAAGCAGCGTTTAAACAACATCATTTTTGCCGACTGTTGCATGAGCACCGTCCACAAGCCCATTCATTATCGCTAATAGTACGGATCAAATGTTGTCTTTGCGTTCGTGCCACTCATGTCCACTAACGGCGTTGTCGTTCCAATTGCGTCATTTCGGCTTGTGCAAACATCGCCGCAGCGAAGGGAAACCCGCGATCCGATCATTATTGCAGCTGCTGTCCGTGCGCTGCTCGCGGCTACTTGAATCTCTCGCTATTGAGCCCCGATGTGTGGACGGCTCCATCCGTTCGAATCGCGCGATTGAACTCGCATCCCATATCCTAGACCACAGCAGCCGTGAAGAATTTTCCCATTCTCCCCGAGTTCCACAGTGGTATGCGGGCCGGGCATACTTTGCCCGGGGTGAAAATGTAAAAATAATCGATCATATCTTGCGCTCGATATGACGCCCATGCGGACGCCAGAAAACGCCTCGCGCGAACGAACCCATCATTAGCCGTGTGGGTGTGAGCCAGGAGATACGCGCGGTAACGGTAAGCGCAATGGACCCGTGCCGCGAGTTTTTCGCGATTGTGAACGCAAACGCGTAAATGGGGCGAGTGCCCGCGCGCGCCCGATTGGAAGTCAATCAAGAAAATTGTTATTGAATTTAATGATTTCGCTTAGAGCGCATTAGTGGCTCCATGCGCTCTCTGGGAAGGGACGGGGTGGGTGTGTGAGTGTTGCAAAAGACCACCGGAAGCGTTTCAATTAAATCGAATCGAGCGTTCGGTTCGACTCAGCGGCAGCGGCGGTGCTCGATTTTGAGTTGTTCGTTTGCAAATGCTTGCGGGGCAGTCGATTAGAGTGGTGAGGAGTAAACGGGCGAACAGAGTAGAGGAAAAACAAACAGCAAGTTTAATTAGAGTATGAGTAGTGATGGCGCAGAGAAAGCAAAAACTGTTTTCCAATCGCGTCTTTTCGTGGACTACAATTGCTAAATTCAGCTAATTTGGCATAATTTCTTCTTATCAAACGTCATAAAAGATGATTTGGGCTATAAATTAAAACTTAAAGACAGACAAAATTAAAGCTAGTGCGAAAGAGCCTTTAATTTTTACTTTACCAACATTGCTATGATAAGCAAAGCAGTTGGAAATTGTTTGTCTTTCCAAACATGTGTACTAATAAAGATAATTTGATTACAAGCAATACGGCCAGGCCGTCACTAACAAATAAAAAAAGAAGATAATTGGTCTACCATTTACTATTCTGCTTCATTGTCGTATTAATTTTTCACGAAACATTATTGCCGTATTAATGGTTCATTATCGTATTGATGGTTGTAAGATCGCTTAAATTAACCTTGCTTATTAATTTGGATTTCGAATTGAAATTTAAAATATTTAGTAACTGAGCATTATATGCAGCATTTCTAAAAATAATAAATTTCTTCATTTTGTGTTGAATATTATGCCTTATTTCAGATCTTCTTCAATAACTATAATAAGCATACCCTGTCACGGTGTTATAGATCATATTCTTGCCGAAACAAGTTAAATGTGTTTAGCCAATTTTATAAACCTTGGTTCTGCTTGCTACCATCAAATAGATCTTCATATTGAAGCATTCATTTGAAAAAAATCCTTCATAAGGTACAATTCGTACCATAGAATATTTACAACAAAAAGAAGAAGTAAATGAAATTTTTCCATTCTAACACTTTGAGTTCTACTACTTCGTCCATCCTTAGACCTTAGTATTAAATCCATCTTAAAATTATAAAAAAAGTTTCCATCTGTACCATCTTTAGCAACAAATCAACCAAAAATTACATCGCTGCTCCTCAGTATTGATCCACATTCAACCAAAAAAAGGACAGTGAAGCAAACGTGCTGACGCAGACGGATGGCTGTATTAGCGCACTAGAAACGCGCCTGCGATGCTTGACGTGTGGCAGTAAATATTATCATCACCCGTTGCGTCATCCAACATCAAAGGAAGTGTATTCGGTAAGTGCATTCAAATGTATGCACCGCGCTATCCGTCACAAGTGCACGGAGTACACCCACAGCCCTCCCGGGAAGACGGAAAATACCCTTCCCCGTTGGCTATTGTTTTATGCGCACGAGTGGATCTTCAACCCAGCCGAATGTCAACTCAGCCGCCAGAACCGGCTGGTTTGGAGAGGATGCTCCGGCCACCGTTTGTAACCTTTACCTTTCGGTGCGCACCGAGACGGGGCCCATCCATCCAATCGGAACGCACGCTGACAATCGTTAACAAACGATCAATTTGACGAATGGCCACGCACCGATTGATCGATCGAGACGGTGGTACGATTGCGATGCAAAGAAGGAGAAAAGCGTCGCGACGCATGAAAGTGCATAAAAGAGGCAGGCCGGGCCGAAATGTCAGCCGGTTTGACGAGCGGAAAATCGCGGACGCTCGCGACAACATAAACAACCTCCAACCTGGGCAACCTGGCTTGCTGATGACCGCAACCGTTCCGGCCCACCACCGTCTCGGTGGCTACACTTTGACATATGTATATGTCATGACAAATTATGTTCTTCGCGTGTTTAAATTTGCCGTTGCGTCAATCGATGCGTTGCGCTGGCTTCACCGGACATGATGATGTGTCATTTACATACACCGGGGAGGGGAGGCTAGCAGCCGGAGCCGCGGGTTCGAAATTTACATCAATTTATATTTCGATTTTGATGTTTCAGGTTCGCCCATCCATCCATCTTCATCCAGTGCGAGGTTTTCGGAAGCAAGCGGCACGCCAACGCGCAAGGTATCCGCGGAGTTGTCAACTGGTCGTGCTTTGTCCCGGTGGTTGAAGGATTGATTGCTGGCTGGGTTGGACGACTTGGATGAGAATGAGATGCACGATCACGGGCAGGACTTCGGTTTCGCCGTGATGGACTGGCACGGTTGACACAGGTTGACAATTGAATGGACTTCCTGGACCAGGACTTAGTTGGGCCGTTACCTTGCTAAAGAGCAACAGTCAATCAGCGTATGCTGAAAGGGAGACGGTGAGCGTGTCTATCCGAAGCGTGCCGTGACGAAATACGCCTGCCGTTCTGGAGATAAAGGACGCTGAAAGTGATAGTGTTTGCTGGCGGTGGAAAGAATGACACAATGTCCATTGTGAATGGATTGCGCAACGCATTGGGCATTCCCGAGTGTTGTAAGCCGCATCTAACAGTGGTTCAGTAGTTCCATTCGGTGGACCAATCAAAGGTCGGAAGCATGTTCCGATTAAAATGTCAAATAAAAGCGCATCGGGTTCGGGCTTAATGATATTGTCCAAAAAGCGCGATGTCACCTTCGCTGTCGGCATGTCACATTTTTTTTTCTTCTTCTGGAGATACCAGAACGAGAACACCCAAGAACATGCACCCGAACCGACGCGCAGCGAGAAGGCTGAACGAATTACTGAATGTGCAGCCATTATTGTGCGTGTGTGTGAGTAGTGAGCGCATCACTGAAAGCCTATGCTAATGAGGCCCACCGCACGGAAGTGTCCCAGCGCATTTGCGACAAAGCGACACCTCCTCCTTCTTCCCCTCCTGCCGGTTCTCCTGCGTAAAAGAGTCGCTCTTAATTTACCATAAATTTTCCAACTTTTATGCCCTAACCGAAATTCCTTCCCCGAAAGGTGTCACAACGGCCACCAGCTTTGTGACGAGGATGACATGCCAACGGGGAAATTGTCTCCCGTTGGATGCGTTTTTCTCCGGGGCCAGTCACAATGGGCCGAGTGAAGCAGCGGACGAAACGAACCGAAGGTAGCATTAGAACAAATTATGACCCATAAGCCTGTTGGTCACGCTCTCAAGGGTCGGGTGTTTTTTTTTTATTTCCTCGTGGTAGGTGAGCTCCTCAACCAACGAAACAAAAAATTATGGCGACGTGTGCGTTCGACCGCATGGGGTTGTCCCGCTGGGTCCGACTTTTGCTGCTGAGCGGTGATGATTGGTTCGTTTGGAGAAGTTTGCACTATCGGCTCTAGGCTTACCTCGTTTCAACATGCTCGATGTGTGCGGATTGCGGCTTTTGGTGCTGAGCGAGGAACAGTTCCATCGATGCCACTGAAACTGATACTGACACTCGCGCACTCCCAGCTCAAGGCCTTCGATGGCGGCCGCCGTCACGTCACTCGCTCGGTAGCACAGCTCCAGCTGGTCCCGGGTTAACCCCGGCACCGTTCGGCACGTTGCCCGGACATCCGGTAAACTTTCGGCTCTGGAAGGAATAAGAAGTAGACCAGGTGTTAGGCAATTTATTAGAAAGAAAAATTAATGTTATAGGGAAAATTTATTGCCTTTCTTGACATACTATTCTTAAAGCAGAAGAAAAACCGTGACCGTGTTTTCTTTATTTTTTAGTTGCTGACTGTACGTGCTTACAGATATTATAATTAAACTCAATTTACTGACAAAGTGTGGATGAGTTAATGCTAATTGATTATATAACCTATATCGTTTATATAGTGAGGCTAAATATGTTCGTACTTAAAACGATTTTGTTGTTGCATTGTATTGGTTAAAATAATTTGAAATATTAGTTAAGATCACGGTTTAGCCTCCGTTTAGCTGTACACAAACGTGTTTTTTTGGAGTTTTTTAAAGTAACTGAATCGATCTTTACTGCAAGTTTAAAGGAAACTTTTTGGGGAAGAAAAGTTTAGTTTGGTAACCTACACAACAATACATTTATGTTCTCATTAGAATTGTATTCTCTAAGAATTTTTGTGAAATCAGAATTCGGGTCTAAATCTTACAGGGCCACAGCCACAGTTATTCTTATAAAGGATACTATCCTGCCCTTAGTCATGTAAATTTGGAAATAAACCGTACTAGAAATTAAACATTTTAGCTATCAATTGATTTTCCTTTAAATTATTTACGGGCCAAATAACAGTATTGATTGTATGAAAAAAGGATCAATCATTTTCCTGGGGATAATCTTAATGCTTTCTTTTTTCCCATTCCGTCTTATAAGGGACTATCAAATAGTCGTGACTGGTTATAGTATTAGTATGATTGACCTGCACAAAGCTGAAATTTTCGTCTCGTTTATAGCTGACCGATTCTCAACACGCATTGAAACTCTATCTCATCTCTTCAAATTACTTCTTTCTACTGTCACACTTTGACGTCCAAGTGAACGATAAAATAATCTTGAAAAAACACCTTTTAGAAAGTTACGAGTTGTACGAAAATGCAAGCACTACACCGATCTCATGGTTAATCTTCACTACCCAAACACATATGTTCACAAGCACACTGCTCCTATCGGGGTGGAAATCTGCTGAAGGAACAGCGAAATGGCTGCTAATTTGGGATCGTTAACTTAATGGGAGTCAATTAATATGCGGTGGCGCAGATAAATTATTTGCATCCTTTCTCTATCACTCTTTCGCTTTCTGCATCTCTCTCACTCTCTTCCTTACAAACTCACTCTGCCATCCGCGCTCGGTGCAGTGCTCCAGTTTGCTCCACCGGCAAACGGACGCTCAAAATATGGTGCACGATCATTTCACTACTCGTCCCATTTTATTGACACCGGCAATACCGGCCCTGGACTTTAACACACCGTGCGTGAAGATGCCCATTAATAATGACGTGTTGGTCGCCGTTTGCCCCGTGCAAACCTCACGGAATGCATCTTCCAACCTTCTCGAGGCGCGCTGTGCAATTTTAGGGTGCAGGTTGAATTAATTTTATCAATTAGCGACGGGCGATCTGCAGACGCGCTGCGGTGCGCATTAATCCGGGGCTAATTGGTGTCAACGGTGAGTTATGAGTTAATCATGTCTGTCGAGGGTATTCGAAGTTCCTGTTGGTTTTTGTTGTTTGTTGTAGCGCAACGATGGCTGCCTCACGCAATGGGGGAAGCATAAAAATAAACGATATTGTTTGGAAATATTTGCAAACCAGCGAAGAATGCGCTCCCAAGCGTTTCCGAACGCACTGGCTGCTTGTTTGCGTGGTAAACATACGCGGGACGAGTGGAGCAAAAAATCAATAAAAACAGAACGAGCATAAAAATTCATATCGGTTATTAATGTCTGTCGTTGTCAAACATTCATCTCATTCATTTTCTGTTTGGAGGAGCAGAATACAAAAAACGTACCATGGAGCTATTTTTTCCCAAGACTTTTTCTCAAGGTACATACACACAAATACAAAATAAAAGCATTCATCCCATATGTATTTGTGTAGATCCTGGGAACGAGATCCTTGGCCAGCTCCAACGGACATTCATCATACTTCGCTACCGCCATCGCCATGCTTTTCTGCACTAGATTCCAACCGCGGGAGAGATGTTTGCCGGGATTCCGTTGCACAAACTGTCTTCATCGGCGAAGGTTAGGTAAATATGAGCCCTTTAAATGTCGCGACATTCGATTCGCGAGATTAGAGGAGATGCGAAAGCAGCGGCAATCTCTCACTGAAGGGACAAATGAAGCGGTAGTCGTTCGTCTCTTTGTTGCCCTTCCCGTTTCCCGGTAGCTGCTCGCGCACCGGTAGGTTTGGGGCCGTGAGAACTTTTCAAGATATTTCAATCCTCACCTCCACCCAACCGCGGCTACCGCTTCGCGCGCGTGTGTGTGTTTGTAAATCGCCAATGCGAAGTTGCTGTGAGCGAAGCGCGCTCACCTTCATCGTGCGTGGTTTGCCTTAAGGGCAGGGAAAAAGGAAAGCGTAGCCAATAAAACCAAATGTTTGGCATTCTTTTCTCCTCACGCTGGAGGTTGAGCTGGATGCAGTCCGGGGGCCGTTCTGGAAAGCTCCTACACTGGTGGCGAATTAGAATCAATTTTTTGTTTTAATTGCTACAGGAGCAAAAAAAAAGGAACGATCAAACGACCTGCGAGAGTTATTTCGCGAGAAATTATCTCCAAGATATTCCGCGGAATTTTGCCCACAGCATAGAGAAACGAGCCCAGTTCGATAATGAAATGTTCATAAAATACTAGCACGACTAGCGACTAGCCAGTGGGACAGAAGCGAAAGGATTCCTGAACCCGGACCGGCCGATGCAACCAATTAGTCATCTCGCACTCGAACGCAAAGCGCATTCCATGGGCTCGTCCGGGTAGAGATTCACACACTCGAGCGAGTTCACCATCAGAAGTCGACCCGGTCGCGTTGCAACTGCAGTGCGCAGAGATTCGTTCGCTTCCCTTCGTTCCTTTACCTGCTTTCCTTTTATTTGCACGGCGCGCGATTAAACGCACACACATGCGCTTGGGCAGGTCAGTGCGGAAAATAATCACTCCATTAAGGAATTTATGTTCGACCGCTCTTCGGGGACGGGTTCGTCGTCTGCGCTCCCATCGTCGGCCCTGTCGACACTAACCCTGATGAAGGTGATGAAACTTTATACTAATTTGCGATCTCTCACCGGCCGTCTTGAGGGAGGTTCGAGTCGGGGGAAACTCGAAAATATGCCAACTATTTTGGGCAGCCGCCGGATGCAACCGGTAGGTTAAGAAAAAAGCCCGCTTTGCTTGAGAGCGGTTGCAAATCGTCCTGGTCGACTGATAAATGCACTTCGGGATGCACTCCGCGCCGGTGAAGGGTTGTAATTGGCCACGTAACGCTAAAAAAAAACGTAACGAAACACCAAGTGGACGGCAAAGCGCGACCCATACGGCATACTGGGAACGCTTGGGTGCATTCCTAATCGCCACCGCAAACCCCCGGAATTGGAAAACATTTGGACAAATTTTGTAACACGCATGGGAACAAGCGCGGAACAGATTTCTCAAATAGCGCGAGTGGTCCCACTGGTCGTAGAGGAATGCCGTGACATCGACGGTGACCGTCTCGAGCGGGTTGTAAACGGGCCCGAAAGCTTTTTTTATCCGGACGCCACTTTCTTCGCAAGAAAAATCTCACTTCAAGGCGAGAGGGTGAGCTGGTTTTATGAAGTCTTGCAGTGTCCGAAATTATGAATGACTAAATATGGTGGGCTGCGTTGCCGAAGCTGTTTCGATCGGGATCATCTCGTCCAAAAAAACATATTCGATCGGAACTGGTTCTCGGCCGGGGTCAAAGCGGACCTCATCGGTCGCGTATCGAATGTCACCCGCAAAGGCCGGAGGAAACGTAGTGCGGAGCGCGAGAGCGATAGATCTTAGCCAACCTTCCCTGATTGATGCCATTAATCCCTACGGATCACTGCCAAAAAAAAAAAACGCCTCGATTGATCGTCGTCGTCAGCATCGGTTTATCGCCCCGATCTTGATCTTGATACACAAACGGGCCGTTCTCCCGTTCCGTCGACCGTCGACGAGCCAGATTAGTATCAGCTCGGACGCATCGGATCGGATGGTCTAGCGGAGAGATGTCACAATACGATGCACAAAGGCTCACTTCCCTCCGGGGTGCAGCTGATGCAACGGAGCGCGACGCATTTTGTGAATGGAAAGTCCTCGCCGCTCCGCCGACCAGCTTGGCATCGAGACGGAAGTGGCAGCTCACGACGAAACGGAAGGTCGAACTTCCCAGGATAGAACGCTCGCGCGTGTTTGTTTAGTGTTTGCTGTTTTTGTTGGGCAGTGTTTGTGTGTGCACTCCTCGATTTATCTTCGTCTCGTGCTAAGCTACTCTTTTTTTTTGCTTGCATCTTGTGGCCTTATCCCTTATCACGCCGGTTCGATCTTATGGGAAACGAAATGCATCGTCCCGGTTTTTGGGTGGTGCGCTTGCGAAACTGCATGCGCGGAGCGAAACTTTGGCGGACAAGATAAATTCATCGCTTCGCTCGGCCCCTCGTACGAACATTCCCACCGCCGAACGCACACATCCTTCAAGTGGCGCACGTGAGCCGAACAGACGCTCCGTAATGCGTAAATTTGTATTCATTTTAGGCATCGGCTTTATCGGATCGTTTTTCGCCGGACCGTCTCGGTCCGCTCCCGGACCTTTTGGTCTATTCATCCATCCCGTTCCCGGCTGCACCGCTCATACGCTGCACCCGTGCCCTGGTGCAGCTCGGCGCCGTAAAGTACTTTATTATTTTTGAAACATAGTTTGGCACAAATGTTTTATAGCCGGGCGTAATGTTGATTTAGTGGCTGGTTCGACCCGGAGTGGTTCGTCACATGGATGGACGGGTACTTCGGTTTCGGGGATGTATTTGGAAGCGGTATGTTTAGCGCTCCGTTTTTGGCATCCGCTCAAAGTTTGTCGTTTGATAAATCTTGATTAATGCGCACTGACTGGCGTTAAGCGCCACGGTTCGCTGTGGTGTGTTTATTTTCTTGTCCTCACTTCGATGTTGTGCAAAGAGCGTTGGTATGCTTTACTCATAAACAGATTTAGAAACTTGATCCTGCCCGGAATGGGATAAACTTTTTGCACCTCACGTACACGCCGAATAAGGTTAGTAGTGTTGTTTGAAGACAATAACAACATTTGTTTACCAGGAATTCGCAGATGATTTAATTACGAAGTACGTAGAATTTTCCATCCATGGTGCAATAATTTTCAAACTGGATATTTTAATTATTTTTTTCTTAACGATTGCTTCTTATGTGTTGCACATGTAGGCTTATAACGAACGATAAATTATCTATTTGACCAGGCAATCTAGCTCTATTGAGCTCTAGTTTTGTAATATGATACCTTTAGTTATTTTAATTTAAAAATATTGATTATAACTGCAGTTTTTAAAAATAATTTTTAGATAATTGCCATACACGGGATAAGGTGCTGTTATGTGTAATGTGGAGAAAATGCCCATTTGTAACCATTGTTTAGGTTTAAGTATAGTTATAAGCAATACGGCCAGGCCGTTACTTCTAAAAATAAATAAAAAATAATTGCCATACACATACTAAATTTTTTAAGTGTATAGATATAATTAGTTTTATAAATTTATTATTCGTGGAATGAGCGTTTATTTCAAATATTGAATTTTTCTGTTTTGGAAGGAAATATATTTTGAAGGAGAAACAATTTTAAAAAAAAACATTTTTTTCGACAAATATAGCTTAAATACAGTCCCCTGCACAGTCAAATAATAGTTTTAGAGCAAAACGCCCCGTTTATAGTTTATTGCAAATATTCGACTTTTGAAATATATTTTATTGTTTCTAAGAAAAGTTACTTGTTCCATTCACGTTGGGAAACAAAAGAACTAAAAATAAAACCGAAATACTGCTCTGAGAGCAAAACAAAATTAGCAAATACCATGTTCCAGGAACATCCATTATTCTATTCCGTGAATGAGGACACTAGTGACGGAAATATAAAGCTTCAAGGATAAAAAACACAATCATTTCTAACTGATACTTAAACTGATTTGTAACTGATACTTAAATATTATTTATTAGATGTTCTTATTGTAAAACCTTAGATTTTAGAAATCTTAGATTTTAGGTTTATTTGGTTTGTTTTGTTTGCAATAAATCGATAATATTGCAAGTAAACATGGATTAAATTCACCATTAGTGATCTAAAGCTTTGAACAGCTAACTCAACGTGAAACGGTTAAGATTCGATTTTTTAAGGAAAATGTTAGGGAGGGAAAATTAATTCGGAACAGAGCTAGTTTATCAGACTTGTGACTTATCATGGTTATGAAAACAAAAACTTATCACACTTTCCGCACACCCTTACCTTTCGAGCGCAATTAGAACCACCCACAGTATAACTCCCCGCACACCACCGTCACCCCGCCAGCCACCCATCGCTCGTTCACCGTGCGTTCTGTAACGTTTGCGAAAGGATGCACCCGATGCAGGTCGCACCAGCAGCACGGTATGCAGTTCAGTGTCAGCACGTTCGCTTGCTTAATCCATTGTGTGCCAGTACCGATCGACGTCCAGTCGCATTGCAATTGCATTTCAACCAACGACGCGAAACCCGTGCACCCGGGGAACACTCGCACCAGAACACGGACGCCAACTGATCAGCAGTACACTTCGCTACACTGAAACTCGCTCGTTCCTCGGTTGGGTGGCCCGAAACCTTCACTACGCTTCACTTACGCACTACACCGTGGTGTGGAGGAACGCTCTCAAACGCACGTATCTGCTCGCACGCCTATCGCGCCACAGTCACCGTTGTCTGGTAGCGTTTTGTGTGGTGTCTTCGGAATTTGTCGATTTGCGGCCGCTCGCATCGTGCGGCGGCTGTGAGATGGGATGGTAAAATCACTGGGCACAAGTAAAAAAAAGCACACACACACACACACACACACAAACGCACACAGACGCACGTACAAGAAACTGACCACCGCCGTTGGAAGCGTTACTGTTTGGTGTTATTGTTGGTGTTGCTGCTGTTCGCGGGACCTCCGTGATCCTTCCGATTGGTCGAACCTGGCGGGGGCTATCGTTTCACGCAGGCAGCCTGGCTGGAACTCACTGCTCGCACTGCTCTCGCACTCACATGCTCGTCCCGCAGCTGTCCCTTTTGAGGGGTAGCCTTTTACCTCTGTATATTGACGAAATTCGGTCCGGTTCGATTTATGGATTGCTCGCAGATGCGACTGCGGCCAAGGCTGGGTCTAGCTTACGACTGCCGTCTGGTGAGAGCCGAGTTTCTGGGACGAATGGCGGCGTAATGGCGTCCTTCGTTCACACTCGATTAATTGCTTCAATAGCGATGTTTCGTCACCATGCCTGCTTCGAAGAGGGACAGCTCCTTGGCAACAGCTTGGCACACTTTTTTTCGATACAATGAGCCTCAGCTTACTTGTCACTTCTGGAGTCACTCTGTACACCAAAGACAAATTCGTTGAAAAAAAACACACACACTTTTCACTACAATTAAAACAATTTCTCTTCATTCACTGCCAAAACTCGTACGCTTTTTCTCTCGCACAGCTCAAACTTGGACCTATTGGTGCCTTCAAATGACGCGTTCGCGCGCTAATTCAAGCAACCGTCAACGATCGCAGCGTTTCTGCAGCCCAGTCAAACCCCAGTCGGATGGTGGCCGTGCACGCGCGCGAAATGAAACGCTAGCTGCGGCTCCCTAGTTCGCGTGGGGAGCTTTCGAAGCTTCGACGAAAAACCCGCCACAACCCAGGCCCGCCGCCCGGCCCCACCCGGGGAGGGGACCCGCCGAATGAGTGCCCGTGGAGCTCACTTCACACGCGGCGACGGCCCGGGCATGAGTTCATCCGCGGCGGAACGGACCCAACACAGGCCCGGGTTAACGGTCGCACTGAACGTTGCTGGAGGGGGAGGGGGGGAGGGGGGGGGGAAGGGAAGAGGGTATTGGTGTGGTGGGGTGATAGTTAAGGAATTCGGAATTGGATTTTTTCTCTACCGACTCCCCTCACCCGACTTCCTTTCCGCGTTTCCTTCGGTTTCTACTGGGAGCGTGATGTTTCCCGATGATGGTGGTGTGTGCCCGTGAGATGAGAAGCGCGCGTGATGAGTTGTTTGATGAGATTTCGAACACAGCGAAGAACAAAAAAACAACAGTTGACTAAACGCTCGCTCAATCGCGGGTGGTGGGAGCTAAGGCGTTAAATTGTCTTTTTCCGTCCGAGAGCCATTGGGGTTTTTTTCCAGCAACTCGATCTAGCTGGTGGAATTGAAAATCTTCGAATCTCGACCGAAGAGAAAACTCAATCCCATACTACGGCTGCTTCTTCGGGCGAATGAACGCGGATCAACGACGAGGGAAAAAATACACGTACATACACACGGCAAGCGACGGTCGGCTTCCATGCCGCAGAATCGCAGGACGACAACTGAATGAGCGCGTAAATCTCGCCCAGTACACGACCGATTTTTATGTGTCTTTCAGGCATTTGATTTTGACGTTGGCTGCCGCACTCCGTCCCCGTGCCCTTACCCTTTGCCCTGGCCCGTGCCTTCGCCACATGCGTCTCGTCAACCAATCGCTCACCGCTCACTCACCGTACCCGGGGTGGTTCGTGATGATATTGTACATCCCTTGTGCGGCCCCAGGACAATGCAAACTCGCACACACACACATCGAAACAAAACTCACATAAACCGAACGACACACGTGAAACTGGCCCGAAACCGGGCGACAACAATGATGTTGAACGACGCGCACCCTATGCTACTGCGCATGGGGTCCGATCGTTCCTTCCCTCCCCACCCGCTCAGGGGACACCAATCGGGATGCCTAGGGTCCTGGGTTTGTATCTCGCGCTCGGTTGGATCGGTAGTTCGCTGTGGGTTAATTTATTTATACCGCTGGTGCGCCGGTCCACGGTATTTGCGGTTTCGCGGCCGGAAATAGCGGAGCGAAGGATAAAAGGCGATACAGCGCGATGTTTCCCCTGTGTTACCGGATGCTGCGGCAGGAAGTAGGAGCGGTCGGGTAATAATGGATGAGCGGGAGTGTAGATTTCATTCGACTGAAAACATGAAGCATTGAACCAGGTTCTATTTGCTCGTTTCAATGATTATTGTGAATCATCACAGTACAAAGGCCACCATTTTGTCAGGTGAATAACACAGGCGCGGTGCTTTCAGACCAGGTATGTTTTTGAATAAAATAAGGTTCAATCATATTTTTTTATTACTTACCTTATTTATTTGTTAATAGTTATAGTATTAACTTGTTAATTTTTTTTAAATTGTTCCATCAATAAAACTCATTATCAGTTCAATTCATGTTTGCAAAATTCATATAGTAATAAAAATCTAAGCCTTGAAATCATTTGTCATCAGAGCATTTTTAGATAATCATAATAGTAACAGGCTCATTCCATTTTTAAGAGAGGCACATATGTTGATCAAATGACAAGAACGTTTACATTGCTATTATTTTGATTGCGCGTGAGCATAAGTTCAATAATTTAAAAAAGAACAATAAATTTGTGGTTGACACGAAAAGTGACAAAAATGGTTGCTTTGAAAAACAGCAATACAGAACAGTGTTAGTAAGAAAAACTTTTTGGGAAAATTTATTATGTATCATGCTATGCTCAAATTCAATCATTTCCGGAAAATAAACACGTTAAATGAACAACTTAAATTTGTTCAAATAAAAAAAATTATACAATGTTAATTGACGAAAGGGTTCAACACTCAAAAGAATCTTTTACTTGTATTCTTTATTCGTGCAGCTATAGATCATTGTGAGAAAAACAAAAACAGATCACTACTGTCAACCTCGTTCCATTTCGAATGATACACATGGCTGGGAAAAAATAAATCTGCTTCTCACAAAAATAAAGTCCTCAGCTGAACAAACCATATTACCACCCAGCATACGTTCAGCGCACGCCGAAAAGGAACTGAGAAGCGCAACGGACGGCGGCGGAACACTCTAAACAGTAAAAAGCACCCCTCCCTTTAAAAAATAACGTGAACTATGCCATCGTCAAGCACCGATACACGAGCCGCAGATGAGTCAATTAGGTTTGCAGCGCACTTCCCGAACCGTCTTCCCGTCCGTGTCGCCCGTTTTTTTGCAAACGATTAAAGGATAATACCGGTACGTGTTCCCCTGTCGTCGTGTCCCTTGTCTTTTGTTCGGTTCAGGGCGACCCGTTGCGCTTCACCGACCGCAACACGAGCATATCCCCTCGTGCGGCTCTCACGTGTATGTGTTTGTGTGTGAGTAGTGCTTCTCGATGACATGAAAATTAGTGTTTAACGTTATGATTAACCGGCTTTCCCACCCACCCTAGGCCGGGTGACCGAAACCGCTACAACGAAATGCAATAAATACACTGGTACATGCAGGAAACAAGCCAAAGCCAAAAAAAACACAATCACAAACAAACCGGGGCTTCGTTCGGTGACAAATGACACCAGGAAATCGTCCATCGTCCGCAGCACAATGGCACCAAAACCAATAATTGCACTTCGCCGGAACACATGTGAATTATTTCGACCCCTCGCGGAGATTTTTTCGTTTTAGGGAATCCTTTCCCGCGACTGGAAATCGTTTTATTCCTACCGTCCCATTTGTCTCCACTGCCCACTGTCCTGCACCGGGCCAATCAACGCCTCAATCTGATACGTAAATTGGCATTCGGTGCAGCATGCTGCTTGACTGGCCGATTTTACAACCGCTTTCGCTGCAATAACAGCGACACGATCCTAGATAAACAACTGCACCGGTTGCTGGTGATGGTGGTGGAGGTCCATATGATGCCATAGCGGCAGCGTTTACAAAGTAAAAATAATTATCCTTAAATTGTTTCATCTCGCCTCGGCCGCTTCGGAAGGCAGCGAAGAATCTCGGCCGATGCTTTTTTTCCGGGTTTGTTTTCCAGGAATCAATTTTCATCCCCCGTTTTCTGACCATTTTGGTGGTAGTGGTTGGCTTGGTTCGTCGATGTTATCGTGAGGCAGGGTTGTTTTGGGAACGTTTTCTCTCTCTCATTCCCGCCTAGGGTTTGCGTTGTGGATTTTTTTTTTGGAGATGCTGCGTCCTCGCGGGGTCCTCCAATCCCGAATCCGCACGATGAGATGATATTTTTTCCACCTCCTGCCTCCCCGGCTAGGGAGAAAAGGTGAGAAATAAACCAGTGCTGTAAAAAGCAACACAACAAAGCAAACGCGGAGGCAAGCTGTAATTTGTGTAGCATCTTTAATTTGCTGTTTCAACATATTTTCACCCCGAAAGCAAAAGAGTGGAGAGCAAAAATAAAAACAGCGGCCCCGTCATGATAGCACTTTGGTTCGCTCAGGTGGCCATTCCGTTTCGGACCAAACATCAACAGAAAAAAACAACTCGGCTTTGGTAAAGGTGGCTAAAAGGGATCCTTCCTATGCTAAATCACTCACACACATTCCCTGTTTCCACCATTTTCAATCGAGCATTTTACTGGCTTGTGAAGATCATATCCTTGCGAGCGAAATAAAGTGGTAGTAATATTTCTTCCGAACAGCCTCCGCCTTAGCGACGCGGACAACAAACTGTCCATATGTTTGGGTCGGCTCGGCCCTTCGAAGGTTTCTGTCTTACCGAACCGCAATCATCGATTGTGGCAGGATCGCAAAATGGCTGCCGTTGTGGTGTGTTTTGGACACATGTTCACGCAAACACACACATACACACACACACACACACACACGGACATACACCCATCGGAATGATAATAAACCGTCCGACGTAGGACGTGGCGTGGATAATTTATTTCTCATAAACAATCAATGCACCGAAATGCACCATAAAATGTGAGCAAGCGAGCGTGCGTATCGCGTGCACCAGACCCAGGTGGACGCCTATGCGCGTCTCCCGATGCGGGTGGCCGCGATATAAAAAAACCAAGGTGAAGTATTAAAACCTTAGCCTGCGCCGTGGTTGCTTTGCGGTCGTGGTTTGGCCTGCAGCACCCAGTATCGGGCAAATCGGCGAAGGTGTGAGATATGTGCGGTGGAATTCGAACCCATATGGCGAATAATTTAATCGGACGTCGGACCACCGGCGTCGATCTGTTTGGTGAACTGTGTTGCACAGCAAAGCCAGCAAAACAAATCTAAAGAATATTTTATTGGATTAGCAGATGCTTTAAAATGTTGGAAGATGGGGTATAATTATATTTAAAATGCATTCTAATGAGCATGCATTATGGGGTTTCAATTATTATCAAGTTTTTAATAATGGCTTCTTACATATGTAAAATAGAATCGTATAAATTAACTAATAATCCTGTTTTTTTTATTTTGGAACGGCCAGGTCTATAATAAATCAGTCACATTGATTATTGAATGATTTAATAAGAAATATAATTATGTATTGCTAAAATTAGGAACTCGTTTTGAAATTCAACTAATAAATTTCATCTGCCTAAATGACAAGGAAGTGCACTAATTTGCCACGTCGATGATTCAATGAAAACTGAAAACTTCTTCGACTGTGAGTTCTCAGTTATACTAATACTGAAATTAAATAAATCAGAATAATTGGCATGAAATATACGCTTAGAAGATCAAAAACACAAATAGAATCTAAATTTACAGCAAAGTGAAAAGAAATAACTTATATTTAAAATACAGAGCCTTTAGGAACGTTGAGGATTTCTTAATGTTATTGTCATAAAATACGATGATCACTATCAATGTTGTGAATTGATTGATCACTATCAAATAGCATAATAAACTAAAAATTAATGTCCAAAGAGGCAGCAGTGTTAATCACATAATATTGCATGGAATGAGCAATATAAACAAAATAGATTTTGTTACAACTTTCCTATTCGTCAAAACGACTACTTCAAATGAACATTCCATTGGCATTTTATGTTTATTCGTAGAGTTGATAAAGTAAAATAAAATTAAACTTCACACATTAAGTCACTCTTTCCAGGAATAGCCGTTCGAACATAAAATTAACTATAAATTGACTCATAACTGAATTTGTTTTGGTGATTAACAATATACACAGTTTCCAGCCAAACAAACACGCCTGATGAATTATGCATACTTTCGCTGATTAGATTTTGAATATGATTGATAATCACATTGTTCAAAATACGTTTCGCATTCAAAGGTTTCATCTTGTTCCCCAGACAAACGATTATTGTACGTGTAAATATAAATTATTTTAATCATCACTTTAACCCCGTTCGCTTGCCCAAAGGCATGGACCGATGATGCGGAAAACTCTCATTAACAATTCACCTGACGGTTGAGTCACCCGCGAGTGACGAGTGGGGCTTACGTGTGACGTTCCTAATTTTGCAATTTATCCACCATGCTTCATTCATCAGCAGCCGGACGGCGCTTCAATGCTTTAACTCTTTTTTTTTTACTTTGTGTAGCATGCTTACGGTGGCATGAAAACTTCACCCGTTCGATTGCTACCGGTTCGTAGTATGGAAGGTTATTTTTTGTACTGCATCAAAACGTCCACGAGCATTACGGAATGTGAATGATTAACCCCGAACCGGAACGCGACAGCTTCCCAGCCGCGGTGGTGGAACCTGCCACGGAATAATTCCACCCATAATCGCACTCACACGCACCGTATTTGTGTGTCCTCATCTCGTAACATCAAAGGGATTTCTGCAACCTTCTTCCATGCTTCCTTCTGCAACCTACACGGTTGGTGCGCTTTAAGATGATTTAATACTTTTAGCTAGAAGTGATGAAAATAAAATTAGAATAAAATATGTCTATCCACCTAGAACGTGTTGGATGCAGCTGGAGCTGCTGACGAACGATATGCTGATACGATGGTTTCACTATCCCATCCAAGGTAAAAGGGCACAAGCGTGCAGAAAAACGTCTGGACGAATGAGTTGTGCGACAGTATCGGCGATAAACGCATGAGTTGTGGTGGAAAAAGCAACGAAACGGCATGCGCTATCCTTCATCGCCGGACAAGCAAAGTAGGCGAACTGACTTACCATGGTTACTTTGGTTTATTACACGATTACCAGCTACTTTTATGCTTGCGTTTATGGCTAATAAGTTTTTCTTCTTTTTTCTTTTTTCGCCGACTCTGTACCTTCCAATGTTTTATGCACTTCATGTTTTTTGTTTCGTGTAAAATATTTTTTCTGTTGGTGTCTGCCTACTTTCCAAGTATCCTCTCGCTCGTCAACGCACTGTGGTGTGCAGATCGGGTTAATATTATCTTCTCAGCACGTGTTTACATGGCTTTTGCTCGATGTTTCATTCGCACCTTTCGACCTGTGTGGTGCAAGTAATTTGCAGGACATCTCCACCCCTTTTCATTATCTACAGTGGGTCACGTAACGATATGGTCATCTCTTTTTTGAGTTCGCGATGAAATCTTTGGTTCATTATATACTTCATCAAAAATAGCGATGGAAATCGCTTGAAAATTAAACGATACATTCGAAAAACAAGCAAATGCGACACTAGCAGTTATTAAATGTGGACGTGTTGTGGATAACTTTTTTTTACAATTCAGTATTGTTGGATTGTTTAATGCTCCTTTTTGCCTTAGTTTTCGACAGTTTTACAAAATTTAAAATGTTTCACAAAAATTAAAAAAAGCAAAATGCATGAAAATACCAATTTTGATTAAAACAAATAGAGAAATGTTTATAGATAACATTAATAATAATTATTTCTAAAATATTTTGGCGGACACTCGATTAATCTACATAAATAAATCCATTATTTGTTAAAAAAGTCGAATTTTTGCATGTGGTAGGATTGGTACGGGATCCAATTAAGTTCTTTTGAAATAAAACATTACTTCTATTGAAATATTTGTAACAATTTTGGAACACCCATTTTTAATAGTTTCTAATACGCTAAAATTTCAGCATCTCTCACAGGTAGTTTACACACTGCCCAAGAGTGGAGCGAAAAAAACCCGATCGATCGTGCGTTGTGTGGAATTACATTTCACGGCGCATTTGCGTGCATAAAGGGCGGCTAGCATGTGCGTGTGTCGCAACCCTGCTCATCCCTCCATTTCCTCAGCTGCTGACCCCAAAATCGGTGTTGCGGTTGCGGTGGAAAAATAGTGTTCCGGCCTGCCTCGGTCTGCCGGAGGAAATCCACCGGCGAGCAGATAGCGTCGCGGTGTCTTTGTTGTTCACGGCGGATCGCAACCGTGGGTGGTTGTGGGTTGTGGCGCTCGGCTTAGGCTCAACCACCGTGAATCGCTGCCCACCACAGGGTGGGCAGGCAAACGTTGTTGGTGGCATTTGCATAGAAATCCATTCGATGGGTGCCTGTCTTTTCTTTTTTTTTTTGTGTTGCTCTGTGTGTCTTCTCTTCACTTTCCCGCTGCCTTCACGCGCCAACCGATGAATGGAAACCTTTCACAGTTTGATGAACAGTTTGCTTTACAGCTCATCGCTTTCAAAGCGCTTTCAAAGCGCTCTTCGGGACGAATTCCAATTTGCAGCCCGTCCCGTCCCGCACGGCACCCATTTCCTGCCTCCCCTTTCAGCTGATGGATTGCTTGGCAAATAAACAACCCTTGCGCTAATGCTGCGCCAAAGGCTAAATAGGTTTGTAGGCTCGCAACGGTGGCGGAGGCCGGCGGGCTTTTGTCAACCTCCTTCTGTCAAACTTCAGGTGACAGAATCGACAAACCGCTGCTGGCTCCCTTGTGCTCACGAACACGACGACGACGGCGACTTCAACGATCGTCCAACCGATGACTTACGCAAGTCAATTTTCTTGCGCCAGCAATTAATTGTCGTTTGCTCTGTTTGCGCACCGCTGCTGCCCGTTTATGCTTCCACAAGTTTCATCCCAGTCCCACCTCAAACTCCCCCCTCTCAAACCTGCCTCCTGTTCACGAGTCGGTGTGGAACCAATTAGGAGCGCAACATTTTCCCATGACACATCCGATGGGAGTCGTGCGCTCTTCCCACTGGAAAGATCCTTTTCTTGTGCGGTGGTCGTAGTCATTCGATGCCGGGTGAGTCAAATCCATCAAAATGGAAGCGGAGTTACCTTCTACCACCCATATATAGACGGTGCGCGATCAGGGCGGTAAAGCACCTGATATTCTTTGAAGCACTTTCTACGATTCTTACCACGTCGGAACGGGTTTCGTTCCACTTTTCAATTGAGATTAGATTAGATGAGCTTAATGGTACAGCTTTTACTAGACATATTCAAGCAGGCGATGTACGACACTGATATTATGGTAAAACAGACAGTTCGGGATTATTATACCGGCTGTTTTGTTTCTTAGAACGAACTTAGACTGAATAAAAATGATTAATGTGAATTTTTGTAGAAACAACAGTGCTAATAAATAATTACAGAGCTAGGATCTATTCAAAATAATTATGCAATATTTTATGGACTTAATAGAACTACTTGTGCAAGTGGAATGCTAACAAAACAACATGGATTTTTTTTCAGTTTTCAGTATTTTATTTTTTACTGAAAAATTGTTTGTGATCAAACTGAGGAAAGATAACGAAAAAATAGATAGAAAATCTTATTAAAAAATTAAAATAAGTTATTTTTGTCGCTAGCTATTAGATGTTCAAATAAAAGAACTTTTATAAAATGTAAATGCAATCGCATATAGCACAAATATAGCATAGTATGAAATATAGCAAATACAGCAAATGCAGCAGGGATACTAAATTTGTTTATAAAATACAAGATAGTGTGGGATAAAACATTTTGTCCATCCAAACAAAATAATTTTTACTCTTAATGGTGAAAATATTTCAAAGGATCTACACCTTTGTTCTTTTTCAGATTATTTTAATATGTTTCTCTTTTCAAATGGAAGTTTTATTTTAATTTTTACGCTAAATAGTAACAAACAAAACCAACCAATGAAAACCTTTATCCACCCCAAACTGGAAATAGCTGCTATCCGTCATTTTTTTTTTCGATCGTAATTTCCGACACTCTTTTTCAACCGTGTCCACCTACCTACCCGTCACCGCGTCGCGTCTTACTGCCCCTCCCGAGTACCACTTCGGCTGACTGTTTGCCGAACTAATTCGAACTGTTTGAACGCCAAACAAAAGCGATAACCGTGGGTATGTGCAGGTAAGTAAGACGTTATGCGTTTAATTGCTTGACGCGAGCACACATTTACACACGCACATCGGTTCGATTTCAATTTTTCGGTTGTTTTAAAACCGTGCGACGAGGATGAGCCGTGCGAGCGCGGGAAGGAATTTTGATTTGTTTGCTGTTCACATTATCGCCGGATGCCCGGTGCGGGTGCCACCCATTTCGGTGGGTTTCGGCGAGCGTGCGACCCACACCAGTTCCGGTGTTCGGCTCGACATTGGGCAAGGCAGGGCGGATGGGCTTGGATTGATTTTTTTATATTTTTTACGTTCCCCACCATGTTTACCTTTGGCACGGAACCATCCACGGCTCACTTCCTTGTAAACACCTCGTTTCGAATTTGAATTCTAATTTGTTTCGTAAATTTCTCCCGTACCCGATCGTCCAACGGCGAAGGACCGGAAATTGATCGCGTGGTCCTGCGTGATACAACGCGCACGTTTTGTGTAAGTGCACTTTTCGTACCTCATTCATCAGGTTAGCTGATTAAAATTACGGTTAATCAGGTACTTCCCCGCCCGCTCCCGGAGTAATGGCTGTGTACGTGCATAATTTACACGATCACGGTCAGGGCTGCATACGCACAAAACACGCCCGTGTACTACAAGCGAGGCAAAGTGATTAACATGATAAGGATTTATTAGCATAGTGAGTACATGATGGGTGGTGCACTGCTTGTGTGTGTCGTGAAGGGGTGGGAGAGAGGGTTTTACCACCAGACCTGTTTTCCCCCAACTGGACGTTTAAATAGTTCGTTTTATCTGAAAGTTATGACATCGTGCAGCAAGTTTTTTAGTTCGTTTACGTCATATTGGTGATTATTATGAACAAATTGTTGTAATCAAAGATTTATTTCGATTGGACTATCGCACACTTGATGCAAAGCTTTATTTGCCAAACTAGGCTTTGGCATTTTATTAAATTTGAAACTAATTTTTAATTGTTATCCAAGTCTAGTTGTCTTAAAACAGAAATATGTTTTATTCATTACAGGTATGTTTTATTTCAAGCAGACACCGAAGGTGAAGTTTGTGATTGTACGTGAGATAAAAAATTGAATAACATTGGTATCGTAATATTTGTAAAATGACAAAACAATCCTAGTTAAAGACTATTTTTATTTTTGACATAAGCTTTAAGCAATAAATGTCTCACTATGATGACATTAAGAGATACTTCATACTGTATGTGAAAGAATGACAAATAAAAATGGTAAGCTTTTTGCTCAAACAAATATAGAAATAATTTAATTAATGCTAAACACGTTTTCTGTTTTTGCAACTATCAATACAACAATGTTTTCTATAAAAACTAGAATTAGAGTTTAAAAATCAGTTGATATGTTTTTATGAAATTCAAAATATTTTCAGAATGTTGTTTTTCGTTATAACGTGTAATATATATATATATATATATATTTTTTTTTTTTTTATTAGTTATGTATTTGTTATACCTGGCTGTTTCAATGTTTTGCCCGGAATTCATCGTTTGTTTTTGCTTACGATGAAATGATTTTAATTTTTTTTGTATAAATTGATAACAAAAGTTTAAATCATAGTAAAGTAAAGATTGAAAAATCTTATGACTGTTTTTAAACGAATCATTCGCCTTGTATCGCCTTTATAACAAAAATAGATATATATATTTTTTATGATTACTCTCCACATCATCATGCTTGCCTTGTCGTCAGCATTATCACGCCCGGTTAATCGTTCGCATTTGCGTCGACCTCACACGTGGCAGCGTGGGTCTTGCTACACTCGCACCGGTATGATTATCGCCAATTTACGCACTGACACGATGTGCGGTACACTAATAAACGGTGATTTGCCGTCCGCCGGGTGGGAATGCGAAACGAGACGAGGTTCAACTAGGGAGGTCCCGCTTCGTGTGTTTGCAACCTGTTGCAACCGCTGGCGAAACTAATGCATCAGGTTTTATTCGATGCCAAAGGGCACACGGCGGCAATTGGAATGTGGTGCAGATTATTCGTTTTATATGCTTATGTTAGACAGCAAAAACCTGGATGGAGGTTATTTTCATCGCTGAAAACTAGAATGTTCGGCAAAAGACAGGCGAATGTTGAGCTTCATTTCTTTTCATTTATTTCACAAGACTCGAAAGTCACTTAAGCTCCACCCCGCGTGAGTAGTGCTATCTCGCTTATACGGACTTGGAAACAGGAAAGAATGCGAGAAAGACGAAGCCAACACGATACAGCGCGGCTCGCGAATGAGAAAGTGTTCATTTTCCCAAGTGAGTGATGAGTGTCTCACGTTCAGCTCACTCGGCGTGAGAGAAAATACTCATTACACCGAGAGATTCCGAGATGATGTTGGATTTTGGAAACGTATTAAGTATGCGTTGATGTTGGGAAAGAAAACATAAATAAATAGGCGTTTTTTATAAAGAAATGTTATGGTAGGGAGGTGAGCAGAGATAAGGGGAGTGGTAGAAGTGTTAAAGGTAATGTTATTCACTAAATATAACCCGATAAATTACAGTAACGTATTAGAAGCGATAAGCTAAGTTGAAGTGAAATATTGAAACTATAAATTAATAATGAATTGGCCTCTTGAAAAGGAAAACGGAAACAACCCAAAACCTCAATTGGAAATAATATGTTACGTCCGTTAAATAAATCAGCCAGAAATAAAAACAAACATTACGTGATATTTATGACAAAAAAATGGTAGATACCAATTTAGCAATAGTCGTTACGTGGTAATTTGCTCCTAGGAACAGTTTTAAATTCAGCAGAATCGGATCCGACACCAAGCAGACTCCCCAAATGTGTTCAAACGAAGCGATTCCAATAAAGTAGTGCAGCTTTCACATCAAAGCAATCGACATTCCGCACAGATTCAGCGCTGGATCATATCTGCTGATCCTGATCGGGAATTTTCTTTCATTTGTCTGCGCAAGAAAATTCGACCGAGCGAAGGTGTTGTTTCCAGCGCCACTCCAACCCCTTTCCCTTGCACTTTCTTCTATTCCATCGGACGTAAGTGCATGAGCTAAAGGGGGCAAAAAATACACAAACACACGCACAGCTCGCGCGCCTGGCGTTGCGTGTGCGCACTTTCTTGCTGTTTTAATGGTCAATTAACCTTTTTAAACTGCCAATTAGGGGGCTGATTTTATGTACTTTCAATTTACCGCCACCGCCACGCTTTGAACTCGTTCCGACTGGCGCAGTTTCGGTTGGCGTGGCGTACGGTGGCGGCAAAAATTAGGTCCAGCTTGAGGGCCTGAAAATAGAACTCGGCATCGAATCTCCTCGAACTCAACAAACGCAACGGAGCAGTAAGAAAAAAGAAAAAAACAAAATATTTGAGTGAGAAATCAGCGCCCTTTTTTGTCCAGCTGCCAATCAAAGCGACCTAATAAATTATCGCATCATTGTGTGGGAGCGTTGCATCGCGATTGATTTCGCTCGGGTGGGAGGTATGTAACGAACCCCAAATTTGTGTGTGTGTGCTCCTTTCACGATGGCGGAAAAGCGAGTGACAAAAAGTGTTGATCACACGATCGTTACTTTGACGGGCCGCGTAGACGTCTTAACCACAAAACCACACCACCGTGTGTATCTATTGTTGCGAACCCGCTGGAAGCATTCCTGAGCATGCATGAAAAGTTGTGGCGGAAACACCTCACCTTAATCCTCCGCCTGATTGTTGGCAGGAGCAGGCGTTCTCAAAAGTGCATCTCATGCTCGATTCATTTATAATATTTTTCACAGAGCAATTTCCACCATCATTAGGCGGATACAGTGCGTAACAAAACACAACAATCACGTGTGTGAGATAAAAAAGCAAAAAGTAAAACAATTAATTTGTGTAAATTTCACATTCTTCCCAAACTTCTATAACGTGAGAGAATGGGAAAAATCATCGGCCATCCAGAGAATGTATAAAAATGTATTATACTGTCTTGAGTGAAAAAGGTAAAATATTTAACGATTATAGAAAGATGCATATTTGAATTTATCTCTTTTGGTTATCACGTTTGGTTTTGGTTTGGTATCATATTTGGTTTGCTTATATATTAAAGTTTTTTGTTCGAAATAGCAAGCCATAGTTTGATTACGTTACGTACTGTAAGTCTCCCCGCTGGCTTAAAGGTTGACGGATGTGTGAGCCGATCACAGGCTGCTTGTGAGTACATCTTCTAGTCTTTGCGGCAGTAGACGGGGAGGACGAAAAAAAGTAGTTCTTTTCAGATCCATAATGATCTGCTCCGTTACCGTGGGTGCTATTTGAAACCACAATTATCTGCTTCACCGTAGGCGGCTTGTGGTTCAAACTGCTCCATAATGACGTTCATCCTAACACTCTCGCATACATGCTGAAAACGGACCCACTCTGGCTGCTGTAGGTAGAAGCAATAGTCTAAGAAGGCTCCCAACAGGCTGTGCGGAGCTAAGTTTCGCAACTTTGCACCACCTTTGCAGCAGACAATGTGGCACAGACCGCCATGGCTTCCGTGCGGAGGCAACAAAGCAACGGCAACAAACGACGTGCCGTCGTGTGAGACATTTTAAGTCGAGCTCAGGCGCGCGCGCGCGCGCTCGCGTGCGTTCCCGCTCTCTCATCCTCAACGCGATGATGAAGAGATGATACGCTTTTTCGGTGACCATCCCGACCGGGCCGGGTCGGAAACACTCGCAGGGGCCTCCGAACCGGACCACATACCGACAGAGGTCGCCTTCGGGGGCGGCCGGGTCTGTCCGTTGTGAGAAGACCTCCGAAGTTGCCGAAGCTTGGGACGGCCGCCCCTATTGTTCGAAACTGTTGTTAATATAATTAACACCCGCTGTGTAACATGTCTATTGCGATGAATATAAATAACGCATCGGCATCTTTCAAATCGGCGTGACGGCCAGGATGGGATGGGAAGCGAGCGGCGCTGCCTGATGAGCCCGATCGAGGCGCATCGAAGCGGATTCATATATCGTTTTGTTTCGCTTTTATTTCATATCATTTTTTCCCCTCCACACCCGGTTCGGGTTCTGGTTTATTTCTCCCTTCTCGATGGTTTTTGTTTCGTTATTTTATTCAATATTCTTGCTCACTTTCTTGCGCCTGTCATTGAATTACCCGTTGGGAAGGGAAAGAAAAATGCTTACGAAAAGAATCGAAGAAAGCGGAACTGATTCGAACTAATCGGGCGGGAAGGAAATAAAACCGTCCGTATGCCATTCAGCAGGCGAACGGAACGCATCCTTCGCGCGGGGAATCGATGCTCTCGGGAGGGCGCTGAAAGTAAAGAATGGAATGCAACGGGATCTCGATGTTGAAAGATGAATGAAAGAGGAGACAGTATCCGTATGTGATGGGTTTATAAATGCACCAATAAGACAATTTTTTTAAGATCGTTTGAAAGCAGAACACATGAGAATGACAATAACGAAAATAAAAAAAACAACCAACATTTTATTTAGACGTAGAAAGTTTAGGCCATTTGCTGAAAACTAATATAGGAATCATTTTGATTCATCTTGAGTTCCGGTTTGCTTAAAAGCGAAAGAAATAAAAAAATATCAATAGTTTTTCGGAGAAACTCGCGAAACTCACAATCAGCTTAATAAATTTGGTTTATACTTATCACAATTTTCATAGGCAGAAGGCAGAAGTAACAAGTCTCAGATGGTAATTTTCTAATTAACTATACAAAGTATACAAATAGTATAATAAAAAAAACATTAAAAATGCAAACTGAATTCAAAGTTATTAATTTTATTCTTTTTGACGATAATTTTTAGAGAAGGATACAACTGTCTTAAGGATTCTCGAATATTACCATTTGTCAGCCAAAATGCGAATATCGAATAATATTTTAATATGATTTCATCACTCCATTCCGAGCTTCCCTTTTTCCATGCTTGCACCGCGCACCCGGCAACCGATATAAAACATGCTAAAAGGGTCAACCGCTGGTTACCCTCGCAGTGCCTGGCCGATCTCGCCGATCGGAAACACGGCCGTTCACAGGGTGCCCGGTGCCCGGTGATCTAATCGATTACCGTAAAGGGGTTTAACATTTTTAAGGCCTGCTCTGCCCGGTTCGCCATCGCTTAATGGATGTTTTATACTCGAAACATACATCGAAAGCTACTCTCTCGCCAGCTACCCGCCATAAAAATGCTGTAAACACCCCTTACCCCCTTCACGCAGTCAGCGTCAGTGCACGTCACACACGCGATGCGCTGCGGCCAGAAGAAGAAACAGCAGCACCAGCAGCGAGGTTTTAGATAAAGCTGAGAGCGGATCGCCGGTGGTGCAAGATGGCATAAGGGGGGCGAGTAGAGGAAGGGTCAAATAATGCACTCCACGGCCGTTACGACGTGCATATGAGTGTGTTTGATGGTTGAAAAATCATCTCAGCTCGACTCTCCCGGCGTTTTGTTTTTTTTTGTTTTTGCTTTGCTTCTCGTTTCCTTGTCTCCGGTTAGGTTTATCACGTACATCCAACATACCTATCGTTCCGTGGCCCGGAAATTACCTTTTACTAGTCTCGTTCTCGATCGTTCCGGGGTGAAGTGTGGCCAAGGAAACATGGCGTGGTGGCACGTCTTGAGCATGTCGTACCGGTCTGATGGATTTATGACACGATATGAGCAGCTCGTTGTCTCGTTATCCTCTCTCCCTCTGGAGCCAGAGTGTAGGAGTGTTTTTTGTGCGCGTTCTCGAACACTTAGACAAACTAGAACCGTACACTGCTCGTTGTGACTCGTACGGTGGGGAAATGAATGCTACGATTGTGCACCGTGACGATGCTCATGTTTAGACCGTCACCGAGCACCGGGAAAGTGAAAGTGATCGGTAGTCGTTTGGCTACCGAAACCAAGCCGTATGGTGGAAGATCCGCTTCGAGTCGAACCCGAGCGTCCGCTCGATGTCATCCAGCAACCGATTAAAGATCCATAATTTTTAACGAGCCGAAATTGAGCATTAAACGGTGCTGCTTTCGGTAGGAGCTGTGGGAAGTGGGGGCTGTGAATCGCTTCGTTTATTTTAACTACCAATAAATCTTCAAACCGAAATGGAAGAGTACTTCCACTGCTTGATCGACCGTAGCCTTGGGTTAGTGTCTTTCGGTATGTTCCTTCCTCAAGCTTTCCGTATCGTATTTTGTGAAATAAAACGGAATTTAAAAATTGCATTATTAAAAACCGAAGAACAGCATTGGCTTGTGCATTATACAACGCGTGTGTTTAAGCTAAACTGACCTTAAAAAACATAAAACGATTGATAAATATTCTGAAAAACACACCCGCCCATCACATACGAGCGCATCCAAAAAAGGCATTCAAAAAAGATTGCCGTGCAATGTTTGTTTTTTAGTATCAATTTCGTTCAGTACTGCCACAAAAACCAGAAGATCAACCAATTTCGAATCAAAAACCGTGATTCCGAATGCGAAACAGCGGTGGACAGTGCGCAAAAACATCAATCGGTCGATGGGATTTTTCATCTCCTATTCGAGATGGAAAAGCACAATGATAAAACAAGTCCATGAGAAGGGCAAATCCAACCAAACAGAGTCCAGAGATCGGATCAACCCTCACGTTGTGCGCTAAGTGCATCCTGGATCAGCAACGAAAAATCCATTTCCGTGGCCGGGATGCACCTGAGTGGTAAGGTTTGAGGGTGAAAAAAATCACACACAAATAAAGCCAGTCCAAACAAAAACTGAACGAGCATCGATCGGAGAAAACGCTTCCCGTTCCGCCAGGGGACCAGGTGGTGCAGCAAAAGGGTGGAGTCGGTTCGAATCTGCTGTGGCCGATCGGTCATCGGATGGCTCTACCGGAATATTTGTCGTCCGCAAACATCCTGTTGTGTCCTGTGCGTTGTGAGCGCTCGCATGTCCATTTGCGGGATCTGTTTTTGCCCCGGTCCGGCTCAGGATAATGACGGCACGGTCCGTCGGTGTGTCCCCGAGGACTCCGTGGGTGCAATAAGCAGAAGGCAAGGGCGAAAATATGTCTGCCGTTTTGGTAAGGCAAGAAAAACAAAAACGTTTATAAAATCAAAATCACATGGTCAAAGCGGAGGTTTGTTTGTTTTTTGTCTTGCTGCATTCAGTGATGTCCAGAGATCGAAATGAGAGACGATAAAAAAAACTCCAAATCCTCGTTGCACTAAATTGACGCAGAAACGGGTTAAAAATGCCCAAACAGATCGGAAGAAAAAATAACCGAATGAAAAAATGTATCACTCAAGATCACCACGGCCAGGTTTTTAGTCTCATTATTTTCTCGTCCCGCCGTGATTTCCAGTGCGAGCTAATGTGGTTTATTTTCTTGTTGGCAAGCAAGGACAAACCAAAACTTAAAAAAAAACTACGTGCACACACAGAGTCACCTTAAAAAGTCATTCGGGAGTTTTTGGCGGGAGTCGGCAATAAAAACCAACAGAGAGCAAGAATAAAAAATCCCACCAAGATGCCAAGGGGCCCCCGCACCAGTACAATGAATCAAACCGAACCGAAAATGAGGCCCACTTGTGTCTGTTGTTTTTCTGCCTGCCAAGTATGAGAAAATTGCCACCGAAAAACGGTCGTCGGATGGGATGAGGAGCATTCCTTACGGATTGTGAATTAATTTTTGTCAGAATCTGATGTCTCGCGGTATGCTGCACGGTTGCGTGAAGATTATGGTAGACGAAAAAAAAAACTCGTCGACCAGCACCGGGGCAGTGTCCTCCCAGAGCGTAAGATATATTACGATGAACAAAGGACGTGGCGCAAAAGATGGTGGAGGTGAAGTATATTTTAGCTATGTCAGAAGCTTTTGTTTCGCATCGCTCAAGCTTCGCGATCGCCTGTGGGATAAATCTCGAGCAGAATGTGAATGTTGGAATCTTTTTTTTTTATTCTCCACTCATGCCTCTGAGGACATCTTGTGAAAACACGCCGGAAAACATCGGGAATGTTTCATAAAAAAGTGGAGCAATTTTTTGTTGGCTCTGTTACTACTGTTGCGCTTGATGCAGAACCGATGGGAACAGGCGCGTCGTCGGGAGCAAAAAATGAGCAGCTTGGCTGAGAATATTTCTTTCACATATTTTGATTGACATTGTCTGAAGCTTGGTGATTTCGTTGATTTCGTTGAAGATGAATGAAATACTGTAGGTTTATACATTAAGTAAATTTTGTGTCCTAGTTAAGAAACCTGAAGCTGGTTGAACTAGATTACTAGAAAGCAACTTAATGACTAGAAAGAAGCTTACATCAGACAAAATTCTATTTACCTTATATTAACATTCCCGATATATTCAAGAAATAATGTTTTACATCTTTTTAAAAACAAACTAAACTCACTAAACTTGTAGTTAATGTGTAGAATTTATGGATAGACGATTTCAAATCGACTTGTAGTTTATCTCCACGATAAGTTCTTTAATGTTGATTTATCTCCACTTTAACAATTAAGCGCTGTAAATTATTGTTCAGCTTCGGTGACTTAATGGTAAGTTAAGACATTTTACAGACTATTTTACAAATTATTATGAATAATAGTTGCTTGCAATATCTTTGAAGCTATCCTGAAGCAACGTTGCAAAGAAGTTAACAACATAAAAAATTTTGTTTAAATACAAAGAAATAATCGAATAGAGTATAAATAAAATAAAAATAGAACTCATATTCGGACATACATTCTTAACGTTTTTGTTCTTTTTTCTAATGAATTAAATAGTGTGAATTTAAGCTTTACCACAAATAAATGAAACCAAGGCTTTCTCTATTCGTTAAATTTTCTCTTTCGCTTAACAAACTATTTGAAAGACGTATGTGCTGAACATCGAAGCTAGATCTTTTAAGGGATGTTGGGAAATATATAAATACATTGTTTCAAAGCAGTTTGTAGTTCTAAATGCATCCATTGTCGTTTTTCTTCAAAAGTACATATGTAAACAGCCACCGACCTATATATCGACGCAAAAGCGGCACCTTTGCAAACCGATGTTTGCAAGATGTCCACCCAAAGTTCAAGGTTGACCGATTTGGCCCCAAAAATAGAAAACATGTACCTGCCTGCCGGAAGACCGGAAGACAACTCCATTGCTCCGGTGTACCACTTGGCTTCGCTATATGAACGCGCCGAGAAGGGTAACCGGGCGGACGGACGACGGAGGCCCAGTGTAAATAAATTTAACGTCACGCGCACTGACACGCAGCGAAGTGGAGGGTAAACATTACCCGAGAACTCACATAAAACTCACATGGCATACAACCACACACACGCTACGAGGCCGTCTGGTAATGTGGTGGAAGAAGGTGCGTTTTATATATTAATAATTCTCCGGCATCACAGCAGCACGGAGATAAGACGCATGGCTGGGGCACGGAATGGAAAGCAAAGAGATAAAGATCTTATAATCATTCCCGTCCGACAACCCAACGCAAGGTAGCACGATAAGACGGTTCCTCCGTCCAGGCCAGGGATCCTTCACATCTCACACGATCGAGCGGCTCTTTCCAGCCGTCAGCAGCAGCACGAATGCGATGGACGTCTTGGCGACACGCAGAATCGATCGCAACCCCACCATGGCCAGTGCAGTGAAAAAAGTGCCAATGATTGTGCGAATGAGGCTTTGCGTTTGCTCGATACAGGTAGCGCTGAGTGCGTTTCGGTGTGGTGTGCACACGATTCGGATTGAAAGTGATACAGTGATAAAAGTGCCTATCTACTACCGCGATATGGTGGAATGGTGGACAAATTAAAGCCCAAAGATGATGAAAAAAATAGCCCACAAACAATCAAAAAGTGATTTTATTCCCACGGTCGCAGTTTCCGATCATTGTTGGGCGGCCTATTCGTGCGACACACATCGAACGAACTAAAGCAACGCAACGATGGGGAAAAATCCCAAAATCTAGCAGATACGATACATGGCAAGATGGATTCAGTTTCCATTTTTTCTGTGTGGTGATTGCCGTGCCAGTTCGATAAGCGATTTCGCAATCGCACCTAAAATTCCCAACTGCCAGCAGACCTTCGATGCGCCCATTAAAAATGCTTGCACGTTCGGAGTCAACCAACACTCTACAGGCGCTTATCTGGATGGCACTGCTCTCGATCCGTTCCGTTCCGATCTCCTCTATGGCTTAATTTCGAAACGTGTGCAAAAACAAAGCGGTGAAGAAAAATATGCGTTTTTTTCTCTATCCTATCGTGCACTAATAGTATTGGGTGTGCAACTAAAAATCGACTGTTTTGGTTAGTCCTAGAAAATAGTACAATATTAGGCAAATATTTTTTAAAGTGTTGATAACACACTTACTCAAAATACAAATTAATACAACATTAATACAAATAATTTTATTTTTGATGTTGTTGTTGCTACAGCTATTTAATCTCGATGTTGTCAGTCGATCGTCAATTTCAATTAATTTTAGCCAATGTTCATAGCATAAATGAGGAGATTGCTGTTTTTATGAGCTTATCTTCACGACAAAATGCCTACGACATGATGAAAGCTGATAAAAAGGTTAAGGTAAAGGTCTTCATTTTTTCTTTTTTTTTCTTATAACTAACTGGAGGATACATCCTCCTATCTCAGATGAACTTATGTTATTCTAAACTATATACAGAGGCTTACTAATTCTTTTTGTACCAATCGACTTTTCTGAGTTATAAGACAATTACAATTATAATTATAAAATTACAAACTGAATGAGACAAACGAGAATGAACCTGACGTGTTATACTGGATAAAACATTAACCATCCAATGTTGGATTTTATAATAAGCCTCCACTTGATTAAAGCTGCTTTTGAAACGTCAACATAAACCACCATTCTGGCCTTCGATTATCCCAACAGTACGGGAAACATTTTGATATTCTACTCCGTGCAACAATGTTACGCAAAATCTTCCTTATTCGTTTGCATGCGAAACGGCAGCGAAGAAAACTTGTCCGTCACTGTTTCCCGGACCATTTCATTTCTTAAT
This sequence comes from Anopheles farauti, assembly GCA_000473445.2. Taxonomy (NCBI): domain Eukaryota; kingdom Metazoa; phylum Arthropoda; class Insecta; order Diptera; family Culicidae; genus Anopheles; species Anopheles farauti. The sequence continues at coordinate 9,184,101 of KI915042.1, forward strand.
CTCCGCTCCGAACCATTATCTCGCACCGGCCGGTTGGCGATGTCGATAGCCGTTTAGTGTTTTATTTCACGGTTTTGTTTTCCATCCCGGTCGCGCATTCTAATTTTCCTGCCGTCTGCCGTCCTGGCACCGCACCGCTACATCCTTCGGCGTCGCCACTTGCTCCCTTCCCGGAGGGCGGATCGCGATGTGGTCAGTGTAGATTTTCAACTCACCATCGGAGTCTTCGACGGGCACCAAAAGCACACACAAAAGCTGGCGATTATTTTGTACCGTGCATGCACATGAGCGTGCTCGCCGGCGTGCGCGCGCCTTCCCGTACATATGTGTGCGTGCGAAGGCTTCCAGCATCCGTCACGAAGCAACACAAGAAAAAAAACAGCCAAACAAGCCGCAAAAAAGAAGCAAACGAAAAAAAAACAACGAAATTCGCGTTCACATGTATATATATATTTTTCGCTTCATATTAATATTCGCAAAACCTCGGCTCATCGGCTTCAATTTCGGTGCCTTTCCTTTGGCCTATCTTGGCCTTCGGCGGTCCGGCCGGCTTAATACCCGCCCGCCCGTGGGAACCGCGGCTTTCCGGTGCCGGAGACGCAGACGGCACCGGAGGCCGGCTTGCGGTAGCAGAATTTTAATTCCAACTTACTCTCTTTCATCTCCCGCCGCGTTTCGGCGGCTCGTTTCGCGAACGAGGGAGGACCGGGCGCAAATGGGCGCAGTGGGCTGTACCACCCGCCCCATTCATAGTGTCACCGTTCGGGCGGCTGGTTCGTTTCGCTAGCGTGTGTCGTGCAATGTCGTGAAAATTGTGGTAAAGATGGACGATTTTCCCAAATCGAACTTTTTTTCTCTGTGTGTATTTTTATTTGTTTTTTACGTAGAAGGATAATTAACACCGTAAATCTGTAGTGAGCGCGTACGCAAACGAGTGGTGGTGGTGTGAACGAGAAAGCAGCCCTTCCTCACGCCCACACACACTCACACACACACATACACACACCCCTCCATCCGCGATACTCCCACACCCCTCCCGCGGGCGGTGAGATGAAAGGAAATCCGCGCGCGCAGTAACCTTTTAAAATATATATCATTTGCAACGGTGTGTGGTAGAAGTGTTCTTCTCATCCTCCTTCCCTTTCCCTTCCCTCCTTCCTTTCCTTCCCCTTCTCCTCGCACATATGTGTGCGTAGTCTGATGTTTCGACCGTCCTGTGTGTGTGTGTGTGTTTGTACGTGTAAAGCTGCGCGTGAGTGTGTTTGGAGGTTTTGTTTTTAGTTTTTTATTGCTTTTAATTTCATTTCATTCAACCGCTCAGCAGCGGCAGCAACCACACTCACACACTGGGTTTGGATGGTTTTTTTTGTTTACATTTGCTGCCCAACAATCTAGCTGTTGCTCCTTTTCCGTGCCGCACACATATACACTCCCGTTTCGCACACCTGTATCGGGGTGGATGTGCTCCCCTTTGGAGGTGTACTTTTTTTTTGTTTTGTTTTTCGTGCGCAGATTCGCGAACCGAGGGTTGATGAAACACCCTTGCGAAGGGGGGGGGGGGGAAGAGGAGCTGGGACGAGCGGTAAGTGTGGCGGGTATGGGGAGGAGGGATCGCGAGGAGGGAGCTAATGTGCGCGCTTGTTCCTCGCATCGCGCAAACCATCTTTACCAGTCTCCGTTCTGCCGCGTGTTGGTCTTGCGCGTTTGCCGCTACGTAAGAGAACAATACGGCATGTGTGTACGTGTGTGAGTGATTGTGCACGTATGTGTACGCGAGTGTGAGTGAGTGTGTGTGTGTGTGTTGGTGCGGAGTGTACGTGTGCCACCCGCTAACCACTTCACCCGCGTGCAGTGGCCCCTTCCCCGGCGGTTCGATTTTGAATATCGTGCGGTTCGGCCGCTCGTGAGTTTCGGAGCCGAAAACCGATCCGGCCCCGGAGTTGCTGCAGTTGAATTTTGCGCTCGTACCATTCTGCGCAGTCGCCTTGCGCCACCGGGCAGGAGGTTCCGTTTTGCGTGCGTGCGTGAAGCACAACCCGCGTGAAAAGCCGATGGCAGTTGCCAAAGTGCGATCGCACGAGTCTGATCGAGTGAGATAAGTTTCCGGCGGTTGCGAGTGGGAAAGGATAACGGCGTGCGGCACCATGTGCAGTGAGTTGATCCGCGTGCAGTACGTCCATGTGCCAACCTGAATATTGGTCCACTTTGTCACCGCAGAAGGTGAGACGCATTAGTCAGAGGGGGAGGTGGAGCAGAAGATCGGAAACGAAAAACCAACCGGAAAGTGAGTGCAGTGAAGTTTTATGCTCCGTTCTCCGTTCACAGAGCGGCGTGAGCTGGTCGTCTCAGGCAACGAACATCCACACGACAATGTGAACCTCAGAAGCTAGTGCGTTTGTGTGTGTGTGTGCGCGTGTGTGCGAGAGAGCGTGTGTTTGCTAAGAGGGAGGGTGGGAGCACCTTTAAGTGTTTTGGGTGGAGCGGCCGGTGGAGGCGGTGTGAACCATTTCCGGAACACCGGAGTGTGTTGAGCGATTACAGGCACCACCGCCCGCCCGAGTGAGTGTCGTGATTTTGTTTGCCAAACCAGGGAGTGTACATCCGTGCCGTGTTGACAGAGTGTTCGTGTGTGCGTGTGTGCGTGTGTGTGTGTTGCTGTGTGAACTCTTTCCGGCGATACCGCCTCCATTCCCTCCAGCAAGCTTCAAATATCCGGACTAAACGTCGGCATCCGGGGAACGGACGTTATAAGTATGCGTTTGGTACTGATCGTGATCTACCTGATACTGATCATGCCCATCACCGGCCTGTGGAGGTAAGTGTCCAGCACGGGGTAATTATCTGCAATAAAGTTGCACAAATAGAAAAAAATAAATGTGTGTCAACGGGTTCTCACCTGTGAAAAACTTATCGACGAGCGAAGGCCGTCAAATTGCGGCATCGTTACGAACCGTGTCGCTTCATTGGGTGCGCAAAAAAGTTTGCAGCTCAATAATAAAAACTTATTGTTGATCAGCTTTTAATTACAGAAAATAGAAAAGGCGGGTTTAAAGAAATTTATACAAAACAAATGTTTGGTTTTCTCTTTGAAACCAAGATTTTATCTATTCATTCCAATTAGTTTTATAAATAACTATAAATTAAGTTATTTTCACACTGTTGTAACTCTTCATATGCTTTAAAATTTTATGTAAATTTTTAATCAGTTCGCCTTTAAGAACACAGCAAGGAATTGATGGCAGCGTCTGATTGGCATTTTTGACCTTTTTCACTAGCAGGAGTCAAATAATGTCAAATTAAAACTTTCTAATAGTCAGCGCTTTAGTGGTGGATAAGGAAAAAGGTTCAAACTAGTAAAATTCAATTGTTTGTTGCATTTTTATTTAGTTTTGTGTTTAAAGAAGGAATTACTCACTGAATTACACATTCAAAAGTTTTATCAAAAAACTTAAGCTAGGAATAATGTTCCAACAAATCCATCCCAACATTAATTTAAAAGGATTAAAAATGACTAAAAATCATTTGAATACAACATGGTAGATTTCAGTTTACTATAAAATATTGCTTCAGAAGGACAAACACGAGCAAGTTTTTCCTTGAACTTAAACTGTACGGTAAACGAAAACCACTATAACGATACGATCGAACTTTTCGTCCAATCTAATAGTGTTGCATCCATTTGCAGCCACTTGACCCTCGCTCCATTGCAGCCCGTTAACGATGCCACTAGGCCCATTCTCATCAGCGGCGAGACCCATTAGGGGTGAAACCCGGGCCAGCACCCGAGGTCCATTTTAAACGCTCGGCGACACTAAAATTCAAGCGCTTAAATTATGAACCTCCAATCTCGGCGCGTTTGGGTTTTAACGATGGCAAACGCTTTTTGAGCGTACGCCAACAGTGCCGGCAAAATGGAGAGGATAAACCGTGGTGTCTCCCATCGTCCGGCTACTTCCCCCTCAGGGATAGTTTGGGAGAGGGGAGCGGGAGGGTGCGGGGAGGGGAAGACCGAATCAATAAATTATTTGCATCTGTTGGCATCGCGGGCACTCGTGTGTGTTTCAAGATGCTGCTCGAATGTGCGCGGCAGGCTGCATCGATATGCATTCAACACTTTATCTTAATAATTTCATAATTAACTCGGGCTCCGGGATGGAAAACGATCGTGAGGCCAATCGGTGTGTATGGCTGTAAATGTGTGTATGTGTGTTTTTTTGCTTCATTTACTCCTTCTTGGGTGGAAAAGATTGTTTCTTTTTTTATGGCTTATTTCTTCCGCAATTCGCAACGTGTGTACGAGATGCGAGAGATCGAGGTGTGTTGTGGGCCTGCAGCAGATGCAGCAGCAGCAGCAGCACCTCCAGCGGCTGGCTATTAATATGCTACACTGTTGCAAACAAACTAGTGTCGAACGGTCAGCGATGCGATTGCGGGCGGTGAGGCGAGGTGAGGTGAAAGATCAGTTTCATCAGGGGTTTGGTCGGCGCAAGGACGCGGTACCGCCGCGGGCAAGTAGTAGCCAGCGCCAATCACGCTCGTAAAGACGGCCGTGGAAGCGGTTCGTGGGGAGAGATATGATTACGACAAACGGCCGCTGAGCAGCCATTAAATGCATCCTTAATTACATTTACGCTTTTAGAAACGATTATAAATATTATAAACTGCCCCTCATTATATCATTAGCGATGATGTTGTGATAAGCGGTCGCCCTAGTATAGAGGAGGACCAACAGGGAGGAGGCAGGCTTGTTTCTCGCCTTCCGATGCCGTGGGCCCTTGATGGGAAGACGTCCCCAAGATGGGAAGATCACGATCGCTCGGACGTTAAACGTTCCGCTCGAAGGCAGGCAGGCAGGCAGGCAACAGCAACAGGCTAATGGACCGCACCAGCTCTAGTTGCAAAGCCTTCTGCCTAGCACTTCATATCACAAGTTTACACTTACGTTGCGTGAGCGACAGATGACACGCTGCCCGTTTTACGTCGCAGCCGGCTAGATACGTGGCCGGCCCGGTGTCACCGGTGGAAGCGGAAAGCGCGAGATTGGGAAGATGTATCTTGATAAGCAATATCGCAATTTGATGAGTATTACGGTTGTGTACGGTTAGATATGGTTGTAACCAGAGTGGGGAGAAGAAGAGGGGTAGTTACGGGAGGAAACAAACAACCCGTAACCGGAGAGCCTACGATCGCATCGTATAACCGGAGCCGTCTGAAGGAGTCGCTGATCTGAATCAAACACAGCGCGCCGTTCCGTTCGCAATCGCTTGCGAACGATCTCGATCTCGCCCGTACTCTCAGCAGCTACAGTTGCCAGCGTGGAACCATCCTCCCATAAGTGGGGCTGGAGTGAGATGATCCCATAAGAAATTCGTTTCACGCATCCGCAGCATAACGACGGGCACGTTTCGGGCGGTCGGGCGCGAGCGACCGAGGCAAATATCAAAAATTTTGTGGACGCACCACTCTCGAGACGCCACCGCGATGACGCGTTTCGATGACCGCCGACCGCGGGCGTGCAGACAAACCCAGAGGTCATACTTGAAATGCTGGACCAGCGTTTGGCGACACACGCTCGCACTGCCCGAAACCGAGATACCGCGGATCTCGCACGGGTTATCTAAATCTTTACGATGTTGAACCCGAAACCTTCGGCCGTCTTCGCCGAAGCCGCTTAGAAGCCCGTCCAGCATTCCACCTCGCAGGGCACATCGCGGGAGGAGGTACGTTGAGATGAGGGTCGACACAAATCCGGCGGCGACGGCGGCGCTGCTCAACTCCAGCGCCAGCATTCCAGCACGGTTTCGGAGCGAAAGTGCGTCCACGGTGGCAATGCAGCGTTCCGGCGAACTAACTAAGCCCCGGGTAAATGCTAATTTCGTTCGCCGAATGTCTCATTCCAGGCCGGATTTTGAACCTCGCGTCAGCACGCGCTTATCGCGCTGATCCTGGCGGTTGCCGAAAATGTGACACGCGGTACGGTGAAGCATGGAACAGGTTAATCGTTTCGAAAAAAGAGCTTTATCAGCGCCCGCTGTTGACAATGTGCGATAAATGAAACAGGAGTTTGCATTTATTCGGGTGCTATTGGAACGACTGTGGTGGTGCCTGCGAGCGATGTCAGCTTCTATGCTTCTTAATTGTTTAGTTGTCCTTGATGTAATAATAATGAGTTTTTTATAAATATGTCATTTATACTGGAGATGCCAGGAGAAGTTTCCTGGAATGTCTATAGTTTAAAACTGACTGAAAGCATATTCCAGTAATAATACCCAACGTTAAATTGTATTGTAGATGTTTAGCCCGCAAAATGATGAAAAAAATCTCCGATATGTAAACAAGTGAACCAAACTTGTAGATATGCATGATGGATCTTACTAATAATTTTTTTTACTGAATAATTGATGATTGAAGTATCTAACAAAAATCCAACAAATTTGTATTGCTAGCCCCTTTGTCGGAACTTATTTTTTTATTAAAGGGCGTGGTAAAAACTTGTTGTAAACTTGAATTGTACTTAATGTACAAAAATTGATATAACATGATTACGTTTAACGGTTTTTATCATCTTCATGTCCGAAATGTTCCGGTGTAGTAGCAGTTGGAAATATTTCCAAAAACTAATGTTTAAAAAAATGCAAGCATCCATTTTGTGAATCATATAAATGAAGCATCCATGTTGTATGTACCACCTGACAACCTACGGTGGAAACCCGAAGTAGAAAACGACAGCAACATATTCGGAAAACCACACCCAAATCTAGTAACCATTTTGATTTGATCATCTTTCATCCCGTACGACATGGTGCATCTTCTTACGATGCACTCGGTTGCACAGATGCGTATCCTTTACCTTTTACCTTTTACATCAGCGCCAGCAAAAGCGAACGCTCCCAAACTGTCCAGCCCGTGCAAAAATAATCGGCCGTGACAGCGTCAATCGTCTACGATTACACGTTGATGACAATTTTTTATTTGTGTGTGTGAGTGATGTTTGCCCTGCCAAACGGAGCGCCAATACGGTTTGCAAAGCGAAAGGGATACTCCCATTGGTATGGGCGATTCGAAATCGGATACTTTTCCCAGTGCGCTTTTGGGTAGCGATACCGGCCTCCACTCGATGACAAGGATCGAGGATCCGCTGGCAACGCCGGCAGCGTAAAAGCGGAACGGAACCGATATCCTTGAGAACGGTTCGACCGCCTTCGATCGGGGGCCGCCGCCAATCATGTCGAAAAGTCATAGTTTGAGGGGTATATTATCCGAACGGCCGACACGGGATGCCGATGGGATCATCGAGTTTGGCTCACCTCGCCGGTAAATTCGTAACCCATACGGCTCAACCTGCCAACCTCTGTGAAGTGGCGTATGGTGGCAGATGCCAATGGAAGCGGGCCCTCCGGATCGATCACTGTTTATACTCGGGTACGTTTCGGTGCTGTTACAATGTTTACATTGAATAATACGCTCGCCGGTGCCGGAGAGTCATCGGCACCCGGTCGTCGAGGCATTACGCATCGACTCCGAATGGCGTACCGCTGCGATAATTAGCTTCATTAGCGGCGTTTGGATCAACTCATTAGCCGGGAGTCGGCCGATCGCTATTGATTATTTCATTTCCTACCTCAATCGGGTTGCCCGAAGAGGAGGCCCTCGAGAGATGCAGAAGCAAGGGAGGTCGGGGTTGGGGTTTAATTGCGAGTATTTCGCCTGCCCGATGAAATGCGTCACACAGTGTTTTTTGCGATTTTTTTTATGCTGCCTCACCGCTTCATGCTCGGGTCTGACTGCAAAAGTCCTCCGTCTAGGGTGCATCCGCTGTACTGGGCGATGCTGTCAATCTTCAGCCCCGGCCCCTTGATGCACCTGTAGCGTGGGGTTTCCCGCACCGCGGGTTTCCGAGTTTAGCTTTGAAAAGCTACACCCTGACCCCTGTCCGCTGTGTGTGCGTGTGTGCTTTTGTTTGTTGCGAGAAGAGAGAATGTGCACGTTAAACAGCGAAGACACGGCAGCAGTAACGTTAAAAAAATGAGAAAAAACAGCGCCTTTCAACCCGAGGGTGACAGGACCATCCCACCCGGTGACAACGATGACCCCGAAAGGATCCCGATTTCCTGCGGCACCCACTTGACTGAAGGAGTCAAATGTTTGATGATTTTGTTACACTACCTTTCCCCGTGCCTTTCCTTTGCCCGGATCCCTCGAGTGGGCTCGACGATGACAACGACGACGACGACGAGGAGGAGGAGAAAAAACAAACTACTTCAATATTTTCAAGATGACGGGCGAATAAATAGGCAAGCATCTTCAGATGCACTCCGTTCGCCCGGTGTTCTCCTTCAGATGAGCGGCGCATACGGGCGGCCCGAACGGTTTCGGCCCACCGTATGCACAACGGAGAGCTATTTATGCTGGCGGCTTCGCGTCATGTTGTATTTGCTCAAGCTTGAATGCATTCCTGTCCCTCCGTTTGCTCCCAAAAGCTCCGCTGGGTCGCAAAAGCAAACGCACCTAGGAGAGGTTGAGGTAAAAAAAAGCTATGTGGATATTGTGGGTTAAAATGATTTTTTTTTCGCCTTTTTGTTTTCCGCACAGGGTCCTGCCTTTCTTTCTCTTTCTCTCCGCACCCGCTATCCCACCCTCGTAAATCCGTACACCATGTCGCATCAAAGCAAAGTGTGACGTTTTTCCGCTTCGCTGGTCCTGAAAGCGTGTCTATTTGCGGGTTCTTTTCATTCCATTCCGTTGACTCGTTGCTGTTGACGCGGTTCGGGACCCACGGGGTTGGGTGAAATATTGATCTTTTATCTCCGGGGTCCGGGGTCCCACCAGGCGGCACACTTGGAGTTGATTAAGCGGATCATCACGTACAAACAGCCGTCGCTGGCCGGGCGCACTCGTTGTGAAGGAGGTGGGCTTGTGGGAGCGTGGGGAAGCACGATGTTGTCGGTGCGGTGGCGGTCGGGGCTTTATGTCGTTTTAATTTACGATGATTTAACAAGCACCCAAAGGGAATAGGAACACACATACACCCGTTGGCTCGTTTCGACCGTCGGTTAATGAACATTTCGGTTACATGACAACGTAATACACTCGAGACCTCGAGATCACCTAGGGACGTTGGTAAGAAGTGAGGTGGATAAATCCGTTGCGAAACTTTAACTCATACGTGATCCATTTGCTGAAAAACTATAAGATATGGATTCATTTTCCTTTCAAAAATAAAACATTGGCTTGATAAATGATAAATTTTGATAAATGATCATAAATCTATTGTCATAGAGTGTGAAGAAATACTTCAAAGCTGATTAAGTTTTATATTAATCACAATATGATTTTAGTTTCCAAAAGTATTCGATAATGAGAACGCTTTCGAACTTAGAATGCAAAAGAAAAATTTACAAAAATACATATGCTTTCCAATTGCTTACTTTTTGCTCATTCGCTGCACAGCGCTACCGCTACCTGTCATAGCTACCTCAAAAACAAATTTAAGATTATATTTTACATCTAATGTTGCTGTCCTCTATTTGACATGTTACTCAATTCGTGTGGTGCTGTTGATAGGAAAATATTTTGAAGTAGAACACTTAAAATTTGCTTATAAACATCAGATGGGAGAAAGGAAACATTGTACTTGTTGTTTTTTATGGAGAAAATAGGATGAAGATCATTTTCATAAAACATAAATAATTACATTAAGTTACTTTTTCAATTCAAAACTTATATTATTATTGACGTTTTACATAAAGCTTAATAAAATACGCGATATTTCTATAGTGCAATGTCAGAAATTGAGATACTTTGCGATTTGAATACTTTATTTTTAATAAAATGTAGAAATTTTTTTAATAATACACGACTTTGGAGTAATAAATAAATTATTGCCAAATTGAAATGGCAAGGTATCTGTAGCATTAAGTCAATTTGATGGTCAACTTTTGTCATCCTGAAAATATGTTCCATGTGTTTGAATTTGTTTCAAAATATCGAAAGTCGATACTAGAGTATGATTCTCTAAGCTTGACATATCCAAACAGAAGATCGTTACACTTTTTATTTCAAAAATCGCTCGCTAACAATGAAAATCTAGAAACAAGGAAAATACTGCCGATTACTGCCCCGTTGCAAATCGCTGCCATCAAGAAAGTGGTGTATGCAAATAAAAGTAGATTGAACAAAATGAGTTAAGCTTTAACGCACCGCATATCGTCTAACTAACCTCACATGCGACCCACGGCGTGACGAATGCGCCTAGGTATCCACCGCACGTCAATGAGAGCATAAGAAAGACTCGCCGCTTTCGCTCGCTTTCGTACGCTGCGGTTTGCCGTTCGGTTGTCTACTATCGTGCGCAGGATGTTGGACATGAGCCGGCATCCTCTCGCCGGACACGCCCGACACGGAAGGTACGGCGTGTGTCATGAATGGTTAGCGATTGTTTAAATTGAAATTAAAATGCACAAGTTCATAAAAGTAAATAAACGACTAGGCGAAGAGTGTTAATAGCGTTTAAAATTGAGCTTACGCGCGTTTGTCGCGGGCCGGCCATGTTCAAACACGGCCACCATCCGTTGCAAAGCGCGGCGAACATCTGAGTCGGCAACGGTTGGCGGTGGTGAGCCTTGCAGGATCAGTCCACCATTTGCCCGCGGGCTCACGTCGAAAGAGCTGCGGAGTCGGTAAATTTACACTTCACCGGGACGGATGGCCCGCGTCTGCATCAATCTAAATGCATAATTGAGAAAATTGAGTTAAACACTCCGGAGGGGAGCTGAAAAAACCACGCTAACGCACCGCGAAATAGAAGTGGCTGACTGGTTCGAAAGCCGGTCGTTTTGCTCGGTGCAGAATTTATTCAGGTAGCACTGGCGCATTTCGAAGCGAAGGTGATACATTCCGCCCGGGCGAGTTAGACCCTCGCTTCGCTGCTCCGCTGCGATCAGCTTTCGCTAGGCCAAACTGAGCATCACTGGCCGCCTCGCCAAATGGGGATCGCAGCCCCGGGACAGCTGAGTGACAAGCGATTATTTTCGCACGAATCAACGTAGCAACGTGGTCTTCCTGTTCTTTGGGTGACCCGGGCGGTGAGTGAGTTCCGGCGATGCGTGCGACGGGTACGACAGTTGGCAACCATCGCGGTTGTGGAAGCGTTTGCAACAAACAGCAGACCGTGGTGGCATGGTTCCCATCAACGTCTCCGGCTCGCTGACGAGACGAGCTTGGCATGGCCGAGCGGCTATTCGCGGCCTGCCCGGACACGGACAAGTACACTACATCTTCTATGGAGCGTAGCTAAGAGGCACGGTAGTAGCGCAAAAAAATGCAAAAAAAAACACACACACACCACGACGGACTCGAAGATGCAGTGCACGATTGCGGCAAAAATCAACAATTGCCCTTCCCGTGTTCCCGCCTCTCCTTCGAGCAGATCCTGAGAGGGAGCAAGTGCTAGTAGCAAACGAACCGACAGCTGTTGAAATTGTTCGTTACCGATGATTAGTATGCAATGAATTCATTGCATTCGTTAGCTGGTTTGATCTATCGGCCGGATAGATCACACGCGGTCGGCTGCAGTTGCATGATAATGTCCCATTCATGCGCCCGGGACAAGATCGCGCAACCAATAATGGTGCCATATATATCGCTTCAATGACTCATAAAGCTGGCTGGTGACAAAGTAAACGTGATTATTGTATCGGTTAGGGATGGTTGGATCGGTTGGTCGTCGCGCTCAATCACTTGGCGCAATTTACGGTGCCATTGTAGGTAATTTGTCAATCGGGTTAGACGCGCGATAACATCAGTTTGACGACTGTTGGAAGTAATATCAGTGTTAGTGTTACGAGACGAACAGCGAGATATCATCAAGTTTCAAGCTTAGAGAGGTCCAGACTTTTACCGATAATTTTCTCCTGTAATATCATAAGACCAATGATGTTATTAATCGAATAAAAGATGTGAAAAGTGTTTTTTTCTTAATAAAATAAAAAAAATAAAAAAATAATTCATTTCATAAATAATATATAGATACAAATAAAAATAAATAAAATTTTCCCATGCCAAATAATTTTCTAATGAAAGAAAGTAAAATTCTTTATACCTCTAAATTTGAAAAAACTTATCTGAAACTACTTATGAGACAATTTTAATAAACTTAACTGTATTTATGGTTAACATGTAAGACAATTTGTAAAAGCGTATTGACTCTAGTGTCATAGGATTTACTTATTTTACTTCTATAAAGTTATTAAAACGAATTTGTTAACTAACTCTTGAATTATTAAATTATTCGATGAACTGAAGCATAAAATTTCAAAAACAAAATGATTTCAACTTTTCATAATTCGCTAAAAATAAGCTCTTCACTACACTGTTTAAAAAATATATGTTGAATGTCCAAATTGCAACTTAATCTCATGTGAATAGAAACGTTGATGTAACATTTTTCTACATTTCGCTACCATCAAACCGCTCCAACACTATTCACGAATAGCTCTAAATAGTACCAATAAACAATAAAACTGCTTCATCCGCTTACCGTGTCCACACAGCCGCGACTATACACCTGATGACATCCGTCATTAGTGGGCCGTGTTTTAGTTTCCTCCTTATCCTTCACACAATCGGTGGCTACCCAAAACATCAATCGCCCATCAAGATCGCCTACCGTCGGGACGCGCTCGGTAAAATAAACGGTGACGCGTTAATTAGTCAAATTAAAGCGTAGCGGTCCTGGGAATAGTGGCACCCCTATAAACCACCCTCTCCCGATCCCCAGTGCCACGTCCACCTCGTAATACGAGACAAATTGAAATCAAATATCAACATTTTTATGCTTTTCGTCGGTCGGCGTTCTTCCCTTCTGTTCTCCTTGTTTGCTGGGCATCCCTGGAGCGAACCCGCCGAAAGCGGCCCGGGTGAGGAATTGTGATTCTACAAATTTATGTCTTTATTGACCACCGACAAATGTGCGGCTACCTTTCGAGCCGCTGCGTTCGAATCGAAACGATCAACGAATGGTGCTATTTAAATTTATAATTTTTGTCGCTCTGTCCATTGGCGTTGAGGGGCGAAAGCGAATGGGAAGGTTTTGGAAAGATTTTTATCTTCCCAATGTCGCCCGCCGAACGATCGTTTGACTGATCGTCACGGCAGCCCGGGTACGGGCCTCGACTCCCGTCTGTTTTACATATTTGGAAGGAAGGAAGTGTGCGTCCATGTTCCAGTGGCTGGTTTCGCTTCAAACATTGATCCCGACTGATAACAGGCACCCAGGTCGCGTGCAGGATAACTAATGGCTCACCATTACGCCCGTTGTCATTAGCGCCATTTCATTCGTCATTCTTCGGTCAGCCTCAATAAGTCAGTCAGTTGGAGTTACTCATAGCCCAGGGCTTCGGTGGTAGTTTGTGGGTCGTATAAAAATCACCACCCCAAGCCTCCAAAGCATCCGAACGATCATTACGGGACGGCGTGCGGCGCAAACAACCGGAACCGGTTAAAAACGTCATAACGGTGTCTGGAAAATGTTCACGCCTGCTGTACGATACTGGCAGGCAGGTAGGATTTTCCCCGCCGCGCACGCTCACGATGGGAAATTATTTATTTTAACTCGCGACTATTTACATTTGGCACGAAGTAACGAACCGAAACTCGACGGTTTCACGCGTGAAAATTAGGTTGTTTCTGGCGGACACATCCGGGGAATTCAAGGGGGAAGGGAATTTCTTTTTCACCGTTCTTCACCAACTCCATCAGTGACTGACGTTCGGGTGCGCAGCGACTGGAATAGTGCTTAGCCATTAGCTAAGCACACTGCCAATCCCAAGAACCCCCTGGTTTCTAGGAATACCTCCCGGTTGGGTCGGGTTGGGTCGGGGTCTGAATCATGATGGGGTTAATAGCGACGTTACGTTGAAATGAGCTGAAAGTGCTGGAAAAATACTCGATAACCAATTGCGCGAGCGGGTAATAATCGTTTTGAATGAGTTTTTTTCTTTCAGTTACCTCCTTCACCGCTCCCATTTTCCTTCCGCAATGTTTCCGCAGTAATGCGCTTTCTGTACCTCCGGGTTGTCGGGCGAATAGAAACGATCTTCATTATTGAATTTTATGACCTCCCCTCGTCCCGGGCACCGCTGGTTATATTTAGCTGTCAAGTGAGACCATCTTGCTTCAGCGGTTGCGCGAGACGAAGGCAAAAACCAGAAGGAACGGAACGGATTTTCTCACCTGCACTTGACGTCTGGCACAATGCACGTTCTGCTGCCGCTGATTGGGTTTTGTGCACGGAGATCTGGCGGTTCTGGAGCTGGTTACCGAAGGTTCCGTTCAATTGCGTAAGGTAAACTGGTGCTGGGGGGCGAAGAAGGTAGTAGGATGTTTCTCCCGGGTACCCCGCGAACTGACACTTTGAACTTGAACCTGACGTAAGTAGCCTGTTTGTGTTGATCGGCTGAAATGAGGCTAAAACCGTCACAGGGTAGATCTGTTTCTTCGAGTTTATTTGAAGTGCGATTTCGATGTCGAGGCGAGGAGTTCGATAAAGCATTCAGTTTGTACGTCACTAACTAATGGTTGTGCATTTATATTCGTTGCTTCTAGTAAAGGTATCATTTCAGCATTGGAAAGATATTATATAATCATAAGAACAATATTGATTAAATAAAGTTATGTGTTTAATCCATGAATTTTTAAATCGTATTCGCTCACTAGACCCATTGTACTACCATAGCTGGTTTATCATTCCTAGCAGGGAAGAGATGCTTAAACTAAACCATCAGGTCACTCCTTACGGCCTAAATTTTGTGAATAGTATCACAAGCAATAATCCATATAATGGGTTTTTCTTTACCTTCAACTATGCGTTTTCCTTGACCTCCATGATGAATATTTACGATTTCTATTAAACTATATTTGCATACCATTAACTATTGAGGTTTTCTATAGATGATATCGTGATTTTGTTGTTGAGTCAAGAAACGTATTAGTAATACCTACGCGTAATGTAAAATATTTGATAGTTCTAGTGGTGGAATTTCTTCTCTATTCCAATCATTTGTTCTTTTCGACGATTTTTATTGCAGAATTTACAAGATTTGAACCACTTGGTCTGACTTTTAAGCAAATATCGCTTTTGATCTTAACTTCAGCAGAAAATTTGTCTAGTCCTTTTTGATAATGATGAGGTTTTTTTTTAAAGTAATGATAAAAAAACTATTGGTGGAGTTCTATTTTAAATAAAATATTTTCTTCAACAAATAAGTAATCTGTGACATACTATTCTGAAACCTTTTTATCCATACTTATGGTGATATATAATAAAATAAAGTATAATAGAGGAAAACATAGTACGTCCATTAAAACGTTTAGGATGAAAAAGAGTTAAAGAAGATCTCTTCAAATCTGAAATAAAACGAAGAATCTCGTAAAGCCTTATAAAAATATAGCATTACAATGCTAATTAACATACTGTACTTTCAAACCAATGAAGATGAAAGCAATAAAATTTGAAATCGACCTAAACGATCCTACATAAAAATGTCTTGAAAGTTTTAGACTTGATTAATTACAATAAATAATCCATAACAATAGCGAACATTTCCAACTGGCTTTCCCTCATGTACAATCTTCTGTTTCGCTTCCTTCCAGAGCCGAAGGTAGTAATGTGCTGCTCGACCCGGACCGGGTATGCGAAAGCAAGCACCGGAAGTCGCGGCGGCTCTCGGGAAAGCTGGCCGACATCTGCAAGAACGACACGTCGCTGATGCGCGAGATCCACCGGGGCATCAGCCTGGGCTTTCGGGAATGCGAGAACCAATTTCGGCACAACATGTGGAACTGCTCCTGGACCATCAAACGCAGCATGCGCCGAATACTGGCAAAAGGTGAGGGTGAAAGCAGACCATCGCCGTAAATTGTGGATAATTGACGAGCACCGAAAAATGCAACCCTAGCTGGCTGCAAAACCTCCTACGAAGCTCACGAAGGGGGAGCGATCTCGCCCCGTCGTGCAATTGAAAAATTTAAATCGAGCGTAACGATATTGTCATCGCTATAAATTACATTCAACCGGGCCACCGGGCGCTCGCTTCGCCGTGATTATTATTTGACTTCAAGCCAGAAAACGTTCGGGATCGGGCGGGAAAACATGCCTGCACTTGTCCGTCCCGTCGAAAGCGATGCAGCCGATCTGTCGCTGTACTGTCGCTGTTCTGTCGCGATCCTGTCTGCTGGCGGGCTTTGAATGGTTGAAGGCTCGCAATCGTTTCTTCCGAACCCTCCCCCCTCGTCCCCCTTTCGACGTACACTCGATTCTTCTGATTTGCAGCCCACAGATCGGATCAATAAAACAAACAAACGAACATTTCGACCGTTTCGCGGATGTCCGAATCAGTCCACGATCTGGCGGCATTCGGAATCTGGAATCTGTGTAGTGGCCGCATTTTCCGCCCAGTTTGCCGGAGATTGTTTTCCGTCCGTGAGAGGTGGAGAGGAGGTGGGACGGGAGCGAAGAATGAAAAGAACACATCGGGATGCAGCTTGAAGCGAAAGTTCAGCAGGAACGGGATGACTTGTTGCTTTAGTTATGCAGATTATTAAGGGAAGCGTTGGGCGATAGAGCCGGCTGCTTTGCGACCTTCACCTTCGGCGGTGCCAAAACGGGTGGCTGGGCCACCGGTGGCTGATGCCCCGAAGCGACCGGCACCGGTGGCTCGCGTGAAAAGGACGGATTGATCATTATACAAGGACGGTCGACGGATTATCGTCGTTGTGTCGTGTCACCGGGTGTGTTTTGCCGTCAGTACCATTTAACCCGTCGCCGACGAAGATGGACCGTAGCGCGTCTGGCGGTAGCCTCGGGACCGGGTGTGTGTGTGTGGGTTAAGCGAACGCAACACCCCGACAGTAGCGCGACATGGTCTGACATTCAACCATGACAATATTCTCATGGCCGTCGTCGGCCCCACAAAGCTGTCCAACGGCTACGAGACGCGCTCGGCACATTCCGGATGCGTTCGAAACGCGGAACGAACGCACGACATGGGACGACGGGCCGACAACGGGCGAAGTTTTTCGGTTGCCCAAACGCCGCAACCGGAGGAAGACGCAACAATCTCACTGCCTCATTGTCAAGATTACATCACTTTCGTTCAATAAACTTTAATTTTGAGCTTCCCACCGATTTGCGCCGTAAAGTTAATTTAAGTTATGCACAAATTGACAGTTAAATTGTGGCCGCCAGCGATTCCGGCTTTGTGATCTTCCGCTTCGTGATCGCGAACCGTGCCCGGGATCTAGCTCTAGTTTAGCGATGGAGCTGGGGATTTATTCACTTCCACTGCTGGGCTTGGGCGGACTTGGGTGCCGGGATCGAGCTCGATCGATCCCGATCGATCGAGACGGATTACTGACGGTTGAATTGACTACCAAGGCGGTGCTCGCACGGCTCGGGCACTGACAAAGTGCTCCTGATGGAGTGCACCGCGACGGGAGGAAGGTGCATAATAATCCAAACCCACATCATGTTCCATTTCTGCACACGCGGCCGTCAGCTGCACTTGGGACGTTACGCCGGCCGCGCACGACGACGACGATCGTAAAACGATCGATGTAATACATGTTTTGTAAGCAAACACGACACCATCATTATCCATTTGCGGCTCAAGAAACGCGGGTGGAAAGAGGGAATAAAGAGGGGAAGGGGAACCCCTCATGTACACCCGGGTCCGGTGTTGGATTTATTTTGCCCCATTTTTGTAGAAAATCTCTTTTGGTGTGCCCGTTCGAAGCGTGCAACTCGACAAGCGAGACCTATGGCGCTCTTGGTGGCTTGCAGTTTCATTTTTCCGCCTGTTCATTTGCTGTCCACTTCAATCATGCTACGTATGAGCAAGCATGTAGGGTAACGAATGGTGTTATGCAGAAGAAAGGAAACTGTGGTCGTTGCAGAGAAAATAGTCGCTTTAATTTAATTTGATAACAGTTAAACAATGTTTTACATTTTTGCAGTTTTTATGTGTAGATGATTTATAAAATAATTTTTAACGTTTTGCGATTGATTGTGAACTGTCAATTGTGAGAACGTTTACCTGAGAACGTTTGAGCATTCAGCAAATTCGATAGAGCAGCTTGAGCTTTATTGAACCAACAAGTAACCGCTTACAAATACTTACAAATCAAACCCTCCGTCAGCCGGTGGAAGCTGTGCGGGTTTGTTTAACATGGCAGATCCGTAACCACAAACAGTGATGAGTTTTAATTTGTTTGTGGTGCACAAATAGCACATAAAAATACAAACACCGAAATTCATCTGCCACCCCCGTTCCCACACCCACCGAGCTACCCGCGTACAAACATGAGCGCGTTGGTGCAGCTCGAAAAAAAGCCGCTCGCACTCCACGATTAAGACATCAAACAAAATGCCTCCCGAAACCGATGAATCAATGCCGTCCATAAACTTTAACGACTTTTGCGCAACTTTTGCGTCGCGGTTGGTGGGCGCAACCGGGCAACCCCCGGGAAGCATTTCAGAGTCGTAAAAATAGCTTAATTCTGGGAGGCGCCAACGTCCCAAAGCGCGTCACCGTGGTCGTTGTGAAACGCGCCGACCCGATGGGAAGCGTCGATCCGTCCATCCGGCCAAAAATTTGAGCAAATATTGATCGTTCGCATTTGGTGTTGATAACTTTCCTGCCCGGGCTGGCTGCCTACGCCGGCGTCGGTCGGGATCGGCGCCTGTTTATGTGCGATATGTTTGGGGCAACAATTAGCACCAACGATTGCGGCTCGCACCGAGCAAACGGATCGTTTCGAGCGCTTAGGTAAACTACCTTCACAGGGAAGGTGTTTTTTTCGGAGATTTTACGCATCAAACCTACCCGAAAACGGGCAGATTTTGAGTGCATGTGTGGGTGGGTGTAGTTATGCAAATGAATCGCGCGGATTGTACTGACTTTTTATAACGTTAAAGGACGTGCTTTATTCAAATAAATTATGGTTTGGTAGCTGTTACCAAGGCAACCTTTTCGATCGCCTAGATTCTGACAGGAAATGAGTAGACAATCTTAATTTTGTTTTAATATATAATACAGAATTGTTAAATAAGTGCCTTTCAGTTGTATAAAAATTCATATTTAAACCAGGAATTGAAATGTTCGAATGAAAAAGCCAATTATTTTTTAATTTTCAAGCATCTCCTGCTTCAATTCTGCCATATTATGCAAAACACTTCATCTTATGAGGTTTGTTAATTCAATGCAACCAATTTTATGTCATGCCATTTTACTCTACACAATTTCGTTAATAATGGTAAATGGTAATATTTTCCTCAAAGTAAATTATAAAAAAAATGATTCAAGATAAAGACTTGGAAAGTACATAGATAAAATCAAACCCAAAATTCAAACACAGTTGATTCAAACATTGAATACCGTTAAGGAATTCGTGTTTAGTCGTGTTTTATGCATAAAAACCTACTGTACCGATTTCATATCTTTTTCTATACCAAATTCAATTTGGTTTGGAAATGTAAAGTATTATACTTTTGGAAATCATTTTGTAATCAGATCAGATGTAATCAGAAAACAGGTTTTTCTGTCACATGAATAAGTATGATAACTCTGTAAAATTTAAATAATATTTGCACACAGAGACCCGCGTCGAAAAACCAAAGTTTAGTTTTGGATCGCCTAACACAGAGTTAAAAACATTTAATGAATAAAAACTTAATTTCAAAGAAAACTTTTTTAATAATTTGAAATGAGTTTCACGCACTTGTGCAGTTTACATACACATACTGTAAAGGCATAAACATTGTACAGAAATGCAATAATAAAGAGATTAAAATCTTTAACTGTAAAGAACTGCACTCATTAGGTCAAAGATATGGTAAATTTTGGACCAATATCTAATACATTTTCATTACATTTGGCATAATTTCCCTTCAAATTAAAATGGAAAAATCATCAAATTTGTTATTATTCATTCAAATTCATTCAATTATTTTATTAATTTTTATAGGTAACCAACCGTTTAAATAAATCACTATCGACATATTCCAGATTGTCCCATTAGTATTAATCAACTCAATCTCTTCTGACTAACGTTCCCCACCGTACCGTTGCTAAGGTCTGTTTTTTTATGTTTTTCCTCCCACAAAGATACCCGCGAGACGGCGTTCGTGCACGCGATCACTGCCGCCGGCATAACGTACGCGGTAACGAAGGCTTGC
The DNA here is from genome assembly GCA_000473445.2 of Anopheles farauti. Classification (NCBI taxonomy): domain Eukaryota; kingdom Metazoa; phylum Arthropoda; class Insecta; order Diptera; family Culicidae; genus Anopheles; species Anopheles farauti. Next base: position 9,204,334 of record KI915042.1, read on the forward strand.
ACGATGGGCGACCTGCTGGAGTGTTCCTGCCAGAAGCACCCGAAATCGAAGCCGGGCGGAGCAAACGACGGCCGGGGTCGCGGTGGATTCCGACCGGCAGCCACAGCCGGTGGCAACCGTCGGCGCGGTGGCAACCGTGTGCCGAACCCGAACGGTCTCGTGATTGCGCCCTATCAGCAAAACGTCCACACGAATCCGGCCGCTTACAGCACCATGACAGGGCCGGAGATTGCGCATAATGGTCCGCGTGCCCAACAGGGACGGATCCGTCGTCCGACGACCGGTGCTGGGCGCAAGCAGCGACACTCGAGCGCGAAAGGTGTCACCGCGAGTGGTGGTGGTGATGGTGGTGGAGGTGTCGCGGTCGCTGGGACTTCCGGGACCGGTCTGCCGAAGGAGCTTCCCACGCTCACGATACTCACCGGGCAGGAGGAAAAGTGGAAGTGGGGCGGGTGCGACGATAACGTGAATTTTGGGGTTCGCAAGTCGAAAGATTTCCTCGACGCACGGTTGCGCAAGAAGAGTGACATTAAGACGCTCGTCCGTCTGCACAACAATGACGCCGGACGTTTGGTAAGTGGCGTGTTCACGGAGACGGATTTTGTGATTTTTGTTTGTTGTTTTTTTACTGGGTTACATTCTTCCCCACTCCCGCTCCCCCAGGCTGTCAAGCAGTTTATGCGCATGGAGTGTAAATGTCACGGGCTGTCCGGGTCCTGCACGACCAAGACGTGCTGGATGAAGCTGCCACCGTTCTCGGAGGTGGCCGCCCGGCTGAAGGAACACTTCGACGGTGCGACGAAGGTGATCGCCCGGAACGACGGCCACAGCTTCATGCCGGACGACGTGACGATCAAGCTGCCGACGAAGCGGGACCTCGTCTACACCGAAGACTCGGACGACTTCTGCGAGCCGAACGCGAAGACGGGCTCGCTGGGGACGCACGGGCGCGAGTGCAACATCACCTCCAGCGGGGTCGACGGGTGCAGCCTGATGTGCTGCAAGCGCGGCCAGTCCCACTCGCAGGTGGAGGTGAAGCGGAACTGCAACTGCAGCTTCAAATGGTGCTGCGAGGTGACGTGCAGCACCTGCATCGACATCCAGGATGTGTACACCTGCAAGTAGGAGTCGCGGACGCACCAGGAGCGACGGAACAAGCGGCCTGGTAGCTTGACAGCTGTGTACGTTAAGTTATTAGCGAGTGTTTAGGGAGTGCAAGTGTCAAAGACTGATTAAACGATTTGTTTGAAGAATTTGGAACAGATCTTCGAGCGCCTGCTAGGCCGACTAAAGCCATGCGCTGTAGTCCGCGAGGACAGGAAGAAAAAGTGAACACGATAGCTTGGGAAAACAGTTGTGAACAAGAGCGGTAGTTGTGTGTGTGTATGTGTGTGAAAATAACCACTCCCTCTCAGTTCGATTCATTTACCTATTTCTAATGCTTTTATTTTGTGATCTGTGGTTGAACACACAAACCGAAAAACGATTATGATATTTATTGTTAAGAGCTGATGCTGAAGGTTGTACGTGTGTTAGTGTGTATGAGCGTGTGACGATGCGAAAACGATGACTGTGCAGAGCAGGCAGAGCTTGGTGGACGTGCATCGAACGAACGAATTTAGTAGCTTTTTGGATGGTACCAACCGACCAACGCGTGTAAACGAACCCGCGAGTCAAGCCTGAAGTGAAATGATAATAAAAAAAACGAAGCAAAAATCAAACTCTCTCACTCACATCATACGATGATCACCGGATAGCAGTACATTGTTGTATGCAAAATGTTCGATTAAAACACCCGTCTCCACCACAATTGGCTCCCACAATCAGCGCAGCCGACCGAGTGGCCACGAGTTCTCTGCGTGAGGAAAGAAAAATGAAACCAACCAAAAAAGCACTTTAAAAAAGCATTCCCGCATCACCTGTTGTGACCTAAATTGCAAACATTAAACTTTTTGCCCCTCGTTGGGTAGCTCCCTTACCTCCTCTCCCTCCCCGATCTGGTTGTGTTGCTGCAATTAAGCTCCACAAGGAAAGAAGTTCCCTTCGCGATCGATGTCCAGCGCGCTGGCGACTAATTTCGCCTGAAATTGATCGTATTAATCGTCTGCGCAAATCGTGTAAGTCGCACGAAAAAAAAAACGGCACGGGAGGTAGGACGATTGGTTGCGATCATCTTAACGACGACGATCAATGTTCATGGGGCCGTTTTCGGGGAGGGGGTTTATTTATCCGCCCGAGGGAAGGAAGAGAGCGGGTTTTTATCCTTCCCCATCAAACTACCCGGAGGGCAATCCGAAAATCACGGTGGGAATCAGAAAACGGCGAAAATTAACAAATCATCATCGATATCTTAATTTCCATTTTATTTGACTTCGACAGGGGCCCGGTTGATGTTGGTGTGTGGAGCAGCGGTCGGTCGAGCTTTTTTTTAAGTTTATTGTTAACGTCCGACTTAAGGGGTATTATGTGCGTCGCTGAGCACGGGAGGGAAGAGGATGAAGGGACACAGGGATCCAGGAGGCCAAATAATTCCGACCGTCAGGCTGCACCCCTTTTCACGGTGAAAAGAAGGCTCTACTTCCCAGTGGCAACGCGGCCCGGGCATCACCGCAACACTGGGACTCCTGGCAGCTCCCCACGCTCCACCAATCTGCTTGAATATATTCCCATAAATGGACTAATGGACTTGTCAGTACAATTCTATTTATTGAAACTGTTACTTTTTGACAGTTTTACAATTTGATGAATACAAATATTTTAAGATGATCGACTGGTGAGGGCAGAGCACCCTTCTCTCCCCGGGGGAAATATGCCCTGGAGCCCTGGTAGGCACGCTGCTCCCGATGCTCGCTGCAGACGACGATCGTACCCGGTTGGTGATGGTGATGATGATAAATTACCTCGATCCATTTTCGAAACGTGCACTCGGACGAGGGAAAAGCGCGCCAGTCATCCTGTGACGATGCAGCGAGGAGATTCCAGCGTGAAGCTCATGACGACCGGGGGCTCCAGGTGAGACTCTGCGGAGGAAGAGCATAGCATATGCTCCGAACAAACTCGCCCGGCACACGGCTTCACCATGGGGTAATACAATAAAGTCAAAATGTTTTCCGTTTTCAATCGGGTGGATCATCAAGATCGACAGCTACTTCGCGAAACTGGCGGGAGGGAGGAGCTCGCGATCCTAGGAGAACGTCGCTGTCACAACTACTTAAAGCCGCCTGGAGTCCACATGAAAAGCGAAACGTGTCGCGCTCTATTCCAGCATTCCCCTTGGCCACGATTGAGTGCATTGTTTGCGGCAGGTAGGTAGGAAAGAAATCGAGGCTAAGCAAATAAATGAAACCCTAACGTGGAGCTGCATTTCATCCGCTAAATAGCACATTAAGGGCAGTAGTTACTCTTCGGGTCCGTCACATTCTTCATGCGACTGATTCATTGCATGTTTAGTTTGCTGGGGTAAACCGCACCATGACGCAGCGAAAAACGGTCCCAACTATTCGGAAACGTTACTGCTCTGCAAAATTCCTGCTGGGTGAGCCGTCACCTGCATGAATCACACGGGGAAGCAATTTTGTGGAGCCACCAAGTCATCAAATTCCACGTGCTGAATGGGTTGCAATCACCGGCGTACCATTGTTTGGTGTTGGAATGACTCGAGTTCGGCCCCAGGCCTAGTAACAGGCGAGTTGACACTATCTCTATTACCTCTTCGCTTCCGAGAGTGCTTCCCTGCCCATGCCACACTCATTAGTGACTCACACGAAACGTGTTTCATCATCTCCAAAACATGTTCATTCCTGCGGGTGTGTGTGTAAAACGAATCCAAGGCCGAACGCTATACTACTCCTGCCCGGTGGGTCGCTGTTAATGCCTATCGAAAAGCTTTCAAAAAATCGATCCACTGCCGATCGGAATGCCATAAATAAAGCTGTTTGCAGTAGCGTGAACGGTTTCCCTCGGACAAATGTCTCCGGCCACCTCCGGATGGCATTCCCGGATGGCGTGTGGGGCCCACCCACCCACCCGGGAGTGTTTGAAATGGTGACATGGCAATAAAAATCCCCCCCCAATATGTTTCTTTCCCGGTAGGTAGGAATTCCGCTTCTCCCAACGAAAGCATCCTCCGAACGCAGGGAGGCATCTATAATTATTAATTAAACAATCCCGAGCCCAAAATGGTTCCAACCGGAGCGCGACCCATCGGGCGGCGATCGAGTGGAGCACGAAGAAGTGGTTCTTTGTTGTTCAAGTGTCCATTAAGCTTAAGAAGAACGAACAAAAAAAAAAAGTCTCTTCATCGGTGATCCTTGGGATGTTTTGATTCCGAATACCTGCCCGTTGTCACGCACTCTTCTCCTCCTTTTCCTACTCCTCATCATCCTCCTTCTCCTCCGCCTCGTTCAACCAAGCTCGCTACTAATTTGTTCCACTTAGGTAAAACGTTAGCGTTGACCGAAAGGCTTACCGTTTCATCGCTTTATCGTCCAACAATTCCTTCTAGCACGCGTGCGCCCACCCACTGGTAGGTGGAACGAACAAAAGATGCTTTAATTTAATGAGCCACAATTTGCATAATTATCACAAGATTATTTTCCGTCTCGTTCGTGTGCCCACAAAACGAGAGAGTGGCGTTTGCAAACGCGCCTTGGAATGTGAACGACATTTGGGTGAGCTGTTTTGTTCGTACTGGCCGCTTCGAGGTCCTCCGAGGATGATAACGAAATGGGAATGGTTTTCGATCGATCGGTGCTTTATGAGGCAAGAAGGATTCGCTAGTCCCATTTCCACGTGACGACTGTATGGTTTGCCAAATTTGTTCGATCCCAATTCTCTGTTCGGCACTCGAGGTAAAGAAATTGATGATTGTGGTAGCGATATTGGGGCCTTCTGACGCTTCCATCCCAGCGTCGAGTGTGTTGTGGCTGGTGCGTGCAACCGACCCGGGGGTAGATTGCGTGGTGCGATGTAATAATTTATCTCCCGACACATTGACGGGATGTGGCCGCAAGCGGTTCCCTCTCTTTATCTCTCTTCCTCACTCTTTCTATCTCTCTCTCTCTCTCTTTGGGCTTCCAGTTTCATTTATATTTCGGTGAATAATGCTGGGGTCCCCGGGTCCTCTCTAGCACCCTGCATCAAGCCTGACCATCACCGGCTCGAAGGTGGTCGAATGGAATCATTAAAGTCGACCGTGTGGACCACACACACGGATGAGGGTCCCCTTGTTCTCCTCTCCACCCAACTTATGTCCGGAGCCTTGGAATGCTACGGAGCGGTGGAGGAAGGTTTTCGCAAAAGCAAAAAAAAGGATTTTGCAACGCCAAAATTATCTACCCGGTAAAAGAAAAAAAAATGAATCCCAAAACCGATCGCGGTCGATAGTTTTTGGGGCTTAGTGTATATTCAGAGTGAGCAGCTTTTGTTCTTGGGTCGGGATGGGGTGGGTCGGTGAAAACATCTCAACCTCACTCGTGGGCGTGCTTCTTCGGGCGCGAGGATCTTCCCAAGCGACTGATTGCACTTAATATCGCAAAACGGTTCGGGAAATGCTCAACGGTCCGTGGGAAAAAAAGCCAACACCCGGCCACCGGGAACTGTGATTTTCCGTAAATTTTTTAACACCCGCTCGGTCCGATCGGTATCGCGTATCCGCAGACTAATGGACAGGAGGTGCGCTTAAGTGAGGCTCCGCGTGCTGCATGCTGCATGACGCAGCCGTTTTCCAATTTCCCATTCACGAAACGCCGCCTGGTCTGTAGATCCCGAGCCTTCGATAGCCGTGGCGGCACACGGAGACGGTGGTCTAAATATTGCGCTTCCGTGGGCCATCACCATTTTCATCATCATCATCGTGATGATCATCATCATCCAGCCCCGCCAGTATCCTTCAGTGTGTGTTTACACGCAAAAGGAAGCTGTTGCTGCTGTTGCTCCAGCTAGCCATCCAGATTGGCCGCATGAAAGAAATAGACGAAGAAACGCATGGTGGAAGGTCACCACACACACACACACATAAAAATGGCACGGAACGCCGGAAAATAACGAAACATAAAAGGTGTTCCCCGCAAGGTATAATTTATATTAATTTGGAAATTTGTTATTCTTATGCCTTTCCTTGCACGGGGAGGTTGGGAGATCGGGCACCCACGAGCTGGCGAGGCGCGGTGAGTTCCGCGAGCCCAGTGCAAGCGCAACGAAACCCGGACTCATCAATTTACACACGGCCCAGGCCTGGACGGTGGTTTTGCGTTCTTCCTGTCTCCTGTACGGGCCGCGAGGTGGAGCAGAAGCCTCGAAAATTCCCGGCACCGTATAGAGACGTCTGTTCCGATGCGGTCCATTAGGTGCGTCCCGGCAACGAAGGAGGTGCAGAACGTTCACGTTTGCCACGTTTCGGACACCCTAACACCGTGAACGTGAAGATTTTGATACCCTACCTATGTTATTAGGATGCATTAGTAGATGATATTCCGTCCGTTCCCTCGACCAGCTTGCGCGTTGGCCTTTTTTGCGTTCCTTTTTTTGGTTTCGATTGTTTTGTTGTGTATTTTGCCTGTTTGCCTTACAGGCGTCCCGAAACCGAGATTGGCTTGGCAAGAACAGTGCTTTGTTTTTTCGTTGTTTCTGGGGTTTCCACTCGTTCTCCATCTCTCTCAAACACTCTCAGATCGAAGGCTCGATCGATGTTGCCGGCATATTTTTGGGACCTGTGCTGATCGCCGATCGGGGTTTGCTGCTGCCGCGTGATGTTTAACTAATTCTAATGGGCTCTCCTTCGGCTTCTTGATTGCTCGGAAGGTTTCCATCGTGGAAGGAAGCGAAGGAAGTTAGCCTTTTTTTCTCTCCCGTTTTTTTTGTGTTGTCGGCTCGGCGAAACGGTCTTAATTGTTTGCTGCCTCGAGAGTGGTGGGAATTAAACGGCATAATTACTAGTTTCAGGTGGCATACACATAACCACAAGAGAAGTTATCAACCTTTATCGAACGCCATCATTCAGCGTGTGGCGAGTCGGAACTGAGTGAGTCATGTGACGCGTTTGTTTTTTTATTTTTATTTTCGTTGTACGCTTTCCTCTTCACCCTGCTTAATTTACTTCAAGTTTTCCGACGCTGCACGACGATCACGACGACCGTCACTGCAGCTTTCGATCGCAAAGGAGAGCTAATTGAAAAATAAATCCTCCCGTCATTACATTAATCCACGGTGCGCGCGCAGTGAAAAAAAAAACTGCCGTTGGTGCGAGCGAACGAGTTCCTCTGGGGGGAAAGGAAAAACGATTTTAATTGGCACAGCACTAAAAACCATCAACTTCAATTACCCAACATCGATACACCGTCCCTTCTGGAACACTTCATAGGCTCGAACTCATAGTCGGAGCGTACATTCCCATTCCCAGTGGGCTTTCCTTCCCGGATGACGTTTGCGAAACGGGCTGCTCAAAAATAAGAACACGAAGAAAACAACCGATCTGCTGCGTGGCGTTTATTTCAATCACAGCAAAAGGTAAACTTAATTTGTACCACCCGTTTTGACCCGTCAGTAGTTAATTCAATCAGACAGCGAAATTCCCTCGGGATGGCGCTCGATTCGTTCTTTAGGAGTTCCTGGAGGTTCCTAGCGTTGTTTTAGTTTTTCTTTTCAGACGGTACAATACCCGGCGCCTACCGCACCGGGACACATCGTTCGTGTGGCATTGGAAAGTGTTCTCCTGTTTCCCGGAGGGAACGACAGCATCGCCTGGGGAACCGAACTTGCCTGCAACACAAGAGACACACCTGGGAGAGGGGAGTGGGGGGAGGGGGTGAAAGGCACGAGAGGACTCAGGTTAATGATTAATTTAGCACAAATCTTATCAGAAAAACTACCACCGCCACTGCCATGGCAGATGCACTTTGTTCCTGCTGCAGGTGAAACTTTGTAAGACTTTCTCATTTCCTCCCACTTCCTTCAGCACACTCGCGATTTAATGATCTTTTTTTCGGAGTGAACAAAGAAACTCGATTCAAAGCTGCTTGGGACAGTGGTTGACAACATACGAATTTTGAATCGTTGGTGAGATCGGTGACTGTTGAGGATTTTTTTTTAATATTTTGATTTCGGACGTTTTGGTTTAGTTATATATACCAAAAGTATACGTCTTCTAAAGAGTTTTTGTTATTGATTTCATCAAACCATCCAGATGATATATGAAAAATTGTGTTTCATCTGTTTTGATTTGAATCAGCATGATATTTTTATTTTCTTGAAGATAAGGAAATAAAAGATATCGTTGAAATTTGAAATGATCGAATTTTGCAAGATCCTATCCTTGAAACCTTTGAAGAAAAACTTAATGTTTAGTAATTATGTAACAGATTCTTAACCGAAAATTTAATTCTTAATAAAAGGCAGGATGGTTATAAACAACCGGGGTAACCTACAAAATAACAACTATTATGATCACTTAGACTGCCATACATAACTTACTTTGTCTTAAAAATAGTTTAAATATTAGTTGACGCCTTCGTCAAAAAAGTTGCCGATCACTGCATCTAAACGATGAAAGGATCAGAAGGCTAAGCCCAGCGCGTAATAATCTTCCGGGTTTTTTTTGTACCGCAACCAACGTTCGTGCCCAGGGATGCACTGCTGTTTACCACCAAACCCCTTTTCTTCCTCCTCTATGTATTACTCAGCTCTTATGACCACGGTAGCCACTAGAAGCTGGCATCATAAAAGTTATTAAATCAAGTGATGGTAATGGAAATTAAAAAGTGTCCCGCTGTGGTCAGCCGGCGGCGGCTGATCGACTGAAGAGATCGACGACCCACCGCAAAGGAAGGAAACCTGCCGCTTGCAACCGCAACAATACCGCGGTAAGGTGATGACAAAGTGATCGCGAGGCACGGCGTGCTACTGGCACCCATGTCTACATACACACACAGAAACGTGCGCACGAGTACGAGCTCGCGACAGGACCGATCCGGATCCGGTCCGTGTCGCCAGTCGATGGCGCGCCACTGCCTCTAAATAGGATTGCGTAGTGTGCAGTTGCAATTGCACCAACAGCACCCGTGTCCAGTCCGTGTCCGACCACCCTTACATGGACCCATACCGTCCCGGAGCGAGTACGTTCTCGCGTCCCGGCGCGGTACGCACGGTGGCAACATCATAATTTTGAATTTATTTTTGGTGAGTTCAAGATCATGTTCCGTTTGTTCTGCTGACGCCCTTTTATGTTCGTCGCGCGCCCGTTTCGCCTTCGCGGAGACCTTCGCGCTGTCTGCAGGTGAGTGTAAATTAGGAATGCTGTGTTATGCGGGGGTTTTCTTTTGCTTGGCAGAAGTCCCACGAGGGGAAGGGGAGGGAGCGGGGGGGATGGAAAAACATTATCGGTGTACTCGAGCGATACGCGGGTAGCATCAGCATGAGCGGCTCGGGAGGACGAGATCGGGATGGAAATATTAATGATTGATATTGAACATTGCAAACACATTTATTTGGCATTGATTAATTGGGTTTTGATGCTAATGGTAAGGGTCCGATTCGGGCGCACTTGCTACCCTGCGCTGCCACACACACACACACACACACACACATCCACGAACGCACGCTCGCAGTGTGGTATTTTAATTAATAATCAACAATCGTCGTGTGCTTTGCGTCCTTCGAGCTGGGGAACCGGACGAAAGTGCGCCGCAAGCCACCCCCGATGGGCACTTCCAATTTCCCCTCTGCGGCACTGATACACCGGGGCGGAGAGGAGATCGGGCACGCTGAAAGCTTTTAACAGCGGCATAAAATATTGTTTCCAGATAGCAGCACCGGCAGCATCAATACAGCAGACCCAAAAGCGAAAACCAAAACAAAACCCCGCAAAACAGTGCGCGTGCATGCCTGCAACTGCACGCGGGTCGTTTGCGGGAAGGCGAATCAAAATCAATTCCTGCGAACAAAATATTATGACCATAAATTCTGGGGTTCCGAAATAATAATAAAAACTACCCTCCTGATGTCCTCGCCCGGTCGATTCCGTGCCGATCGTCTGAACGACCACCTCGGAGCAGGATCCGATGGAGGCTGATGTTTTGCACGGAAGCAGAGCGAAGGCGAGCTCGACTCTGGTAGCATTGATAAAACTGCCGTCGCGTCCTAAAATCGAAACGTTTACAACTAAATTATACTACCGAAGCCGGTTGTAGTAGTGCGCAGCGATGGAAAAGGTTGTAAAAAAAGTCTATTTTATTACCGTGACCGTGGTTCAGCGCGGGTATGTCGGTGTGGAGTGGTTTGAAACGCGTGCTTGGGTCGTGATATTGTGTGGAAGCGGATGTTTTGGTTGGTGCGATTGAGAGGATTTAATTTTGAGTGATGCGGCCGGTGTTAAAAATGTTATATTAAACTATATTTACTAGTATATTCGTTTCATATTTTAGAACATTTTTGAACCCGTAAATATATAAAAAAATACATACATATAAAACTCCCATATTACGATCAAAAGTATAAAAGCGAATCCGTCCAAAATTCCTTGGCATCCTAAAATCGATTTGTTTAAAATATTACCAGTCAAAAATGCGAGCCATTTCTTTAATGAAAAAATCGTTCTGTTCAGCTACATTAAATTTGCAGCTTCCTTGGCATCGAAAGTATCGAAAGTAGGAGTTTCATAAAGATTTTACAAAAATGATTTTGCTAACTTTCAATATTTTATTATTTTTATTTAATATTTTAAAATTGGTTATAAAAATTACGTATACTACAAGTCAAAAAATAAAGCTATATTTAAATATTTGATTATACGAAACTAAACGGAAAAGAAGTTTAATTTGCAATTTACGTTCAAATTGCTTTTAAACAAAATTGTCCTGATAACGAAACGGCCAAGGACATTCAAAAGCTTAAACTTTAATTCCTAAGGATTTAAATAACCCATTCTCGTGGTACCGAGCGTAACGCTGTAACTAATTAAAACAGAAGTCAGTAGTTATGAAAAGAAAAAATTGTGCAGCCAGCTGTAAATTGTGACCCAGGACATCATTATAATCGTAATTTCGGATGCAAATCTTCCCGATGTGCACGTACGCGGCGTGCGTTTGGTCAACGAATTGCAGTTAATTAGCCGGATTCCACTTACGGACCACCCCACCGGGCCAGGTTTACCCCGAAAAAATACAGGCAGCCGGCCGATGGGTGCGATTGGTTTCGACTTAATGCTAATGGTCACATATTTCAACCACCGGGACGCACGGAAGCGTCCCTGTAATGGTATGCGGGGAAGAAAGCTGCGAAGATGAGTGTCCAGCGCCACCAGCATCAGCCTGTCCAAGTGTGTGTGTGTGCGAAAGATGGTGAGGAATTTCGCTAACCTAGCTTCTCGCTTTTCGCTTCACTGTTGAGGGATTTTTTTGTTTTTTTTGTCGGAAAGAGAGAGAGAGAGAGGTAGAGAGAGAGATGGGGAGACGAACGTCGGAGGTCGGAGGAGGTTAATGCATACAAATGAACCCTATGCTGGGGTCTTGCTCTCGTCTCGCCTCGCCTGAGAACCATCCAGAACTGCACAATGATAAATTCATAACGCAGGAAAGAAAAAAAAAGGAAAATAAACGCACTCTAAAGTCAGACGGCGGCCGAAGTATTTCGTTTTGCGAGTTTCCGGGTCAGATTGGCCGCGAGAAGGAAGAAACCCTGGCCGGAGAACTTGGCTGGATGAGACGGCGGTTGACGTGCGCAAGAAAGGCAGTAACACGCGGGCACCATTTCTCCGGGCATCATTTTTGTAATTATCGACGTTGGTGTTCCTCACGCCTCAAAATTATTGACTGAACCGAAACCGACCGTCCACCCGGCGGTCCATCCGTCCGCATGCTCCGGCCGCTCCGGCAACCGGAATGGATGAAAAGAAGACATCGACAGCACGGGACAATCCCGACTTACACACACACACACACACACACCGTTCCACAAGGGCGGACGAGTCAATCAAGCGCATATGTGGTCGCTGTTTTCACAACGCAACACCTCTTACCGGAGGCGACCGGTGGAAGTGTTCTGAAAAATGTGTATCGATCATCCATGGTCTGTAGAAACATACACACACACACACACGCTCGGCCCAAAAAGCGTCCATCCGAAAAATTCAATCTCACTCCACCACCATCATCACCTCACTCGGCACCTCCACGAATTGAAGGCGCGCGCGAAGGAACCATTAACCATTCCGGAGCAGGATGATGTAGCCGACAACACATGGAAAAACTACACAGCCACACACACACACACATAACACACGGCAAAAATGAAATATAGAGGGTAAAATATAAAACAATAATAACATAATACGCCAAAATCGGTGCGAAAGCAAGACTAATAACCCTTATTTAGATACGTTTAATGGTCACGAAACGTCTTTATTTAGGAGCCGTGGTGCTGTCGGTTCGGTTCGGTTTGGCACTGGACCTCCGGCGCGCACTGATCGTGGTGAGCACCGCACCTCTTCCCTTCCTCACCATTCATCCCTTCGCAATGGGTCAGGAACGAAGTTTTCGCCCGAGGCAATCCTGCGGTCTGCGCTGCGTCATCGTAACGTTTTTCTTCCGTTTGCTTCCTTGCGCCGTGGTACGTTTTATGTATCGGCTGGCATACAGTTCCGCGGGTAGATTTGTTTGGTTTACTTTATTGAGGAGAATTTCTCTTGAAACCACTAATTTTGTGTTTTTATTTGTATCTTAAAATGTTTCAATTTATATGAAATGTTATTTTCAATGTTCAAGATAACTTTCATTTTTTAACGCATCTTTTGCAAAAGTAAAGTTCAAATTATTTTTCAATTCAAAACTACCGTTTGTATTTCAATGCCAAATAGGTTTTGAATACATTCCATATTTCTTACCTTGTTTCTTTCAATTTCGTTTAAATAGTGTTTACATTAGTTTAATATCATGCGAATGAAAAAAAATCTCTTAATAGCCAGAATATTTTAAAGCATTGCTCTTCTTTACATAAATGTTTCTAATTGTTGTGAACATAAGCTCTTCACACGTTCTAAACTGTGTCCCTATATTTTTTTTACTTTGGAAACACAAAATTTTCTATCTCAAATGTAGATTTATGATTTGCATACTTCCAACAACTAAGAGACTTCACACTCTTATCCAACCCGTTTGGCTCCTGCGCCTCTCCATTCGCCCCGTCACCCAACGCAGGAGAAAAATTTTCAAAACGTGTCTATAATGCGTTGGTTTCCGAACCAACTACTCGCAGATGAAAGGTAAGCGAAGGCCATCCATTCAAAAAACGATATAAAAAACACTCTCACACCCAGCATCCTGTAGGGTCCTGTTCGCCCGAAAGAGAAACCAGGGCGCGTTGCAATTTCCCTCCGGGGCTGTAATCAACGCCACCGCGCAGGCACGCATGTCCATGTTTTGTTTTCCGATTATTTTTCTTTTGTTGCGTTTTTACATTTGTTCATCTCCCGCGTGGGGCCACCCGGGCATAAGCGCATGAGCGCGAACGAAGCACGAACAGGCAACCAATACAAAGGCCTTGGCATCGGGAAACATTAACGCTGCTGACCACCACGACTCTCGATCACAAAACAAAAAAGAAAAGCAACAAAAACGCAGGTTAATATGCGAGCGCCGACGTGCATGGGCGGTGTGTAAATAAAGTTATTTAGATAATTTTCGGTTGTGTGCGAAGTGCAGAATCGTTCCCCAGATCGGTGGTGGATTTATTTCGCTCACCCGGTTTTGCCATTTGGTGGCCGGACCGCCATGTAAATTAATTCGTTCCGTAACGCGGTCTGGAGAATCCGCGAGACCCTTGGAAGCCACGATCGCACCCCCGATCGATCGTCTCAGAGCCCGTCAAAGCAACCGCTGAGATGCACCCCCGCCAGGGGTCACATACGGCTTGCGGCTAACGGCGAATCGTGGAAAACTCGATCCGTTTGGTTCCGCACAGCGCTGCGCCCCTTTGCACGGTAAAGCCAATCAATGGACGCGGCACGATGTACGCCCGCTAAAAGCTTGTATGATATATGGATTAAGTTGTAAGTATCATGTTCAATAAATAATAATATTTTCATTTGCATCCCTGCGCCCTCCGCTCGCCGGACGTGATCGTGTACGCGTGTACGCGAAAATTTTTACGACCGTGCACGGTTGGGCACGGTGTGCGGCGTCTCGCTCATACAGCCCGTGCTCCCAGCATATAGCTATCTCTCAATTAAAGCGCCATGACCATCGATCGATTGCTCGCTGAAGCAATGGCGAATAAATGCTCCTCATCTCCCTACCCGAACGTGAAAAAAAAAATACCGACCACCACATCGCAAGCCCGCGATTCACACGTGAAAAACAAGAAACCAGCAAAAACCGGCCAGAAAGCCACCATCGTGGCAAGATTCTCGGCTAATACAAACAACCGCCTTCCCGCTTATCGCTGCCTCGACGATCGTCCCAATTCGCGGGGGTGTTCGTTCGTTCGTCTCGTGGCCCCCAAAACGCGTCGTGATTCGCTCGTTTCGTTCGACGGACCGTGTTGCAAGGCAGCAGACGTGCGGAGGGACGGGTAAAATAATAACACAACCCCATCAGGCCACCAAAGGGGAAACCAATATTGTAACCGTGGAATAATATTCCACTGCTCTGGGAATCCGGAGGGAAAGCAAACATCCATCCCCAGGGGAGGTTTTTCTGTATATTTTTTGTCCTTTCTCCCCGGCACATCGAACTGGACCGAGAGGAGGAGATTTCGATCCCTGCACGAACGCGAATGGTGCAATATCACTTTGTCGGATGGAAAATGTTTGCATGTTGCTGGCGCGATCGCTCGGACCGTGCGGGAGAGCGGGCACACGCGCGTTCCTCTTTTTCCTGTGATCAAGCGGATGATACTCGTATCCTTACGGGTAGACTTACGTGTAAAAAGTACGCCTCTTAGTTTGGTTTGTACATGGGTTTTAGAGGAAGCAGAAACGGGGTACGAAATGAATCGTCATTTGAAACGGTGTAGGGTTGGTGCAAGTTTAAAATTTATATCGCTGTAGGGTGCACGGGAGCGGAGGTGAAGGGTAAAATTATGTCAAACGATAACGCCGCACAGTGTAATAAGCTTTGGATAACACTAATACAGCCGTTTTGAACAAATAATTAATAGCTTTTAAATTTTAGAACAATTCAACCTGCTTATCAGGCCAGTATAATAACTGATTAAAAAACAATATAAGTACGAAAGCCCTATCTCGCCACAGTTGATTATCAAAACTATTAATAAAATTGCAGTATGAAATGATAAAGTAGATATGTTGGGTCTTCAGGTGTATTAAATTGATATTTTCAAAATTAAATTAAACTAAATGTGTTATTTGATCATTAATTTAATTAACGTTGATGATAATCAAATGTATCAATGTATCAAATCATCAAGATTAAATGTATCACACCATGCTTATTAAAACATCAAAAACTTTTGCTTGAATGCTTTCTCCATTTATCATCAAATTATTCCAAAGAATGCAACAAAATAAAATATTGAATGGGGAAAAACATGCTCTAGAATTTATAAAAAATATAACTTGCTATTTTTTGACACAAAATTTCAAATAAAAGACAAAAACGGAAAGAAAGACAAATACAAAAAAAATCTTGAGAAATAAATTTGTTTACCTTCATACAGGTTTTTCTTTAACTACTTTCATAGACGAACTGATGGAAGTTTGGGGTTGTACTGATGTATGAAAAAAACGATCGATACGGTACGCTGAATGAGGCGTACACAAATGTTACGAAAAATCAATAAATCAATACGAATGAATAACATTACAGTTGAAATAAACTGCACTCTAACGTGTTTATATTACAAACTATGTTTTCTATATTGTTCACAATATCTATCCAATATCTCATATCTATCCTAGCAAAATTAAATTTATTGCAACCAAGAAAAGATAAATCTCTTCACTCAGTTCAACTCAATTTTTTTAAGTTAAGTTCGATTAGTACAACTAAGGTAATAAAGAGAGGTATTTCACTCAACTCAAGTAAGTAATATCAAATACAATTTGAGTAAAGAATAAATCATCAAAAAAGTATAGCAAATTTCTATGTATCTTATATGTCCATTGCCTCACCGACAGTGTGACCGTGCGCCCATTTTTCCTAGTGTTCCATTTATATCTTCATTCACCCGGACGCAGTTGAATCGCCGCTCGTGCGCTGTCCTAATAAGAGGCATAAACACGTAAATAATAAAATATTGTGTATTTTAATATTCACGAACAACAATTTATGTCTTAATAAATATTATTGATAAGTTAATACGTTTCCCCCAGCCTACCCATCGCGATCTTGTACTACATTAACCCACCCATGGGCCACGGTCGTCTCGATCGACGAATCCAGTCGTACAACTGCGTTTTATGAGCAGAAGAAACTGTATTTGTTTAGCTGTGCGATCGGCACCGGATCGTTAAACAATCCGCGCGTGAGCATCGACGTTTTGCACGCCTGCGAACTGGCGCATCAGTTCGGCACCGGAGCGTACCGCTTCCCAACAGCCATCGTCATGTTGTGTTCGCATCGATCGAGCATCGGCTTTATGATTCATGGGGTTAATCGAAGCGATTGCAACAGCGCACGGTACAACCGGCAGAAAACTGTGCAACATAAATTATGCACCTTCCGAGTCCGCTCCCACGCACCTCGTCGGTTTGCTCTTCATCTTACTCTACCTCACGTTGATGACGGCAAAAAGGACGATGACACCTGTGCGAACCGAACCGATCCCAATCAATAATGATTTTTTGTTTCAATGCTCCGAAAAACACGATCACGTTTGAAAAACATTTCAATTAATATCCATGCGCGTCGCGTTACCGCCGGTTGCAGTCTGGGTGGAGTTCCCTGACGCTGCTTCGTTTTGCCGGCGTTGTTTGTTTTGTTGGCGGGTTTCCATGCGCGTTTTGCGGGTGGCACGAATCAATTTTCGGAATCCCAATTTGTCACTCTGATTAGTGCGAGCGAATCATTAAAGTCTCAATTTTCAGTCGCCGAGCGTCCTGCCGACCCGGTTCTCCCCGAAGCCTGTCAAGTCCCCCGGGAGAACATGTAAGGTGGCTCATCGAAAATTCTTTTAGATTCGTTGCCGCGACACACATATAAAACTGTCACCGGGTGGGATCGAATGGCGTTTGGCTGAAACGGCGAGTATGCAAGATGCATGTGTGACTGTGTGCGTATGTGTGTGTGTGTTTCCGAAGGTACATGGGATGCACGGGTTCGACGGGTTTGGCTACTGCCTGCCACTTGCCTTCACCGAACGAACGTGCTGTCGACTAATGGGAAACTGCAGTCGATTAATTTATGCTAATTTAAATGACGGGCAACCGATTCCGGAATGACATTTTTGTCGTGAAGTGGAGCGCAGCTCGGTGCTGGAGATTTTTTGTTTTGTTTGATGGTTCGTTTCATTTGTTCTGGTGTTGGTTATCGCCGACAAGGAAGAGTCTGCCGCGTGGCAGCTTGGAGAAACGAAAAAACTAATACATAAAAACTCATATTCAACGTTCTAGTGATGATTGTATTACGGACGCCTTTCGGGAAATTATTTGTTATATGAATACATTTTTATTTAAAAATTAAAATGCATTCGGATCGGTCAGATAAAGTAGTTTGTTAGTACGAGCTGAAAAATCGTATTATCTTAGCTACATTAGCTAAATCAATTCTGAAAATCTATCTACACACTACAATTAAATTAATTTTATTCTACAGAAAAGTTATGGCAACAAGTCCAAAATATAATTTTATAACGCAATTTTGAACTATTAAATAGTTCCTAAAAATCGACCATTTCTCGTACACCTAGCTTAGGCACATTAAATATTCATTAATTTTAATCATTAATATTATTTAAATGTTTTTTAAATTTTCTCATTTATATAACGTTCCCTATAAGCAGGAAATCTTTTCAATGAAATTACAAAGTTTTAAACATATTACATACTTCATACGTTTTCACTTCCACTCACACACGCGCTCGATTTCATCCGAATGTATTTCCCTCACCAATCACCATCGTCTCTTCCGTTGATTGTTTTCCAGATTGACCTGATTTCCTGCCGCTCATGGTGGCTCCCGCGAGAAGACAGATTTTGCCATTTAACGCAGGCTAAACGTTTTAAAGTGCCTATTAATCATTTCGCCTGCTTCGACAAACAACAAAAAAAAAGGAAGCCGGCAGTCACCGTCGCGTCGCGTTATCAGTAGAACAACCGAAAAATGTGCGCCAATTAAGGGAAATGGCGTTGTATCGCGCATCGGTGCTGCTAAAGGGATGCAGCGTCTGGTTTACCGGCGCGCTGCCTGAACCCGAACAGGGAAGGGTGGGTTATCAGTTGTTAATAAATAAAAATCAGCCACCTTCTTTTGCCTGAGCGGCCGCTATGGCGTTACCGGCAAAAAGGTTTTGCTGATCATAAGCGCACCATCGGTTCGGTTTGATAGTCGGCCGTCTCACGCGGTGCTTGACTGGGAGTGAGCAATCGGAACGAAATGCGTCGCTTACTTTCATTGCTGGCTGCCAAGCGTTTCCACGCCGGAGCTCATTTGCACGACCAAGCACATTAAGATGTTGATGATGTAAGCGCATTTATTTTTTGGGTGGCAAAGGGGCACCAAAAGGGGAAAGTATCATCAAGTCGCGTGGGAAAAAGATATTAAATGGTACGCAGCAGTGGGTAGTGTAGTGAAGTGTAGTGCTGTTTTCGTTTTTTGTTTTTACCTCCTACATTTCGATTTCCCAACCTGATAGCGTTATCGGTGGAATTTTTGGTTGATCGATTTTCTCAACGAAATCAATGCACTTACGGCGCTGGAAACCACTATCGGCGAAGTTCTTCTAATTGGTTTCTCTTGTTTGCAAACGTAGAAAAAGGAATGGTTGTGGAAAAAATCACATTTTACTTAAAGGAAAAAATCTCATGCTACATGTTTTATTTTTTCATGTGATGAGGTATGCTAAATGGGCCATCACTTTCCCACAGTTGAAAATAACACTCGAAATTCCTCAATCCAGCTGCTCCAGATGATTTTCAGCTCCAAAGGCACACCTGCACCTCGCCGCGTCAAGGCCAAAAGCGGGTAAAACGCGTTTCCCTCCACGAATCGAGAACCGCGCGAATGGGATTAAAAATGACTGATAGATCAATTGGACGTTAAAGTTTCATCAAACGCACCTCCAGCACTGACCGGTGGGTTCGTCACACTAGCACGAACCGGTAGCTAAGACTTCATGACCCGAACCATTGTGTAATCGGTGAACGGGGGTTCGTCGGTTGACATTTACAGGGCACGTCGGTTCGGATCGACGTACCAAAGGGAACGCACTTTCAACCCATAACGACGACCGCAGAGTGTTGTTGTTGTGTTCCTCTCGAAATTGTAACACAACCCCGCCGTCGTATCGAGGATCAATCGAGGAGCCCAATGGAACTGGTTTATTTATTTGGTCAAAAGAGTTTGTTTTGTTTGTGGGCTACGCGGTGGAATTCATAATCTTGCAGGAGAGGGAAACAAGTTTCTGCTCCCTATAATCACCAGCACCAGCAAACACTACTACACACTTCCCCCCAACCTCCACTTAACCTACCCGGTGCAGAAGGATTGGAAGGCATGGAAGGCTCCGGGAGATGACCAGTGCGTTGTGGGCAGTCGTAAAAACGCGCACAAAACGAAACACCATTCTCGGATCGATTCGCGCGGCTCAGACGCGGTGCGCGTGAATAAGCGCCCGGAGGCGACGAAGGCGGCGGCGATGCAACCGGCCAACCGGCAGCAGTATCATGGTAGTTTAATAACCCGATGAACGCAGCGTGAGAGCTAAGACTTAAACAGTACTATTAGCATTTGCGCGATGGTTCACGCTGGGCGCGAATGATTTAATGCTTTTAATAACATTTTACTCGCAGCCTTACCCACAAACCCGTGCGTAAGAAGGCGGAGGGAGTCCATCGACGAATAAATCGGTTCTTGAATTTGTTTGTAATTTTGTGCTTTCACCACGGCAACATAATGGTGCAGCACTCAGCACTGTAACATTGTTGGAAAAAATAGGACCTCCTGTTAGTCTTGGAAATAGTTACTAGTCTTTGATATTAACATCTGTCTATCTAATTTGAAATTAATTGACTAATAACAATGGATAAAAATTAAATAGATCTGTAATAAAAGGTGTCTTCATCTACAACAAGTTAATTCCGTGAGTATTCAAGCACAGATGAAAGACAAAAATCTAATTACAATAAGACAATATATGAACTATTGAAAAAATAAGTTTGATTAGTTTATTTATACTTGCTTAAGCTGAACTGGACCAAGGATTTCTAGTATTTTTCGGAGAATATATTTTAATTTTAACCTCTTGTATCAAGAAATCAAGGTTTGGATATCTTTTTCTCTAAGTATAGTTCTTTGATAATTTAATTCAAATTGTATGGTTAAAAAAATAGCCATTTTAATGGAATTTGTCTTCAAACTCCGACTCCGACAACAATTAAAATTTTGATAACGAATCGCAATTCATGAAACGACTCGTATTCGAGTCCTGTACAGAAACTGACTCTAAACTCAAACTCTGACAACACAAATACTCCATTTCGTGCATTTCTACTCTCTTCGTTTCGGACAAACATTTCTCAGTTTTCATTTTCAAATGACTAAAACGATTGTCTGTTTTCGCGTTAAAACTTGTGAAAAAAAAACAATTGCTCTGTAATGCTCATCGCGTGTTGCTTGTTGATGAAGAACAATAAAACTCAATCATAAAATCACACTCTAACGATAGCCGAACCATCCGATAATGCGCGATGTTTCTAATGGACAGTTTTGTTGCAGATTCGTGCAACGCAACCGTCGTCAATTTGGACGTTTATCAACGTTCCGCGCTGAGAAAAAAACACTTCAAACCAAAAAACCACAAAACCCTTCAACGCCTTACGATATGAAAGCTTTAACTCTTAAATTATTTCTCCCGCGCTCGGTGGAACGTGGCATAAAGCTTCTATGCAGCCCTTCCCCTTGCGTACAGCTAAAACATCACCACATTAAAAGCCATCGTCCTTACCGATAAACCGCAAAAACCACACCGTGCAAAGCAGCGTCGAAAACCACTCGGTCCGATAGTCATACGCGGCACGTTCGCGTCACCGGTGGAATGTTTTTCACCAACCGTTTCGGAAGGCTCGGCCGGTCGGCTGTTCGAAGGGAAGCGCAAAGATCATCCTTTAGCCCCCGTGAGAGGCAGGCACGTGAGGCGCTCGCGAGCAAACGGAACGAGCGGGTGGATGAAAAATGCAAAAGATCGGCTCGATCATCACGACGCTGCGTTGACTTTAACTTTTCACCTCTCACTCCCGCCCACCACCAGCATGATCCTCTTTTGCTTTTCCACCACTCCAATCTCGCCGACGACACCGGGGGCATGTTAGTATCATATTTTATCTGCTGCCTTGATTTGGTTGTCCCGTCGACGTGAAGTGAAGAAATATTTATTTTATGAGTAAGGGATTCTTCATCGGTTTTATGCTCATTCGTTCCACCGTTGCTCACGGGATGTTTTTTTTTTGTTTGCGCTTCATCCGCTCTTCTATACCCCGGAATCCTACGTGCCTGCGGCACGAGCAACAGATGAGATTCGTTTCGGGGTTGTGTTACTGGTCTGGTGTTACTGATCTGTTTTTATTCACATTCGGGAAATGGAAACCTACATTGTATCTTCATTTGTCTTATTGTGCTCATTTGGTTTATTACTTTAATTCTATGACTTTAATATGACTTTAATTCTATTTTTAAATTCCTACTTCCATATTAAATATAGTTAAAAAATATATACAAATATACAAATGAAAAAATTTCTGTTCTATAACTGTGCCATACTGTACCATAATTTGTAGAAAATCGTACCATAATTTGTAGAATAAATCACAAACTTTAATTCATTAACTAATGCCATGACTACACACATAAAAACGTAAGCAAAACTAGCAAGACCTTGCGTTCGAATCCTGCCAAAAGGAGGAGAGTCAAACAAAAAATAAATGCCTCACCGCTTAGGCACGGGTTTTGTGCGCTTATCCGTGAAATAGTTTCCTATTCTTCTAGGCGTATCGAAGAAAATAATTCAAATTCATTCATTCCTGCACGGTTTCCCATGCTGGATGCCAGCACGACCGCGAACCGAGTAAAGCTGTGCGCGCGCGCGCCAGCTGACCATGATCCATGATGCGGTCGCTATTCGAATGTTGGGAAGACAAGACGGCGGCGGAGGGGTGAGAGAAGATTGGTGAGGCTGCCACACAGCCCGATCGATGAATGCCTGCTTAATCGCTCGCGCACCATGCAGCAACGCACAATGGGCAACGGTAAAGGAGGTGTTGCCCAGCTCGGATTCTGCACTGTCACTGACGAAAATATTCATCTCAACCACCGAATGACTCTTCATTTGGTCGACATTTAGCGGCTCCCACGGCATTGTCCCACAGCACCAGGGTTTCGCTGCATGACTTTACGCGCCCGGTAAATTCGGCACGGGCGCGGCCACTCTTGTGTGAGTATGTGCGTGCGAGCCGAGATCGAAATGGAATAATTGATATATCATTACTGCGGCGTTAATCCGATCCGAAAAGCTCACCGCCACGGTCATCGGTTTCGGGTTACGGAAGAGGCTCTGTCGCTCCCACGTGGGTTCGATTCGGTTTGGGTTGATTACGATGTGGCAAAACTACCACCAAAAAGTACTCCTCCCGTAGAGGAAGCTTCTCTTGCTACGTCCAACAACGGCAAGGTTTGAATTTGTCTGTTTGAGCCGTAATTTCATGCTCTGCCCTTGCACTACACTAGGATCGCTTGCGCTACGATTGATACGATTGGAGAGTGGAGAACTCGTCCCGAGAACTCTCGTGGGTGAAAAATGTTGAAATTATTCCTCTTCCCGCTCACGCATCGCTGACGTGCCTATCGCGCATTCGTGCGTGCTCAGGATGCATCCGACGACGAAGACAAAGCACGCATCTCGGTTCGCATGGTTGAACTAAAATTTCAACCTCGAAAGCACCTTTCCTCATCGATAGCTATCGATCGCGAGAGGAATGTAGGATCACCGGCCCGTCCCGGTATTTCCGCCGCGGAACGCATGAGAAACCCGAGATTCGAACGTGCGGCGAAAAACCGGTGAAAGGCAGCCAGCC
Organism: Anopheles farauti; assembly: GCA_000473445.2. Taxonomy (NCBI): domain Eukaryota; kingdom Metazoa; phylum Arthropoda; class Insecta; order Diptera; family Culicidae; genus Anopheles; species Anopheles farauti. The sequence goes on from KI915042.1 coordinate 9,227,567, forward strand.
CGAGCAAGAAATAACTCCACGATCGTGATCGCGATCACCGCCACGCGTGTTGAGCGTTACCAAAACAAAAATTAAAATAAAATGTTTCACTAATTGATACCTCATTCCGCGATCGGTTGGCGATTCCGGGCAAATTATTGCATGAGATCTATGCTCGGGGTCGGGAATTAGATAAGCAAGTCCGCCGTCTGGTTTTGGCGCTCTATCGAGTCCTCCCTCGTTTAAATCCCAGTTTGCAATTGTGCACGCAAAAATCCTTGATTTAAATCGCGGCCCAACCAGGGGCATTAAATTTATTCCATTTGCGCTTGTATCGTAGCGGGCCTCGGGTTGACGGTTCTCACAAGGCTCCGTGACCGAGCACTACGACATCGATCGCTTGTTAACATTCTATGCCTGTTTAATTCGGATTAACCGCTTTGTTCCGGGCGGTAGTTAACACCGCGACGCGCAACAACGGCGACGACGATGTAAACGGTGTTGCAAGTGTAAATTGACCTACCTCAACGAGGAGCGAAAAAAAGCCAACATAAACATAAGACAAAAATAAACAACCTTCCCAGTCATCCGTCTTTCCCTTGCCTCCCCTACCATCGCTCAATTATCCCCGGCTGCTCACCCGACATCAGCGTACGGTGTCCTCGATCCTTTTACAGCTCGACACTGAAAAGTGTCGCGATCCATTCAATTTAAATCAATTTCGTACTCAACGTCGCCGACGGTGCGCTTTGCTTTCCACGCGCCGGTACAACTCCCGGCGCAGGCAAGTGTGGCAAGTGCACCAAAACCACCCTAACACAAGCAGTTACTGCTCGCGTACATATTCATACGCGGCGCGATCGATTATCGATCGTGGTGAGCAGGAGGATTCGCAAAAAGGGGCTATGCGCACGGATTAATGCATTCCAGCTCGAGCCAAGTGCCAAGTTCGTTTCGGTTCGACTGTTTTTGTGCGCTGGATTTGGTGCGGCATTCCTGCCGCGTTCCGGCGACTGTGACATTGAATCGGCATGCCGTACCGTGATTAATTTAAATAAGCCTTTCCCGACGATACCGGGTGGGCTTCCATATCGAGCGAGCGACACGCGCCGAGCGGGGTGGAAATTGCCTGCCCACAGGGTGACGGTATGTGACGAGCCAGGTGACAACGAGTGCCGAAGGACACCTTTCGGTGCTGCTGATAAGGGCGATGTTGTTCCAAATACGGGACACAGCGAGGGAAGGCGGATAATCCACCTGGGAATGCCATCCATTGTGATTGCGCTCGGTAGGCACCGAGTGTCCATTACAAGAATGGTCTATCCGCGGTCGACGAAAAAGGAATCGATCTTGTGTCGGATCGTCATCGTTACCGATCCGAGGTGAGTTAAACTGGCGAGTGACGATGAGTAATTTGCTGCCGATGACACGATGGCGCAATTTAGTGCCGCCAAATGATGCTACCAACGTCATGAACTATTCAGCGAAATACTATGAGTCGAAGAGGATTTTACAAAAAATTAAATTGTCTCATACCAACCCCAATCCATGTTCAGACAAAATGTTGATCAAAAAAGCAAGATTTTACAAAATTCAAGGAATAATGTCTTTTTTACTATGAATATTAATTCTTTCTTTATTAAACATTACCAGCAATTCTGGTAATTCAATTATACGGCATTAATATTTTATTATTCGATACAAACGAATGATAAAATCTTCATAATGACTCAAAATTTTCAAATGCATTTTGTAGAGACTGGTGATACAGTTTTTAATTGGTTAACAAAATTTTTTGTTTGATTAACAGTTAGTTTGGTTAACAGCTATAATTTCTCAATCTTGATTGTTGTTTGATGATAAAACATATCGACTCTAAAATTGAACACATCATTTAAAATTTATTATACACTTTAAACGTCTTAAGTTTCAAAAACGGCAGTGCTGCTGCTGGTAAGGCTACTATCAAAAGGTTGGCGTTTTTCTACTATCTACTGAAAAGACTACTGTGTTCTTGACAAGAGTTTTGCATTATTTTCAATTTTGTAGAATTTATTTTTCAAAGAAAATAGCGTATGAGCGTAAACACTGAACTAAGTCCCTTTGCACAGGTGTAGCCGTTTATTATTAATTTATTGACACAAAAATTAAATTAAATTCATACATGCATAACTCACCTTGTTACTAAAATCGAAAATTTCTTTCTTTTTCTTATCTTTTTCATTTTTGAAAACAGTTCATAAAACAGTTGAAATCAGTGTTAGATGGTTTGGATTGATTTCTTTTATTCACCAGATTAATTTCGCACGATGTGCCTCACTCACTCCCCTGGCTGGCCGTCGTTGTTTCGCTACAATTGTATACAATTAACGATTTCACAAAAATTCGTTTCACATCGACTCTAACAAACGTTTCAGTGTTTGGGAGGGTTTCTTGAAATTCTTTTCCTCATTAATTGTTCACTATGTATGTCAAAAGTAATTGCTGTTCCGTTTCGCTAAAACCTGCCTGATCCTGCCAGTCGGTCAGCCGTATAATTGGCTTCCTTGAGCTTCCTGTTTTGATTGGCTGCCTACTTACGAGTTACGTTTCAGAGCCGTCGTAGCACATTTACTCGTCCCCAGCGTGAGCCCGAGCCTGTCCCGTTCTATTAAAAGCAACTATTTACACACGCACACACACATGGATTACATCGCACACCGACGATACAACGGATCCTTTTATCGCTTCAACGCACCTGACTAATGCAGTAGAAAATATGGATAGAAAGCTCGTTCGGTAAGCTGATCGGGTTACTTCGTGCGCATCGTTTCGGAAGCAGTGTTAATAAATTACTTATCCAATACACAATAATACAGCTGGGGTCACTTTCCAGCGGCGGTTAGGGTTTGTGCCGGAAACAAATATTAATTATCTGTAATGAAGTTAAAAAAGCTATTTCGCTTACGCTACTCCACCACACGCTACACGTTTACAGCTTACGAACAATATAAAACAATTTGTAAACGGCTTCAAATGGTCGTCCACACGGTTCTCTAAGGCTAGAGATGTTATTTGTCTTACTCAAAAAACTATATAACATGTAACGCAACTGAAGGACTTTTTTCTGTTGGTATCGCTTACGAACGATTGCATACACATAACACATACGCGATAGAAGATATGTTCGTCAGTACTTATATGGAGATGGGGTGGCACGAACTGGAGCAAACACCGAGAAACTTTCGATATTTTCGTAATGGCCGATTTTGCTTCCGCAGTGCTCGTGGAGCGGTAAAAAAAACGCGTGGGCTGCCCGCTCCGATGGGTTCGTATACGATACGATGTAGCGCGCAGTGTTGAGCGTGCACAAGGGTGTACAAAATGGTGTCCAACCCATCGGTGAGTGGTGAGAAGATTGAAGGGCTCGTTTCGAGTGGCTTGTTAGAAAGCACACTTTCCTCGCTCAAAGATGTTGGAACCAAAGGCGGCACGTGTGAGGATCGTGCGGATCGTGTGATCTCCTCGTCACTAATGAAACAGCGTTCAATCTTCCCACCACAATGGAGCCATCCTGGGCGTCGAGGGAGAGGGAATACAAACGTTTGCAAACGAGCCATAGGAGGGTAAAGCCGTCCCTCCAGGTCTCGCGCTACGGGGTGTTCCTTCCGCCCATCTGCACCACTCGAACCCATGAGCCGACGTCAACTGCAGCCGAAACCGAAAGTATCTTTCCCCAATGGGTAAAGGACAACTGTCGCTGTTCCGAAACCACTCCCGTCAGTTATCGCAGATAGGACATATTACATATCAATTACACACGTACACAGAACAAAACACCGTATTCTGCACAGGTCTAAACACACATTTTCCCTTGTTCTCTCTCTATCTCTCTCTCTCTCTCACTCTCTCTCTCCCTCAACTTCTCTTTAAACACACAAAAAATAAACAGCAAAACCTTTTTTGGCGCGTTAATTTCTAGTCAGTCTTTCAGGATTTCGTTTCTTTTTTGTTTCGTTTACTACATTCCGCTCTTTCTCTCTCTCTCTCTCTCATCCTCTTTCTCTCTCACTCTGTCCTTCTAGCAATATATTTGTGTTTTTCATTTCGTGGATTCTTTCCGACCGACATCGCGGTCCGATAGGGGAAAGAGTTAATCCAACGAAATGGGATTTTGTGGGTGTGTTCGCTGTGTCGCTTCCGGGAGGGGGTTTCCTGTTTTCTGTTCCTTTTCGTGCGTTTCACTTTTTTCCACTCCGAGTAATCTTACACAATTAATATTTCACTCTATGTACAGCTACCCTTTTCACTAATTTTCTTAAGGATGGAATACATATACGAATACAAAAAAACATTCTTGCACAACGAAGCCTCAAGAAGCCATCATGCGTCGTCGGCGCTTAAACTATAAAATAACTGGGATCTCGTTTGCGCACCATTCTTTCTATACTACACGCTGTGTTCTTTAACTGAGACGTCAAGAAAACTCCACTGAATAATACTTTCCGTACGGTTTTTACTCATTGTGTGCATTAGATCACTACCTTTGCTTGTGACTATATAATACTGAAACACTGTCCATCTCATCCTTCTATCTTACTCTCTTTACAAATTCGATTTAGTAAGCTCAATCAGTTAAACTATCTATGCGCCGCATTGCCAAATTGCCGCATCAAACAACAAAAAAAAGCAATTTACACTTGTTTAAATTTTGGTTTTCCTAGTATGCGGATTCCTCGCCAATCCTATCTCTTAAAAGTGTTAAAATTTTGCACCAGACAAAAATAACCAAGAGTCATTGTTTTCCGCCTTATTTTTCATTTTTTGGTAGCCAATTCAGTTTGTTTATCTTCATCATTTGTTAAATATTCTCTAGACAGCCACAAACGCACTACTGAGCATAAACAGGATGATGTTTGCAAAAAGAAAAGTGGAGTGAAGCAATAATACACTAAGACGGAGAGGAGAGAATCGAATAGAATTAATTATAAAATACAAATAAAAAAAAGTATTTACAAACCACTCCTTCTCACTCTCTGCGGCTCGTTTTCTAAGCCCGCTCGATACTGCGCGCTTTTTCCATGTGTGGGTAAAAGAGAGCGAAACAGCGCGATACAAAAATCTCACCACTCGTGTTCCCCTTGCTCACCTACACTCTCAGCAGGCTGGGATTTTATCGAAAATCGAAAAACGACTGCCCCTGCGGGGCTGCTGTCGATGTCGATAACATTTGTCCCCGTCGGGTGTTGGTGCGATGTTCCCTCACGTCTCCGCAGCACGAAAGCTGGGATGGGATTAATAATCCCACGGCATTCCGATCCCCCCGCGCTGCCCCGGGCGAACGCTCGTCATCCATTATACGTTTTAAAACAAAAGTCGAATATTTAAGATAAGGAAAGACGCCGCGACGTACCCGGAGACGGTGAAGCAGACCCGGGTCGCTTGGTTTATGATTCACTCGATGTTTGTGACCTTCAGGACACGGTGTGTACCGATACTGGCGCTCGAGCGCAAAAGGAGAGCGGAGCAGTGCAGCACGTCCTTACAGGCACGTGTGGATGATCTTTTTCGCCCGGCAGAGCTTACACTTTACCTCGCAGCACCAGTGGAAGGTGCAGGAGCAGCGCTCGACGACCGTCACCTCCTGCGTCCGATAGCCCCGACCGCAGCACATCAGATCGCATCCGTCCACTCCGATCGAGGTGTCGTTACACTGGCGACCGTGCGTACCCTGAATGCCGAGGCGTGGATTACGCTCGCAGAAACCGGGCGACGGTTCCAGATACACCAGATCCTTCGGGCCCGGCGGTTTGTGTTCCGGGTTGTACGGTTTCAGCTGGAAGTTATACCTGTCGGAAAGAGAAGGGAGAAATCGGAGCAAAAAAAACCCGAAACGGAAACGTTAGAATTAATCATACTTAAAAGACTCAACAAGCGACGAACCCCCGAATATAAAAACCGCTTCACAAATCAATCCCACCGATCCCGGCTGTTCCATGACACTTACCGATTAACTCGCTTCTGCTGGTGACCGCGGGCATGGATCGAGTTACTCAGCACACTGTTCGGGTTCGCTCCGCCACCGACGCTGTTCGTGTTCGTCTTGAGATTGGCTGAACCGGCTCGGTTCGTGAGCGTATTTTCGTTGACGCTCGTGCTGCGCAGACTGTTGCTGACCATCACGCGGGACGCACCGTCGAACCGATCCTTCAGGATGTCACCGATTGTGCGGAAGCTGTTCAGCCGCATCCAGCACGTTTTCATCGTGCACGAACCGGACATGCCGTGGCACTTGCACTCCTGTCGCATCTCCGCCTGTACGTGCTGTTCAAGAAAAAGGAAAGGAAGACAAAATTTCATTTAATTTTATTTCGACCAATAGAATGCTATTTAAATTAATAAAGCAAAAAATAAGCCTATAGGATGTTAAAAACGATAACAATCTTGATTAGCTTTTCAGTTTCGTGAGTTTAGAGCTGTCAAATGGACTGAGAAGTAGTTATTACAAATTATAACATTTGCTCAAAAATTCCGAGGTTTTCAAGGTTAGGTTTCCGAGGTAAGCAGTTTGATGTCTAAATCACGATTCGTCGAGCTGCATGCATCAATTTTTGTTAAAGCCATCGGAGATTCACCTCACAATTCAATTCGCTCTTCTCCCAAGCCTCTTCGACAAAAACGAGTCATCAAATTTAATTATCAATTCTAGACGGTGTGGCGGAATGGAATGGGTTCAGCAAAAAAAAAACTTCTTCTCCTGGTTTGAACGGACTGGAAGTGATCACAAATAATATGTCACTTAATTACAATCACCCCGAATTAATAACGTTCATAAATGAATTCATTCGAGTTTTATCAGCTGTCAACAATTTAATGCATGCATTTTAAACTGCATGCATCCATTTACGCAGCGTGAATTGATTCTTTACCTGCGTTTGGGTTTCGTTTTTTTTAACCCCCGCCGGATTGAGCAAAACCGTATATAAAGCGCGCGATCACGCAATCGCTGAACGAATGCTGTGTAAAGCTGCCCAGCTTGGTTTCGGAGCAGCAGCAGCAGCAGCAAAACGGAACGCGGAAAGGGATTAAAACATTTATTAATGAAATTGATCGCCTTCAGGGTAAGGAGAAGAGCTGAAGCGATAGGAGTCGATGGGAAACAGTTCGTCCTAGCGACCATTTGCTAAGCCATTTCGCGCTGGATGTCGCGTGAGACCGATCGCTGAGACGCGTTCCGCGAAGATCGTGCGATCGAGAGCAGCAGCAGCCAAAAAAAAATGAAGAAAAACAAGACAACATTAAGCCCCGTGACTCGCGATGCTTCGATGGTAACCGAACTCGAAGCGAAAACGGGCAGGAGGATATAAATAAAATTTATTTATTTGCGTTTTTACCCTCACCCTTTTCCCAGCCACCCAAGCGATTCTTCAGCTACCAACACGAATGCACACATATACAACAACAAAAAATGGGCAATAAAAACGTTATGAAATCATTTTAGCGAACTGCTGGCCACACGAACTGCCGCCAGCCACGAAACGCCGCTCAACCTGTGTGGCAATATTTACCACCGCCTTGCCACCCTTCACGCGGCCTCAGTAGCAAACATTATCCGCAAACGGGGTCACGCTTCGAGCTGATCCGATGACGGATGCGATCACACTGCGAGCGTAACTTCAAAGATCTATCGATTAATACAAACGATTGCAATAAAATTTTACAAACATAGGACACTATGACAATGTTCAACAATGTAGATGCGATGTAAAAAGAAGGGTTTTAAAAGCCTATCCAAAACAAAATATTACTGGCTTATCATCTGAATACGTGGATTTAAACATGAATCTTTCATCAGATAGATCGTCAGATCCAAATCTTCAGGATCCATCAATGAGAGCCGCATAAGGTAATATATTTAAGAGGTTTCGCTTTACGTTAAATCCCTCTCCCCCTTTCCCCCTTCCGTATCACTTACCGCTCGGCCCGCCTCGTTGTTGTGCAGGTTCATCTTTTCGCGCAGCGTCCGGCCCCGCTCGCCCGTGTCGACAAAGTCGCGGGAAAATTTGAAGCCAAACCCGATGTTGTCGCTGCAGCCGCCCCACTCCCAGTCGCCGACGCCCGCCACCGCGCCCATGTTGTTCATCTGCGGTTCGCGGTTGTGGTGCGAGTAATCGCAAGTGCACGACTCGATCGAACCTTCGCTGCACGCCCGCGCCACACTGTGCGTTACCGCCGCGCTGGTGATCGCGTAGATAAATGCCGTCTCACGACAACCTGTTCGAGTGGGAGAGAGAGAGAGAGAGAGAGAGAGCGTGGAAGAGATAAAGGACAGTTTGGTTAGCAAGTGCCGGTGAAGTTTTCGAAAGATCCTGCTTAATGCCGAAATGTGGAACTGGCAGTTGAAAATAAATTAAATCGGCTTGTAATCCCACGAAAGCCGCCAGCGTCCGGAGCGTCTAATCATGGCCGGGGTTAAGCCGGCTGAAGGTAGCTGGAAAGCGTAAGACGCAAAGATATGGGTGCTGGCGGCTAGAGTGTGCCACCGAGGTTTTTGAAAGATGGTCCGGTTCTCAAATCCAATCGAATTCCTTACGTTCCCTTGAGTTCACTTGTACAGCCTCCAGTAAAGACCATTCTTGAGAGCAGAATATCCGTAGCCTTTGGGTAAGTAGTTAAGTGCAGCCGTGTGCCTTTTTATTTGACTTCGAGCTAGCAGATGACGGGCATGAGAAGCACATCACTAAGCCGTTCTGCATTCGAAAGAATCTCCATTGTGCGCTGTGGTCAAGGCAGAATGATTTCAAAACGAGAAAAAAAAACCCACGTCAAGGACTACGCTCGATGCCGGAACATTGCACACGGAGAGCCAATCCAATGGCTAGCTCTAGTTGCACCTTCCCGGCCGAGCCTTCTCCGAAGCACCGAACTCCTGCTCAAGTCATGATCGCCTGCAGCTTAGCGGCTAATTTGCTGGGCTAATTTCACACTTTTACACCCACCGTGTGTTGTCATAAATCCAAACTCCGCACGAGGACGGCACTGGGTTCCGTCGGCAATCATCCATCATCATAAAGCTCCAGCCGGGTCAAGTATCGAGGGGACACGGCATCGACTGTGTGCTGCTCGAAAGCACCCAAACAACGGCAACAACAAAAATCACACTTACAGACACATCTGGTGACCTCGAACCGGAATCGTCCCGGAAGCCCGGTGAGGAGGGGGGCAGGTAGCAAACTGATTTGTCAAAAAGTTACGCTTCGTCTCAATCCATCATCTCCGCTTCATCCCTTGTTGTCTCTGACACTTGTTGCAGCGATGATGCAGTGACGATCGCTCCGAGAGTAGCAGAAAGAGAGAAAGAGACGAAAGGACAGACAAAACGCGCTCAGCAAACTCCAAGGACACGAACCGTTCCCAATCGATAACGAGCCGCGCCGGAAGGTGTTGAGGTTCGCCACAAATTGTACGTCATTGCGATTGTCTACGCACCCCGACCCGGGCCCGCTCTGAAGGCTAACTTTACGAGCCGAAGATCATTAGTGGGGCCACAAAGTTGCCATGGTTGCATCGGTCGGTGCCATAAACGGTGCGATGGTGCGGTTGCCGTTGGTAAACCACTCCCAAACTCATCGCACACCGCGGTTACAAGGCTCTACCTCAAGGGGAGGTTGATTTTATCACCTTCCCGTACATCGATACCACTTGCGGTGCGAGCGACTACAAACACCGATAAGACGTACTGTTCAATTAGCCGAACCTGATAACGAACATTGTAACAAAGTCACACGAATGACGAATATGTCTCCGGAATGTTGTCAAGCCACGATGGAGCGCAAAATCGCCCATTCGTCAAACCCCACCCAGGGACTAATTTGTGACAATTCATTTGTCATATCTGCCGACGAGACCTGTCCTGCTTTCCTCAGCTTCTGCTCCCGAAACGCGAGGTTGTTGTACAGCCCAAACTAACCCCGTTGCATGAAGTGACCACATTTAGGTCCGAACCCTCATCTCAGTTGCTACCACCGAAAGGGATTAACCGAATGTCACCGTGTCACTGATCGGGTACACGCACGGCCTAGCACCGGCAGACACAGATGACAGGACGAATTTCCCCGGCCGGGATCCGAAGATGATTGATCGACTATTAATTGATTTATTAGGAGTGAGCTTTAAATTTGGGCGAAACGGTACCCAACCCACCCGTGTCCTCCAGCCCGTTTGTCCGAGCCATACGCGATCGATGAATTTCTCTATTGGATTAAGTCATTAGATCCCTGGGTCCCGCAATCCATCATCGATGGCCGCTCCGGGAGCCGGTCATCAAAACGGTCGATCGATCGATCCAATCGGTTGCTTAATGAATAAATTAACTCTGCATAATCACCTCATCGGACGGGCGGTGGAGCCGCGATCAGGTTTCCTGCCTGCGATCCACGCATCTGGGTAAGAGAACGATCTTAAAACGTACCGGACCTGGGGCGTGTGTCGTTCAGCTGAAACTTACACCGCCTCGACCCGGAGAGTGGATTCCATTCCATACAGAACAAGGGTTAATCTGTCGCTGGCCAGACGAAATCAAACCACGTCGGGCTTCCTATCAGTCGCACGCTCGTATGCAAACGTGTGCGTGACTTTTTTTTTCTACTGCTTACCCTCCGAGCCCGGGAGGAATGGAATCAAAATATTTTCCTTCGCATCACAACTACACACGGACAGGCACCACGAAAACGTGAACGATTGAGTTTCTTTTAATATACTTTTTTTATTTTTCGGTCCCTCGCAACGCCTGCCAAGGCTCTCGGTTGCTTTCGCTCGAGCTCGATAATTGTCAGGGTTCGTCGCTTCAGCGCCCATTGAGCTTTTTTGTCTCCGACTGCCCTGGCCTGGATGAGTTTGTGCCAGCAAACGGAACAAACAAATAAACGAGCAACAAACACACACGAGAAGAAAGAAAAAACACACACACGCCAACAAACAAACAAACACAAAAATTGAATGAAAACGAGCCACAAATTCGTACCGCGAGGAGGAAATCCGGTCGCGCTTTATTCTTCCCCCGTTTGGCGAGCCCCGTCCTGCGTATCGTTTTCGATTTCATTTTAAATGCGCCCCGCGAATGCATCTCACCCCAAAGCGCAACACAATGGCCTCCAGCACGGCCCCTGCCCGATGCCGATGTGATCAGTATGCAGGAGCCGGCCGAAAAATAATAAAAGGACTGTCGGGTGGCTTCAGGTATTCGGCGCAGCACTCGACGCAACAATTAGTTTAATGGTTCAATTTGGGCGATGGGCGTTACGTTGTTCCCGTGTTTTGTTCCCTTAGTTACGTTAATTCATTCACGTGTGTGTGTGTTTTTTTTTGTTTGTGTGTTGCTCAAATCCGCAAGCAAACTTGGGTGCCTTATGAAACGAAGGCTCCATGAAAACCGAACAGGTTTATTTCTCAGGAGATTGAAAACGACGGTCAAACAGGAAATTCATAGTTGCGGGAGCCTTTTATTGTTTAATTGAAGTGCAGTCCGCTTGGTCCGCTCGACTCCATTCGGCCGCTGTTTGGGTTTGGGGTGGAGAGAAAAAAGGGTTATTGCTCAAAACCCGAGAATGAAGCTAATTTGCAAAAAGAAAAAAACATTCCAATCCTTCCAGACAATCAAAACGATCATCAGACATCAACAAACCATTAATCATCATGGACAGTGTGTCTAATTATGGTGAATTACTCCCGAAACCTTCCGAAATGGACCCGAACAGGACCCTCGGCATTCCTCGTTTCGTGAGCGATTTTAATTATTTGAAGTGATCCGATTTTGCGTTCTTTTTTTACGAGGGACTTATTATCTACTAAGGTCATCGATCGATGCGAACCGCGTACCCGTTGCTAGTGCCAAAAACCTCATACGCGAGCCTGTCTAGCAGTAGCTGAAGGCGCAATATTGTGCGCCACAAAATACCTCCGAAAAATAGCTGCGACCGTTCGAAAACCCGATTGAATGCTTTATCGCTTCCTTCCTAGCTACTTCCCCGGTAGGTCCTTCCGTGCGGAGACCGAGACGCAGGGCAGCGTTGCTTGCCAGACAGTCGGGGTTCCGCACGCAAAAAAAAGGCACACAGAAGAGCTTTGAAAACAGAGACAACACATACACACGAAGAAACAATGCGCCGTGACCGACCCGCTCGCTTTGCGACCACCTTGCTTGAGCCCAGCGGAGCATCGTGTCTGCCAGCCTGAGTGAGTCGATAGATAGGTTTTTTTTTATTTTCGGTCGCCCTGGTCGCTCTGATTTATGGAGCGTATAAAATCTTTTATTAATATATATCGCTACGGTTTAACACGGTACGCCCGGGTTCTTTTGCGCATACACATACGCACACCAAGACGCGCACATTTTCTGATCATATGCAGGGGGCAACCGTGTCCGTGCCGGAGAATGCCTCCGGGAAGGGAACCGATATGCCAGCGCTGTCCAGCGGCGAACCTTCACGCGCAATCCGGAGTCGGGTGCGCCCTGCTGAAGCGATTTGTTCGATTACCATCCGATGCTCATCCTGATGCTTTTAAAAGCGTTTGCTCAACAGCGAAAACCCTCAACCCTCCACCGGTACGGTAAGCTGGACGAGGCAAGAACGGCTAGCACTCTCAACGTTAGACCGATTTCCGATCGGTCCGGGCGGCTCTCGGTGGTTGCGATCGTCAAGGGCCACGGGCCACGTTTATGGACGGGTGTTATAAAAATAAAACTGTCATCATCACCGTCATCAGAGCCTCCGGTGCCGAAGCCGTACGCAACAAGCGGGTCGTACGGTTCGATCGTAAAATCGCGGTATGTTGTTTCGGGCCGCCGGCAAAACGCGTTGGGCCCGGCGACAGAGGCTAAAACCGAAACGGCAAGCTTAGAAGCTGACACCGATCTTGCGGTTCCCAAGAAGCAGCCCCGAACTCTTCCCGTCCAAAACGCGGTGCCGCTCTGTCCGCAAAAGTGTGACAAGATTTATAGCGTTTAATTGCTTGTGGTGTGTGGGGAAAAACAGGGTAATAAAGTTGTTGAGTGAGGTACGCGCATCTAGCTTCTAGCGGGCGGGATGTAATAGAGAAGCAGAAAATCCCGCTCAACTTATATGGGCCTCAATTTGCTGGACAATTAAGACTCGGGCGGCGAAGATGAAATCACCACTCGCTTGGTGCGCCCGATAAACAAATCGAACCGTGATAGCATGCTTGTGGAACACATTCTCACGGGTGTGGTAGGAAGAGATTTTGTTACAAAAATAAAAATAAACGTTCAGCCGTGCTCGCACCGTGACTATCACCCTCACCGATCGGATCCCGGATGGTGAGCTTTAATAGTGGAAGTAAAAATGAGATAAGTGCCACCGAGTGGCATCCAGGACCACCGTCGGCGTAACCATGGCATGTTTTTCACCCATTTACCAAGCACCACTCGATCGGACCTGCTCGCTCTCTTTTTAATCTATCAATCCAGCGTCAAGCACCCTTCGGTGCGGTGTACCAAACTGTCTCCGCCACAATCACGATGAATGAAGCAATTGTTTCTAGCAGCAGCAGCCACAACGGCCCGAGCGTATTTGTGTTTGACTAACAGCCAACCCTATTTGCCACTGGTCACTCTTGACGGCTTCCGAGAGTAGTTGGCAGTAGTAGAAGTAGCAGTAATAGCTGCCGATTTCAGCCCTCCCTCCCCGGGGCGGCCACAGGGTTCACCTCGATCATCGACCAAGAAAAACTCGATCAGTCGGGCTCGTTGTTCGCGCGAGTGTTTACCGGTGTGTGAAGTACGGCCCACCCACCCACTTGCCCGCCGGCCGTGACAGTCGCTACCGCCGGCGAACGATTGTTGTTAATCGGAAAAACAAACAGTTGGTGGCCGCATCGCGGTGGGAAAGCACCATACTTCGCACCGTGCGCAATCGGGCTGTTGTAATCCGGTGAAAAGGTACTGTGAGTGTACAGTATCGCTAGGAAGAAATGGGACACTTCATGTTTGAAGGATACTTTTACTTTGTGTGGAAGTTACGCGTTACGTCAGATGATTATATGATTTGTGGTTTTGTTTTGCAAGACAAACTTCAGATTTCAGATATGCACCATTTAAATTGACTTTACGGTTCTTTACAGAGCTCTTTGTTTTTATAATCTATGGTAACCAATCTCTTGTAAGACAAAGGTATAATGCTAATACTATGACACCCTTGAAAATCTATTTTGTTAGTATTAATTGCTTATCATAATAAAATTACAATTACAATAAAACATGTATTTTTAGCAAACCATCAAACCAAACGATAATTATTTTTTATGTTCAAGTCTACAAATATAATTTCAACATCATCTATGTTTCCCAATGTAAAAGAATTTCAAGGAGAAGCTCCTATAGAATTATAATTCATAGTTTTACATTATGAAAAGTATAATTTTACTGAACACGGAAATTGTGAAAAAAATTATTTTATTTTACTTAGTTGTTAGTCGTCCCATCTAATGTCTAAAACACTGTACGCAGGTTTATCCTTTCTTTAAAGAGGTACGCAAAATAAAAGCCTGCCTTCTCGTTCGAGAACCACCAGGAAGCAAGCGTTATTAATTGTGAACTCATTCGCTCAATTAATAACGCCGCAGCTTAATCAATAAAGAGCACTGGTGCTATCTCACCGCCACAAGTCTCCCCGTTCCTCGGAATGATGATCTTGTGCCCTGCAACGAAGGCACGAGAGCACACGGCAAGCTTACTAAATTGCCATTAATTTTCCTACAATTATAATAATTTATCGCTCTCGCTCTCGCGGGAAAACGCAAACAACGGATGAAAAACAAAAAAGAAAACAACATCAGCGTGTAAAAGCGGTACCACCTTCCGGGACCGTGCAGATTTTCCCTCCGGGGCAGGTTTGCCAGCGTAAACCAGCTATCGCCGGAGTGCATTAATTATTGATAGCGGTGCAGCTGGTGGTGCAGTTAACGAAAAAAAAAATGCTAATGGATTGCCACCGTCGGAGGCGAACCGTCCGTGCGAGCGATGAATAATGACTTAATTTCTTCTGAACGCCCCCTGTTCCCCGGGGAGAGGAGAGCGGGGAACTACCGGGGTGGTGATGCCGTGTAGCACTTTCTCCGTGGAGTCAATTAAGCGGCCGGCGGGGACGTCGGCGATAGAATTAAAATCGTTCGGCTGGGCCACACGGCTGATGCGACGTGATCGCGATGGTTGTGAAAGACGGATCGGATGGAATTATGTTGTACAAAAAAAAATACATTTTCATTGCACCGAAGCAGAGGATTCCCAATAGTCTCAGGTAGTCGGTTTTGCGTGCGTCCTGCTGCGCCCGACGACAGGTCAATGAGTCGATTAGTTCTTCGGCTTGTCGTTTGTCATCCGTGTGTGTGAGTGTGTTTTTTCCCCCATTTCGGGTGCTGTTTCGGGTTTCTCCGGTCAGGAGTAAAAACCTTCCCGCTCTCCCGCTGCGCGGAACTCCCGGCGTTAGGCAATTTGATCGTGTCCCGTTTCGGTACACCGTTGCTCGTCCAGCCCCGAGTGTGTGGTCTTGCACACAATTTGCGATGCCTCCGATCGGCTCAAACGCGCTTCGGGCAAGGATCTGCCAGGCGGTAACCGTACACCGTGTACAAAACCCGCCAAAAGTAGCCCGCCCGCGGGCGTCATCACTTTCTTCCCGTGACGTAACGAGAAACCAGCGTGATTGTTATTGGAGGTTTGTGTCATTTTATTTTCCTCCTTTTTTTCTGCTGCACAAAATCAAACACCATGTAATGACTGCAGTAGAATTGGATAAAGTTTAGCCGAGGCGGAATTGTGTGACACAAACGGGTGTCACCCCACAGTTGCACTCATCAAACGGAGGATTACAACGCATTCGCATTCGTCGAAGAATGGGAAAAACCAAAAATAAGTCCTCGAGGGCCGGCTGTTCAGTTCAAGTGGCTTATAAGCCACACGGCGGAAATATGAACACATTGTGCGGCAGATGTAACCGTTGTAATGAGGCGTACGTTAGAAGCGACACAAAACGAGCAACCACCTAAAAGGATCCTCGTTCGGGTCGAGTTTTACAAGCCATTTCAACTTGGCCAGTTTTTACCGCACGCGCTTTGTAAATGATCTCGCACAACAAAGCTCAGAAAGGATGTTTTGAACACTGGTTGGGACAAAACAAACATTTATTCCCAATCAGTGTCATGAATCACGAAAATTCAACATATTGAAGGAAGAAATGATTATGGCCACTTATTTCTTCACATTTTCGATGAAAAACCATCATTTAACAACATTGTGTTTTTGAAGAAATAAATGACTTTCGTGATCATTTTTTAAATTGAATATTATGCACTGGTTTTTTTATTCCGATGGAATTAAATTTTATTCTAAAATGAATGTAATTTTCTTTTATTTAAAGTTTATTTCACATAATATTGCCACATTTTTGCCATGTTTTCATGCCATGTTTTCACATGTTTGCCATGTTTAAACAAACATGATTATTTGAACGAAAAAAGAGGAACTAAAACGAATGGTACGATCCCTTTAAAGCCCTCATGTAGCATTGGAATGATTCAGTGGTCTCCAACTTCGACTGCTGCTCCGGAGAACCGGATCATAAGCGGGCACGTTTCATCCGAAGACCTTCAGATATCTCTCGCGAGACGTGCTACCGGCCCGGACAGTCAGATCTTCGGTACGATACGAAATGGCCATGCGTGGGCCGCCGTCATCGAAATCCATAAAGCAAAACCTCCGCGAACGCGCGCGCGCTCACGCACGCTCCCTGGAATAGCAATTAACTGCGGGTTTCACCTACGCTCGCGTTAACTTACCTCGTTCGACGATCTTCCCGAATAGGTTCTTGCCGCGCAGGAAGTTGCGAGTCGAGCAGTTCCAGCGCCGCGTCCGGAACTGATGCTGGCACTCGTTAATCGCCAGATTGGCGCCCTTCGCGATCGCAGCCAGCACGCCCTGATTTTCGCGCGCTAACCGGCGCTGCTTACGCCGGAGCGTCGCGTGGATGGCCGGATCCAGGTAGGTCATACCGGGCGCCAGTGGTGAGATATTGTTCGGCTCACCCGCCTTCGCGATACCCCTGTAAAAAAAGTGAAGAAAGAGTTAGAGAGATTTAAAATTTCACCTTTTCCGTAAAAAAAAACCCCATGCGAACACTTTCTCTACATCGATCGAGCTGCAACCAACATCTGTGTGACCTTAAATTTTCCGAAACCTTCACCGAAATCATCTGCGAGCAAGCAGATAGGACAACTCAATCAGCGATGGCGATAATGCGCTGCGCAAACAACACATGGTGAGATACGTTTGCAGGTGGATATGGAAAAACCCCGTTTGCACGTACACATGCGCATTTTTCCAACCCAACAAAACATCAACGATAAATCTGTCGAAAAGACGTGTCAAGATGAGCCGTGTCAAGGTGATCGGGTCACCGTAGACAGAGCGTCTTTACCAGCTGTTAAAAAAGGGAATTCCAAGCTTTCCATTTCGAAAAACCGGCAAGTTTTCGGGTCGCTTCTCCGGTTTTGGAAAACCACCAAAGCGCCAGGTCGGTGCGAAACGTTTTATCGACGCCCGGCCCGGCCCCGGGAGTCGGTGTTTATTTCACAAACGAAATTAGTTGTACCAATATTTGGGCATCTTCTCCCTGGGCTGGGCGGCTGCCAGCTCACGAAAATGCAAATGAGTCCCCGCCGCAGCTCGCACCTTCCAAATGGAGCTCCAGTTCGGGTGCTCCCAGCCCAGCCATGGTACCCGGGATGATTAATTGGACAAACAGCCCGGCGAGCCGGTGGTACGTGCTTATTGCGTAAGTGCGTAATACCCAGCAGCCTGGTGATGGTGACGATGCTGACCGTGACAAATGCTGCGCACACAGTCGGTTCCCACGGGTCCCGTCCGAGGTTCCGCGGGTTCTGGAAACGGACCGAACGCGGGAAAAGCACACAGTCGACTCAACATCCGCAGCGTTTGCAGGAGACCGGATGGAGAAAGTGTTCACATGTGGCGAAAGTGATCGTTTGAGAAGGCGAAAACCCGAATTTTTACGTCGCGAAGGAAATCGAACGATGAACTTTGATTTCCGAGTTTATTTAAAAAAAAAACACGCTAAACAAATCCTGATGATTCATTGCTTTTTGTGGCGAATTTTAAACTGTTAGGAAGGCAAAAACAGCTCCCAACAAAACCGGTGAATTGGAGACTTGCGATCAACCGTCCACGAAGAGGGTCTCGGAGAAACATTTTCGGCAGTCAGCCGTCGCTTACCGATTGCCGGAACGTGACCGAGGGTTTACGGCAAGCGTCGAGTACGTCATAAAACTGGCTGGATCCTGAAAACCTGTCACGCATTCCGACACGTCACGTGTTCGCATCCTTCGTCATCATCATCACCAGTGTCGCTCAACTAACCGCTCGACCACACTGCACTCCTTCTTACATAACGCACACTACAAGTTAGTGAAGAGCATAAGAGGCTTTTAAAATAAATTGAGCAGCGGAAAAATGGAACGCGGAACGAACGCGCCTGGAACGCGTTGCGAATTCTCCACTCGATTGCTTGAGTATTTTGTTTTTATCATCTCCCCGCTGCTTCAAATCTGCGTTCCCGACGTTCTCAGCCGATCGTCAGTGATGCGCTTTTTTGCGGTCCGGATCGAAACCAACTGCCACCGAAGGAAGGACGGAAAGTGAAGGATCGATATCACACGCGCACGCCATAAACGAACGCCAGACAGCATCTTCGGGCATCATACATCACCCGCCCGAGTCAGGACAAGTCCGACGAACGCGCCCAACGTTCTTGACGTGCCGGCTGCGCAACGCAATTTATGATACGATTTTTTGATGCGTTATTTATTGAGTGTGTCTCACCCGTTCCCCGATCGGTACGAGAATGAGATTGAGATGCGACAAAACGGTGGCGAAAACGGAAACCGCCACCATGGGCTCACTTTCATCACTTTCCAATTCCAATCGGTGGCGTCTGCTGCTCGGGGCCGAATGCACCCTTTTTCGGACCTGCTTGGATAAGCGCCACGGACGCGGAACACACCACGGCGGGCCAGACGGCTCCAAAGGAGGCACAGGCGCTAGACACATTCAACACCTAATAAACATAAACGATCGCTAAGATGTCGCCAAAAGATGGGGCGCAAGCGGTGGTTACGGTACGGTATGATGACGATGGCGACGGGATTGGATGTCCGTTAAGGAAAAACCACTTTGTCACTCGCACCCGACAGCCAGCCTTCTCTTTTCCAATAGTGGGAGGAAAAATCCAGGGAAGGCGGCAGTAAACGAAGTCGATGTGTTCTATCTGCGCCATCAAATCCGACCGCAATTTGAAATTTAAAATCTCACAAGAACATCTCGTGGTAGATCACATTTCAAATGCGACACGGTCAGGGTGCGAAGCATCGCCCAGGTGTAAGAAGAAACATCGAATCGAGGAAAATTCAACACGTGCGTTATCAAATTTCTACGGTTGTTGACATCCACACGATGGGGATGTAACGAGTTTATTTTTCATTATTATCTTTTTAGCTAAGACTATAGAAAAAATTTAATTTAAACCCTGAACTTCAAAAATTGAATAGTTTTTTTCATTAAAATTTTCTTTACTCTTTTGGATACAAAAAAACTTGAAACTTGCAAAATAATGGAAAATTTTCAAGTTTTTTATTATTTTTCCAACTCCTTCCAACATTTAGCTAAGCTATAAAAATGCTTTCAGAATATAATAAAATGCTGTTTACTGTTGCTCAAACAGTCACTTTTAGTCGATAGGTTATAACAAAAATAGTAGAAAAAATTCACTACCCAAAACTCAAATTATTCGAATCACGTTCGAACGATCAAAACATGATAAATAGAAAAGGTGAATTCCTAAACATTCAACCCGTCCATTACCCCATCGCGCGATCGGATAACATACACGCACTGTGCCATTTTTTCGCACCACATTTTGCGGTTGGCTTTTCTCTGCGCGGTTGAAAATTTCCGACAAATTAAGTCCCCTCAATAGATCGAACCAGTGGATTGTAAAATCCTGTCGCGTCGCGGGCGGTGCAGCGAAGCGGAGTAATCGAAAAACTAATTATCGCCGCACACGGTCCTGGCCCGTGATGGAGTGGCGGCAATAAACAAGCACCTCATAAACCTTCCCCGCACGCTGGTGCCGTACGCTAGCGATCGTGTGAGGTCCATAAATTGCAACTTTCCATCGGTGCGGTGATCGCGGTTGCATAAAAGTCAATACCAACCGCATGCCGCCCTCTCCCACACGCCGATACCCATTCATTTGTCAAACGCCCGGCCAGTAATCGAGTGCGAGAGCGCAAACGACGATATTTCATCGTATAATTAATGATAATTCATGTGACAACGAGAGCAACGGCGGACGGGAAAATCCTTGCTCCCAAAGCAAACAAAAGCGAAACGATCATCAATCGATTCGGTGTGCGTGTGCGGCGGCAGTGTAATTACTCCTCCGACTGTGACTTCAAATGGGGTGGAGAGCGGAGGAAGATTTGGAATAGAGTTGCACGCCCCAGAGGTGCCCAGAGATGCCACCGGAGACGCCCCGTAGAATGGGAAGCTAAATTAATTTATCAAAACATAAAACCAGCACGATCGAATCGATCGCGGTGATGGTTTTGCGCACGCTGTCCGCGTGGCCCGCCACCACCGCCACAATCCGTCACTATTAATCACATCGGTAATCATTTTTCAAACAAAACACACAAGAATGCTGCCCTGCGCCGCCAGCCGACGGGTGGCGTTCTTGTGCCCGCTAACGTTCGAACTCGAACGACGGATGAAAAATGACACGACGGTGTTAATTTGTCATTTATTACGCTATTAACAAACGGCTCTTTGGCATCGATCTTGCACCAAAGGGGATGCATCCCGTGCGCGAGGAGGTGAAGCATTTGCACATGGTAGCAACAAATCCTCGTTCGCATGGAGCATGGGAACAAAAAAATAAAACACACTTGGTAAGAACTTCACGGACGCATATTTGCCGTTTCGGTGTGGTGTTGCCCTTGTTCTGTCGAGCCTGTGGCCCGGGCGTCTCCGGTCTGCCCGGTTTAATGGGTGGCGTGGAAGATTCATTCGTCTGTTGCGCTCACCCGGACACCTGCATCGGAATGCAGCCGCGGACGGAGATTTATGTGCAAACGATAAGCGCTCGCGAACGAGCGCGCGGGCACGCGTGCGCGCGGGTGGGGTTCGTCGCTTAATTGCGCGCGCTCAGCTCTTTCGTTGAAGGCGATGTGTAAGACGCGCTTCGATCCGGTGCTGGAGGTTAAAATTAAACGCGTAATCCTCGTGAGAACATTCTCGCACCGGTCATCCCACCGACCGGTCGCCATGAAGTCATCGCGACTGCTGGACATCGCGTCTTAACCATTTCACACCTTCAAAATCACAAGCGAGCGGCAAAAGAAATTCGCACCACAATCAACGGCTTTCCATCAATATCGGGATGCGTGGTTCACGGCACAACGGACCGCGTTCTCTTGGGGAGCACAAAATTAGGCTAACGAAGGCTTATTACGCAAACAGACAAACTAAAACGAACACAATGTGACAACAGTTCGCTTTCGTCGTTCGCGTTGCGAAAATTGGACAGTTTGTGCAAATAAATAAATCTCCCGTTCGCGTTCATCCTTCACCCGGGGGCCGCGATCATCTTTCGCGAGGTAAGAACAACTCCCGAAACGAACAAACAAAAAAAAACGCAAACAATTCATCGCAGCCGCAAAAAAGGGAAAGGAAATGGTTTCGTTCACACGGGCTTTATGACGGGTTCGCGCTCCGTTCGTACACTCGTCTCGGGTCTGGCGAAGGATTACGGGTGATTTGTTTTCCCTGTTCCCATTTCCCTCTCCTTCTCCCTTCACCTTCTCCAGATGTGGTGAAATGTTGTTGCAAGACGTAAAAAAAACCCACTGCCCGACGCGCACCCGATAACGATCAATTTGGGTTTGGCGAACGAAATCACCATCTTAATTAAAACCTTCGCAACGAGCAAACCCCCGGTTGAATTGCGCAAAAATGCAGCACACACGTGTAGAAATCGGTGTTTTAATTTTAATTAAATCCGACAGCACAGTGACGCGCGCATCCGGAGCCCCGGGATGCATACAAATCAATTTCAGTGCTAATTTCTGTCTTTCACTCGCGCTTTCGATCGCGCCCGGGCAAACGAGGGTGAGATCATTTGCATTTACTTAGCCGACGGACTATTAAATCGGGGGACTGTAACTATTAAAACGTAAAAACAATTCTCTAATTACTTAAATAATTATTTTTAAATAATGGCAAATGTTAATAAATGTATTAAAAAAAGCTAACTGCTTTTTTCTTCTCACTTGTCCTTGAATGACTTGCCCCGTAATGGGAACGGGCCGCGTAATGCAAAGTGACAGCTAACCTACCAGCGTGCTTGTTGCTTGTCACACATCGGAGCGCAGTGTGAAAACGAGTGTATGGATATCCATTTCGTGGGACAGTGGGTGAAGAGTGCAGTCGAACAGAAACATGAAACGATTTAACACTACAAGAATCAAGATTTGTTCTGGAACGTATTTGGCAAGACGTTATAACTTTTGCTAATTTAGTTAATTAAGATCCCTCTACGACTGTGTGTTGGTCGTAACATTGTAACACTTTTACAATTTAGATCATAAAAATTTGGAGTTTTTTTAGAGTTTAGAGTTTTTGCTTAGTTATTTAAAAAACAATATTAAAATATTACGAATGAAGGAGAAAATATTATTCAAAAATACGAGAAAAAAATAAAATGTTTGACTATATAGAATTGTGAAAAGATATTTCTTTTTCTCTTAGCTAAACCATGTGTTCGAAACCGTCAAAATAACCGCTCGCTCTTTGTAGTGTTCAATATCAAATCCCCACCCAGCAAATTCGCGTTCCCAGAGGAGCTTAAGCGTAAAGTATCTGTTTTAATTTTTCATTGTAGCTATTATTTATGCATATTTTAAGCGCTGCCATCAGTGACACCTTTTCAGGAAAAAAGAGTAGCAAAAACACGCCACGAGCAATAAAAACAAAACGATTTTACGTCGTTTCGTCGCTGCGAGGCGATTGTTTTACGCAGACTGTTTGCCACGAAGCCACTAAACGCCACTAAAAATGCAGGGCCCTGGACTCGGAAACCAACCATAAAACACTGATATTGGAACTATAAATTTTCTATTAATCATTATCGCGCAGAACGGGGAAAGGGGAACCTGAAACAACTGCAGGAAACGGGGAGGAGAGACTAACAAAATCCGAACGATATTCGAACGGGTAAAAATGTTAAACAGGGTGAGGTTAACCTAGCCAAGACCAGCGCGATAAATGGCAAATAAATAAAGAGAAAAAAAACTACGACACCACCGCGGCGAGCTATTAGGCGAATGAAAGAGATAGAGCGAGAGAACATTTTAGATAACAGCGATCCTGCGCGCTTTACCTAATGGTACACTTAAGTAGCCCGTGGGGGTGATTAGGAAATATTAATATCCCACCGATCGTGGGACGTTCCGTGCTTCTCCGCGTGTTTTACGAGCCAGAGGTTTTTGTGTTTCCTCGTACGCCAGCGTAATGATGTCATCGACAACATCATCATCGTGTTCATTCTCTTCCCATTAACGGCGGAGTTCGGTGAGGGTAAAGGTTGGACGTCACAAACTACTACTTACCACCACATCGATCCTCGGCCCCGGCCGGGCTTGGATTTGCTTTCCACTTCCGCCCAGGCACTGATCGCCATCAGGCACACCACGTACACCGTCACTAGATTCATGCTTCACTTTGTGGGTTTTTTTTGTGTTGGGGAGAAGAGTTTCGTTTGTTATATTTCTTGCAATCCTTTGCAATACGAAAAGCACGTGCTCGGAAATACTCTTACTATCGTTGCCACAAACACTCTTGCTCACGTTGGTTTCTTATTCTAAATTATGTGCCAACTTTTGGATCGCAGGACCAAGATAAGAAAAAGGACGAGCTTTTGATTGTTGCTAGCACGCGAATGCCACCATTATCTTTAGCGCCACCGACAACATTCGCTGCTTTCAGGCACGCGAAACACACGAACGTGAAATTTGCTCATTATCACTGGACTTGCCTTGGCACACGTGCAACAGATAGCACACACACACACATAATAGCGCACATACACCTACATACACACGCACATACCCATGCACGTACGCACAAACACATACACACACACAGAAACACCGGATTTACATTCGGATAACGGACCAGCCAAGAATTCAAGGGTGTTCGGTTCTTCTTCACTGTACCACGGCTACGCAATCACTGCCACCGCCAACTAGATCGCAAGGATGCAGAACCTGCCACGAGGAGAGCACCCGAAGCATCCGAAAGCGGTGTAAAGCCGAAAGAAAGTCCTGGCCTGTTCTGCGGCTGACTGCGTCTGCCTGCACCGGGGAGAGCACAACACCGGGAGGGTAAGAAAAAAGCATCAATCACGATCGCGCACGAGTGCTGTTATGCTATGGCTTATGCTCGACCGGCGTTGGTTTACCGATGCCGACCCGGGCAGCGCGGGCTACGAAAGAAACGATTGCGGCGTCCGCGCGCGCGTCCATCGTGTCGGTCTGTTCGGTTTTCGGCTCGGGAAGCGAGAGGGAGAAGCAGAGACCGTTGCCAGCTCCCGTGGTGAAGCTATATAGCGGTCACGCTCACACCACCGCCATCGCTCATCGATACGATCGGTGATGAGCGATCGACGTGCGTTCTCGTTCCCGCACTCATACGCGCGCGCCGTGGTTCGATCACCGAAGCCCATCGTCGGTCGGCACAAGAAGAGGAAAACGAAACCGTGAGCCAATCTCACGCGTGCAGTGAGACATTTTGCTCACACGTTGTGGTGGTGCGCTGCACGGCAAATGAACACAACGTGCCGAAGGATGAACACGCTCACCGTTACGAGGCGTTATGCGTCTCAGACGAGTGAGTGCGCATCGTTCAACTCACGTGCCGAAGGAGGTCGTCGTTTTATTTGTTCGTTCCCTGCGCTGTCGATTTCGTTTCTCATTCCTGCTCACGGGCGGCACGGACGTTTGTTGGCGTGTTTGCGAAAAACAGAAGGCGTGCACTTTGCTTCACTCCAGTGAGTTCTTGGACGCACTCGACATCGGTTTCTTTTTCGGTAAAGGAAAACGATAGCCACGATTGTACACTCTCCCTGTTAGCAAACGAATTCCTGTTTCTAATGTTTTCCTTTAACTAATTGCAAACTGCACCAGTGGGAAATATTTATCTCACTTCAGCACAATCGTGCTGCTCGGGAGGGCAGTTATACACAAACTGTACATACTCACTTCCAAATCTATCTCCACTCCAGCAGTCCAGGCACGTACCGCCTAAAGCCGGAGATGACATCGCGCGTAATTGTTATCTGCGTCACTGCTGACTTACAACTGGTTTTGCTTGTCGAGCCCTTCGTCACACGTCGCTTTTAGCTAACCAACCGTTTTTAATCCACCGAAAGCTACCCACCCGTGCTGAGCCCTTTCGTTTCACCACCCTCCAGTATGCAAACAACGGTGGCTTCACGTCACGGCAACGCGCGATCTGCGTAGGATGACGAATACACGTGCGAGTTAACAGTGGGCGAGAAAACCTACATGAAACGTCAGTTTTGGGGATCATTTTTTCTTGTTAATTATTTCTAAAAATCATCTTGAAATATCGAATGGCATAAATAAGATAAACATATTTGTTACAGATTTTTATTTTTATTTTTATTTCCATTTCATATAATTCGCCTTTACTAGATAAAGATCGTGCACACAATGTCGCCATACTCTCACTGTCCTCCGGTAGCCCATGAAACACACTTTATTATGCTTCTTAAACCCTTAACCTGCTGCTCATGGCCTCTGACACACTGTCAGAAGACTTCCCTCGCTCATCCACTATCTAGATCAAGTCCGCATCGTACAGCAGAACCCTCGTTTAACGCTGGAAGCGCCCTGATAATATGATGCTGGTGGCTCTGGTCTTGCCCCATGTTTGACCAGCGTATCTCTCAAGCCCTCTCGACACTACCGACTCCCGTTCGCCTGCGTAGCTTCTCAAACAGATTCTTCCACCTTTCCTTCCGCTTTTCGAATCAAAGCTTCAATCGTCGCAATCGTCGTCATCAACGTGAACGACCTACCGCGATCGCAACCGACGACATCCACACTCCCATCGCTGATCCTGGGATACCGAAGCGCCAGCGAAAAAACTCTAAACGAAATTCTAAGAACTGCATCTTGTGCGATCTTGTCCACCAGATAAACTTGCCCACTGGACGGTATTGATGGTGGAGAAGCTCTCCCACCCGGGGTCGCTGGCTGGCGTCTGGGCGGATTATATGCCGCATCTTAGCCCATCCTTCCGTCTGGCAACCGTGCCCCGAGAGTATGAACGAGCAGGAGGCAGTGAACGGGTGAGAGAATTGGTGTAATTATGCCTCGTCATAATTACCGGGAAAATGTGCGAATTTTGACTTTCCTAAAAGCCACCACGGATGGGCCCGGTACTCCGGTATGCGAGATGATCGGATGAAGATAATCGATACAATTATCGCACGAAGCAAGGGAGTGTTTAAACAGTATGCAGTATGCTACGCTACGGCAAGGAAGAAAGGGCAACAAATTGGAGCGAAGGAAGGTAGGCAGGAAGGTATGTCTGGTTTCGGTCTGGTGGTAGGATGCGCAGGACTTGATTGACTTCAAGTGGCATTAGTGCTCATGATGACGGGCCGCAAAACAATGAGCTTTATTATTGTTTTGCCTCACACCGCTCCGGTCCGTCTCGGGAACTTGTGTTTTGGCAGTCACTAATTATACGTAAACGTGCGCAAGAAGTGATGTTGATGCTTTTGTCGTGGAACAATAGGGACCGTCACAATCTAGATCAAGTTGAAGGATGATTGAACAAACGGTGAAGTGGTTCAACGGGTTTGATAGTAAGTGTGTACCGTAAATGATCGTTACCGATGGTTTAGCAATTTTCGCTACTCGGAGAGTTTTTCAAGTATTTAGAATTGAAAATAAGGTGTAAATATTAATTTCAAATATATTGTAACATCACTTAATACTTGTGCACTTGTTAAAAATATCATATAAAAAAATAACAACTTTTCATATGCCCTAAGAAAACAGTCCTAGCCTTCGATAACTAAATTTAACTCATTCACGATTTTAATATGATGTAACGCGAATTACGGCACACACACTGTTAAATCTAATTTTTTGTTCATTTATCTTTAATTTTTTCCGCTATTGCAACTACATGTTATGCTCACAACTTGAAAATTTGTATTTTTGGATTAATTTGTCATAGTATTGCATAGATCAAGTTTACAGTCAAAGTACTTGTACCGTAAAACATAAAATTAATCTAGATTGGCTTAAGAAGTTTACTTGCGTCTATTGGATGAATTTTCCGTATAATGTATTTTTACAAGACATAAATAAACATTAAAAAAACTGCAACAAAATATAGATACATACTGCTTTTTAAAATGCTACGAACTAATAAATGTTAAACACCTGTTTTTTTAACACAATGCCAATTTTGCGACACAAATCGTAAACCGCGTGTTAAACAAGATGTCCCCACATGATCATTGTCTGCGTAAATTATGCACCTGCTGATATGGAGCGAGTTCAGAACAGGTCGCATTAAAATCTGTCTATCTGTTCGTCGTGTGTGGTGGCTTTTACGAGCTTGTTGTTTGGATATAGTAGTTTATTTTTTATGATTATCGCTTGTAAATACTCCTCGCCCCAATCGTATGCTTTTCGTAAGCGATAAAATTTAATTTCTTATTTCTTGGGCCTTTTTATCCTTACCAAAGTCACGCAGAACATTTCTTACGACACATTGTTGTGCGAAGCTGCAATCAAAAGTGGCGCGGGTTTGTTTTCTCTCATCGAGTCATTTAATCGAGCCCAATGCTAGAAGAATGTCGAAATTATATTAAATACCACCGGGCATATAAATGCCAGACTGGGAGCACACTGCGAGCATTTCAATTTCCAGCCTCACAAAAGCTGCTGCAGAATGATGAAGAAAAATGGTCGTGATTGTCGAGCATTTTATAGAGGCCATGCGATCGAGTTGGAGGATGCTTGGCGAAAAAAAAAACAACCATTCACCGGGCAGCCTTCAAATACCGTGGCCGTGTGGAAATTAAGCAGCTAAAAACGGGAATTGAACGATGAAATTCGCCAGCTAACCATCCGACCAGTCAGACCGAAAGCAGAGCGCCTGAAAGCGTTTTGTGCGAGAGAGTGATTTTCAAATTACTACCGCAAAACGGGCAGGGAGGATATGAAGAATGGATGCTCAAAATGGCGTCGCGGAAAAGAATGATTAATCCCCGGCCGGGGCAGGGACTGGAGAGTGAATAAAAACACACTATAAAGCGTAGTCCATCATTTTCACCTCCACCACCATCACCACCTGTCCCCGAACCGCGTCCCCGAGTCCCAGTGGAATGGCGCGCATCCGAAAGCGGCCCCCTTCGAAGATGGTTCGAGTTGGGAGAGCCGCGAACCAAACCAAACTGGCGGGGAAAGCTTTTAAAAAGGGGGCCGCGGATAAAAAATGGAGAATTCAAACAATCCACACAAACCGTGAGAACCGACCGATGGGCAAGAATTTCCCGCAAGCTCACCACGCAAGGCGACGGGGAAGAAAAATGTGGTCGATTAGGATCGGCTTTTGCGCTTCGATCGAGCAGTTTGTTCGAGTAGATTTTTTCGGTTTTGTTTTTCTGCTTCTACTTTTCTGCTAGGAACACACCTTACCCGTGAGGTGGGTTAGAAGAAAGAAAATGCATTTCCGTGAAGGTCTGCATGTGGTTCTTTGCAGTCGTACGCATTTCGCCGAACAGAATGAAGACATTATCATTGCGGCACGATAGGACGCAGCGTTAGATAACACCAAGCTGCATTCTTCTGCTGCTTGGCAGCACCATTTCCTATCTCAAAACGATTCATCATGCCGTGCGATAGCGATCGTTGGAAGCGCACACAACATTTTTAATGTCCGAATGGTCAACAAAACTAATTTTAATGAAGCTACAATTTGAATAATGCATCTCTTCAAGCGCATTTGGGGCGCATCTTGTGACGTTTACCCGCCATTGGACGAAAGAAGAAAAAAACGGAATAATATGCTCTCCCAGGCTTTTGTTCTGTTTAATTTTGGCTTTAATTGAATTTAAAACATGGCCGAACTCGATTGTTTTGTTTTGTCGGTGGATGATTTTTCATTTAACCGAATGTTACCTTCGGCACGGCGTGAAATGAACCCCTGTCGCCCCTTTCTGGGTCCCCTAAAGAAACGCTGGATAAGCAGTGGAGCATGAAATGGGCAAAGCATGCCTCACAGCGGTGAGGTAGAGCACCCCAAGAAAATGGGAATGGAAAACGGGTAGAAAACGAACAGGCGAATGGAGAGCAGAAAAAGCCTAGACGTGTCTGTTCACTTTGGGGCGCGTTGATCAGGGTAACGAAGCGGAAACTTTTATTATTTAATAAACATGTAGTTCTTGCGCGTAGTACTTATTGTTAAGTGGCTTCAAGCTTGTGTTTATTACTTGATTATGTACGTTGAATGCCAATCGAAGCGGGATGCTTCGGAGGAGGGAGGGCTGAAAACGAACCCTGGAGCTGGAAACAAAATGGAGACAACTGCATGCACAACTCTCCAATGAGCCACATGTTTTACCACCACCAGAACAAACAGGAACAACATTGCGTGGTTTTGTTAATGTGACGATTTCATTTTCAGCTCGTCCAGCGGAAGAAGTTAAAAATAAACCAAAACTAACGCTCTTTGCCCCTATCACTCTCGCACACGGGGACAAAAATTAACTTCTACCGTAAATTATTCCACTCGAAAATGCTGTCAAATGCTTTCTAGCGGTAGCACCCACTTCACTTCATTCGTCAAACGAGGAACTAACTTACCCGCTGGTTTGGGTGAAAGTAAAGTACCGGGGAATATGGCGTTTCGCTGGAGTGTGCCGTGTCGTTTTTCTTCCGTTTTTATGAAAATCTCCCGCAATTTTCAGAAGGTCTTTAAGTGGATTATAGACTTTTATTCCCTCGCTCTTTCTACGCACGAAAATCGCCTGCTTGTCAAGT
The DNA here is from genome assembly GCA_000473445.2 of Anopheles farauti. Classification (NCBI taxonomy): domain Eukaryota; kingdom Metazoa; phylum Arthropoda; class Insecta; order Diptera; family Culicidae; genus Anopheles; species Anopheles farauti. The sequence continues at coordinate 9,257,759 of KI915042.1, forward strand.
GTTTAGTGCTAACAGGGGTTGTCCTGCACGGAAGTGGCTTACCACTTGAACGATAGGAAGCACGGCTATATCCGTTTGAAATGTTATCTTCTTGTATTCTTATTGAATGATAGTGGAAAGAAAAGCATGCCCGAGTTGTATATATTTTATGGTAAAAAATGGATAGCAAAATCAAAAAAATTAATACACTCAAATACATGCTTTTAGAACATTTTATTCGTACTTAAACATATTTTACAACTAATCTCACTACTTTTTTAAGTTTTTTTCATGTTCATAAACTAAATAAATTTTCTTTAATTTATAGTCTTATTTATTTTAATTATTTATATTTTGCGAAAACTTAAGAATGTTTACTCCGATCGTATTGTTTTAGAATTATTAATTTTTTTGTAAATGAAACATATAGAATTTAAAATATAAAATACATTATGGTTTTGGACACCTTGAAAAAATTCTAGTTCCGTCGATGTTTTTTTTCCAAACTTCACTCTTAGTAACAAAAGTAATACGTTCATAATATTGGCTATTAGACTATTTAATTACGTAAAGTAAATCTCCTACATTTGAAACCAATTAAAAGTTAAATAAGTTTTTGTATGGAATAAAGCCCCATCATAAAAGAACGATTTAAGTTTCAATGCTGAACCATGTACATAATAATTGATCAGTACATCGATCTCGAGTTTACCTTTTCGTTGACGCACGCAGAAAAGAACTGTACATTTTATTGCCTTTAACTTTTTTTTGCATTCCAAACCAGTCACATCTTCGACACACTCGCTCAGTAACTTCAATAAATTTGTTCATCTCGTCCAAGGCAAAATTATTGCACTCGTCTTTTCGTTCATGGTGCACGAGCATGTTCGAGCTCGCGAACACAGATTACCAATCCAGAAGCCGCACAGGAACGGATGCTGCCAGGTTGTAAAACGTAGTTTCCAAACTGTCCTTGAAATGCAAGGCGAGGTTTGCATTTCATTTCGCTCATCTTCCACAACTCCACTAGCACTCCACTGTTCCGAAACGGACTGAGCCGCCACCTAACGAAGCACACAATCGCACTGAAGTGCAATAAAAGTTATTCCGATTGCCTTCGAGCATTGACAGCGCCAGAGATCGGCAAAGGTCTAAGCTCATGCACAGCGAATGAGGCATCCGTCCGCGGTAGCTAAGGCCATCTTCCACCGGCCACAGGGTGCCACTCAGCCGTAGAAAATCGAGCATCTTTCAGGCTCGACTGGCTGCATAATGAGCTATCCCGCGATCACGACAACGCGATGGTGCCATTGTAGTCTATTACAATTGCTCACCAGACTACCATTATCCAGATGGATGCACAAGCTGCTGTTGTTCGTGTTGATGGTGATGAACCACAACGCCTCTGAAGCCCGCGGGCACTGACGATGCAGAAAAGTGCAACAGCAGGCTGGGTAGGAATGTTCCGTTCGTTTGGTGCCGACTTGTGAGCCCCTGGTGGATCAGCGCAACTGCTCGTTTGGCAATGCTCAATTCCCCTATCGATCGACCAATATATACAGCCCGCCAGATCGCACCAGACGATCAATAATGCAGTAAATTAGCATTTAATTGAAATTAGCATAACCGTAACTGAACAGGTGTTGTTGAATTAATCATCTCGTAAGATTGAACGACGACGAAGGCGAAGCCAAGGCAGGATGATGATGTTGATGGGCTGATGAACATTCGTTCACTGGCTGGCTGCCTGATTGACAAGGTGCCGAAGAATGGTTGACGTGATACAGAACGGATTTGATTGAATTTGTGTCGGTGGTGCGGTCGGCGTTACTGATTGGGTCAGTCAACGCAATTTATATGCATTTTCTGGCGGATTATAAGGGTAACCGTAAGAGGTGAAAAAATATCAAATCCAATTAATTAGCTTTACGGTGGTGGCTTAACTGACCGCCATTTACAGCGAGGAGGAAAACATCCTCAATCATACTTTTATTATTTTATTAATCTTCATTAAGTATAGAGCTAGAGTGGACAAAGGTCTATCTTGTCCTACTTATCATCATTCTTTTTTCAATCTTCAATCTGTACCTGTCACGACCAAATAAAAAATTTCCTTTAAATTATTACCTTAAATCATTTCTGTAAGTGTTGTCATATCATTTAAAATGGTTATTTTATTAGATTAGAATGTTATTAGATCAGAATAATGAATATTTTATTAGATCAGATTAGCAAAAAAATGAATAAAAATAATTATCTATAAAAACCTATATAACAAGGCAAGAGGTTTCGAATACACTAGTACTCAAGAAATTGAATGAAAAAGCCTTTCAATATTGTTTTATGTATCTTCAGTTCAACATCAATTTTGATATCTTGATTACTTTTTTTTATTTCTAAATATTTCCTAATATTTTTTCATATTGAAAAATTCAAGAGATCGTGGCAGTTTCTTAAATATAAAACATAAATTTTACATTTTTACATCTCTAAACTTTTGAATAGGTGTCTTAAAACTAACTTTTATGTTTTATTTTCATCATTTATGTTTAGGAATCAGAAGAAATATGCTATTGAAAATAAACTTTAATGTTGTCTGATTGATTTTTACGTTTGAAAATCAGTACTTAGTACCTAGTGGTCGAATTTTTGCAGCTTAATGCAACCAGCCTTTCACAAAATTGTAATATTCATAAACACAGTTTATCATTAACTAACATTTAGTACCTAACATAATACACTACACTTTGATAGTATGAGCTCTAAAATAGCATCAATAAACAACATCAACTTTTTGTACGCTTGCTGGTATCTTCCTTATAAACGAGTCCAAGGTTATTAAGATTTATTTAAAACCAATTGTGGCACACGCATCCGAGCAGAGTACAAATCGGTATGAAAAATAGCTCCACTTAAGTGCCCTGTGCAATGCAGACGCTTGGCGTTCGTCCACTATCTTGGTCTATAAATCTACCCTCAATGGCAATGGGCCAAACTGCAGCAATCGGCCATCGGTCGATAGGAGCTAAAACCGTCTTCCACTGCCACTCCACTGAGGAGCAGATGCACACCAGAAATGCATTTGTGTCAGGTCGGGGTTGATTTATCTTTCTGGGTTACCACCTACACAGCGCTGCTTCGGGAAGCGAGTTGGTAACCGATCTAAAATTAGCAAACGTCGCTTCCGGACACTTTTGGTGTGTTCTGTAACGTGTTGCGTCCTTCGTGCACAGTTGAACGGTAGAAGCAACTCCAGTAGCACCAGCAAGCACAACAGCGCACTGTTTTAAGCAGCTTCTGTGCGTGTTGTGTGCGCAAACTTGCAAGGGCCACACACTTGGCAGTCGATTCTCCTGGAAGGATAGCTTCCGGCCAGGTATCATCACCTTCACAATTGACCGATACGTTCCGCTGGTGGGAAACTCATCGATCAGTTTCAGCAAAGCGCAGCCAACGTGCACAAGACACCTCTGACATGGTCTGCGAGTGGGTTTGCAAAAGCTTCAGGAATGTGCACCTACCGGGAGACTTTGTCCTCACCAGCCACTAGAGAATGCTACTGACTTCGAGAGTGAGAAAGAAAGAGAGCGAAACAAAACATCGAACAGCCCAGCGGGCAAGGATCTGCGAGGTTAAGGATCTTCCTGCAGAGTGTTCCACTGATCGTCCAGCGGTGAGACCACACCTCTCGCAATGGACCCATGCCCGGAAGGTGGTCTGCAACCTGGACCCTTACCCGGCTGACCACCTCGCCAAGGGGCGAAGGATCAATTGCAATTATGTCAGTATTAACGCTGATTGAAACATCCTTCACTCCGCAGTACGATGTGCAACCGAAAGGGATCAGGTGGTCGTCAATCAAGTGGCGTAAGTCGATCGTAATGAGTTTAAACCGAGCACGGGAACGGGGTTCCAAGGGTTCACACCTTGGTGGTCCGCCCGGGATCGCAAAACGATCGCAGACGCAACACAATTAATATTATTTCATCTCTCTCAGTGTTTCTCAGGGAAGCCTCCCTGTTTTTTTTACCTTGCAGTTGCTTCATTCACTCCTTCCTTTCATTCTTTCCGAGCGGCCGCTGCTTCTGGGCCGTTTCTTTTCTTTGATCTTTGAGCTTTCTCAAACATTTTACACAACATTTTTGACAGCCCCCGGCCCGTTGATGTTCCCGGGATCGCCCGGGATGCGGATATCTTCGTCGCAAACGTTTGCCTGCCGCGGCGCTGCTGCCTCCGGGGCTCGTTTTTATTGCGCCGTTTTGTTCATCAGCTGCAACACAAGACACACTCCTGCTTGTCTATTGCGCTCCGTGCATCGTGTTGGCCTGCTTGCTTTCTTCACCTTCGTTTTTTTTTAGGAGTCGGTATGTTGCGGGTTTGGGTGCGATTGCCGTGCGATCGTTGATTTATGTTCGTGTGCGATCGACAACATCATCAGCACCGCGAGTTGCTTACGGTCGGGAGGTCAAAAGGCTATGTGTAGCGGCATGCCGGATCGGCTCATGGTTTATCAGATGTATCGCACGGCGGATGCTTTGAGGTGCCGGGTGGCTGCTGCTACATGGGCGGCTGCCGGTCTTGAGCAGGCCGCCACAAGAATGAAAACGAATAAAAGCGCGCACACACACACATGCCGGTCACACACTTGCAGCGTATCGCACAGCGGGTGAGCTTGTACGATCTTTCACCGGTGACCGCAGAGGAATCGGAAGGTGTATGGGAATTCTGGGAACGATATTATATCTGGTAATTAGATTGATCTTATAAGAACCTCTTGAAGAAGTGTTGACTGCCGATGGCAGCTTGTAAATGACTTCATCGAATCATGCGTTGGAATTCGATATTTTTAAGAAATTTTAATTAACACCTGTAATAATGAGTGCCCATTTTTTATTTTTAAAATACTGATTGAGCAATTTTATAAAGTCTGTGAATGAAAATACTCAACCAAAAATAAGGATTATGGATTTATTTATATTTATTTATTTATTTAAAACATTTTTAAGATCTTTTACAAACGTTCTAGAATTTCAAAAAGCGGCAAAGTAAGCTATCATTTTTTTCCTTTTTTATTCAAGCATAGCCTTTTATCAAATTCATTATTGAATTAGGTTTGTTTTCGGTTTTTAATGATGCTGTAGTGCATTTCTCAACCTTCAAAACAGTCAGCAAAATTAAACATTGTCTCACTGAATTGTTAAAACTGTTTCTAAAGTTGAATTTCAATTTATAATGCATGCATCGACCTGTAAATTAAATAGGCTATGTTTTTCACGGAAATTTGATTTTCCATTTCTACAACATTCTTAAACTCTAAAACATTTTATTAATTTAAAAATTTTTTTTAGCAACGTCTATTTTTGAAATAGCATTGATTGCTTTGTGTTGAACTGTTGTATAGAAAATAAATCCTGAACAAATACATCTGTGTGTGCGCCAAAGATTCAATTGTCCTCTGATTAATTTCGAGCGAAAGTTTTGCGTCCCATTGGCCGTTGGCTAAATGTTCATAAAAATTCCTGCATCCTCAACAACACTACCGAAAAAGGGGAGCTTTACCAAGCGTATCAGCGCGGTTTGCCCAGTGATTAACATGCTGACGACCTTCGGGTGGCTTTAGTCAAAGCAAACCCACCCACGTGCAAAATTCCGCTCTCTTCTCTAGCTGAAAGCTTAAATTTCATCGTCTCATTTACTGTGCCATTTTCGAACCTACCATTCCTCCCTCTCCCTACCTTTTCAACCGTGCGATCATCTAATTCCGACACGGTGATGGGGTGAGTTTCCATAAGCCTGCTGATTATTGTTTGATTGACCTGGCCACCGGCCGGTCCGCGCGGACGGGAACATTCTGCAAATGAGAGCCGCTCGCAGCCTCCAAGGTTAAAACACAGGCATTGATTAAACCATCCACCATGTGCGTGCGTGTGTGTGTTTGCAAGTTTAGTCATCGGAGATCACTTTCCATCCCAAACCAATCAACTTGCACCCCGAAGCGAGGCGGAGGTGGAAAATCGAAAAGGAATGTTAAAAGCATGGCTAATTGATATTTCACACTCGAATTAAAAGCAGCGCCCGAGCTGCGCGGGGATGACTCAATCGGGGAGATTTTTTTTTGTTCGTTCGCATCGCCAGCTTCAGGACGGATAGTTAAACAGGTACGATATAGCTTCTTTTTCACATCATCTCACTGCTAATACAAAGAATAAAAGAACAAACGACCTCCGTGGTAGTTAGGGAAGAACCGAACACGATCGCAGCTCGAAAGGAATGCGAACAGGTATCGAGACCATCCTAATTATACTGTGAGCGTTTCGTGAAGGGGCGTCAAAATACCTTTCCGGAGAATTAAAAATAAAACATCCGTGTGCCGTGAGTGGGTTGCGATCGTTTCGCTGCGGGATTAGAAAACCGCCCCCAAGATGAAGCGCCCATCACCCGTACCGGAAAGACTTAATTACTGACGGCTCCGGCAGGTTCGTTTTTGGAGGCGACGAACCCCTTAAATGCTTTGACAAAACAACAAAAACACCGTCGGTGCCGGTTGGAGGCTATTTTTGGTGCTTCAAAAACTTGAGCACTCTTCCAACGCCCCGGGGAACCGTTTTTCCAGCCCGGTGCGCGATATTTACATGGGCTTCCGCACCTTGCCGGACAGTTTCGAGTAGGCACTAATGATGCGCTGCGGTTACGAGCTTTGGGTTGATCTTCCCGACACCAGCCACCAGCAACGAGACCACACAGACGCTCCACAAAATGGTTCCACCGAAACCGGTGGTCAACTCCCTTTTTTTTGCTAATAACTTGATTAAGTAATTAATCTTTTCCTCGCCTCCGTTGCGCCGACCAGCCGCCGGCTGAAGGTCGGTCGGTGTGTGTGCGTTTGTGTTCTGTTTGTTCACCGTATGACGCCAGTCGGTGACCACCGGCGAACCACTGTGCTGTTGCCTTCGCAGTAGGCCGTGAAGGAGCAATTAGTAGGTGGGCCTACTTTCTACTGCTCTGCAACAAAAGCCGGCAACTATTTGTATCGAAATTTATTACACACCGCTTTAAATACGAAATCATCATTATCGCCCCGACTTTGACGTGTTGTTTCGTGCGTATGTTCGGGTTTGAATTAAAATATGAGAGAGGTGTATCTTTTTCTAACAAAAAATCAAACTCGCAGTGAAAATGATCGGGAGAGAGAAAAAAATACGATCAAAATAAAAGAAACCACCTCCAATCGTCCTAATGAAAACGATCATCCCGGCGTTCGGAGCAGCAGACGGTATTAAAACCGATCCCCAAACTACCCAGCCACGGTGATCGTTTCCACAAACCACAAAAACTATCCCCGGTGATGGGGCAAGTTTTGTTTCCTCCTCATACCCGCAAACCAAATCCCCCAAAAACGGTGGAATGTAACGAAACAGTAAAATATTTAATAATGCCGAAATATCGCCACGGAAGCGTGACAAATTCAAATTAAATTAAAGAAGTTGTTTGATGAGCGAAGAAACAGCTCTGCTTCAGCAACAGTTGACCGGTGGAATGAAGCACGTATGACTAAGCACGGTCGGCGGGGTCGCAGCGGGTGCGGGGACTCTGTGTGTATCAACATCACTTTAACAAACTTGTTTGATCATGCTCACGTTGTTAGTTTTGACGGTTTCTGGGTTGATCGGGTGCGTGTTTGAAGGTGTGTGTGTGTGTGTGAGTGTGTGTGTTGCTCTGTAAGCTTTTTTTCTTAGCTTGGTTGTTAATTTTGGTTTTGTCGTTTGCCACCACCGAAACCACTGACCACTAGGGTCTAAGGACGGTCTTTTTTATTGCCATTAATCGCACGCGGTCATTAAGGCAGACCAACCAGACCGGACTGAATAATGTGGAACTGAGCCGGTGTGTGAGTAGCGTAGATTGTTGGGTTGTTGCTGGTTGTGCTTTGTAATTCGCTTTGGAAAGAGATTCCATTTCGGATGGAATTTGATTCGCTTTAGAAGGACGTATCGAGATGAGTCAACGGTTGATAGGCATACGAGCGAAAAATTCCTTTACAATGTTTTCAATACGGCGAGGAAATGTGTAAAATAACAACCAGAGTGCCAATGTGTTATTAAAATTGTAATGTTTTTTTTTTCATTTCTGCGTGGAAGGATCAACAACTTTCATAAGCAACTTATTTAATGACGTAAACACATTTGATAACAAAAATATTTGTAATGAAAGCCCTTCTGAATTATTATTCACTCAGAGACTTTGCAAACAACAATTACCACACACAAACAGAAGTAACCCAACTGAATTTACATCACAAGATTGTACATTAATGTACATTAAATTTATGCATTTTTAAATGTAAGGAAATAGCGACACAATTATCAACCCAGCCTAAGTCAATATTAACAATGTATTTTATAAAAAGATAAAAGATTCTAAATAATCAAAAAATAAATTTGGTCATTATAAAGGTAAAAAAGAATAGAACTGGCTGTAGTTACATGCATAGATGTTCAGCCAATACAATCAAAGGATACATTCTACCTTAAACAACCAATTCACGAAGGCATATCCTGTACAAGTAAGAAATGCCCAATACTTTTAAAGATTCGTGTAAGTTGTCCCTTCCCGATTGCTTCCTTCCATTCAGCATGACGTGTGGCAATTGGTGTCCTATTCTGCCAAACAATCGGCACTTGCTTCACGCACATCAACCCAATTACTAGGCCGCCCTGACCAAACTGACAACGGAGCTGAGGAAAAACATTTCCTTTTCCGTGGTAGCCTTCGCTGCTGGACTGTCATTAGAACCGTTCGGTCCTTCACGGTCGGCACGGCAGGGCATTACAGCGCACGATTTCACGCCTTCAGGTGACCTCCCAACATGCGCATCGTACTGATCGCCTATCATCACCACCTTTTGACTCACAAACACTCACATACACACACATCGTACCGGAACGAACATTTGCAAAGCGTTTCCACCCGTCACCATCCATCCGCTACCGAGTAAATTTCTTCCTTCGTGATGGTGAGTGAGGTTTTTTAATCTAATATTTAAGCAAAAAGGCAACTTTTACCTCGCATACTTTTGGACGCGCATTGCAGCACACTTGTTTTCCATACACGCAAAGTTCACCGACGCCCGTATCTCCAGTTGGGCATCTAGCAACCGGATGGGTGCCAGCAAAACGAGTTCGTTTTCTTCGCCTACCGTAACGCAAACACCAGATAAGACCTTTTTTTATTTAAACGCTCCCCGTACCCAGAAAAACGCACGCTCTGCCCAAGTGGTGGCGTGAAAACGCGCCGGTCGGAGAGTGGATCGATTACGGATAATTCCATTTTATTGATTCTAATGGCAGTTATTAATGGCGATTAAGATTCAATTCCGATTAAATTATAGGTTAGCGTGTTAGCGCGTTCGGGAAGCTTTGGGGTTCGTTTCGCGCTTTTTTTTTCTTCCACCGCACAGTTTGCGCGCCTCGCCCCGCGGGTGGGTGGGCTGGACTTTAAAATCCAAGGCCAATTTATCCAGCCCGGTGTGCGGGGTGGAATTTTTCCGCAAGACCTGTCCACGACCACGGCACGGTGTAAGTGGGTAAGAGGATTTTTGTGTTTGTGTATAAAATTAATCAAAGCATGTTTCTGGTTGAAGAGCGCCGGAAAGTACCGGAAATGTTTCACCTGCCCGTTTCGTAGGGCATTTCGAAAGCGCTTTGCAAAGTGATTTCAAAATGCTACCCTTTTATTTTGTTTAATCATCGGAAATGGTTTCCGATACACCTGCGCGATCTTATCAACGCCCTCTTCCACTTCATACTGCTGCACACGCGGCAAGGGCTGAACAAAATCTGTACTGCCAATATAATTGAATTAAACTGTTCCCACATCTTCTCACGGAAGTGTGTGAGGCCGATCCGAGTTCTCACCCCCGAAACCGAGGCTGCCGTTTCTGACCCCGTCATAAAAGCCGACCATTTGTTGTATCGGCTGCCGCGAGATCGAATCCCAATCCCGAATCCCCGGGGGCCCCCTAAATACCGATAGAATGTTAATTAATAGCGCTGTGTATATAATTACGGCTAACCAACAACACAAACAGCAGTAAAATCTCTCGCTTTCCACTAATTACTTAACATCCAGCATCCCGGCACGTCGCGCGCACCACGTCCTGCGCTCGAACCCATCGGAGCTCGCTGGGCAAAGATCCATTTGCGATCGAGCCAGCCGCCCGAACTTACGTCCTGTTCCGTTTTTGGTATAATTTTCCAATTCCTTTCTCGCCGATGCCGCGTCCTGCAGGCGTGTTGTGCTTCGGTGTCGGGAATGTATTAAGCTAATCGCCCGCGCCTCGAGCTTGAACGGGCTATTAATAAAAAAATAAGTTATTTTCCAGCACCCAGTCAAGAAGCCGGTATGCCCGCGCGAAAGGCACTCGAACACATTCGCTCGAAGATGTCTTCGCCGACGGAAAGTGTAACACACCGCACACACGACGGTACGAAGAGGAAGTGGTGTAGGGGGAAGAAAAAAAAGGATCCTCAAGATGTTCCTCCTGAATCATCCCTCCGAAGGCCCAACGCAGAGAGACAAGGAACCAAACACGGCGCACTGGCTTCTGGAACGAAGCGAAGTAATAAAAAAAGGAAATTGAATTGTTTTCCTCCGCTCCATTTCTTCCCTCTTACCTTTACGGCCGCGGAAGATCATTCTCATCGACCCATTCTTGCCGTCTATTGTCGAAAATGGTCGGCGGCTCGAACATCGAACGCATTTAACGCTATGAGCCCGCTCCAGCCTAGCGTCGAGGGTGGTTCGGTACAACTTTATCACCTTGCTGCTGCAGGGCGCAGCGACAACTGACAAATAGAAGAAGAACAAAAAACGCCGATTAAAAAACGATCGCTTTCTGGCAGGCGCCTGCCACGCAGCCGGCGGCAACATCTAACGGGGTAGGTTGGAAATTAAAAATTTCTCATCATTGGGTTTTATAGACTTTTTTTTAAAGAAATTTTAGGTAGCGAGAAAAACGCGTTGAGATGAAAATTTAATAAAACCATCCTACGGGCGAAATTGGACTTCTTGCAGATATTAGAGAGATATTGTGAAAAAAGATAAGAATTGCACATAAATGGCTCATAAACAAGACAATTCCTATACAATTAGAAATCGATCAATTGGTCACACGTCCGAAAGGGACCAACAAGTTTGAGCGCTAGCTTTAAACAGCTGGCGTAAGATGCGTTGCTGCTTGCAAGCTGTCCCACCCGGCACATTTCGAGTGCTTCGGTCAAGTGGCGCTAAACGGACCCTCGAATCGAAACAAAACCAAGTGACCCTGTGAAAGTTGAGCGTACAAAATTTTTGATTTACACTACACCGGGCTTCGGAGTTGGGACGTTCCGAATTCGGTACTTTACGAAGCATTGGCAGCTGCTCGGAATTCGGTTTGGTACTAAAAATAATTCTCCTCCTCTTTTAAAGTGGTTTTGGTGCTGGAAGACAATCGCTACATGAAGAAAAAGGGCACATGACACGAATTTGTCAATTTGCTGATAAGAATGTAGGACGCTTCTAGGGAAGGAACTCAAAACCAGATGGTGCATATTTTGATGGGATTTTTTTTTCTTCTTTGGGTTCCTTGAACAGATTACGCAAACGTTATCGAACCCGACCGGAACGAACGAACCACCGGTTGGAACCGCCCGGTAATGGCTTCATTGCGGGGCTGTGACACACGACCTTGGCTCACCTTGCGCACACTTTGTGGTTCGATGAATTTATTGCCCTCCGGAGAGGATAATGGTAATCATTATGCCGCATGCAGCAGCTTTTATGGCTCTATAAGATAACCGGGCGGTCCCTGATGCGCGTCGAAACGCTCAATGAACGAATCGAAATAATATAGAAGTGATGCGAAGGATCCGGACGCGGTGTTCTGGGAAGAATTGTTTGCGCTCCGGCACAGAATTCCCCAAGCGCGCCCCGGGAAGGGTGCACAGGTAGTAGCCGGCCGGTAGCAGTCGTTCGAGAAGAGGTCACCACGATCAACCCGTGTTTCGAACGGACATGCGAAAGTACTGAGCTCACGTTTAATAGCACCCCCGTTTACGGTACCGGAGTTTTGAGATTCGGTGTGGGTGCAATAAAAACCATCCCCACCCCAAGCGGTCCTTACCCCTGGGTCCGACCGGATAGCAGGTTCTTCCAGGGCGGGCAGCACAGGACGTCCCGCACACTCGGCGTACAGCAAACCACCCGGCGATAATATATTAACATGTTTTTTTTTAGTGTGTGTGCTTTTGTTTTTCCCACTGCAATTCGTAGTCGTCTCGCACACAACGGCACTGACTGGCACTGCTGACAAATAATAAACAACGGCTTCGAAAACATCGACCATCCAGTGCAGTGGTCATCCGTTTTTCGTCGCTTTTTCCACCCGCACGGTAAACCGTTTTGCGGCGTTTATTAATGAGCAAACACAATAAAATTAATACAGCGGTGCTAATTTATTCACTCCCGGTCGCTAGTCCTGCGCGGTGTTCGGGATGGGAACCCGTGATCGTTTTCTGTGCAGTGCCGGAATGTTTTGTCGGGTGGTCCGACAGGCTGGAGGATGTGATGCTGGAGCCTTTTTAGAAGGTAACCCGTTCATCCACAGCCGTGTTCTGGGTTGGAACGATCGGTACAAAGCGTGACGTTTAGTGAGGCATTTGATTGTTTCTTTTCGTGGGGACTTCATGGTACGCGCGGGCAGCAGAGGATCTGCTCGTTTCATTCCCGTTTTATTGCCAAAGTAAAAATGTGTGAAAAAAAACTTTTACTGAGAGTAATTCTTGGCTGCTACTATGCATGGCGGTAAGCAGAACAGCGGCTACTGGGAATTACCTGCACATTTAGCATGTGTAATACCATCGCTTGACGTCACCTTAAGAATCATGTTCCAAGTGGCTGAAGCGGTGAGCTGGTTTTACCACCGCGTCGAGCGAAGTCGGATCCTATTTTGCTTTCCACAAAACCTAAACACAGCCAGACAAGTAGAATAATAACACCGATCATTAGCAGCTATCAAACTGGCAGCGGAAATAGGCTGGTAAAATGTGTGGTGCTTCGGCTAGGAGCGATGGCGACAGCCGACAGGCCAACCAATAAGCTAAAATCAAGTCGTAAATAAGATTTCTAGGATGAAAAGGAAGTGGTATTCACCCATCAGTGGAACTAAAACAACAAAACCGGAAGCATCGGTAGTGGCAGCATGATCTATTTTCTTCATTTTTAAGGCATCATTATATTGTTAAGTAAACAAAACTGATCATAAAATAGACCTTTCTGCAGGTAATTTTTTAAGAAGAGTATTTTGTAGAATTAAAAACAGGAAGGAAGGATGAATTTTTAAAGTTTAAGGTTGTAGATTTAGACAGAGCGCTCTCAAAAAGTTTTTAAAAATTTCTATCTTTCTTATTCTTTTCAGTTCTATCTAAAACCTAGGCAGTAATAGTTTTAGAAGAAATTTGTAATTTTAATAATATTGTTATATTCTAAACTCCTCGAAGTATTATAAACATCATGTAATAATAAAGAAAATAACTTTTTAAGATTAGATTGCATCTTTGGGTATTTTAGAATTACATAATTTGGATATTTTGGAAACAATATTAAACTATTACAAATAGCAAGTATTTAAAAACACTATAAAATAGTTACAGAAGATCACAAGGACTGTTAATTATTACTGCATTTTTTGTAACGAATATAGCAAACGAATGATACATTGATTAGATGTAATAATAGATAGATTTCATAAAAATTCTATGATAGTAGTTTTGTTTAAAATAATACAAACTAAAACATCTACTTTTTCAAGAGCCCATATCAATCGCCTGAGGTGACTCATCTTGGTGCTTGGCTGATTCTATAGGGGTTCTACCAGCTAGTTTAAAATCTAAAGTAGTTAAATAGAATAAAAATGTGACACAAATCACGCCCAAAAACTAATCGTGAGTTAAGCCACTAAATCATTTCCTTAAACAGCGGCAAAATGGTGGATAAGAACTCTGACGATAGGTGAAATAGCTAACCATTCGCTTGAACGATGCCACTTCACTATACTCTTTCGAACGTTATAACTAGCCATGCCCTCATTCCCAGGCCTCAAGAGGACAGGCGTGTTGGAGCCCCCCTACACTCCTCCGTTGTCCCTGATACGAACCACCGCCGGTCTTCCAATGAAACGCATCTAATCTAAAGCCTACGCCCGTTTACAACCGACTCCGGTTAAATCGCTTTCCGTACAGGTCTGTTCCGCTTCGCCAGAGACACCCGGACCCCCGGCAATCCACTGTCTCCACCGAAGTACAGACGATGATGCACCCGCGGAAACGCTTGTGGGGTCCCATCGTGAGCTTCCCACAGCGTGCCTGTCACAGTGCGTTTGCGGCTATCTAGAATATTCCAGATAAGTGATTTCCGAACAGGTGAGTCGGGGGTGAATACGAGCGTGTGTGTGTGTATGGGCGCGCGCCCGCGCACTCACGATGCGCATCCTAAATGCGCCAACCCCGGAGGTCCGGGAAGAGTTGGCTGGCTTTTTTTCCTGTTCCCTTTCGTTTCTCTACCCTCCGGATCCGGACCTTCCAGGCCGAGCGGTAATGCTGAAATATCCACTCGCAAGCCGCTTGCTACCCCCGCGACCGGGATCGGGATCGGCTATCCTTGTTTTTATTCGTTCAGGTCGCACACTTCTCGGCAACCACCGCCGGTTGCGATGCGATAAGCTGCAGAAGCAATGGCAATAATAAAGACCGGACAGTAACATTCCCGCTTATCAATGGAAGTCCATTAGGTTTGACCACTGGATGACAGTTTTATACGATGATTTCAACGTGGATTAAAAGTAACGATCAGCGCGTGTATTTTTTTTGTAGCTCCTTACGGTTCCGTCCATTCCCGCATGGTTGCTCGTTCAGGTGCAGCAGCTTGACTGGTTAATGTTCCAACCGCTTCTTCGGGCTCTGGTTGAAACCGTTACGAGGCTCCCTCGTCCCCCCTCGTTTGGCGGACGTCATCCTTAATGAGACATTATATCGAAAGATAGACGGAACTACCGAGGGCACCGTCTATCGAACGGATCGATGATGTTCGCACGCATGTTCGCATCAGTCCGACATAATGACCGCGACACACATATCGCCGAGCCGACGTTGTACCATAACTTGTGGATTTATTAAAAAATTACAAATTAATGATAATATATGGAGCCCGCTGGAAAGGGGAATTAAGTGATAAGAGGCCACAGGGGCTTTGAAACTACTTGAACCCTCCCGTTCCCCAGCGGGCGCTTCGGAAATGATTCAATCGCAGCGTGGAGGTCCGCTTGTTGCCTTTCTCTTCCCGCTAGTGGAATGCCTGTCTGTGGAGGAACCTTATCAGGTCCGCCTGGCACCACGAGCTGTTCAATGGCGATTTTTTTTACTTCAAATTTTTAAACATTGCAGCTTTCCAGCTTAGGAGCATTCCTGTATTCCTGTGTGCATGCGAGTGTGTGTGTGTGTGTGTGTGTGTGTGTGTGTGTGTGTGTGTGTGTGTGTGTGTGTGTGTGTGTGTGTGTGTGTGGTCTCAATGCCCGTAGAAACAGGTCCAGCAATCCGGACCCAGGCTCGATGACGATCGCCATTGATCGTGGGTTTGCTTGTTGCTGCTGCTGCTGCTGCCGCTGTGGCGTCCATTCTGTGAAGTGTTGGCGAAACATGGAAAGAAATCAATTATCAGCTGCTCGTGTGGGGCCACCAATTTTAGGGTGGCTTATGGGGGGATGCTTGCACGGCAGAGCGAAAGAGCGAGAGCGAACATTGAAATCCGATCCAAACCGGCAAAGGATGTGGAATATCGTACCGAGAACAAAACCTGTACCATTGAGGGAGGATTAAAAGAGTTGTCGGTTTCTCATGTTTTCTTCTATTTCGGTTTTGTTTACCGTCTGCTACTTAAATACGAAGATCGTTTCACATGCATATGTTCAGCCACACAAAACACCCCTGTGTAGGCAAACGAGTTCGTTGGAATTCAAAATGGCGAACACGTAGAGCGCCCCCCAAAACACGATCATTAACCGCGATTATGAAGCTACCAGCGTTCTCGTTGCTATCGATACCTCGTCCACTTGCGGCGGAATTGTATCGATCAAGAACGGAACTCGGCAGGCACGACAGGCACGGTTTGCTGTTGGCACCGTTTGTGCGGTGGCATGCATTAATTAAAGACAAATTGATATACAATTAGCACACCGTAAAAAAAATCAGCAACCGAACGTTACTAATGTAGCAATTATGCATGATTAATGGGAAGTATGGAATTGTGGCGGAGAAAAAGAGCGGAAAAAACGAGCAATCGTGTGCTGGTCAAGTGTACTAGCCCTTTGCCCCTGTCCCTCCCTGGTTCGAACGAAACCGATTATCGAGTGATCAATTTCGAGGCCAGCTTCCATCGCATGCAGGCAGGGAGGAGGGTTGAAATGAAATTATTTGTTGATTTCCCAGCGGAACAATTACGACATCGCACAGTGCAGACGTGGGAATGTGACCAAACATGTGCGCATTATGCCAAGCCTGCAGCATTAGTCGAGCCATGTCCGACTGCCGATATCAATGAAAGAGCAGAAAATAACCCTCTAGCATGTTTGTGCTAGCGTTTCGGGTAAGGTAGAGAGCTCTAAACGACGGGTACAAAGCTCGATCGTACCGTGTACCTGGTTAGCGGAAGAATTTAAGCTAATTTCGGATGCCCCTTTTTCTGTTTGTTCGGTTGCAACGGTGCACTTGCACCCGCAACGTTTCCCTCTACGGGTTAACCGATTTGACAGACAGCTTGCCCCCTATATCCTTCGTAAAACAATACCTCAACGCCCTCAAGAACTGCACACGCTCCGGTCCTCTCCACTGCACGACCTACGGGATTTGGTTTTGCGCTTTTCGTAAGGATCGCTTTTGTTTCGCGCTCAGCTCAGCAAATCCGCAACGTTCAACCCGAGCCGGCAGCGGCCAACCCACATAGCAGTAAGAGGATTGTTTACTTTTGTAATTATGCTTTCACCGGCCGGGAGCGCAAATATTTTAACGAATAATGAGTGTAATGAGCATCATCATATCATACAGCGCACATCAACACGTTCCACCTTTTCCACAGCAGGGCCAGTGTGCCCGTGTTCGTCCGGCCGGTCGAGTGGCCAGAGCCACCCGGAGAAGCCTAAAAGTATTGCAAGCCTAATGCTGCTAATCCGACGTTCGTAAGTATGCGATCACTTTCGACGATGCGTGTAGCTTTCCTTTTTTTATGCGCCGATGCTGCGGTGGGGATTAGGACTGGATCCTAACGCAGCTTGTCAATGCGCATATGTGAAGGGTAATCTCTCTCGCTCTCTCTTGAACGTATGGGATGCTAAGCATTCGGAAGGATACCGGTCGTAGCAAAGGATACGATCGTCCCTATGATCGGGGTCGTACAATATGATGATCCTGTTTCTTCACGATTGTTTTCGTGTTCGTTTTAAGATACAGTTCTCGGGTAGAGAGTTTCTTATGGAGGTTTTAACATTATACAAAAAGATATGAAGAAATTTCTAAACTATTCCACATCTCTCAAAGCAAATATGTCATTCCAAATTCAATTAGGACAAAGCAAAAATAAAAATTGCATTTCAAGCCTTCATCTTAATCAATTACTTCAGTTTGTGTCCTTTATTGTAAATTTTTTTGAAATACTAATCAGAAAAAATACTAAAATATTTTCTATAATCTTCAATGTTCAATGTAAAATTTGAAATTCAAACTCGGTTAGAAAGTAATCGGGGCTAATTAAATACAAAGTTATAGAAAAATACTGAAAATCGTTCAATATTCTTTACCCAACAGCTTCCTTCAGTAATTCTTGAATTATTATTACAAAGGGAAATAAAAATACTTTGCCGAATTTGAATCAATCATAACCATGAACATTTTCAAATTTTAAGTTATTTGTTTTTCAGTTGTTATTACATCACGAATAGCATTCTTGATATTATTACATTACCATTAACATGAATGGTAATCCAATTTTTGTCAATTTGGACACTTTATTTTAAACAACTGTCATTATATCAAAATTTAAATCTAATTATAACGGAGTTTAAGAGATTATAATTGGAGGATTTGTATTAATTGTAATTCAATATTCAAATTGAATTTTTAAGTAGAAAAAATAAGTGAAATATAATTTTTTAATTTATTTTTTTTTTATTTACAAGGGACGGCCTGGTCGTATTGCTTAAAGTATGATACCATCATTTATACTTTTATAAATAAAATATTTGTTCTGTAAACGTGTGAAAAAACTCGTTGACGAAACCTCACATCATCGTTACCGTTAGCCTTAATTTTCAACCCCTAATTTTCAACTCCAACCGGCTGCCATCTAGGGGCGAGCTTTCGAAACTACCACAAAAAGCTTTCGCTTTCCGACCGGTTTGTAGACGCGCGTCCTTTCAGTGTGCTACCGCCTTGCACGTTAATGATTTATGATTTCAATCTCCGCTTTTGCTGTGGTACAGTTTTTCTGCAACAACGACTCGGCGAACGCGCTTTTAAACGTTCGATACATGTCTTGAAGGTAACCTGCCGTGGGAGAGCCGAAAGGTAGCGCTACCACGAAAACTTCACCATCCGGATCATTTTGCAGTTCCCGTAATGGTGGCTGCCGACCGGCGGACCGTCAGCAGAGACTCATTTACTTCGTGCTCGATTGAATTCGATTACAATGTCAGACGGTTTTTATTGGCAATGTCAATGCAACCACCGCACTGGCCACCAAGGTAATGTCGCGTGCGGTTCATTTTAAACGGAGTGGAAAAAGAACTGGATCGTTAAATCTGGATGAAGTGTTATTTTCAAGACGTGCTTTAAAATAGTAAATAGTTTAGGAATTTACTTTCAAAACAAATAGAAAAAAACAACAGTTTGTAAAACAATTAACGACGAATCGAGCAGATCACAAAACTACGCCCGAGCTAGTTACAAACAGTTCCGGTAACAGAAACACGAACCCCAAGGTGCGGCCACCATTTCCTGTCCAATGTGTTCCAATATCTCAATGTACTCCCGAAAGATAACGTACAATGTGAAACGAAGCGATGAAATTTCTCAGGATTGTCGCAAGAACATCGAACCCATCCCACCCGTCATTGTTTGCCGATCGTAAATGCACCGTCAACCGAGCCAGGTGGTGTAGCTATTTGTCTTAGGTCTATTAACTATTGCATCAACGTTGCGTCACGAACAGTTCCGACCAATTCGTCGAAAGACACCTTTTCGGCGCGTGACGAAGGCCTCGCTGAGCAAGAAGCAGCAATGGGTTTTTTGTTTACTTTTTTGTACCAAAGATACACATTCCTGAGAATTCATTTTGATGTAATTATCTGAAAGGTCCATCATTGAGCCACGGTGGGAAGTATGTAACTATTTTGTTTATTCGCACAAAAAACCACCATTCCTAAGAATAAGGGGTAAGTGAAATTGAAACACAAATTTAAACGTAAATAGACAATTGCTTTAAATGGCAGTAAATTTGTATTAATGTCCAGAAATACAGCGATAGGAACATAACTTAAATCACTTTATTATGTGTACAAAAATGGAATCAAGATTCAATCCTTCTTTTGAAAGAAACCACAACAGTAACAAAAATCCTTCCAAATTCCGTTCACCACCAGCACTCCGTTGTTTGTGTAATATTTTCCCTAGTTTAATTTGCTCCCGTCGTAAATCGTGATCATTTCGAAATTTTTACAATTTTTCAACTCCTCATTCACCCATTCAGCGGCCCCACATTCCCCGCATGGTATAACAAAAATAAAAAATTAAACACTAAACATGCGCTTCGATGCTTCTGGGAAATTTGGCCATCAAATCTTGGGGGCGAATGAGAGACCACACTTCGCCCGAAACCGATCACAGCAGTCCGGGAGCGATTCTCGCCGGCTCCAGACGAAATGCCATTAAAACGCGTGCAACCTGCGGGGCCGTCGCAATAAAATCGTTAACTTATAGGACACACTGGGGCTACCGTAGACAGGCGACAGATAAATGCCGAAACTCGCTCTTCCCGGTGGCGCCCGGTGGCGCTAACCTAATTGAGACTGCTTCCGGTACCACCGCCAAGAAGAAAGCCATTCCAGCCGCCAATGGACGTGGCGTGAGATTAGTTGCCTCGATCAGCTCGATTCGGATTTTCAGACGGTGGTGAAAGAGGATGCTTGAAAGAGTTGCTTGAGGCAACTGTCTCCCGAACCAAACGCGCACCTGTCGCGATCGGGACCGGCTCGATCGTGTTTGGCTGAGATTTTTCTGAGCGCTTACACTTTTCTCACCGCGCCGGAGAATGTCACTCGGCACCTTCAACCGCTGCCGATACTCTAAACACGTCCCATGGCTTTCCCGGTGTCCCGGATTGGGAACGAAAACAAAAGGGCCCCGATATGTTTATCTTCCCTCCACCGTCGCCAGGAGGGAAGGAATCCCACGGCTTGGGTTTGCCTTGGGTGCGGTTCGGTTCAGGCGCGGTTCAGTTCATAAAATCGTTATTTATGGAGATAAAAGTCAGCGCGATAGAATCTTCATATTTAATTTCTAAAGTGTTTCGCCTTCAAACAAACCTCACCCCTTTACCGTCATCTTCTACACCACCGATTTCCTATGCATCCTCCCACCGCCGGGATGCACTTTTCCCTCCCGTCGGGGCCCATGCGTGCAATGTGTGGTATTTTTATGATTTTATTTTACCCTCAACCGCACGTGTTCCGCCACTCCGCGCCCCTCGGACGGCGACGCCGCTAACCGAATCAATATTTAAATTTTCACAGTAAATTGAGTCATAACACATTAGCAGCACTTCTCGCGGGTCTTAATCCGGGGCGGCCCTTTTACCTATTGCATCGTCCGTTCGCTAGACGCTGGGCAACGACGTGTTTGTGTTTGTGTTTATCTTCGAGCAATTATTTAATGACTCCAGCGTGCGTTGAATCTCAAGTGTGACTCCCTACCGCGCGTGTTTGCCTGTGCAGTTGGAAAGTTTGAGGAGGGAAGAGAGGAAATAAATTTTCCAATTACGTACAGTAATATAAAAAGGCTTACTCATACTATCAGTATGATAGAAATAAAAGCGAGATTTTTTTCCAATTGTCACTGCTTTTTTATCATACCGCATAATGCGTGCAATCGATCATAAGACCTGCTGTTAAAACAACTGTTATGACATCTTACCGCATTGTCCACTCGCAATCTCCCATTCTTCTACGAGCAATAAACAACCCCAATAGCTCTCATCACTCGCAGACTAACTAATGTTCCGATGCTCCATGATGCTGGGCGGTCTGGGCTAACAACCTGCTCGTGAAATCCTTTCTAGTTTTGCAAACATACGTACATACGTTTGACTGCATGAGACACACCCTCGTACAGGAAGAGGTCACTGTTTGTATAACGGCACTGGTGAGTGACCAATTAAGATGCTCATTTTCTCTAGGGTATTCAGAAGACCCTTCAGCGCTGTCAGCTATACGACTGAAGCTTGACGCATTACAGAGACTTTAATTATGAATATTGAACTTCCTCCACTTAAAGGAAAATTTTCTAAGGGGATTATTTTACACTTTGGTTTAGAAATTGTATGAGTACTTGTTATTATGTAATAATATAATCAATTTTCAATAGATTAATTAATTAAATATTCTACTCATGAGCTCCTCCTCATGATTAATTAATACGATTTTATCGGGATCAGGAATATAGGATTTTGAGAACAATAAAAAACATGCCAGATGACATTTATTTTTTTATTAAGTTTTGGGTATTTTGTTTGAAGTATGATTATTTATTTCAAGTTTCAAACAATATTTTTAAATTTTCTTCCCCAACTTAAATACAACATCTTTAAAACAAAGTAACAAAAGGCATGTTTTAAAGAATTAAATTAGTTATTAAATGTGTACATATGAAGTAATAATAGGTATTGATCTTTAAATGCAAAGAAAGTTTGTTTGTACAGAGAAACAACCAATTTCATTATTAATAGAAATCATCGATTAATTCAAAACGATAAATAAAACACAAAAATAAGAATAACATTTAAATTTACGGATAACTTATAAATTCTAGATAATCTTAGCAAACTCAAACCCAAAGCTTCCTTGCAAGAAAATATCCACCTCGCGGCAAGAAATTATAAGCTGCAAATAGTATTAGTTTTAGATAATTAATTTATAATTGCATAATGCAAACTATTAACTTCAAAAAGTATATTTATTAGAAATATAAAAACTAAACAAGTTGAATAAACATTCAAGAAGTAAGTTAGTTAACATTAAGGCATACATTAAGGTTTACTCCTAACTGGTGTTCACAGAAAAACAGTTTAAAAGATTAGAAAAACTAATTCCAGAGAAATATATAATGAGTATAAAAAATAGTTTACAGTCACATAATCAATCGATTTGGAAAATTGCTTTATCTCAGCAACATTGTAGATGTTTCTTTTTTTTTTCTTTAACACTCAAATCTTTTCTACTTGAATCCTGAACCTGAAGGCTGAACCTTCTGCTGAAAAACTGTCAATATTTGTATCGTTTATTTTATTTTCCGTACAGCCATGCACCGCCAGCGTCACTTAATCCCCGGCCCGGGAAAAACGCACCCGCACTCCCAACCGAACGGCTCGTCGTCGGGAAAAACAAAGACCCATAAACGTTTATCTCGACCGCACCGGGCGTACCGGTCGGTGGGTGGAAGCGGGGGCGAACGCAAGTTCGACGCAATTAAAATTTAATGTCCCACATGATTCGAAATCGCTGCGAAATCGTAAAACGTAAAAACCGATTCGGTAGAGGCGGTAATCCTGATGCCCGACGACGGTTTTCTTCGTGGTCCAGTTACCAGGTCTTCTGGTGGGTGTGCGGACAGGGGTGGATGTTTTGTCGCTCTCCTCTCTCAAATACCGGACGCATAGGTTTGCATCGAACCATCTATCCAACCGGGGTCGCATCCTCGTGTGATACGGCCACAACACGGCTCACATGTCATCGGTCCTATTTTCAATTAAAGTTAATACGATTTTGATAGAATGACGCTCCCAAAAGCGTTCCGGAGGAACCGGACCGGTGGCCGATTCGAAGCAACGAACCATTTTTATGATGATTCCTGTCGCTCCGTCCCTCACCGCTCGGCCCATTTCCCGTGGCTCTTGTTTTGATTTGCTTAAGAGGATACCGGTTAGCAGTTTCACGGTTTCAGTGTAGTTCGTCTTCCGGATGGAGTCGGAGTCGTTCGCCAAACGTGAAGTTAAAAGCCAATCGTCAGCAATTGGATCAAGCGTTTATAGCCGCGCTGTTTCTGTGTGTGTGTGCGCGTTACGCGGCCAAGGGTGTAACTTTTTATTTACAGCACATGTGTCAGAAACGTTTTGATACGAATTAGTTATGTTAAAGGCTTTCGAGCATCCTTGCAGATTCTCTGCAGATTCTAAATACTCCCTTGATCTATTAAAACACATAATCAAGAAGAGTAGCGTAGTTATTATTTCAACGAAAATTGGTTTATGGTCCGTTTTTAGCAATTATGTAGATTTTAATTAAAGATTCAAAGTGATTAAACATTATTTATCAATATAATTTATTTATCAAATTTCTATCATTATTGAACCATGATTTTTAAACTTATTTGTTTATTTTATGCAATTTTTATTTATTACTTAATCTATTTTGAAGTGACACATTAATTAAATCGGTAGCTCTGTAGCTCTACTCTGGTGTAAAACTAACTGTTTTGTTCAATTTTGCAAGGCATTTTTTAAGAACGTTTCCATGCGGCTTACATCGAAAATGTCAAATAAAAACTTTTGATTTTAATCTAATTTTGTTATAGTGAACACAGAATTTCAAAAATAGTAAAATCAGTATAAATCAAATAGTATCAAAATGGTATGAATGTTGAAAAACCACAAGTTCGTCATAGTATTCTAAAATATAACGATTTATTGACCTTTATGTACTTTCCAATGCACCTTATAATATGGGAAATATGAAAACTATAAATGGAACTTTACAGTTAAGAAGTTGTATGATTTGCTCAAAATTTTTCTTAACACTGTTAAACTACCAATTGAACCTAACCACTGTAACAAAAAAGCCGTTTCGACACCGATTTGGAACTGCTAAAACTTTCCCACGAGAACTACCAAAAAACAAGTTTCCAAAAGCGCATGTGACCTCCAAGGTATAGATAAAAAAAAACAATCAAAATTCCAATCGATGCTAACGTGCACACTCCGTTCAGCTTCCAAAATGTGTTAAAAACATTACACCCCAACGCATCCCACGTTAACGCTCCCCGCACGGGCGAGCAAGTGCGACATGAACAACAACAACATCAACAGCAAAAACGGAACAAACAAATCCATTATTACGTTGTCGCTGGCGTTTGTTTCAGTGCCCGATGTTCCGATCGCAGGTAAACAGGTAATTTGCACCGCACACATGAGCGTGAGCAGCGTCGGTCTTAACCAACTCCTTCCGGTTCAGGGTTTCGGTGCAGGTTTCTTGGCCGCAGCCGAGCCCGTGCATCCGTGCACACAAGATTGCCCGCGAGGCAATCGTTCCACCACCTTGCGGCACCGTTCGCTGCTCGCTACAATGTACGTTTGCGCATCCCTAACCGGACGATGATGCAATGGGGTGGAGGGGCGATAACGGGGGGGGGAGGGGGGGACGAGGGAAAGCATCGGTCACACACGCACACCGGACGGGACACACGCGTCGCGGGTTCGCGGGTAATGGCGCGTTTCAAGCGTGCTCAGACGACGCTCGGCTGCGGTCCGACGCTGTGGTGAAGTGCGGATTCGGTTTTCGTGAAGTGTCATCGGAGTGTGTGTTTGTGTGCGTGTGCGTACAAGATCGCCATTTTAACATTTTTTCCAACCCATGGTGCCAGATCCATCCAGACGATCGTCACCACATACCACGCGGAGGGAAAAGTTCGAGTCCGTTGCACGCGAAAACAAAACCGAAACCATCCGGAACCGAAACAAACCGAACCCGACCGAAGGATTCGCTCCCTTGTGAGCGCTCGGAAAGCTTGGTTTGGTTGATTTTTTTTGTGTGTGCCGTTCCATCTTAAGCGCGCTTGTGTGGCTGTGTTTGTGCGCTTGTCGATACAGCTGCCGAATATACGAATGGAAAACCGAACCACCACCGGCAAGCCGACCAGCGAGACGGCGCTAAAGTCGAGCGCGAACGCAGCGCGAACGTGGTACGGTCGGGTGTGTCCTCCCACCACCCCAAGGCACGGGTAGAGCTGGTAGAATCCCCCTACATCTCGCACATCGTTCGTAAGCGTGTGCCATGTTGCGAATAATATGTACCAAACACACAGTCGATCTGCGTGCGACGCCGACCGAGGATGCAAAACTGTTGCTGCGAAACGGCAAGTCCTTCCCGGTGCGTGATCTGCCAGTGGTGCCAGTGAAAGTGGCCGGCTGTTGAACAGTAGGAGGTTACGTTATTGCGTTTTATCTTTCGATTTGTTGGAGTACGAGCGAGTTTATCAATCGAACCGCGGGCATCATGGACACGAAAGACCGCCCGAACCGATGTGGATGTGCCCATGGTGAAGCCGTCGTTCCCGCGTTGACAGTCGCGCGTTAGTCGGTGTTAGTGTGCGGTCCGGTGTGGATTGATTGCACCGCCAGGACAGGAGTGCCCGCCCGAGTTTTGGGAAGCGTCGTTGCTCAAGAAAGTGATCGCGCGTCGTTGTGTTTGAGCCCCGGGCAGGATTCGATTGTGCCGAGCGTCAACGAAAACCATCGAAACAATCGCACCATTGTGAGCCCAAAATCGTAGGTGGTGAAAGGTGGTGATGGCTTACGAGCCCCGTGCGGACCACCGGTGGTGAATAAGAGCACTCTTTTTGTGTAGTGGTGTGGTTTTTTATTTTTCAATTCAATTCGCGCAAAGTTCAATGGCGCCTGGAGGTGGAACTGAGTCAGCGGTGGTGGCGAGTCCGTTGCCAGTTGACAACAAGGTTGGTGGCCCGAGTGCTAGCAGTGGACGCAGCCGATCCGATGGTTCCTTTCAGCAGAAGAACATATTTGCCAGCCTGCTGATCCTGAGTGCGGTTTGCTGTTTCATCGAGTGTAACGATGTCATCACGTCCAAAGGGTGAGTATTTGAGTTAAATTAGGCCTATAGAGCAAAGCATTTTGTATATTAAAGTTGTAAGTTGCAATCAGCATCGATGGTTTATTTACAACAGATGTCTTTGAACAACATGATATCAATCTTTAACACAAACATTTTTCGCACTACTATTAGCACAAAGTTGCCGTATATTATCAAATACGGCATGGTTTTCGTAAAGTTTCATATTACTTTCATCATGTTTTTCTCAAATTATCTGTTTACAACATTCTATATATTAACAACATATATTTAGAACATTCAAGCTTCTCTTTTAGCGCTCTTTTTATACAGCACGTTGTTTCTTGGTTTAATGTGAATCAAGTTGAGAACATTTGGGTTGATTTTCATGTCATGTAATGATTTATTGGATAAATGTGCAGTAAATGTGCTGTTAATGTAAATGCTTTTGGCACATTCATGGGTTAATATATTGAAAAAATAAACTGTATGAACTCTCTACATTCGTAAAGCAAAAGTTAGTCCTTATACCTTAAAAGTAAAACTAAAACTTCCATGAACCACTTTTCAAAAGTGAAATATGAAATAAATCAACAAATTTTAAACTTATGTACTAAACCGTGTTCTAAACTGTGATCAACGTTTTGTGAAACGAAATGTGAAAAACGTTGTACTAAAAACATACAATCCAAAGGAAACTATCTAAGGAATTTTTTATTTTCCTGTGCTTCTTGGAGCCAATTGTCAAAAATATTCTTAAAAAATATGAAATCATGTGATAGTTACATTTTATGTTAAAATATACCGATATATTCATTCCCATCTCATTAATTATTTAAATAAGCAGAGGACTGCTTAACATAGGATTTATTTGAACCATCAAATATTGTTAAAAAGTGTTGTTGAGTGAAGGAATTTTTCGCATGGAACCAAGTGATGACACGCTAACACTATACATTGCTAGCATAAATATGGTTGTACTAACAAATGCAAAGCAGAAATTACATCTATTATGTAACACTAAGCTAGAACAATAATACAATTTTAATTACCATTGATTTGTAACCAATAAGTGAAATGAATTCCAGAAAAATTACATCTTAAAGCACTCACAGTTTAAATCAGCATTTAAATTTGATAGCATGGTAAGCTCATTCTAGCATATTAATTGTATGAATTTTATTCAGTAATTGAGATGTAATTAATTTCTTGGTTGAATCAGGCAGCTTCTCTTTCTATGATCGACACGCTCCATTGCATTAAACAAACATTCGTTCATTTACATCTCTGGTTCTCACTCCCTCTACCCCGCCTAATCGTTCAGTGGAAGTCTAAAGTGGAAGTCTTAATAATCTTAACAGCATGTTCATTTGCGCGCATTCAAACACCCGAAAAACATTCACGTTCGCACTCGCCTTCTCCAATTCACCAAACATCGCAAAAGCGGCGGTCTATCTCAACAGGCTTGTCAAATATTTACTACTTACGGCTTACGGGAGCGATCCCACGGATCCGTTTCTCGTCGCACGTGCTCGACCTCAACGAACCGAATACCCGAAATCCTGTTAAATAAACTCACCACTAGGAAGCGCACGTGAGAGCAGCGAGGGTGAGGACAGAATTAATTTACATCGATATCGGTTTGCAAATTTTCCCCACATCAATTATTATAATTGACCAACAGCAAACGATGATTTGCTTTGCACATTTCAGCTTCCAGCTCACACAATCGCATACGGACACGGTTGCTTCCACGTATTTTCTGGCCAAACAGGAAGCGTATGGTCGCAGCCGGAGGCTTGGGCTTTCAAAACTTCGCTCCATTTACATGCCTGTTTGGCTGTTGCCTCCGGTTGGCCACAACTTCCACCAAGACCATCGTTCATAGCCCAGTAACGGTAGCAGCATTCCAGATATACTTAAATCTCGAAATGAGCGATAACGTAAAATCGAATTAAAATTTATAGACATTTTCATCTCTGGTCCACGTTCGGGTTGAGTCGTGTTTTGCTTTCCACACGCTCAGGAGCGTCTTTTTTTGTGGGATTACGATGCAAAACATACCG
The DNA here is from genome assembly GCA_000473445.2 of Anopheles farauti. Lineage (NCBI taxonomy): Eukaryota > Metazoa > Arthropoda > Insecta > Diptera > Culicidae > Anopheles > Anopheles farauti. The sequence continues at coordinate 9,286,001 of KI915042.1, forward strand.
GACGGACGGGTTTCACATATCGCGGGAATGCACTCGAATCATCAAAAATGTATCCTCAACACGTACAAACGCGGAAAATAAAATTGATATTGACGATCGTTTCGTGTGCGCGATTGGCCATCCATTCCGCCAGCTATGTGCATCGAGTGCATCGGGCAGATGACACCGGGTTCGCTGATGATTTGTGATGATGAAACGACTTCACCAATCAGTTGGCTTTGATGCGTTGCGATAGCATTTGCAAACAAAGAAAAAAAACAACCACAAACAAGATAAACATCACATCCAGCATACTTCCATTCGCTTATGGTTAACTATTTTCCTGCCAACCGAATACCATCCAGCCGCCTGTCCACCTCAACCATCCTCCCGGCCAGTATCGCTATCGCCAAATATTTTAATTAATTTATGAATATTTGATACAGTAATGTCAACGTGCGTGCTTCCGAATGTGCCGGGTAATCGGACAGCAAAAAATACATCGAGCTTCCCATTCGTGGAATGATGGTGCATAGTTTCGAATGAGCGGAATTTAGCTCAATTGTTTCCACTTTGCAAACGAAACATTCCAATCGAGCTGAATGCACTGCATCAGGGTAGCGGAGGCTGATGGATTAAAGAGCCGACATGTGTTTAGTTTTATCGCGAATTTATGATGCTGATGGTTGTCGTAAATTTCGATCGATAGTTTAGATGGTTTATTTTTCAATACGCCCTACAATTATTGGTTGAACACTTTATTCATACAGATTACTGCATTTTATAAATTTCAAATAGGAACGATTTTTTATCAAAACGTTTATTGGCATGAAGGGTTAAAAAGGATTAAGAAAGGACGACACTTTACAAGACTTAATTTAAAACTGACGAAGACAAACATTATACGGTCCAAATCATTCGCAGCATTATTGTTGCCAATGATGTGGATCGCGTAGTTTGCAAATAGAGACAGGATTTGTCTGCGTTTGTTCTCATTAATCCCAAATGAACAAATTATTTTGTTAAAATTGGGGACGAGATCAAATTTTTCAGCTTTTCTTGTTATGACTACGTATAAACTACCTTTCAAAGCATGAATTTGCTAAAATTGATGGAATGAAGAACAATCAAGGTACTTCCTTTTTTTTTTGAGACTCGAAATGATTTATTAAAATTTAAATTTTTTTTTCCGAAAAATTTTTATTTTTCGATAAAGTCATGCTCTCATCTGATTCTCGAATAAATACTCTTTTTACTCCCTATAATTTTAACATTTGCTAACTCTACTATTTGTAATTAAATACAGTTTTCTGGTGATGAACATGCTGCGTTTATGTAACAAATATAATATCAACCATTCATTCAAGTTTTGCATTGATAATTTGATATTTTGTTTTAAAATAAATGCTACCAAAAACAATGAGAGTAGTTTTATTTCACAAAATTGCAAAGTACAATAGAGCTAGAATTGAACATCTTTCTTGGGGATGTTTTTACATATTTGTATGTATGTATGTATGTATCGTTCACTCTCCCAGTCCATTTTAAACCATATGCCACACTTAAACCGTACTTATCCCTTATAATTGCGTCTACTTTGCTCATTCAAACGAGCGGGCCCGTTGTGTGGGATTCTTGTTGAAAAAAATGAGAACAAAAATTCTGCTACAACTTGAACGCATTGGATCGATTCTTTTTACGACTTTTGTCTGCGCTCCACCAGGGACGGGGACGATACCCCAAAATATAATGGTTGAATGGTGCGGAAAATACTCAACAAGTGGCCTTCCACGGCGGAAGACGACCCATTCTATCCGGCTCATTTTGTCTGCGCCGCAGGACTAAGGGTTAGGTTTTTAGAGTTACCTTCCGCACCGAGTGCTACAATCTGTGTGAACATGCTCAAGTGAAAATGGCTAAAAACACAAGTCTTCCGGGTACAAAAAAAACAGAATTCTCCGTTCCATTTCGTTAATGGTCCTTTGTTGCACGCGGCGATAGAGAAGCACGGGATCGGTGCACGAAACGAACACATCTTATTTAGCCGCGACCGCGGTTGCATTTGTCGCGAATGTTGCCGGATGAATGGTGCTTTAGATGGGCGGATTCACCTTCCCACAGGCCCCCTCAATTGCGCAGCTGAAGTCAATTTCCTTATGAAAATATCTATTATACCCGTCTGCAGAAGTTTCCCGTCGCGCTTAGATACTCATCTTCGACCTGTTCCATCAACTTTTCCACTCCAACCGACGTGCATGTGTGTCCATGAGTGTATATGGCTTTTTTCATTAATTTTATGCTACTTCATTGCATCTTCGATGCTAAATGCCATCAATGAGAGGGTTTTTAGCGGAAAATGACACTGGGTAAACATCGTGCCAGGTGACTTCAACACCACTCGGTCGCACTCGGTACCACAACCTGCTCTTAAGAAGCTATGGTTTGAGCCGTACCGCGATATGGGAAGATGTAATGTACGCTGAATGAGCAGCGTCGCATACCTGAAATGCATAACGGATTCCCATTTCGCGAGCGTCACGGCTCGTTTGGGACAATCCCAGCAGCTGACGATGTCGGTGGGTTTGCCGGTAAACGAGTCAAAGATAAATATTCGTTTCTCTGTTGCCGGCGTGGCTGCTGAACGACTCAAACAGTAAGTAGCAGCAATTAAACTGCTGTCTTGCTTCTTTCTGCTTGAAGTTATTTGCCTAACCTACTCAGCTAATTAATTCGTTGAATATTGCAGTGGAAATAGTGGTGCGAAACAACGTGTTATATGCAAATCTGTTTTGGATGTCCCCAGACTGAGCATGCTTTATTGAATTTTATTTTGTTGCAGGTGAACACTGATAGTAACAGCCCAACCATCTTGTTTAAGATTGTATTTCATTACTGTACAATAAGATTGTATTTTATTGATATTATTTTTATTAATTTATTTTATTATTTTATGTTATTATTTTATTTTTTTTATTTTCACTCTCATTTTGAAAACAGTTTCCCTTATGGTCAAAATAGGTAGCTTTTACAGGATGTGTTATTGTGGACTGATTCAAATTCAATGCAAAATTGACCACTGAATAGACCTACATACATGTAAAAGCAAATAAAATTATTTGATTACTGATTTTTTTATTCTTTTCTCCATCCCTGCCGAATTGTCGCTAATTTTGAATCATTTTTGTTTTCCAGTAAACTGTATATGCAAGGCATGAATTTTTTATTCTAATCTAATATTCTAATCTAATAATTTATTTGAATAGTTTCATATTCAAATCGGAATAAAACTGTTGAAAAATATGTAATTTCTTCGTATTCCCATAGTGACGAATCTGCTCGAAAATGATTGCAAATCTGTTTTTACTAGCAACACACAGATGGCGCTATCTAGCATAATATGATCGAGCTGTTCTCTACACGAAAACAACCCGAATCGAGTAGTTTTGAGCTGATGTGTTTCTCAAACTAAACATTAAACAATGTATTTTTGTTACATCAGGTTCAATCTAACTAGGTTTTAAACTACTAATAAAAGATTATACTTCTAACGATGTGGCTTACTAGCCTACTGCAAATACAATGTTATTTTGTATTTGAAACGACCGTTATTCGATCTGGTATAGACAACAACATTTTTATTTCATAGCATAAATCATTTAAAATTTATTAAAAACAACTTGTTAAATAATTGTTTGTTTTCGTAGGGCAATCACCAACAAGATTACGTTTTTGAGTTTTACTAATCTAACTTTACAGTAGCAGCCGGGAAGCGTCGGATAACAACTCGGCTAACAATAATTAATATATTCCTACTCATTTTTTATTTCTTCCACTTCGTTTACAGAGAAACCCTTTCACCATCCGCAAAAAACACAGTAATGGCCGTGTTCAGCCCGATGATCAAAACACCCGGCCCTTGCAAGTTCCTAACCGGCACGCGCAAACAGAACCATCAGTGCCGGCGAGACATCGGACTACCGGAAGCGATAAAGGAGGCGCGTCGCTTGGCGGTTACACACTGTGAGGAGCAGTTCCGGTACGATCGGTGGAACTGCTCAATCGAGACGAGAGGCAAGCGGAATATTTTCAAAAAGGTAGCGAAGTGTGATTTTTTTGCAATATTATGTGCCATAGCTAGCACGAGCTTTTCTAATTGTAATCTTCCCATCTTTGGCACAGGTGTATCGCGAAACGGCATTCGTGCATGCGCTCACTGCGGCGGCCATAACGCATGCAGTTGCCCGTGCGTGCGCTGAAGGCAAAATGACCAAGTGTCAGTGCGCCTCGGAGCGGAAACCAGAGGCAACGCAACTAGCCTGGCGCTGGGGTGGTTGCAGCGATAATCTCAAACATGGGAAGCGTGTCGCACGAAATTTCCTCGAGCTGCAGCCTAAACACGGTGATCCGGTCGGCGAAATGCTTCGACATGACAGTGAGGTAAACGCGTGAGCATGTAAAATTGAGTTTTTCTTTTGTAATAAAATGGCAAAAATCTCTTTTGATTGCAGGTCGGCATCAGTGCAATCACCAGTGCAATGACGGATCGATGCAAATGCCACGGCGTTTCGGGTTCGTGCTCAATGAAGACGTGCTGGCGACGGCTGGGAGACTTCAACACGACCGCTGCGTTGCTGAGGACGAAGTACCATCTTGCCATACGGAAAATTCCGGTCAATAATAAAACATCTCGCCGATCGGCACCGAGGGACTTCCGGCCCAGGGTAAGCTGAATCGTTATCGCATACTCTCTCTCTCTCCCTTACGGTGAGACTAATAATATTCATCTTGCAGGAAACGATCTACGATCAGCTGTACTATTTCGAAACCTCGCCAACGTTCTGCTCGGTGACACGTGGTCGCCGCTGTCTGCATCCGGACAACTGTGCGACGCTCTGCTGTGGCCGCGGCTACACTACGAAAGTGATCAAGTCGTTGGAAAAGTGTCGCTGCCGCTTCACGAACGGTCGCTGCTGTCAGGTGGTGTGCGATTACTGCGAAAAGTACGAAGATCGATATTATTGTAAATAATAGTTTGCTTGGGCGCGCGAAAAGCGAGAACATATTTATTCACCCATTCATCCCCCGTTCGGTAGCCATGCAAGGTGCGAGAAGCAGATGGTATGCGCCACGTTCGAAGAAGCTTCCCAAATCGCACCAAGCGAAGTCACATGCTCGTATTCATACTCATCTTAATGTAACTGATTATTTAAACACACAAAGCGCCACAAACAGTCAGCCCTCGGTTTCTTCGTGTACATTTCGTGCATTTTGTGCATCATAGGTCGAGCGTAAGCCACCTAAACAGGCAGTTTCGAGCCAAAACAAACACATACATCGGTATTAATGTGAACTTTTTACGACCGCAAAAGAAAAACTTAGCCACGTAGGCATTTCAACGTAGTCAGTGTCAATCGTATCTGCACTAGTTTGTAGTTTCATGCCCATAATGTCCAAACGCTAATACTGGCTAGTTTTAAAAGTCCTTCTCTCTTTACCTACAAGTAAAATAAATCAAAATTAGTTGTAGAACATAAATGTAGGAGTTTGTTTTTTATTTAACGTGTCGCCGAATACTTTCTCAACTTGATGTTTTTTTTTAACAAAAGTAAAGATAACATTCCAGCCATTCATATCATTTTGAAGCCAAAGTATTTTAAAATAAATCGTTTAATTTATAATGAGTTGTTCAATAATTTCTTCTCAATAATTGGAGTAATTACTAACCGAATTACAATGAATTGCTGAAATATTACGCTTTACAGAACTTTATACAGCATATTCATGGGCCTGGAAGAGGAAACCCACTGAGAGTGATTTATTAAGTTTAAAATATTCTGTTTATGTAATTGTAATAAATTTCACTCTATTTATACTACAACAATTTGCTTTAATCGTTGTTCACCCTTGGGTTTTAAGCGAGTTTTGGTAATCCATGCATCTAAATTGCATGCTTATGTTAATTTGGTTTCATGTGTGTTTATTACGCGACTTGTATTAACTATAAAATGCATCACGCGCATAAAACTGTATTGAACTTAATATTTAAAAACGATTAAACCTTAGTAACATTTGTTATAAATCAACATTAGCAGATTTATTCAAATCACTCAATCAATTTACTTATTATTATTTTAATTCAAATCCAAATACAATTGCTATTTTTTACAAAATTAATTTCATTTATCTACCTAAAAACGAATATTGTTAGATTTTCACCAATACTTTATAAAAGGTTCAAACATTTCAAGTATACAGTTTGTTCCACAAAAAGTTAAAATTCGACACGATTGGTAAAAAAAGCGCTTCGATCGATCATGTTCAGTTTTCTAAATGATTGAAATGTTGAATGATGTTAACGATGCTTCAGATTCAGATTTTTATTACTTTTATTAACTTTATTCAAATAACAAAACACTAGTAAAAATTTCTAGTAAAAATCCTTTATTTTTCTACAAATTTTAATATAATTTTCGGACAAAACATATTTCTCTTATGTTTGATATTTTCGGGAAAGTAAAACATGATGTCATGTTTGAGTTGCCGTAAAAATAGACACAGGCTTTCTGAAAACTGTTATGCTGCTGCCGAAAATGGAAACAAAGCGAGTGTTTGCATTCCAGTAAAAAACTTTGGCATATTGAATTCAACCTTTAACCTTTGAAATTAATGATAATAAAAGTCTTCCTACCAACGGAAAGACTCGTCAACAGATTACATCCAATTCATAGAAAAAAAAGTCAACAAAGTTTTGCGTAGAACAGAAGCCTAGATATTAAATAAAAGGTAATGCTGAGAAGAAACGACATTCAATATGTTCAAATTTCTCAGGTGTACCAATTTCATCTAAATCATAATTTGGCGAATAATTTCAATCGAACTTTTCGTACCGATTGCCAAACTATTTCAAAACAAATCTAATTTTTCACTTCTTTGTTATCTTTTTTCATAACCACCGGCTGAAAAATGCTCTAAAATAACATTAAAAAAAACATCCTCCTACCTAAAGCGACTCTGGAAGAAATAAGAAAAACATGACACCAGAGACAGTAATTTGCAGCGATAGAAATCTGTATGAAGCTTCCGCTTCAACAACATCCAACACAACAAAAACACTCCGCATACCTCCATCATGTTTCGGGAGAATCTACACAAAACAACACGCGTTGCTTATCATTCTCGGCATTACTACCTACTTCAGCATGTCGCTCTTCTCAACGCCCACTGGAGAATCGCTTCTCATGCTCAGTTTTATGCTCGTGGGTTTTCTTTTTCTGAACAGCATTTACTCAACACCACGTGAGACCAGCGATGAGCGAGAGCAGTTCCATACGCTCACGCGTTCTACACTCTCCCAGCATAAGCGTGGCATGGTGTGTGACCTCCACAAACTCACCCTTCTATTTATGCTCGCACTTTGGTGAACGTTGTGTCGGCTGGAAAAGTGACCCACATTCTGCCAAGGTGCATGCTCTCGGTTTGATGCATTAGTTAGTGCACTCGGTTCAGGTGAAGGGATGTCAGAAAAAAATACATAAAACGACACGAGAATCGCAATCTCAAACATAACTGGTCGAAAGGTAAACACAGTGTGCGTTCGTCTGATGCGACCACAGCCACAACCTTGGCCCCTTCGGTACTCACCCCGTTTGTTGATTGAAACGTCAAAGACGGCACAGAGGACGGCGTATGATTCCAAATAAAGTCCGCACACCGTAAACAGGCACCGGTGCATGAGGGCATGAGGGAGCCCTACACACTATCAGCAACGCTCAGGGGGTAGCCTTTCGAACATCAAGCCCGATGCTAAACGAATCGGCCAACAGGGGGTTTTTGTTCGACTGATGGGCACTGATGGACTGTTCCCATGCCGAGGTCGTGTTGATACAGTTTCCAATCGTAACACGATTTGGACAAACGTTTTAGTAACCACCCGGTCATCGCCGGGTGCCCTTACTCGAGGGAGGACAGTGGCAGGTGGCAGACTGCCGGAGCTTTTCACTATCTCCTGCTCGTGTTGTTGCTCGCTCGCCCAGCAGTAACGCGGTGAGTTCGGGCGAAACCGGAGAGCACAATCTTCAGTGGCGGTGACGGTGGTATTAGACGACGAAGTTGCTACTAAAAACACGCGAAGCTTTACCATTACACAGCGCGGCCTACAGAGAGAACGCCGAAACGGAGCGAGAGAGAAAGAGAAAGAGAGAGAGCAAAAAGTGGCCAGTTTCCTTCTCCGGTTTTTGGGTTCTAGGTGACCGTTTTTCGCGACGCTAGGTTATTGTGTTTTCGTTCGCGCATCGAACGCGTTCTTGCTCGGTTTTCCGTTTGTTTCCTGTCGTGTATCCTGGCCCCAGGACCAGGAACAATCGAATGTGAGTTAGAGTGTCTGTGTTAACGTGTGTGCACAATTCGCTTGCTGCTGTATTGTTTTCATCGCCTTCGAAGCAAAAGCGCCTAGCGTAGGGAGCAATCCTTTTTTTTAAGTATTCCTCTATCGACTGGCATTGCAAGCAGCGCAAAAGCTCAGAAACCTGAAGAACCCTTTCCATGGTACCGTCACGGAAGGATAAGTGAACAGTGTACCTGCCCACGGGAAGCGCATTGCGCGTTGATCAAAGGAAGAGCGTCTCGCCGTCGCAACTCGATTCGAATGCGAAAGGGAAGTGTTTTCTCCCCGTGATTTGATTTCGCTGCACAGATTGCACAGCCTTCGTCTCCCGAATGTCACCTTCGGTGTTCCGGGGTGGGAACTTGCTAGCTGCTTTTCGTGTCTAGTTTTATTTATATTGCGCTGCCATTGAAGGAAAAAAACACTTGCCAGCTGCGTTTCCCATTCAGCTTCATCTCCTGTTTCCGGGCACAGTAACGCGAGTGAACGTGATTAATGGTGCAGATCTGGGCGCTAGATCCTGTGTGCGTGTATGTATTCTGCGATGTGATGTGAACCTGATGTGAAACCTCCGCTCCGTGGGTGTAGTGTGCTCTAAGTGCTCCGTTTCTTCTTTTTTTCTACCCACACACCAACCGACCGTCATGGAGCTTAGCTCCGGTGTCGTGTTTAATTAAATTAACGTAAAGTAGTATCGGCCCCCGAGTGACGAAACCCAGCAAAGTGTGCGCAAAGGCTCACCACCAAATTGACACCTTGAGGCGAGGTCCTTTCAGGGCCAGCAGGTGTTTCACGTTGTAGGAAACGCATTCCGAGGTCTGCACGAACCTTTTCCCATCCCATTCGGGAGCACATCATCTCGGTGCCGGGGGAAAAAGAAACGAGAGAAAAAAAAAAACGAGGTCAGCGATTAAGCCGACGCATCCCGGAAGAGACGTCCTTCTTGATTTCCATCAACACTCGTCGCAGTAGCAGCGGCGGCAGCAGCAGCAAGTCAAAAACGAAGGTAATGTGAACAACACGCGCTAAACCGATACTAGCACGAGTTTTCCTTTCTGTGTATGTGTGCGTGTATTTTCTTTTCCATTCCGGTTAAAAATAGATAACTTTCCGGCGTCCACGCGAAAAAATAGCCCATCAACAAAATTCAATATTATTCCCTAACGCAATAGCCAAAAAAAAATCACCAACGATGGCAAGCAGCAACAGCATCTTCACGCCAACGATTTCTGCTCATCGCACAATATTTGACCACTCGAGAGCACCGGACGGAAAAGCTTCGATTGGTGGATGTTTTCCGGTGGCTCTACACACCGTTCGCACTGTTCGGTTCGTTTAATTTGCTTCTTCTACGCCGTGGGCGGGAAGGCTTTTACTTTCGAGTACTTCGGTACTTCGGAGCGACTTTAAAACTGCTGTCATCGAAACGAATCGAAAAAGGAGTTTAATCCGCAACACCAACAGAAGTTGTACTTTTCGTTCGAAGTTTGTGTGCTCGGGAGACCTTTCTGTTTGCTCGAAATAGAAAGCTAGTTTACTCTATGCTAGCTGAAAGTAAGGAAGTCAATATCTTTTTTCCCCTTTCAGCGACCGGTTCAGTATGAGTAGGAGCCTATTTTCAGCGTTTTGAAGGAAAAATTGGCAAAATGCATGTTTATTTTTATAGAACTGAATATGCTTCTAATATATTATCTACGATACAAGGTCAAAAATAAGAATCAAAACTCCCTAATATTTCTCAACACAAAAAGATTTGCACACCGATTTTTGTTTGCGAAATAATGTATTTCAATCTTGAAGCGATGAGCTATCAGTAAATCTAATTTTCTAACGCCATGTATAGTATTTGAGGCTTTACATTTAGATCTTTTTATACACCGAAATGTTATTCATCAGTCGATGAATATTTAAATTCAATTTTAATCATTCAGGAAGAAACTAATAAATTCTTTATTCTTTTCAATCAAACGTCAGCGCGCTTCTAATTTTAATATACAGATTATAATTTCTCGTACTGTATTTCTTGTGCAGTAACTAGGCTTCAAAAATAAAATCTCTTGAGCAAAGTTAACGTAAAGTTTAAAAAAAAAATCTTATTCTTTAGATATGTTATAAAATGTCTTTTAGAGATTCTAGTAACAATTATTAATAAAAAACAATATTTTTTACACATTTTAAAATTATTTTCCTACACACAGTTTATAATATTTCATACTACCGTATGGCTGCCAATACAAGCTCTGCTCTTAGTGTACTTTTCAAAGCTGTCTTTAAAAGTCCAACCTCTTTCTTTATTGGAAAATGAATATGTTTAAAATATTTGTATTTTTGCATTATAACACAATCGAAAATATGTAGGAAAGATTTCCTGCGTTTGCTGCAAATGCGAAAACCTACCCGAACATGCGCAAACCGACAAACCCTATAAGCATACAACCTTTCACCCATTGTTTACGGTGGTCAACGTGCTGTTTACTATTTGCAAAAACCGCACTACACCCTCAACCCCCGCCGCCACGGCACGGGTTGATGCGCAAACAATTGCAACCGACTCACATCTCCTCGGTGGACTCCCGCTATGGGCGGTAATGCATTTGCATAGCAAACCGGACCGGACAGTCCCTAATCCACGAGGGCAGCATTTTACAATGCCCACCGCCTCTGGCAAGATGAAGGTACGCGTCCGCATCGTATCACCTCCCCGCGGCCAATGCCCAACAACGACCACCGGCCATAATGAATGGCTTCATAATTGTTGGCGGCCGGGGTGGATGTTAATCCGGGTGCCACAAACTGGAGCAGTAATGCATCTGCGAGTGCGGCATGCAATCCCGCACGCCTCAACGTGAGTTAGACCCCGATGGTCGGTTTTATTTTCCGTTTTTGCATGTCACCTTCCGCAAATGCGGCTCGCCCTCACTAATGTGGCAGCTGTTTGCGGCGTTATTTTTGTGCTAGCCGTTCATCCAAACGTGTTATTGTTTGTGCCTGTTGAACAATCTCATCCAGCGCGACGCAATAGGAAAACAAAAATGGGAGCAAAAAGCATTCGTGCCATAATCGAACCACGCGACCGATGGGCCAGTAACGATGTGTCCATTTAATCGCACAAATGTCATCCCGAATGGAAAACATGTTGTGAGCGAATTAAATAATAACGCACTACTCTGGGGCAGCTAGTAGGCCGTTGGTACTTGTAAACACGTACCTTGCAAGTACTGCTTTGATTGGCCCCATTTCGACTCCAATGGATTAATAGTGTGTCTGATGGTGGATCAATTTGGCATGATGATAGTCAGATTCCGGGCGATCCCATGGGACGCATTCCGTACGAGATTGAAACGATTTGATTGATGTTGGGATTTTATCTTCCGACTGCGAGAGCTTTGTCGCAAGGCACCATATGATTGATTTCTATCAGCGTCCCGCAAACACGGGTGTATGACGATCGAAGGTCTTTCGGAGCGTCTCGTCGTTACGTTAATGGCTTGCACACATTACCCAGCACGTACCATCAGCTGGCGATAAGGCATCGGTGTCCAAGGTGTTAACCGACGTAACACCGCACCGGAATATGGTAATCGATGGGAATCATAAAACACACCGGCCGAACGGAACCGCTGCTTGTGGCGGTGCGCGAACCGCAGCAAAGCAAAGCATGCGAGCGAAACGGATACAAAACCACAGCCGCGAAGGCGGAAAGCGGAGCGAAATCATCTTGTTTGGTGGGTGGTTGGCGCCTTCACACAAAAAGCACAAAGTCGACCGGACATGGAAACAATGGCTGCCGGGAAGGAGTGTTCGTTGAAAAGCAAATGCATTTCAAATGCGTTCGCCGTACGTCGGGCAACAGCTCTTTACCATAAGGAAAGTTGAATGACGTTTTTTTTTGTTCACTGAGGAATTCATTACCTTATCTCCTATTCTGCGAAAAAAACGTCCGATTTCGGTTCCGGGCGTGATGATGGGTTTCTATAAGTTTCAGTCCTTCTTTTCATGGCTTTACCTCGAAGATGTTTCGATTTTAGTGAAAATTATAGTACCAACAAAAGTTAACAATAGCTTTACACTTCTCGCTACATCTAATCTGATTTTATTATCTTCATCCAAATTTCATCATGGCGTGAACGTGTCCGAAGAATAACACACTGACGATGAAGCAAGGAACAAATCTGAAAAAGGACACGGGTCAATACATTTAACAAGTGTCGCTTTTTTATTCTATGTAATAAAAACAACCCATCATGTTATATTCACTTCATTTCACTCGAAGCATCGCGAGCATCGTTTGGAACATTGATTTTGCACGGTTTATCTCAACAGTAAAGGTCCAAAAAATCGCAACATGTTGGGACATGTTCATAATATCATAATAATATGTTTCAATTTGGAATAAATAAGACTACTTTGGTAATAGTTTGAGAATAAGTCCGTTCATTTACGTATTAAAAATAAAAACAAATATGTTTCGTCTTTTATAACGTCCTGAACACCAACCAGCGATTTTTGGACGAGCGCGAGTTGCATCTTTCGTTTTCATCTTGTGTATGTTTAAAAAGATTTCATATAGGACAGGTATATCATGCCACACGTTTTTCTTAAAAATAATAAAATCGTGTTTAGTTACTAATCACATTCAATACAATTTTAGGTTCTAAAAAAATAAAATTAAATTAGCAAACGTGTTAATTGAAACCTTCGTTGACCGCTAGTGTTACTATCGATTTGCTAGTCATCCTTTCAAGAAACCTTCGTGACAAATCTCTGAACTTAATTAATATTGCTAGCAGCATTTTCATCACGCTCACCACTCAGTACCTCCATCCGTTCATAAATTCCTCAATGCAACGGGTATTCAACTCGTCCTTTAACGAGTCCTTTACCTCGGTACGAACGCCAAAAAATAAATAATAAAATACTGAGTGTCTCCGATGAGCCAATATTTGCCAACAAAAACTGGACCAAATGTTCATCCAACCGATCAAGACAAAGCGAGAGATGAAAGATGCTGCTTCTGCTGCAGCTTGTATCGTATCTCCGCTTGCAGACGACCCGGGGCACGCAACCCACTCGGGCGAGAGATCAGGCAAATCTATTTTCGTTATCCCCGGTCCGGCCCGGCCTTTGCCCGTCTGTGACAAGCCTCTAAATGTCTTTTTTATTTAGTTTTTCCATTTTCCTCCTTTGCTCCCGGAGGGCCCAGAGGGTGATATAGTTCTCTTCATCAGCATCATCACCATTACCATCGTTTCGATTTTTTTTTCGCTATGATGGCCAGCTGCGGCCGGGTGAGGGTCTTACCCTTACGTTGACCGTGGCCTCCCGACGGCTCGAGCGCGCGTTCGCCCACGTACCCGCGCGCGACAAACAATCGGCACACGACCCCACACGGGAAAAATAGGGTGGTGGTGCTGGAACGGCCGGCACAGCTAACGTAGCGGCCGTGTTTATATTTCCCTGCATTGGTGTGTGATTCGCCCGTGCTAAAACATAGCCATCGGTTACAGTGAGATGGTCTTTAATAGTTTTTTTATTCCATTTCCGCTGTCGGATCTTCCATGAGGAACATTGTCACACGGCGTCCACTAGACTCCGCCGGCAAAGTTTGCATTGTGATTGCGTGATCATTGCTGTGACCTTCCACTACTGATGCATTTGCCGAGACCGGACTGTGTCTGTTCGCATGTCACCACCCACAGTGGCACTTCGGCAGACTGATAAGACCCGGTTCGGGGTGGTATCATAAATAAATTCATGCTCTCCGTTAACGTTAATCGGGTTGCATTTGTTGTCTCGTGTAAATACACTTTACGGTCGCCCGCTGACCGTTCCCCTGTTTCCAACAAAGGACGGCTAGAGTTCAACAGTTGAATAAGTTGTATTTATTTAATGCGGGCGTGTATGAAGGCAAACGATTTCACTGGCGACGGTGCAAGCAATACGCGGTGCAGTTGTGTAATGAGCCTGCACTAAGCGCACTATAAAGCGGTGTGGGTTTAATAAAGCCACCGATATTGCCACTCCATCATAAAACACACGCACATGCACTATTTATCCGTTCTTTATTAAATCTTAAACAACTATCTAGAGGTTGGAATCTGTGTCACCTTTTTTCCGCTCTTCTATACCTCATATTTTACGCGCGGTTCACCCGCGCAAGAGCCCCATTTAGTTACGGGTCAACGCCGGCTCATGGATGGACAGCTCAATTAAAGGGTTATTAAAAAATAACCCTCCCCCAACGATTTAATCATCGCAGCCAAGTTTAATCCACCACCTTCTCCAACCCGACGGTACCACGTGTAGCATAAGGTGAGCGATGAGATTTACGACGATTTGGTTGGCTGGTGTGGCACGTTTTGACGTACCAGTGGGGCAGGTCGAACACCGGTGCGAGCGAGGACTCCACGTGACTGAGCTGGAAAAAATTGACGGCCCGCCAACCGTACGACGTGCTTGCCTATAAAACATTCAACAAATCGATCGACTACGGAGGGAGGGAGAGTGAGATTTGTTGCTATAGTCTATTTTCAGATGCAAATCAGCGTAAAATAGAATATGCTACAGTTAGCAAGCAAGTGGGTCATTTTCATAGTAATATTCAAACGAAATATTTTTTTAAAATAAATATAAGTATTATTTCCAAACAACTTATATCGCCGTTGGCTTTCAATTACTATTTTTGTGATATAATAGAATGTTACATGACACAGTGTAAATCAGCATATTCCCCATTTGATATTCAAAACAGATAGCAATATAGTGACAGCGCTAGATATCCATCTAGCTTGTTGAAAAATTACTTCAATTATGAAAGTATCCACCGCCTAAGCACCATCTAGTGGAGATTGTTTGCTCTCGCGTCTAATCATAATCATATTCGCAAGATCTAGAACCCACTCGCAAGTTTGCATTAAAATGAGCTCCAATTAGATCACACCTCCAATTTCTTGCCAACCACGTCGTGGAGGTCACCTTCACCCTACTCCAACGGAAACGGTTGAGGCTGGTGGTTGCCCTTTCCACCGACAGACACAATTTGTGACCCACGCATGTGGCAGTGTATGAGGTCCATGGAACCTCTCGGGGCCAATTTTGCTGAATGAAAGTTTAATTAACCGACCCAACCGGCCGAGAGCGGACGGCCAGGAGCAGAAACGCGATTGCCGTAGATTAGAACATAGACCACACGGGGTTGCTTTCGTTTCGGGGTACGCATGATTTGCACTGGGGATATGCAAATTAGCGACCCGCAGCGCTTAGCCGTAAACGACGTATTGCCTGGTGGTGCGAAATTGTTTTCTAGAGAGGAGAAAAGCTACGATTCCTGCTCAACGACACCAGCTTGAGCGAATGGTTCACTCATCCGGCTATCAGCTCTCTATTTGTGCCACCGTATGCAGACGCTTAAGGAGCTCCAGCAGCTTTGTTCGTTTGTAAAAATCTTTTGCATTTGTCACGATTTGTTCGCCTCTTCGGCCGAGTGTGGCTGAATTGCAAACTGCAACGGAATAGACACGTCCGTTAAGCTTGCCCGCTTATGATAAGGACTGAGCCGGCGTCGAGTGGGCGTGGGAGAAACTCGGGACCTAGGCTGTTCTTATCCTTGAACCAGCGTCATGCGATTGAAGCTTCGAGCTTGGTCCGTGCCGTGCATGTTTGCGAATGGGTTATACTTGGAAAGGATGCGCTTTTCAAGGGCGAACGAGGCCAAAAGTCACTCGTGTTTAAGAGGGATAGAGCGCCACAACGCTCAACGAGTACATTCAGTTCAGGCTTTGTTTTTCCTACATCCTTTTGAGATCTGGCAGTAACTTCATGTTGGTCACAAGAAGATACAGTAACCGAACGGTTGGGATTAGTTTCTCCTACACAGATTTTGTTATATTTCCGTGTGGTAACGCTCCCATTATTTTTACCGAGCTATTCTCGGTATATTTTCTTTGAATGGTTCTCGCGATAAGAATAACTACACTGACACAAAAAGTAACATTTTTCTAAAAGATTTTAATCTGTTCATATTTTTATAATATTTTTTGGTGTTTTTAACCATTTGAAATAAGTATTATTGCACGGAAAAAGTGCTAAAAACATTACGCATATTTTGGAAACATTGACGATGTAATGGAAACGTCATTTACCTACTGCATAGCCAAAAAGTCACAGCCAATCAGGTTTTATCAAATTTGGAAGTAAATTAAAAATACAAATACAAAACTGAAAAACAGTGTACGTGGTTTGCTATATTTAACATATGGTAATCTTAATTTGGAAGAAATGCTTCCGTAGAATACTAGCATGATACGAAAGTTCAGCACATCGAGTCTACATATTTCAGCACATCCACTAGCCAATTCATCCTAAGCTCTTCGACTTGTTATTTAAAGGAATGGAAGGAAATTAAATTACATTTTTTAAGTTTAGTTCAGATGATTAATAATTGCATTGATGGAATATTGTAAAGGTTAATTAAAACATTCCTTTTTAAATTTAAAGGTAGTGTAGTGGACGTAAATATACGTTGTAAATAATTAAAATTCTATACTGAGAAACAGATCTCAAACCCTTTATTTTATATACTACATACTACATATAATTTTCTAAACCATTCCTTTGAATTGAATTATTTTTCATGCTTTAAAGGAGTATAAATGAAATAATAGTTACATATTAAGCTTCCAGCAATCGTGTTAATCTGAATTCTTTAGAATTTTCGCTTTTAAGTACACAAATAAATGCCATACAATTCCTAACCAACAATGATGCACGCATCGTATGAGGCTTCCAATGCCCGCAAGTGATGAAAAAATATATTGATTTTATTTGCATTTGTCGGGTTTCATTCTTCATACGCTTTAGCATTCCCGCGCGTTCATATATTGGCAAACATTTTGGAGTGGTGCTTATGTTAGCAGCGGAAAAGTTGCAAAATTACAGTCTGAAACTTTCTACACAAAAACACCATTGTCAGATAAAAAATGCTCGTAATTAGATTTTCTTGTTTATGTCATAAATAATTCATTCAATAAAACTTGCTTTCTCGTTCGCCTGTTGAAACCACCATTCCAATAATTAACATAAATTAATCAATCCATCGGGAAAATCTTCTGTTTACCTATTGAGAGATCGCTCATCATTTTACGATCGATTTTTTTTTTCACCAATGGTAATCTCGCCGTTACACCCACTCAGTCGGCTCTATCGGTGAATGTTGCTTTGTTTATCGCCTACTCCGTCCAGTCGCTCCATAATCCGAGCACGTGTGAATAGATGAGAAGAATTTTAAGGAACGGATTGCCCACACACGCGAGTGGGGAAATTAATTACACACGAAAAACAAGCAGTGAGATTTACTGTAAACTTAACAGCTCTCACGTGCTGAAAAATCTTCCATCCAACCTTTGTTTCCCAGAACCATTCTCTATGATTTCCTCATTAGCTCTGGTACGCTCCGGCAGCCCGGAGTGGCAGAGCTTTGTGAGGCTTAATTATTCGATTAAACTCTAAGCGCTCCGGGGGAAAAACGCTCGTAATAATGTCATTGTTGTACAGCTCGCATTGGGAAGGAATGGGCGTTTCAACAGGATCCACTATAGCGGCGCGGTGAAACAATTTTCCACCGGATTTGCTCCAACTGCGGCTTCAACCACTTTAGGAAATTGTTTCGACGCCTAGTATTGCGTGTCAGTGGGGACGTAGTATTATAAAAAAATTAAGTGATAATTTATCATCATCCTTATCTTTGACAAGATGATTTGTTCTACTGAGGTAGGGTAATATTATTTCGTCAGTCAATTTTAACCGATCGTTTAGCATGTATTGCTCGTGCTAGTGCAGTGTAATACAAACATGAAATAAAAAAATCACCAACCAATATTCCCAGAATCCTAAAGTGTGCTAATCCTACTAATTTTCCTGTTATTCAGGTTTGAATCTACCAATTGTTTGTATCGAAACGGGAGAATGAAATTGGGAGAATGGAAAACTAAACATTCGTTTTTCCATGTATCCTTGCGACGGGCCAAAATAGCAAATAGCAGCTCAATCCGTATCACCCTGTGCTTTCTTCGGTAGTGCCCATATGATTCCGAGGGTGCTCGCACTCACACAGACGTCAACTTACACACCCACAATCCGTCGAGGGGTGCGTGCGTAGAATTGGTGCTGGTGTTGGTGTGGTTGCTGTCTCCCCCTCCGTGTTTGTCCAGTCGAACACGACAGCAACGACGAGCGTGGTTAGTGCTGATTAAGCGAAACTGTAGCATAAATGATGCTAAGGATCGAAACCTTCACACATCTATACATATCTACGAACAGTGAATGCCAAATTTCAAATTCTTTAAAGTGTACCCCTGTGTTAGCTGTATTGTATTGTAAAAAATCTTGTACATTGTATTAAAAAATGGTCATTCTTTCATTTATATTAATTGCAATAATACATCTATATTTCTTTCTTCATCATTTTCTACATTTTAATTTTCTTTATTTTTTAAATATAATATTTTAAGATTTGTTCACGATTTCAATATAAAAATTAGTTTTTTTTCTTTAAGTTCGTCGATTTATTTAAGGTCTATCAACACATTTAGAGTTAAAAATTCTTAAAACTTCTTTTGATAGTTTGATAATAATAAAAAAATAATTTAATAAAAACATATAATAAGTTTTCATGGTAAAGAGAAAAAAATGTGTAACATTTATCTGGTTGATTTTATACGTATTTACGATAATTAGTTAGTAGAAAATATTTTTTTCGAATTAAAAGTTAGGCAAGATAAATCGCGCTGAAAAAAAAAACAATAGTTAAGCTTCACTAAAACATTCGCTAAAAAACAGCAGTGCACTGTGGCTCGATTACTACCAACACCACTACACGCATGCACGCTTGCTACTACAGCAGCGATGTCGCTGGTACATCAACAAACCAGCCCACCCAATCTCCCGGTGTCCTCCCGTTGTCCGTCGCGCGCAGACGCCGACTCTAGTGTGTGCCCGATTCGGCTTGCATTTCTACTGCCGGCAACAACAAACGGCAATTCTGATAGGGTGTCTGGGCCGAGTAGGGGCAGCAACCAACAGCAGGGGCAGCAACGCAAGCAGGCAGACAGACAGAGCAGCATAAAGAAACCACACTGGATCGGATACACATCGACGCACATGGCAGCGGGGCCGCAGTCGTGAGTAGCGTGTCGTTCGTTCGAGGCGTTTCGTTCGGTAGCGTGTGCGTGCGCGACACACCGGAATGCGCGTTGACCGTCTGCACGACCCCATCCCGCGGAACGTAAGGGCTCGTACACTGTCGCGTGGAAAAACCAACAGAAAATAGACGATCGAAGTTCACGCGGAGAAGAAAAACCGGCACACAGCCGAACTCGTGGGAAAAAACGCTGCAGAAGGTAGAACGGGAGAGTTATTCTTAACCCAGGCCAGATCCAAACTAGTGCCGAACTCGCCCTAGTGTAGCGCATCAGTGCACGGTGTTTTTGACCCATTTTTCCGGTGCGTTTTTTTTTGCGTCTCCCTTCCGTGCTGGAAAATTGAACGCCGCAGTATTCCCGGTGCGATGTCGGGACGGTGGGCGGTGAAGAGTCGCCGGTGACGGCAAACTTACCCTCCGAAAGAAAGTCCGCGTACGAGCACAGCCACGGCGACGAACGGTACGGACCGTTTCAGTCATTGTCTGGCGGTTGTTTCTTTGTGTGGTGAAAGGAGAAATACTCCGTCAGGATAGAGTCGGGAACCGGAAAAATCAACCTCGGCACGAGCTTTGCGAATGGTTCGGAATAAAATCCGCAAAGTTCTAGAATCGTAGAGGTGTTTTATTTCAACACGCTCTCCCGCACGCTTTCTTTCTCACCCACACTCGGTCTCACCAGCCGTCTTTGATGTCTTCCATTTTGAGGCCGTTTCACGTTGACTTCATTAGGATTTTCCAAGTGCGTGAATAAATTTCAATTTTATAGCGTCGCGGCAATCGCGCTGAGAATAGAAATTCGTCCTAACCAGACCTTTTTCGAAGCGTTCAGTGAAAGTGAGTTGAAGGGTGTGAGAAAGTGTTTATAAAGAAAAGTCAATTTACATCACAACAGTGCATTGTAAGGCCCTCTTGCTTGGAGTGTTAAGAAAGGGTTTCGCTTCACTAGTGCGTAGTGCCTTTTTCTGTGGCAAAAAAATTGTGACGAAGAGTTCCGAAGAAAACACAACATCCAGTGGCTGTGGCTAGCAGTAATGATAGTGATAAGCTGATTGGTGTTGGTGTTGTGTGCGGTGGATCGAAAGGCAGCGGCAAGAGAAGGCAGCAGCGTACAGTCGCTCGTGCCACTCAAAAATCAGCCACTGGTGGTGCGCTTGCAGGGCATCCCTTCAATTACAATCAAGCGCGTGCGGCGAAGTACAAATCGCACCAAAGCCCACCCTCTAACGGCTAGCTCGTGCCACGAATTACTGACCCATCCACTCGGCTACGGTTCGGACACGAAGTAACATTAAACCTTCCCATCTCACCGCCCGACCCGGTTCCAACAACCGGTAGCCGGTTCCAGTCCAGTGTGTAGTCGTTCCAATCCACCGATCGGACGGCATCCAACCGGACTGATCCGAACGGAATCGTGAGCGTGAAAGAAACAAACTATTTGCACAAAGAAACATGAAGGACACCGCAAACCGCCGCTATCGTTCGCAACGGTAAGTTTGATCCACCACCAAATGGGGGTGCCCTTGAACGGGTGGCACTTCCGGAAAGAGACGCTTTGCCGGACCAAAAATTATTATCAATATTAATAGCAACGAGCGCCCAATCGGTGCCCAATCCGGGCGGAGGTTTCGTTATTCGGCGTACCGTTCGAGCGATTCCCTCCATTAACCTCTTAAGAGCCTGTTCTTATCCTTAGGATCCATTTTTGGTATGTGTGCATATTGGTGTATAAGGTGTGATTTCTCGGAAGGGTTATGGGATAAAGAAAGGCACCCATTTCCGGAAAATGTCTAATAAAGCTTAATTGAGAAAAGGTATCTTGAACGGTATTTTCTATCTTGAAAATGAGGCAATCTTTTCTTAAATTATGTTTTTAAATAAAAGTTACTAAATTGGAAAGGAGTTTAAAATCAGATCAAATCTTTTTTGTTCATTCATATTTCTTGTGTTTTTCATGATTTTAAATTGTATTATATCATGAATATTCAATTAATTTCATCTTAAAAAAATGTATTCGGTATGAATATCATCGCAACCGTTACGTTTCAGCGAACTTCACGTTTTCCTTGAAAACCACGACGAGTCCCCTTTTCGTTCCTCCGGCGATTCGAATGTGGTTGACCGTCACCCCAAAAAAAATCCGCGTGAAAGCAAACATACGCTTCCGTGCCAACAAAAATTACTCCACGCGACAACCCATCGGGCGGGGTTTTGAAGCCAGGAAGATAAGAACCCGGATCGATTCCGACCACCACGAGGAAGCGTTTGTGTATGTGTATGTGTGTATGTGTTTGTGTATAAAGTAATCATAAAGAGATGAACCGTCACGATCATCGCCATCATCAGCTGCATACGCGCGAATTACGGTGACGTTCGTAATGAGATCAAGATCAAACAAAACCTTCCGCAGCGAAGATCGTTCGCAACCTCCACACAGCGCCGCACACAGAGAAAGGGCGGCGAACTGGTTAGCGAAAAGTGAAATGCACCGCTCCAACCATCGTTTGTGTTGGCCATGGTCAGGTCGGGGAGGGGGGAGGCGGCATCGTTTTGCCATGCTTCTTTGATTTTGCTTCCCTTCCCACAAACGCTCCGTTCAACGGAAATGGAGTGCGTTGGACCCGCAGGCTTTCGTATGTGTTTGTACGCTGCGATGATTCCACGGGTGCGCGAATTGCCATCCCGTAAGCTTCACTAATGAGCTCCACAGTCAGGGTGGCGTGGGTCGGTCGGAGACGCACTTCAGATATTTATTGAACTTTATTTTCCTCTCAGATTGATGTCACGGCAGCGCACCTAAGCAAACTAAAGCCTTCGCACAGCGAATGAGGGCGCGGGACTATTAACCGAGACGGGCAATAAAAAAAAACACTTACAATTCTTCACGTACCTTGCCATTTCCAACTACCATAACCGCTCCGCTCAAAGGTCTGTGTGTGCATACGGTGGGAAGTCAATACGGCGAGCTATAAATAACCCCTCTCGTATCAATTAAACCCGCGATATCCGGTGTCGCTACAGTCGCGCTACTCGAATCACGGCAGAAGAAAGTGATCGAATCGCCGGGGGTTTTTCGCTACCCCATCACCGACCGATATTGCGTGTAAAAATGCGCCCTCCAGCGTGGCATCTTATCGTACCGCTACCGTACATCGTGCTATTTCAATTTCAGGCTAGAAGCTCGTGACCGTGTGGTCTTCTCCAAAGGCTCATGAAGCCCTGCTAGTGATGAATCAATCCGCTACAAAGTCTGCTACGAGCAGCAGAACGTGCTCGGCAATATTAGCTGTGCAGTTGGATTGGAGCTCGATGGGGTTTCGCACACACATCCACACACTGTATGACCGTGATTAGCATTCCGATCAGACTCCAGTTTGGCTTGGGTGAGCTTAGGCGTAAAGCGTGTTTCAGTCGATGGCGACGATTTCCCGTGAGAGTGGAGGTTCTGCCGGTGCCTAACAAATGGACAGAAATGGTTGCAGTCTGCACCGGGGCGATTAGATGGAACCTGTTGAGCAAAACTGCAACCCGTAAACCAACGGTTGGGTTGGAAGCGTTCCCAGAGCTTACTTGCCGAGCGGATCAATGCACTCGTAAATGGGCAGCAGCGTCTGTTTAACATCTGGAACCCATGCGAAGCAGATGGTTCCTATTCCGAGCCAAAGTTCTTAGTGTTTTGCGCCAGCAGGTCAATAGCACCAAGCGACGGGGCCACTGAACCAGTAAAACTCCGCCCAAGAACCTCTCTTTGTCTTCACTGCAAAATACAGCCATACAACTACCAGTTTAAAAAAAATACGATTCCTACATCAACAGAGTCGCGATGGCGCCAATTGTGTCGTTGTGTGTACGCGTGTGTGAGTTGCGGTTCCACCATTCTTCCCATTCACTTCCTGTCTGCCTCCCGCGCACAGAGTTGGACGATGCAAATACGATACGGTGCCGCGCGTTGACAGCAACAAATTATGCACCAACCCGTCGCGTCGCGTTCATTGGATCGCGCTTATTTTGTCGGACCACAAAACCGAGATAGTCGAAGCTCGCCGCGTAAACAATCCGATTGCAGCTCCGGTGACGGGCGCCGTCGGGGGGGGGGGTGCGGGGGGGAGGGAGGTAAATGTTTTGGCTTGGCTTTCCGACGGCATCGGGCCTGATCGGTCGTTCCTACAGATGACGACGAAGGTTCAAGCAAAGCCATTCACATTATGACGGTCGACGGCCGACGTGTAAACACCGAATCAATGTCCACAATGAGACTACATCGGCACAGTTGATATGAAAGTGGCTCTTTCTTTTTCTTTTTTTGCTTCTGCTCTACCCACCCGTAATGTGTCTGTATAAAGAGTGACCTACTTTCTGCCAGACGCTATCTTCCACCGTTCGGCTCATCGGAACTAGAGCAAGGTCTACCGGAAGTGACAAAAGTGGAAACATTTCGGAGGTACAGATGACAGGTACTGTTTGTATCTGCAACCGAAAATTCAACAAACTTTATCCGCAAAATTGTTACACGTAACACAACGGCAAGTCAGTTTCAGCCTTAGGTGTTGGGATCTAGAAATTGGCATTGACTTACATATTCCACAAACTGGTTTTACAACATGTTTTTGATGGGTTCCCCTCCACAGTTTTGGCGCCGTCCAGCCACTGGACGCCACCAACGCTTACCGATCGACGACTCACAATGACGCAAATCCAAACGCACCCAAAATGGATCCGTAAAATTTCAAATAGTTGTAAAATCGCATTCCAACCACTCGGGTGAAACCTGTTTTTTTTTGCATTCGACCAGAACAGTGCCCTTGCGCCCTTTGGAGCCGGATAAATCTCGTCCCAACTGGAATTGGCAATGGATCTGGCAACCTTGTCCAGTTGTTTTGTTATTTCGGTGAAACGATCAACGATCCTTAGCGAAAGCGTGTAATCGTGTTGGGTGACAAAGGCTAAACGATTGAGCGACCCATCTATTACTGTATTGTTGCAATTTAACACAATAAGATCACGTGAGAAAATTGACGGTTTAAAAATGTATTATTCGAGCTATACAACAATAATCTATACAAAGAAATGAATAAACTAAAACTCCATGTATAAAGGTTTTTTTTCGAAACATCACATTTACGAAACATATTGTGCATATAGTGCAGCTATGTGCAGCTATGTGTACCGGAGGCCATATTTTTAATAAATGGTCTTAAAATATTCATGAATTTGTAAAATATTACAATTTGTTAAATTTACCAACGGGGTAAAATTACCAATTAAATTTACCAAAAACTCATACAGTTTTATAATTCATTTTTGTTATTTTTTATAAGTACATTTGACTCTTATGAACCTTAATAAAAAGAAACAAATATAAATTTCACTTTGTTAAAGCCATAAAATACTACATTTAAAAAAAAGATTTCAATTTAAGTAATGCATTAGTAATTTTAATGTTTCTAGTGTTGAAAATAATATTTTTAATGTTTGTAATGTTTAGTTTACACGAGCAAAAATGCATAATCGATTAATTGTTATCAGTTCTTTTGTTATAACCTGTTTTAGTTTAATAAGAACAAAAATAAAATACAAGATCGGCTCGGTGAAGTGTTAGCGGCGCCGGTCTTTCGCACGACAGGATCGGAACCCTGATCCCATTCTGACTCTTAAACCACGGTGTCAGATACATCCGTTGTATTTTAGAACCGTGGTCAGATATTTCAAACCATAAAAAATTTACGATATTCTGGCTGCTTGAAAATTATTGGTGGAAATGACCATCACGAATACTTAAATCGTTAAAAGCCAAAGCAATCCAACGCACTCTGGATCGCACTTTGACCACTTCAACCACAGGCCCATCTTCTGTAATCAAATCCCACCAGAGGCCGATCGCAACATGAACCCACCCGCAAAAACTACACCCTACTGGCGCTGATAACTGCCGCACGCAACGTCTGCGCCTTCGATGACACATCCACCATCCACGCTAGGGCATTCTGGAAGCTCCCCCTGCTCTACCCTCGAGCCGATGCGCGAACACAGTTCGCCGACAGATCTCGTCGGTGGCGGAGCTTTCAAGCGTGCGTGAACGATCACACATTTGCCGTGCGTCTCGTGATGGTTGTGCGGTGATAAGAATTTCGGAGCACAACAACGACGGCGAGAACTTCCGACAAAGTTGCTTCGCAAAAGCCAACTGCCATCGTCACTGAAGTGTTTAAGCGATATATAATATCACTCGCTCAATCTCGCTCTCTCTTGCAACAAGCCCTCCAGTGGCAGGTGACAAAAGCCGCAACAGACGGCTTGCAAAGTGGCTTAAGCGCTCCACTAGCTGATCGTTGTGCCACATAGCGACGGGCGGCGTCGCGTTCCAGCGCAGTCGACGTTATGGTGGGCAGCGTGTCACATCATCAATCTGGTGGGCCCCTTGAACGATCGTTCAGTGAGTGAGCAAGTGAGCGAGTGAGCAAGTGAGTGAGTGAGTGTTGTTATCAGCGCCCGGAGCACTTCCTCTTTCTTGGGTTTCTGTTTGTGCTACACCCTCGATGCCGTCCAGGATGAAGAAAGTTTCGGATTCGATGGAGCTGAACGAAAGGTAGTGATGTTTGCATGTATCGGCAGCATAGATCGGCCCAACGATCATGACCGTGACGGAAACGATCATATCCAAGTGCTTAATCGCTCACAATCACGGAACGTTACCCGTCGCTGACGTCTGTATCGTGCACGTTACGGCACAGATTACGCGCGAGATTACAATGACCCTGCCGTAAAGAGGCCGGAGAGGGCTCTAGGGTTTAAGGCAACCTGGGATACGTTATCAGCTGCGTTTGATCGATCGCATTCCTCCTCTCGGAAACAGCTGCCAGTACGCGGCGTACGAATCGATGTGGCGCTGTAATTGAATCTCGAATTGGCAGTTGTAAAAATCGAAGAATTCGATTCGCCGCGTGATATTATCGGCAATTTGTAGGAGCAATCGCACCACACCCCGTGCTCTAATAAGTGGGAAACCGGGAAGAGCGTGATTAGATGGTAACACGATCGCCTAGTAGCACCTGCTGCCGGTGGCGTCTGTTTATTTGCACGCGTTTACACGGTCCCATTATCTGTGGGCGCAGCGTAAACCCGCACTGGTTTGCACTCGCCGTGCAAACAGCGGACCAGCTGCAGGAAAACAAGTTCAGTGTATCCCACGGCGGTAGACGGCACCGTGGCTACTCCTGGCGCGACAGTGACACCTGCGGGCGGGGTGGTCTTTATCTGGTGCCCACTGCAACAGTGCACGGGTTGCAGTGGAGTAATCAGTCAGTCGGTCAGCTGCCGGAACTACCGCACTTGAGCGGTGGCAAACACGGTTGCGACCTCACGGGACGAATTATCAGACCGCGGGCGTCCGTTGGGATCTACGATGGTGAACTGTGAGAAAATTATTGCCCATCATTAGCCGCAAGAAGCGGGCCCGCATGTGCGATAAGAGAAGAAAAAAAGTGGAATTATTTCTATTATCACAAACGAGATAGCTTGTTATTTATGTATTTTTTAATACACACTACCGCCGTGCGGCAAATAAATAATGGATCAAAATGGCACGCTCCGGCGAAGATATTGCGATAAAATTTCGATTGCACAATGCCCTACCACCAACCGCGTATGCATGAGATTTTAATAAGTAATGCACGACAGATTCCGGTTTGGTAGCATTTTTGCAAACCAGCCACTATCGTGCCGGATCTTTTACCGGTCCTTGATTTATGCCGGCGACGGCCCACGGTCGATATGAATTTTTACCAGCAAAACAACAACGTGCCAAACACCGGATAATGCTTCGCGCCACTTCCGATTCTCGAAGGTGTTTTCCCATACGCCACGGCCGAAGGTCAGGGAAACCGATTGTGCCCGAACAGTAGCGGAAGGTGTATTGTTTTTTTTTTCCCACCGCACCGGCGATCTTATCGAGTTCCATGGGTGTGATACGAAACGATGCTTCCGCCCATTTTTGCATATGGCGCTGAGGTTGCTACTGCCTCCGTTGGCACGTGTTGCTCTTTAATTTCCATCTTTTATTCAGCGCCATTAAGGCATTATGTGTCTTTTTTTATTTGCCATAAAAGCGACTGGTCCTAGGCTACTTTTACCATCACATCCCATTTATGACACTTTCACCTCAAATAACAGACTGACCCATGGTAAGCGTCGTCCAATGTCTGCTCAACTAATCGACTAATGACAATAATTACGTGCGGTACGCGCGGTCATCATTACATTGCAGAAAACGTGTTAATAACAGGATGCGTTAACTTTACGAAACCAGGCAAACAAAGTGCCACCGGCTGTTAGCTGCCGTATAATTATGCTGTTAGTGAAATTTCTCTACTCCGCACGCTTCTTTTCGTGCCAGTCGCTATCGGCACGCTGTGAATATGACCGGGATGGATGGATGCTGTGGCATCCTGTGTCGCGGGGTCTTGCACTTTCATTAACTGATGTTGTCTCTAGCACCGCGGTTCCATCGCACAATGGGCGGAAGTAACAGCTTTTATCAGATTCACCAACACCACAAATACCTCGGAGAGCAACTCAGTGTGACGCGTAGTGTTGCTGTCCACGTGCGCTAGTTACGTTCGAATGGAAGTTTGCCATTTTTAATCCCCTCTCATTTTAATCATCTCCGTTCGCCCCAAGATCTTCTGCTAAAGCGATGAAATTGATCGACAAACAGTGTCCGGCTAGTTGTGCGTCGTGTCGGTGGGTTATCGTAAAGCGTTCCCTGAAACGAACCTCGCTTCCAGTGAATAAATCGCGATCGTTTGTGACAAACGCTTGCACACGCGAGCTAACGATGAGATATTAGAATCAAACAAACCGTGACGTTTGGTTGTTGCTGCCGCTGACCTTCCGCGAGGCCTTCACTGTTTGCGATTTGTACCCCGCCCGACGGGTGAAGTAATTGATCTAATATTTTTTTAATACTTCCGTTGATTAATAGCCGATTGTTTTGTGCACATTAGAATGGGGAAAAGCGCTGCAGATTGTTCCGGTCATTTAATTTCGATTTTTCGTTATATTTACAGACCCTGGATGATGGATCACGGTGTGGTAGACGAGGAGGCTCCCATAGACCCGAGGCTGAAGAATCGGACCTTCACGGCCGATCAGGACTTTGAAGGTAAGTGGTGATGTGTTTCTGAGCTGCATCTGAATATAGGTGGATGAGTTGGATGAAATTAAAATGTAATCATAATACGGTTGGCAGAATCAAAATACTCATCATCATGAAATTTTTCTTCCTAATCGTAAATTTTCACCTCACAAAGGATCACCAAATATTTTCCTAAGTCATTCCCTTATTGTTTTTTTACACAAAAAAAAATTGCAAAAAATGTTATAAGTTTTGCAATATGGCCATGCAATTACACTATTGAATGAATAAAAGCAGAACTTTATTTTTAAAACGTATTGACACAAATACTGAGGAAAATCAAACAATACGTTCAATTTGAAATTTAATGCATTATCAAATATTGTCATCATAGCAAATCAGCCAGACCCTTCATGTAAAATCAAATAGTCACCATCATTATTGATTTTTAAATTTATATAAAGAACTATTCTAAATATTATCGGTTTACTATTTCTCATATACATCCCCTCATAACATATAGAAGTTTTGCTATCCTGCTAAAAACTGAGAAAATTAGATATCAGTTTGTTAGCCGACAGTATTCTTAACTACACAACCAAAACATCACCTTCACTTTCATTAGACCATAAAGTGAGACTTCAGTTGATTATTTGAAGCTAAAACAAAAACATGACAAAAAAAACATGAGTTACATGAATTAATAGCAATAAACTGGTGTTTTAAATTGTTGTACTTTAATTGGCTTTTTTCTCAATGGCTTCGCTTCATAAGGCATGAAAGTTTTCCTAAAAAATAACGACCCCGTGACCATTTCCAGTGTTTGCAAAATAAGGGAAATATTATTCTTCAATTACTCCACTCAAGCAAACGCTGTTTGCTCAAGCCGTTTATTTTGCGCGGTTTATTCTGCACACGATTGAGTGTGTTGATCACCAAACAACTCACCGGCAGCAGCTGTTGCATTTCCCTCCGCTCTGCAAGTGCGTGTTAATTGTTAATATTAAAATCATCGAGTGTTTGATGCGTTGTGACAGCGATGATAACGAGCTACAGCTGCCTCTAGCCTGCCGTCGAGTGTTCACGAACGCCGGGAGCTCTGCTACATTTCTCTCAACGAGCCCACAGGCACTCATCGACTGCAGTTTGCTGCACGATGGGCCGAGGACACTGTGATGCTGGTTTGGGGCGTCCGGAATTGGATGCTAAAATGTTCCGCCCGAGCAGCGGTGCTAGACCCAGTAGATGATTATGTAAATAATAGTACCTGCAGCACTAATTGATCGACATCTTTCCCCGGCGGTGGTCCACAGTGCATCATCATCATCATCACGTAAAGAGGTTAGACATTAACGCTTCGTCGATTGCTTACCTTTTCAGGTCACCGAGCGCACACCGTTTTCGTCGGCGTCCACATTCCGGGCTCGTCCCGACGGCATTCCCAGCGCCGCCGGCACAAACACCACCAGGCGAGTCGGGATAATGGCGACAAGGGCAGCGCCGGCTCGGAATCGGATCGACCAGGTAAGATTGTTAGCAATAGTATTTCGTATATCATAAATATATTGCCCTCTAAAATCGGTATCTATCGGAAATAATTGGATCACAGCACATATTATCTAAAAAAAACCTTACACTCTGAATTATACAAAAGTAAATTTTTGTTTCCAATATTTAACGTAATAAATGTGTAATGAATATCTTTCTACGTTTCTTGGAACCTTTGTATCCACTCTTCTCTCGTTGGCGTTGTTCTGTAGTCTCTGCCAAACCCCACATCGTCACACAACGAAGAATCAGCGTCGTTGATGATGGCGAATCTTGTAAGATAGAATTCCAATGAACTGTTTGATCGTGTTGTTTTTGATTTCTTTTGCATGCTTCTATTGTTGCTGCGTGTTTACCATAAATTTATGTTTATTTGCATTACCACAACAAAACAAAACACACACAAACGCTGTTTTTACCTTATACCTTCATATAGCACCACGTTTGCAGTGATTGTTTGCTACACCACTATTGACATACAATCGCAATCATATCAAACAAGCAACTTAATTGAAAAGATTAGACTGTCCATCAATTTAGCCTGGCTCAGCTCCCCCAGCTATCGGGTAGGTTCGGGTCGACCCCAGCAGAGCATAATTTGTTTAGCCTCCCTGACACTTATTGCGCCAGCAAGCGGCATTCGATTCATCATCGAACGCTATCCGACTGCACGCACGCCACGATAACGGAAGCCACCGCCACCTAGACAGATACTTTGCTGGTGTTTGCCGTTTGTTTTTGCGTTTCACCGTAGCGCGGGGAGCTGGGCGAATTCATCACATCTGCCTGCGAGTGTGATAATAGATTCTTTGTTGATTATTGTTGTGCTTTATTTCCACCCTCTTCGCTTCACTCTCGACAGTCACACCGCCCGCACAAAGGGTTCAGTTCATCCTGGGCGGCGAAGTCGGCGGCGATGGCGAGGTCCAGCACGAGTCGCACCCACTGTTCTCCGAGATGGAGGAGCTGGTCAAGGAGGGTGACGAGATGGCGTGGAAGGAGACGGCTCGCTGGGTCAAGTTCGAGGAGGACGTCGAGGAGGGCGGCAACCGGTGGTCGAAGCCGCACGTCGCCACCCTCTCGCTGCACTCGCTGTTCGAGCTGCGCAGCCTGCTGCTGAACGGGACCGTCATGCTGGACATGGAAGCGATCAGCCTGGAGCAGATCGCGGAGCTCGTGTGTGAGAACATGGTCAACTCGGGCACGCTGCCGGTGGAGGCCCGGGACAAGGTGATCGATGCGCTGCTCAAGCGCCACAAGCATCAGCACGAGTTTGGCAGCAAAAAGAGCCGGCTGCCGCTGATCCGCTCGCTGGCCGACATCGGCAAGAATCATTCGTCGTCCAAGAGTAAGTACGGTTGGTTAGGATGGGTTTGCAAGGGAATGGGAAATGGCAGCAG
Organism: Anopheles farauti; assembly: GCA_000473445.2. Lineage (NCBI taxonomy): Eukaryota > Metazoa > Arthropoda > Insecta > Diptera > Culicidae > Anopheles > Anopheles farauti. Next base: position 9,317,638 of record KI915042.1, read on the forward strand.
CAAAAACAGGTCCCCATTTCGCTGCGTACGTGTGTTTGTGTGTTTGTACGAATGTGTTTTGCCCTGAGTGAAGTTCGCAAACATGGGTCCTGCATGGGTCGTCCGGAAAGGAATGAAGCGTAAGACGACACAAAATCACAGCCCTACAAGTTAAGCAAACGCACCGCGAACCTTTCAGGATCGCGCGCACAACGATCACAGCTGCACCAGCAAAAAGAAAAGAAAAGAAAACAAGCTTCACCACTCTTTCGAACTCGAAACCGTCCACCTCTCTCTCCTAGATATGCCACGCTCATCCACCAGCAAAAGCATCTCCTCGGTCAACTCATTCCCAATGCACGTCGTTTCTTCGGCACCCTCGGGCATGCACGATGAAGGCGAACCCGCCCCAGCACCGGCGCTAACGCCTCAAACGGCCCTGCTGTACGGCAGCAAAGACCAGCGGGGTCACTATCTCGCACTGCCCACAGGTACCCGCGACTCAAAGCAGTCACGTTTTTTTCTTATTGCCTTTCGATCGTCGTCCGAGCAGCGTTCTGTTTCCCGGTAACCGTCCTCGTATCGTCCCCTTCCCCCCGGTGATGGTAATGGTTGGTGGTGATGGCTCCTCCGACGCTACGTTCCCGCTCCTAAGACGCTAGAACCCGTGTACAGTGTGCTTGTAAAAATAGGCTAAGAAGCGTCCCAGTCCTGCAGTAATTCCGTCTGTACATGCCCAACAGTAATCATTGACCAGTCAAAACTGATTCCAACCGGCTCCTGTTAACCAAATGCTTTGCTAGTGATGTAGGTGAAGGAAAATTATTGTCTTGACAACTGACTGTAATCAACTTAATGTGCTCCAACAATATTAACCTTTCAAAATGAATCTGTAATTAATTTTACGAATAAGAATTTAGCGACAGAATCTTCATCTTAATGTGAAACTCCATTACATTTTTTATCGTAAAAGTATAAAGAAGGGTATTGAGTAAAACCAAAATCATCGTTTTCCTTTTGCATACTAATGCATACTGATAAATATTCATTTGAAAAAATAATTGTGTTCTATTGCAGCACAAACGTATCTGGTGATTTGGTGTGAAATGAAATGGAATTATCTAAAGAATTTTTTAAGGTTAAAAAACTATTATGAAATATTGATTTCATCAGTAAATACAATTTCATGAACTTGGATGGAACATTTTTCATTTACAGCCTGAATTCGTTAAAAATATGGCTGTGCATGAAAATGATCATATTACAACCTTTTTTGACACCCTATCACCTTATCAATCACAATATTTTATTTTCAAGTTTGACCTGCTCGTATTGCTGAGTTCAAAGAGAAACATAAATTGTGTTCAAAATGTGAAACGTCGCGCCAATATTGCGTAAACTGTTGTGAAGTATATTCGTCAAAGTAGGCTCCGCATGTGTCTCTCCGCCTACCGTACAAAACACCGTGCGTCTCCATTCTTAAAGCGCGTCCTTATGCAGCACAAAACACAGTGCGCTTCTGTCCTTAAAGAGGCTCCCAAGTCCGTGTTGCCAAGCCGGCTCACAAACCCATTGACCGACGTGAACCTTTTTTCGGTCTTTGATACATCGTATTTCAATAGGGAATGGATTTGACACCATTTTAATGACCGTACGTGCCCGTGCATCGTCCTCTGTCCGTGGTATCCTCCTGCAGTTAGCTTGCATTCTTTTCATCGCCAGCTGGGGTTGTGTACCAGCTGGCTGACAGCAACCGTAGCACCCACCAGACGATGGTTGCTGATTAGCGGACGGCAAAATGGGACGACTTGAGTCACCTGATCTTGCTTGTACCGTGCGTCTACTTCACGGTCGTCGACGGCGACTCGTTAGGGATGATACCACTCATTTTCACCAGCCCCATTTCAAAACCGTCTACGCTCGTTCGTGTCGCTGCCTCCGAAACGTTCAAGGGACGAGTCTTGTTTCCGCAAATATAGCACCGTTCGCCCGTGCTGCGTTATAGTAAATAAATATTGCCATCCCGTTTGTGTTTTTGTGCCATCCCTGTTGCCCACCGTATTTTTCTACGATCCTCGGCACATCCGGACTCCGGTGCCCGGTGGACGGGTTCTGCGCGATAGACGACATTTCTCCAACGGCTTCTCACTGTGGTGTTGCGGGCGCCAGCGGCACCGGTGGTGGGGGTGGCGGCGGTGGAGGCAACGCAGGACCTACCGTCGGAGTAACCACCTGGTTCCATGCCGGTGCTTCAAGCTCCACCGCTTCAACGAGCGCGACCGCTGGAAGAGGTTTACAAAAATAGATTTCTATTCGTGTATTTTTTTACCTTCATCTACTTTTTCTCTCGCTCTATGTTTCTGTCTCTCTCTCTCCTACTCACACACTTACACACAAAAACACTATCTCAACGTGTTTCGTGTACCTGTGTTCTGGAAAATTCTGTATCCTTTATTCTACATGCTCTCCAATTATCTCGATGTTTCTCATTCCGCTCATTCTCCTCGACTTTTCGTTCCTCACTCTTTATATTGGTTGTCACAAATCTTGACACGGTGTGTTTTTCATGGCTAGATTATTAAGTGTGTAACGGCGGCAAGTGCCCATTAGCTAGAGCTAGAGCTCGGTCCATCGCTCCTCTATCGCATTTCCTCGTAGCTATGTATTGAAACTGTTTAGACTTAATTGTGCCATTCTTCACGTCATCCATCGTTTTCATGTCCTTCGATGTAATATTTCACGGTCAGTGTTCATCCTTCGCTGTTCAACAGTGTTGCTTTTCATTTGGAACGCTCGCGTGACTTTAAGAAGCTTAGAGTTTTCTTAAGCATATTCCATCCCATAAGTCTCACAAGTCGCAAAGTTCTCATGTCGGTTGCCATACATTATGTTTGTAGGTTTGTATTCCTTGGAATCATTACAAAACATTCTCATGTAGCGACGCCATGCCATCATTGTTTGTTTTAATAATGCTAGCTGCCATGTTAAGATATCTTAGCAACAATCAACCTGAACAAATAGCCATACCGAGTCACCTTGACTCGGAAAACTTCAAGTATTTATTCATCCGAGAGTTTCACTTTTATTTACTAGCTTTTGATGTATACAACATAACTAAGAACTTTTCATTTAAGCAAGCTTATTCAACAATTTCACCACTTTTTAAAAACACCATCACATTAACCACATAGCTTCATGTATCAAACTCATCAAGTCATTTTGGATGTTTGAGTACAAAGTATGGATAGATCGCATAGTCACATAGTGTTGCATTACAATGTACGCTCTTCCGTAACATACTTGCATCACTAAGACTACCTCAAAATGCCCAAGGACAACCGCAAAGAGATATGTGGACCAAGAAAAAACAAAAACAATCAACCAACATGCCTCCCTGTCCTACTTCCAGTTGAAGACCCATCAAATACTAACAGTCCACCGAATAGTGCTACTAGCAATGGCAGTAACCCGAACGCAGCCAACAGTAAACCGACCAACGGCAACACCGGCAACAGTGCCGGCAAACACTTAACCGTACCCGGAAGAGCCGCCGGTAAATGATCTTCCCTTCGCTAACGTTTTGTTTTAGGGTAGCACCTCACCTTCCCGTAGACGTGGCGAACTTTTGCACGTTTCCGTAGAGCCACCTCACACACACACGCCCAAGGTAGACATAGGATTCACTAGACCCAAACTCCCCAAGCAGATACAGGCAACAGCTCTCGTTCCGCGATTGCAGTTGATGTACATTTTTGCTATTTTAATTTTACAAATTCCCCATGTGCATACACCAACCCTCCCGCTTAAAACTCATGTAAAATCTCCTTTTAGTAGAGACGACTGTTGTGGATTCAAATTTTCTGCACACTATTATGCACTATCAACACAGAAACACTTACACACCTCTACACGCAACACCGGAACGTTGTAGAATTGCAATTTTATTTCCCCGACGGGCCAGCTCAACTGCATACGCCCAACGTATCCGATCGATAAAAGCCTAGCGCTGGACGAAAAAAGCACAACAATCAAGCGAGAAATCAGCACTGCTTCCGGATTGGAACATCCTCCAATTTTCCGCAGTAAATTGCTCCGACCTGGATTCTCGTTCCGGCGAAAACCGGTCGCATTCGAAACGGGCTACCAATTATCCTTCCGTCAGTTGGTGCCGGTTCCCAGCAGTGACAGCACGTTCTACTCGCCCTGTCTCTAATTAGTATTGAACCGGGCAAGTCAAGAGCGATTCGTATAGATGCCCTCTACTGTTCATGCAATTCCAAACCAGCGGTACGTGCACCGACGTAGTGAGCAGCCAGATGGTGGAACGCAGCATAATAAAATACGTCTTCCAAAGTTTGCAACAGAGATTGCATTATTTAGTAGTCGTGTCTTCTGTCGCATACTATCGAACCACTAACAACTGTTTAACCGTCATGTAACACACACAGTAACCCGACTAAAAGCTGCATGTTTCTTTAGAATCCTAATCTACCAAGTAGACTGTCACTTTTTCCATTTTTGTAGATGAATGTTAATTTGTGTACTTTAGTCCTTCTCTCCACGTGCAACCCCTTTTCTCCGTTCCAATAAAAATTTACTCCGGCAGAAACAGAACTGCACTATGCTTTTACTTTTACTCACAAACAAACGAACAGGTCACGGAACACCTGCGTCGAGCGTGTTTCGCAATCGAGTCGCAAGTTGCTAATTTCTTTTCGTGCCATCTTCCCGCACCACACAGGAGAAAACATGTCCCAGAGTCCGAGTAGCATTTCGATGCCCCGTAACACTAGCTCGGGCGAGCTGCAGAACGGCGAGCATAAGACCAACACCCACTTTATGCGCAAAATTCCGCCCGGTGCCGAGGCGAGCAACATTCTCGTCGGCGAGGTGGACTTTCTCGACAAGACGCTGTCGGCGTTCCTGCGCCTCAATACCGCCTCGGTCATGGGAGATCTCACGGAGGTTCCCGTGCCGACCAGGTTAGTAGCCAAGAAGCTAGCGTTAAGCGCTCGTTCACGATTACTCGTCCCTGCTTCGGTGGTTGCTCTAGGTTCATCTTCATACTGCTCGGCCCGCCCGGAAGTCACGGCAGCTTCCACGAGATCGGGCGCGCAATGGCAACGCTGATGTCGGACGAGATATTCCACGAGGTTGCCTACCGTGCGAAGCGGCGCGAACATCTGCTGGCCGGTATCGACGAGTTTCTGGACGCCGTCACGGTCCTGCCGCCCGGTGAGTGGGACCCATCGATTCGAATAGAGCCGCCGGCCGCCATACCCTCGCAGGAGGTGCGCAAACGGCCGCCGGAGAAAAACCCCAAGGAAGAAATCGACGAAGAGCTGGAGGAGCAGCGGCAGCGCGAAGAGTCGGGTCTGTCGCGCACGGGCCGTCTGTTCGGTGGACTGGTGAACGATCTGAAGCGCAAGGCACCGTTCTACTTGTCCGACTTCAAGGACGGCCTTTCGATGCAGTGCGTCGCGTCGTGGATTTTCCTCTACTTCGCGTGCCTCTCGCCGATCATCACGTTCGGTGGGTTGCTGGGGACGGCCACCGGAAACAACATCGCGGCAATGGAATCGCTCGTGTCGGGCTTCGTGTGCGGTATCGGGTATGGGTTCTTTTCCGGCCAACCGCTCACGATTCTCGGTTCCACTGGCCCGGTGCTGGTGTTCGAAACGATCGTGTACGAGTTCTGCCTGAAGGTGGGATGGGACTATTTGACGTTCCGGTTCTGGATCGGCACGTGGATCGCGATCATTCTGGTGCTGCTGGTGGCGGTTGACGCGAGTGCGCTCGTGTGCTACATCACGCGGTTTACGGAGGAAAACTTTGCCTGCCTCATCGCGGTCATTTTCATCTACAAGGCGATCGAGAATGTGCTGCACATTGGGCAGGAGTACCCGCTGAACACGGCCGGTGGAAAGTATGATTGTGCGTGTCTGCCGCCGGCAGGACAAACGCTCACGCCGGAAGCGATACATCAGTGGGCGCAGTATGATCTACGGACGTGCAAGGTAAGTGTTTTACTAGTGAGAGACTCTCGGTGTAAGACATATGTCAGAGGAAATAATTTTACACTTTCAATCTGTTAGTAAATCACTAACTCTATAAGCGCTTTAAACGATGTCATACTCATGCACAACTCATAAATAGATATACTAAAATAATTAGCCTTATTTTTTAGGGATGACAAAAAAATTTTAAAATTCTTTAAAATTCAGAAAATATAAATGAAAAGAGCTTCACAGATAGCTAAACAGATAACTTAAAGAGGAAACTGATTTAAACTGACTGTTTCATTGTTGAATAAACAGTCACACATTATGTTATAGAGCATATTTTGTACCTATATGGCAGAGAATCATTGTAATCGTTAGCTAAGGGCGAGAACAAAAGAATATATTTCGAATATAAATTCTAAGATTACATTGTAGAGATATGGACAGAAAGACTTCATTAAAGAATACTTATACTTAAGCAGGATACAGATGTACTCTATACTGGATACAGAGAAATACCTGAATACTGTACACCTAGGAGTTAAACTGTTTCGGTACAATGTTTTTTTTTTTTTTTGTTCACCTGAGGTATAGTGAAGGGCTGTCTAGAGACCAAACTTTATAAACATTTTCTTAAATACTGAGATTTCTAGAAAAGTGCCAAATGTCTAGCACAAAAACAAACCGAGTACAGAAGACATGTGTAAAATGACATGAGACATGAGATTTAAAAAGGAAACGCATTTTTGAAGATGTATTAAAGCTCCGCAGGCTAGTAGTAAAAGACTCAAATTAAGCTGAAAAGATTATGATATAATGATAATGATGTGAAACATCCAAATGAATCTCAAAAAGAACGTACATTAGCCAAATTTCGTAGTCTTTCCAATGTAGACACTTTTTGTATTGACTCCCCTTTTTCACTACTTTCAACAGACGCTCAACGGTACGCTGACCGGTGTCGACTGTGCCAAGCCAGAGTACGTGTCGGATGTCTTCCTGATGTCGATCGTCCTGTTCGCCGGCACGTACATCATCTCGGTCATCCTGAAGGACTTCAAGAACGCACTGTTCTTCCCGGCGGTGGTGCGCCAGTTCATCAGCGACTTCTCCGTCACGATCGCGATCTTCTCGATGACACTGCTGGACTTCTTCACGCGCATCGCCACACCGAAGCTGGACGTGCCGAGTGAGTTCAAGCGCACCATCCCGGACCGGGGCTGGATCATCCTCCCGTTCCACGAGAGCAACCCGGCCTGGTCGTCGGCGCTCGCGATCCTGCCCGCCCTGCTCGGCACCATACTGATATTCATGGATCAACAAATAACGGCTGTGATAATCAATAGGAAGGAGCACAAACTGAACAAGGGCTGCGGGTACCATCTCGATCTGTTCGTGCTGTCCGTGCTGATACAGATCTGCACCATCATGGGTTTGCCCTGGTAGGTGTAGTTTGCCCTTGAGGAGGTGCTAGTTCCCGACGGGCCACTCATTTGTTATGCGTTTCTTTATCCGCGCAGGTTTGTTGCTGCCACCGTGCTCAGTATTAATCATGTCAATTCTCTCAAGAAAGAGTCAGAAACGGCGGCGCCGGGCGAGAAGCCACAGTTTATTGGTGTGCGCGAGCAGCGCGTCACACACATACTGATCTTCCTGATGATCGGATGCTCCGTGCTGCTGACGCCGCTGCTCTCCCACATCCCCATGCCGGTGCTGTACGGGGTGTTTCTGTATATGGGCGTGTCGGCCCTCAAGGGTCTGCAGTTCTTCGATCGGCTGCTCATCATGCTGATGCCGGCCAAGTACCAGCCGGACTACATGTTCCTGCGACAGGTCCTCTATCGCGCCGGAAGCGTTCCCTTCTGACTTGAAGACGCTGTAATGTTCTTTTCCCCCTTTTCAACAGGTCCCGATTCGGCGCGTCCATCTTTTCACGTTGATTCAGCTCGCCTGCTTCGCCGTGCTGTGGCTAATCAAATCCTTCTCGATCACCTCGATCCTCTTCCCGCTGATGCTGGTGGTGATGATCGGTGTGCGCAAGTCGCTCGACTACATCTTCACGAAGCGCGAGCTGAAGATCCTGGACGACATCATGCCGGAGATGACGAAGCGGGCCCGGGCGGACGATCTGCACCAGCTCGAGGACGGCGAGGTGGGATTCTATCGGCGGCTGATCGGGTGCTGTATCGGTCCGAAACCGAAACAGCAGCCCGTCACCACGATCAGCGTTACCAAAGTGTCCGAACAGACGAACAAATCCAACTGCACTAACTCCAATAGCTAATGTTGCGCGTGTATATTTTCCTTCCCTCGTTGCGCTTTTCCCGATGCCCTGCTCGTGTAAAGCTTTCGTGTAAATCGCTCCCGCCTGCTCCCTTAACGATCCTTAGACCTGCTACCACCCGTTGTCCGAAGCAGCTCGTACTGCTCCACTCCTCTTAGTGCAATCTCCGTTCAGCCCAATGGCAAACGGTAGTAAATTACATTCCACCTGGCTAATTTTAGAATCGCTTTACGTTTAATATTTATAGTCAAGCAATGCACCGCAATGATAGATTCGAGCCGATGCACCTAAACTAGCGCTTAGATTGACTATCCAGCTATACTATACTACGTTACCGTCTTGTTTTGTTTTGCAGTATCCAGTATCCATAATTTAAGATTCACATGCTTACCATACAAACTATTAACACATTTTACCGGGGCATTTTCCCAGCCAGAACACGAATAAACATAACCAACAGAACAGAACACCACAAAACAAACGCCCTGGCTCAATGCACTAACCGTTCGTTATAATAGTCGTTCTAGTTGTATATCGTTTTGCTAAATCTAAATCGTAGTCTAATTTAGCCCATTCTCGTAGCGGTTTTATAGTTTTTAATCGATCATGTTTTCATTTCCACTGTAAAATACGTCGTAGTCAAAATGGATAACAATGTCAATAAAATCCCAACAAAAACACGGACCCCAATCACACCAACACTACCATGTAAACAAAATCCCAACCGTATTATTTCGTTGCTTTCATGTACAATTTACATCGACACACCGGTAGGCTACAGTACGACACAATCCGAAAGTATTATTGTTTCGTTAGGTAAGAACAACGATATTGCTTTCGATGTTTAGCGAAGACATTCGAAATAGGCAACCCCGTGATGTTAGAGCACACTGCCCACAGCACCACAAACACTACACCGATGCTTAGTTTGGTTCACTTTTCGTTTAAATTTTGAACGTTCGTATTGTTTTCTACTCGACAGGAAAACCGTACCCTACTAACTGCACAGCGAACACAAATCGTCGTTACTAATCATTAACAAGTCTCACCCCCTCTCACTCTCTCTCTCTCTGTTTAATAACACACATCATATTGCTCTTTCTCTGCATGCGGTTTAAACTATTTTTCCTCTAAGTAAAAACAACATCTATTTTTATTCTTAAGCTTCCATCTAAAATATACCTGTTCCCGTTCGTTCCGATTCGTTTGGCACGCAATTTTTTATCGCACTTTTGAGCTTAAGAGAATGAAAGCATTGCAAACGATGCGGCAAACCACAGACCTAGACGATGCTCAAACGACGAGAACGCTGCTTACGCTGAATAACAACTGAACTAACCACACTGGGACCTACACTGCAAAGGACACAACGCGCACCGGCACTAGCACTTGATGCTAGCTCACACCAGATCCGCTCATTGATCTTGATCCTACCCTCCAGGACTCGGGACAGCATTCAGCGGACAATCTGCAACTGCCGCTGGAGAACGGCACGCTCAACGAGAAGGGAAAAATCAACATATCGGAGGAGGTGAATCGGACCACCATCTGGAAGCAGGTGAACAACTGCAACGTGCTGTTCACGAAAAAGCAACCGACGGCAACCGATCGGCAGAAGCAATTGTAAGTTTGTTTAGTGAAAGAACGTTTCTTGTAAGGTCCAAACGAAACTGTCAGCAATTTTTACGATTATAATCCAACCTAATTCTGCACTTGGTACTGAGTTATATATATTATTATGTGTATAGTTTTATTCCTTTTTTATGTATATTAACTATTTGTTGTATTTTTTTAATTATTTTTCCATCATCTTTTCTAATGATTCAATGTACAAGTTTTAGCAGAGAATTTTTTTGAATCACAATGTTTCTCACACATGAGAGATTAAGATATTCATCATAAAGATAAAAAAAACATACATCTCGTAAGATTTAAACCGTAAAACTATTCAAAGATTCGCGAGTAGCTTTAATCTCCTATAACAACTGCATAAAATTACTCTTCTTCAAAGATTCGATAAACTTCATAAACTAATTTTAACATTTATTAAGAGTGAAGATTGGGTATCACAAGCAGTAACTTAGTACTAAGAAGTAATCTGGATCATGAATCCACATTAAACCAGTAGATGATATAGAATGAAATCTTTACTGATGGTTTTGGTTTGATAAATGATATATAATTTAAAAAGTCTTTGAATTCATGTTCCTAAAGTTAGCATATTGTACGATTGTATATGTTGTTTATTTGTCTTTTCTGTTCCGTAGATCAAAACCGAGTGAAACCGAGAAAAGACTGTCCACGATGCGGGAGGAGGACGAGGTGGCAGATGATCCGGGTCGTCAATTAAACCACCAGAAGAAGACACAGGTCTAAGCTTTTTTTGCGCAAACACAACACCGCACGTTTCGACTGCAACATTTGTATATTTTTTTAACCTCTGTGTCTTTATGTATATGTGTGCGTGTGTATTTTACTGAATGTGTGTGTGTGCGTTGAGTACTAAATTTTCAAGTATAACAGCCATCGCACATTTGTTACACATTTTTCCAACCCACACCACATACGAAACGCTACAAATCCACGAGGGACAAATCCACTCCTAGCTAAACTATCGATCGAACCACAGAAACAACAGAAGCTAACCAACCACCACACCAGAAACGCCTTGGAAATGTACGTTTACACATGTATCTTACATCCTAAGGGTCGGTTTTTTTGTGCGTTAAAATGTTCCGACAGTAGGAAAGTTCTGCATCTTGATCGCCAAAATTTTGTTGGACTTTCAGTAGGGATTGAATAGTGAATGAATAACGTTACTAGAATAGTTAGCTTTGGTGCAACTTTGTAAGGCAATCGTTTTGTTATCTTTGCTTTTATCGGTAGCCAAATTTAGTTTGAGTTTAGCTATCGCTTAAGACACTCAAGCATTTAGGTTCGTGCGCTTCCGGACACAAATGTAGATGATTACCGCGTGTTTCTGAATATTTTGCACGCACATTTTAAATTCCGTTCTAACGATTAAGGCACAAAGGCATGCACTTTAGATAAATCTTGTTCCTTGGTGTGTTTTGGCGCAACGTATTTTCGTCAAAAAGGCGATTTACCGGTATCCCAACGTAGCTAAAATGCTTGCAGTTTGCAAACAATTAAACCATACACGCTGTAATACTTGTAACATGCAACATTCCCCTTAAATTCATCAACATTTGTATCAATCTTTAACATAATGAAATGTGTTAGATGCAAGTTTTATCGTTCCCCATCATCGCGACGTCCACTGAAACATGCTCACAATCACCGCATAGTTATCATAGTTACCATAGTTACCATCCTTTCCGCTAGCATATATGTGGTATTTGTTTCCATTACTACACGTGTGTTGTTACTACCCTCACCGAACCTACCGCGACCCACAGTTACAGTCAACTTCGATCCAATCCGAATTATTGCAGAAAATGAAGCGAGAGTTTTGGATGAATTCCCGGTCCGGCAGCAGTAACGGGCGTGCCAATAGCAATAGCAGTATCGGAGCAGGTGGAAAAATCGTTGACGCCGATGAGTCCGCCAGCACGACGGCCCGCGGAGGCAAGAGTGCTTCCGAAACGCAAGTATGAGTGGAAACGGTGCAGTATTGTTGGGTTTGATCCCCCGACTAGTAGGCTCGGTAGCGTTGAAGGTACCAGGAAGCAGAATGTTGGAGGCAGGGGAAGGTTACGCGATCCTTTACAGATCGAATAATATCGAATAGTTAAACATTGCGTGTGTGCGCGTTTGCAGTAGAGAAGGACCTGTGCAGAGACTAGTACCATTTTACAACACAAAGAGACCGAACCGTCACGCATACAATCCTGTTCCTGCCCAATGAAGCATCCTGTGTAGGTTTATGTCAAACTAGACAATTTAACCCAGAAAAATACACCCACGGGTAATGGAGCACATGCATTTGGGTGGGCAAACTTTTTAAACACAAATTTATACCCCTTACTAACTACAGAACGAACATTGCGAAATATATAAAAGGCATTTTTTAGATCCTAAGAAATAGAACGGTTCTGAAAGACGAGCAAACTACTATAAATCGTTTGAAGAAAGCAGGTCCTCCCGTGAAGCGTCAATACTGAATTTAAAATGAAGGACAATTCCAAATGAACAACAACAGAAAAATAAAAAGATAAATCCCTGATAATAAACCACACTCATTTACACTAAGAGAAAATGGTTCATTTCGTTTTTGGTACGATTTATTCGACGTGTGTTGTCCTGTACCAAACACTTTCGGTTTCTTAGCGCGTTAATTTAAACTTATAATAATCGAATTATGTACAAATTGGGCTTTTAGCTTCATCAGGATGGTTAGTTTAGTTTTTCTTCTGCTTCTGCTTCTGCTTATCCACGACCAATCCTTGCGCCACCTGGTACTCGTGTACCAGCTTCTCCTGCACTTCCGGCATACAGGGCGAGTACCGGCTGTACTCCATGCTGTATTCTCCCTTGCCTTGCGTGCTCGATCGTAGCTCTCCGACGTATCCGAACATATCGTTTAGCGGCACCTCGGCGTACACCGTGAACCATCCTTCCGCACCTTCCGTGCCGGTGATGATACCGTGTCGTTTGTTCAGCTGCCCGATCACCGTACCCTGAAACTCTTCCGGGGCCGTTACCTCCACCATCATGATCGGTTCCAGTATCTGCCAGCTCCCGTTCTCGAACACACTCTTGATTGCACCCTGCGCCGCCAGCATGAACGCCAGCTCGCTCGAGTCGACGATATGATGGGCACCGTCCTGGAGGCGGAATTTAATACCCGACAGTTTGTGTCCCGACAGCAGACCCTTCTCTGCCATCTGCCGGAAGCCTTTCTCGATACCGGGAATGAACTGTTTCGGTACGTTCGTGCCCATCGTTTCGTCCGCGAACTCGATCGAGGTGTTTTGGTGCGGTGGCAACGGTTCTAGCAAACCGGATACACGGGCATACTGTCCCTGTCCACCGGATTGCTTCTTGTGTAGGTAATCGAACTCGCAGGGTGCAATGAGCGTCTCGCGGAAAGCCACCTTTGGTTTGCCGAGTGTCACCGGACAGTTGTACTCGCGTTCCATGCGCTGCGCGTAAATCTCCAGATGCAACTCACCCATACCGGACACGAGCGTCTCCTTTACGTCCGGATCGTACTCGAAATGGAACGTGGGATCTTCCTTCGTGAACCGTGCGATTGCTTTGGCGAAGTTATCGCGATCCTTCGAGTTGTTGGGTTTGATTGCCATGGAGACGACTGGATCGGGCACGAAAATTGATTCCATCGACAATTCCAGCTTCGGGTTCGTCACGAACGTATCGCCAGACGCACAATCGACACCGAACAGTGCGAATATGTCACCCGCGTACACTTCATTTACGTCCTCCATCTGATTCGAGTGCAAGCGCACTAAACGTGCCAGGCGAATTTTCTTACCCGAACGGGTGTTGAAGATATTGTCGCCCTTCCGGAGAACGCCCTGATAGCAGCGCAAATACGTCAGCTGCCCGAAACGTCCCGCTTCCAGCTTAAAGGCAAGCCCCACGAAAGGATCCTTTCCATCACGGGCAGGATTGAGAGGTACCTTTTGCGGCTCTTCGTCCTTCTTTTCCACCAGCGCCACATTCTCCACCTCTCCCGGGTTGGGTAAATAATCCAGCACCGCATCCAGCAGTGGCTGGACGCCCTTGTTCTTCAGGGCCGTACCAACCAGCACTGGCGTGAAGGCACGCTTCAAGGTGGATCTCCTTATCGCACCCATTATGTCCTCGACCGTTGCTTCTCGCTCCTCCAGGAACAGTTCTCCGATCTTTTCATCTACATTGGACAGATGCTCGATCAACTCCTGTCGTCGTTCCGCGCTCTCCGTGCGCATATCGGCCGGGATTTCATCCTCACGTATCTTCAACCCATACGGTTCCTCGAAGTAAAGTGCTCGTTGCTTTACCAAATCGATCACACCCTTGCAGTTGTTTTCCACGCCAATCGGCAGCTGCACAAACGCCGCATTGTGGTTCAACTTTGAGCGCATCTGACCCAACACGCGGTATGGATTAGCACCGGAACGATCAAGTTTGTTGATAAATGCTAGACACGGCACATTGTAGCGCTTCATCTGCCGATTCACGGTAAGTGTTTGACTCTGGACACCGCCGACACTGCACAGCACCAGCACCGCGCCATCCAGAACGCGCAGCGCACGCTCAACCTCGACCGTAAAATCGACGTGCCCGGGTGTGTCGATAATGTTGATGTTGTGGTCCTTCCAGATCGTGTAGGTGGCGGCCGATTGGATCGTAATGCCACGCTGCCGTTCCAGCTCCATCGAGTCCATCGTTGCACCGACATTATCCTTGCCCTTCACCTCGTGCATCTCCTTAATGCGCCCGGTGTAGAACAGGATGCGCTCGGTAAGCGTCGTCTTGCCGCTGTCGATGTGCGCCGAGATACCGATATTGCGGATCTTTTCCAGTGGCTTATGCTCCGCGAACGACGCATGACTTGAGAAGGGTTTCACGTTCTGTAACGAGGACCGGAAAATGATAAGTTATATAATTTCACAACCGCCCTGTTTTCTTGCGGCTACTATACTTCACCTCCAGGAACGATTTCGCGGCTGCCAGCGTACATCGCGATCGTATCAGATTGCTGATAGTCATTGTGCCGAATGGATTCGATCTGAAAAAGGTGGTTAACTATCGAAAATTGCGTTCGTTTTACGCAATTCGTGATAATACACCGGCACACGCAGCGCACACACACGCGAAGGAAGACAGTAGAACAAAACAAACCCGCATGCGGAAATCCGTCAAAACTGCTGTCAAAGAAACACGCACGGCATTGACAGCAGCCATGAGTCAGCTGACATCCAACCCGTCTTGTCAACATAACAAACAACAACACACATTCTCGCTTTGTTGCACAACGCGAGACAACGGTACATTCGATAGTCAATAAGTTAAAAGTGTGTGACTATTTGTACACCTCCTCATTGTTTTTCCCATCCTGAATGCGAGCAGGTCTTGTGAGGTTTGCAAAAATGGTAGTGAAACACAAGGTAACGGGATATGAGGAGTTCACGAAGTTGGCCGAGAGTCTCGAAAGCAGCGGCGAACCGGTCCACATCCTGTTCACCGGTAGCAAGGACGAGAACGGTGAAAGCTGGTGCCCATACTGTGTGAAGGGTGAGTAGGAAGGAAACGGTCTCCTACTAGTTAATTAAATATGCACTAATGCTAAGGGTTGTCTACCTGCCAACAACCATCATTAATCGGATGATAAGATTAATCACCCGCGATGTATGACTCCCCGAGGAATCGATTGTCCCGTCGATGAACTAAGCACTACTTATCAATTTGACATCTTTTCATTTCTCACTCAATAGCCGCACCCGTTGTCACGAAAGCCTTAGATACAGCACCAGAGAAGAGCCATTTCATCACGGTTGAAATCGAGCGGCCATTGTAAGTACCGAACGAAAGCACTTATTTGCACGAATGATAAGCTAACGGCATGGACCTTGATGTCATCACGATGATGGTGCGTTTTTAACACTATCACTTCTAATGCGTTTTGTAGCTGGAAAGATCTGAATTGTCCGTTCCGCAAGGACCCACGAACGCATCTGGTGTTCCTTCCCACCCTACTGCGATGGCGTTCGCCTCAGCGCCTGGATGGTTCGCAGTGTGCTAACGCCGATCTGGTCGGGATGTTGTTCCAGGATGAAGATTAATGCGTTCGCCATGCGGAGTTTTACGTGGAATACAGTTTATACTGATTTTATTTGCAATTTCTACTCACTTCAACCGTCAGCGGTGGAATGAATCACCATTTTGAATGTAATTTCATTTTGGTCGCTTTACTATACTACTATCGTCCGTGTATTTTCTAACCCATTCAGCCAATAAATTACAAAATGAAGTACGTGTTGAGTCCGTCTGTTATGGAAATGTTTCGAAATTATCACCACTAAGAAACGAAAGCCTAGTAGTTACTCTTATACTTCTTGATTTCGATCATTATCACATGTATGTTCACTAGCTGGGCTCGCGCGTTCGGTGTCAGCAGCTTGTAGAACTTATGATAATACTGCACAAGCTGAGCTAGCGCAAGCTGCAGTAGCTGTGAACCCGTCACCAGCGAAGGAAACGACAGGAACACCTCACGATTGAGATCTTCCAGCGATTTTTTCCAGTTGGCGCTAAAATTAGCCACCAACTGCAGCGATCGACGCTCCTGTCGTTTCAGTTCCTCCGTCTGTTCCTTATCGCGCATCTGCTCGCAGTCCTTCACAAACTGTATGATTCCACCGAGATGGGGCGCGAGAATTTCCTCCACATATTCGGCACTGCGTGTACTTAGCAGTTCACGGAAGGCTTCCGCTTCCTTCGAATTATCGCGCGTACGTTCCATAAGCACGCCCAACACTAGATCGTAGTTGTTGATGAGATAGATGAGCTGCTCCTTGCGCGTAGTAAAGATAGCGGCCATGCGAAGCATAAAACATTTTACTTCTTCTTGTAGTTCTAACAACAGATGGCTAACAAGCTCGTTCGGGAAGTTTTCAGAAATACCCACAATTGCGGCCGAAAATTCAGCATAACGGCGAGTAATCTAGATGCAGGAGAAAGAACGAACCATTTTTAACGAGAGAAAATTGTATATAACCGAAAATTCCTGGGTCAATAATCTTACATAGTGCGGTCCGGTTTCTTTTGGGAACTTGGTCGGATCACAGTCCTGAATGCTTTGAATGTTCATTCGAAAAACTGTCTCAAATCGTGGCCAAATCACCGCTTGCAGATTGTCCCAGTACCTTGAGGGAAAAACGATTGTTTTATGAAAAAGCTGCTAGCACACAAACATTCAACAACGCCTACTTGTCCAGAGCGGGAACACATCGTTTGTGGCACATTAGTTGATACCTCAGGCAAAGCTGAATGCAGAGAAACAGAGCTATCGTATCGTAACAGTCCTGAACGTAAGTTTCCAAGTTTTTCTGTAAAACAAAGTTTGGCTCAATGTGCTTGCCTTACGTAAGCCACTTATATGCAACTTACAATCAAAAGTGTGGTCGTTTTTCCCATTATCTGATTAAACAATTCTTGCGCTTGAGGACCGCGAAGAATGAAAAACTCCGTCACGAACAGATACTCCCGGCAGGCGTTATCCACTAGCGCGTACTGTTCGGACCGAAAGAGGGCTTCGTACGCGTAGCGAAACTTTTGCTGGGCGTGTGGCACAATAATTGGTGCCTCCAACTGCTGGTTAAGTACCTCGCCTCGATCACCGATCGAAAACACGGTACTCTTGTTCTTCAGTGAACTTGTCTTGGAAAAGATACTCTTCGGTGCCGAATCGTCCAGCCCCATCAGATCGTCTTTCGAGACAGCTTCCTCGAATTTGAGCGCCGCCAACCGCGTGCTGTAGCTCTTAAAATAGCTGTAGTAAATTTTACCCATCGTGTCGACGTATTCGTTGCAGATCTCCTGCGCAACTGCCCGTTCGTTGGAGAGAATGAACTCGAAGAAGAACTTATACTTCAGCATTGCGTTCTGCGGTATCTGATAGTTAGCCATCGGTTTGCGGAACTTGTAGATCTGTTCCATCAGGTAGAGCCGCAGCTTACTCATCGCTTTAATTTTCAGCTTCTGCAGCACGTCACTCACGTCCTGTGACGATTTACTTTCCTTAAAGTTAAGCTCCTTCATTAGCTGGAGTTTGTGGTTCAGCTCGTTCAGGTGCGCCATGAATTCCTTCTCCGTTACCGGACTATCCATGATGCTAGCCACCATCTCCTCTGGTACGGCCATATCCTCGACGAACTGTGAGATTTGGGCACGTATAGACTGGCGATTGGTGAGTTGTACCGACATCGAGACCGATTTCTTCTGCAGTGATGTGATCTCGGTGCTGATGTTGTTCAGTGCGTCCTGTATATCCATCAGCATCGATTCCATACGTTCGAGGATGTTAGAAGTGTTGCCTATTTGATTGTGCAGGTTGGCAATGTTTTGGCTCTCCTTGATGTAATCATCGATGGAACGATTTTCCACTTCCTTGAATTCCTTCTCAATCTGGGCCGCGTATTGGCGCAGATCGGTGCCCGTTTTGAGGATCTCCTGAACTTCATCGTCCTCGATTTGTTCACCGATTGTCGCAACGTCTGCCATAACCTGTTATCTGTTGTTCGAGCCACTAACAATACGAAAATATGCTAGCAAATTTATCTTTTGTTGATGGTTGCACGAAGTGAGAAAAATATCAATCGCAATCAGCGATGTGTCATTTCTAGGCAATGACAGTCAACGTCAGCAAACGTAAACAAATGCAGCATACTGTCACTGGTGGGTGAGGCACGTGTAATTTTGTTTACGTTTTCTTCGGCGAATAAGCTACGGAAAACGCGAATTATCTACGAAATTAAATTCTTTGGGGAACGAAATCAACATTATCGCAGTATCACCAATATGGCTGGAGAAGGCGTGACAGCATCGGGGGTGTTAAAAACGATCCGTGAAGGCAGTGCCGAAATTCTAGTTGCAGATCATGTATTTTACAACCCGGTACAGGAATTCAATCGTGATTTGAGCATTTGTGTTCTGACGACTTTTTCGAAGATATATCAACGTGAAAAAGACGAGGAGCGCAAAAAGAAGCAGCCGTCGGATGTGGCCACTAACGGTGGTACAGTACTGAAGGCGGGTGTGAGACACGAAGTAAGCAAAGCCGGGTTTTAAAATGGTTCAATAGATTACCGGTTCATCTTTTCTCTTTCAGTCAGGGTTACGCATCTTGGAGGCACTTTCGGCGACAGGGCTACGCAGCATACGATATGCGAAAGAAATTCCCGGAGTTAAAGAAATTATTGCGAACGATCTATCTAAGTCGGCTGTGGAATCGATCGAACAGAATGTGAAGCACAATCAAATCGAACATCTGATTAAGCCCAGTTTCAACGATGCGATGTATGTGGAACAGTTTTCTCTCCATATTTCTCTCTCCAACGACAATTAATCCCTAATCAACAATTAATTGGTTTTATACAGGACCCTTATGTACATGTCAACTAGACCCGAGCAACGCTTCACGGCAATAGATCTCGATCCTTACGGTCATCCAACGCGCTTCCTGGACGGAGCCGTGCAGAGCATTGAAGACGGTGGTTTACTGCTGATTACTGCCACCGATATGGCGGTTCTCGCCGGTAATACACCGGAAGCGTGTTACGTTAAGTACGGTTCCGTTCCGCTTAAAACGAAATCCTGTCACGAGATGGCGTTGCGCATTCTTCTCCGCTGCATTGAAACTACGGCCACCCGGTACGGGCGGTACATGACGCCGTTACTAAGCATATCGGCCGATTTCTATATACGCGTGTTCGTACGCATCTACACCGGGCAGTACGCGTGCAAAAAAAGCAGCAGCAAACAGTCCATGGTGTTCCAGTGTACCGGGTGCGAAGCGCTGACACTGCAACCGTTGGGCGTGTTGAAACCGAATCCAACAGAAGCGAATCCGCAACAGATTAAGTTCGGAATTCCGACGGGTCCATTTGTTGGAAGTCGCTGTATACATTGCAACCACCAGCATCACATGGGTGGCCCGATTTGGTCCGCTCCGTTGCACGATCCAGAGTTTTTGGGGGAATTACTTCAAACGATCGAGCAAGAGAATTCGAAACGTTTAACGACGATCAGACGGATCTACGGCACGTTAGCTGTCATTCGCGAGGAGCTGCACGATGTTCCACTGTACTACGCGCTGGACCGTATGTGCGGCATACTGAAGCTAGAATCGATCGGAATGTTGAAGCTACGGTCAGCTCTATTGCACGCTGGGTACCGGGTATCCTACTCACACGCTAGTCGAACATCGATCAAAACGGACGCACCGGTTGGAGTGTTGTGGGATATTTTGCGATGCTGGCACCGGTTGCACCCGGTGAAAGCGGACCGTTTTCTGGAGGGAGTTCCGCTGACAGCAATTTTGAGCAAGGAGCCCGCGAAAGAGTACAACATCGAAGATATTCACCCGGAAGCGAATCCTCCGAGTCGGAAGGAATCGCTAAGCCGTTTCCCGGAAAATCCGGCAGCACATTGGGGCCCAGGTACCCGGGCAATGCAAATGTATGTAAATGTGAACCATTATTATTGCTACCGTTCACTGACAACCGTTTTTCTCTTTCTTTCAATACACAACTTTACTAGGGTGAGCGATAATAAAATGCTCAAAAGTGCTCAAAATCAAAACAAACGAAAGCAGAAACGAGCACAGAAGGAGAGTGTCGACGATAATGGTGAGGCGACGAAGATACCTGAAAACGATGTCAAGGCCGATAAAGAATCGCCGGAACGGAAGGTAGCAAAAACGATTACTACAGACTGCTGAAAAAAGTCAACCGTCAGTTACTATGGGAATGTACGGTCGACAGGAAGTTGTATGCGTCGGTATGGTAATGTGGGCACTGTTTACTATGGGTCGTGT
The DNA here is from genome assembly GCA_000473445.2 of Anopheles farauti. Taxonomy (NCBI): domain Eukaryota; kingdom Metazoa; phylum Arthropoda; class Insecta; order Diptera; family Culicidae; genus Anopheles; species Anopheles farauti. Next base: position 9,338,408 of record KI915042.1, read on the forward strand.
TAGAAAATCGATTAAACATAGCACACGGAATCTAACATACCTATGTATCGCTTGCACCAGTAGTATCGCATACCTATCAAAGACGGCGTGCGTTACTTTCAATGCTCACTTTTATTGGGAACTTCAGCCAACGTGTAAAATACGTTGAGAACGTGAAAACGAAATTTTATTTGGAGAAAAATAAATCCTGAGGAACTTCAACTTATCGAAAGTGTTTGTGTGATATTTACAACCAACGCCTTACCAACATGGTGCTTAATAACCCGGGAACGCCAACTAAACGGGAGCGAAACGAGGAACATATTCCTTGCATCGATGGCGAAGGAACCTACCGGAAGATGCTACCGATACCGCCTAAACCACACCCCTCAAAACGATGGTCCGACTCATTACCTCCCAACGAACGTGTGTTCTACCATCAAACGCTTAGTTCGGCGAGGCGTGCAGCCCACTTCGTTAACCATGGGTAGTTAACGCACCAATTCATATTCACTCACACCGCCTGATTTGTCTTGGCGCTAAAATATTACATTACTTTCAGCAACATTCCTGTAGATTCATTGGACATTACGCTCGCCGCACAATACAACCACTCCGATGATCTATTCCTCGGCAAGAATGACGTCGTCCTGCAGAACGAAACTCTCGGCCGGAGCACGTTCCGGCGTTTGAGAAACACGCGCGATCTGAGCCCGGAAAAGATCATTCCTCTTAAGCATCCGCTGCTCGTCGGCGGACTGCGTGAAAAGGCTTCGCCGAACAGTGTGAAACTGATGAATACGGGACCGCACACGCCACTCACGAACCCGGGCTATTCGCGCCAGACAGGAGATGGAAATTTTTTCAACTACTAATGAAGAAGCAATAAAATTCCAGCAAGGTTGATGATCATCAGAGGCTTTATTTGTTCAAGTATGCAAAAAGATGTTATTTCACACATACCACCACACCGCCAGGTGTCGCGTAGGATTGTGGATGCTAGCCATACTGGCTGGCTTACATAGTCTACCAATAACAAGATGTCGAGAAGAAGAACGCACGAACGTAGAAACATCCACCGAACAGTTCTTACCATCGGACGATAATGCCGGTCGGTCCCTCCTTCGTGTAAACCATAGTTATGAGCTTTGTTAGTTTAAAAACTATACTTAATCGCGCTAGAACACTAAATACCTATTCCGAATATGATCGCTATAAACACACGCACGCCTAGTTCTCACACGAACGCTTTTGTGTTGGCCCGTGTTTAAGTTTGTGTATTAAAAAAAAATACAATCTTTCGACGGTACTTTCCTGATTAGACGATACTTTGCAAAATCCTGTTTTTTTTTCAATATTTCCACGTCACCCGCTACCTTCACGTATGAGAAACTAAGCATTCTGATGATAGTAATTCTTTTACAAAAGTTAAGAGTAAGTTCCAATGTTCTTCCGTTTCCTGGGTGGACGGTAACACCTGCCTGCCTGCTGATACTTACCGCGTCATTCATAGACCTCCAGACGGCTATCCTACGTCGCCACTTCACAGGGAAATGGATAATTTCTGATATTCATTTGTACTGATAGAACTGAGTTGCAGTAGTGCACGACTGGCACACGATTACAACCACCCAGGAAAGGGAAGCATGCATTACGACACCACATGCTATCGACATGAAATTTACCTACGCATCGTTCTCCTGAATACGATCCTCATTTCACACACCTCATCCCTTTGTTCATACCACGCACTCGTGCTAATTGCTAATTAATTGTACAAAATGTTTCAGTTTTTTTTTACTGTAATCAATTCATATTGGACAACATATCTTCCTGCGTCTCGTGTCGATCCTATTTGTCATTCATGTCTCATGTCTTTACGACGTTTGCTAACCCATAACTTACTTGCAGAAGTAAATTCGCTCTGGCCGTCAAGAATTCCCGGTGTTCAATCGAATACATTGCAGCAGCAGGAGCATCCGCCGGAACCGTTTGTACGACGCGTCTGTGTGCTCCTGGGAGCCTGGGAGTATGGTGTTGTGTTGTAATTGATTGCAGCGCGGTTGTCAATATTGGTGAATGTTGCTTTCAATATAGAAATCTGCAAATATAAAACTGCATACTGTTTGGAATGGTTCGGGCACTTGAAACGGGCGGCGACTCGTCGTATTGCGCTCTCTCTCTCTATCTCTCCCTCATGCACGTTCATTTTACAGCATTTCATCATTTGCTCAGGGAATACATAACAAGAAGGTCGAAGACAATTTTTGTCTTCTCAGGAATAATCGTTGAAATAAAGTTCACCTATCTTTTACTCTCTTTGGTTTGATTTTTGATTCTCCAACGTGTCTCGCTGTAATCCGTTTATCTTCGAAGTCTATATAGCGGCCTCTAGAAGATAGGAGACTCGGACACGGGAGATGATACCGGAGAGGTTCCCAAATTGTTGCTATTCACAAGCTGCATTCGTTGCACACGCCGTGCACGTAGGACACCCAAAGCAAGCAGCATTAAAATGGTTTAAACGCATAATCTTGCTGCTGTTGCGCGATTGTGATGTTACATGCTCAAGTTCCCATGTTACAACTTCAAGTTCCCCATCAGGTAAAGCGGGCTCACTGCTTCTGCTTATCCGCCTTCCTCCTCCTCACACCAACACGGCTCAGTCTAGGCGCAGTAGGAATGTGTAGGCTCCGAAGCTGCCTAGGATGTTCGCATGATGCAGCCACGCCACTCTCTTTACTGCCCTCTTCTGGTGCCCGAAGCTCGAATATGAAATCAGCTACCAGCTCCAAACGCGACCGAATCGTGCCGACTCCATCCATTTCGACTCTAGCCTCCTGCCAGTTCAGCCAAGCCTCTCAGGATACATATCTCGCAGCCAGTACGAAGAGAGGATGATGTAGAAAAACAAAATCCATGCACCTCGGGGGCGCCAAAACGGTCAGACATGTAAATAACGCGTTTGTTAATGCTGTTAAGAGAGTGTGTAGGTGTTGTAGACAAGTGTGTTCAGTGTGGGGTTTTTGTACACAGCGTGTGATGTATCCTACCACCTCCTTCTAACAGAGGCTCGGTTCGGTTGTTGTGTAGAAAACAGAGAGAGAGGAGAATCTTTTTGGTACGTATCAGGGGTCGCACCGGGGAAAGCGGCGAACAAAAGATGAAAGATTGAGGATAGAAAACGGAGAGAAAATCAAAGCAAGGAATTCTAAAGAGAAACGTCAGAGAATCGGGAAATAGTGAGGATGGGAAAATGGTAAAATACTACACTTGAGAGCTGGAATAAAAGAAGAAGAGAAGAAAAACACGCAGAACACGAAGAATAGACAGTTCACGTAGTCCCGGAACGGCACACACACCCCTTCCTCGGATTCATCTATCCTAATGCTTGCACCGGGCACGGCCATCTGCAGCACCAGCAACCCGTCTCCGCTCGGCGAAACTTGAAGCCCGTTTGCTTGTGCTTGACACAGTTGACACAAACAGCGATCAAGGGCGCTGCTGTTCGGGCAGCACCGGGGCAGCATAAAACCGGAAACCGCCTGCCTGCAAATGGATCCACATATCCTGCACACAAAGGCAAATCTCAACTACCTGCAGCTGCCGAGGGACTGGAAGCGCGGGATGGAGATTGTTTGTGTTTCCCTTTTTTCTCTTGTTTTTCGATAACTGAAGCGGGGGCTTCAGCTACGCGCCTGAACGGTGGACGTGTGGCATCCGGACACTGAGCCTTTGAATTAACGCCATCCTCCTCTCCTCTCCAACATGATCATGATCCTCCGAGGTGGCCTGCCGCGGCGTGACCTGTTCGCCCCGACACCGCGCGCCGCCACACACCAACACCAGCCAAGCACCACCCACGTTTGTTACAGAGAGGTTGCAGCAAAGGAAATTCAAACGGACGACACCAACACACACGCCTGCTCTTCATCTATCGCTCGGTCCCGGACGGAAAGAACACGGAGCCGGGATCGATCGTTCGACGACACGCGAACCGCAGCAGTCTTTTCTCTCTTTCTCTTTCTCTCCCCTTCCTTCTCATCCTTAGCGCCTTTCGCTCTCTCATTGATGCAAAATGTACAGCATTTAGAAGAAGAAGCAGAAGACGACACACAGGAAGGAAAGACGACCGGATGTAGGGCAAATTGTATCTGCAAAGGCAGCAGCGGCGGCAGCAGCAGCAGCAGCAAAACCGCAACTTGCCCTATATGGTAAGACAGGTATGTTCATTTAGTACAGGCGCACTCACACATAACCACACACACACACTCCGAATCTGGCTGATAGAGACTTAGCCACTGTGTTGCTAATGAGTGTTCGCGGATAGGGTTGTAACAATAGTGTGCTTGAGATACTGATAACTCAAAACGGATAAGATAAACAAAATGAAACGAAACGAAAAAAAACATCAAGGCAACACTCAATTCCGATGTGTTAACAGCATAGCCTACTATCGTACTGGCGGCTCTTGATCTGTGAGTAACTTGTGTTGTTTATCTCAGAAAACCGAAATAAAAACAAAAGAAAATAAAAGAAAAATCGTGGGAGGAAATTTTCCACAAGATTCGCACAGCTATTCGCTTGAACGGAGCCATGATTGCAGGCATGATGCTAAACGAATCTGTGTAAACATTTCCGCTCTACGCACACAACCGCGCTTGCCTATCGCTCCTCACTGAGACGTGATCGTTATCCATCCGAATGGTTTGTTCCGAAAAGGGGATTGGGGGAAGTTCTCCAGCATATAATAGCCTTGTGTTGGTGATAAAGTTAGGTTAGAAGATTGAGGGGATTGAAAATGAAGATTGAGTTTTAAATTTGCTCAGTGTGGTCACGAATTTAAACGAAGCCGTGTTACTTAACCCATATTCTTGTGTAAAAAAACACTCTAGCACTTCTTCGTACTCCCGTACTTAAACATATGCAAACGTATGTAAATCGCGCCGGAAACGTTTAAGAGTTAATAAATGATTAAATTGGGAATGTTACCTTAATGTCAGCGAGCGTGTGTCGTCAGATAAAACAGAAAACCAGTTCTTATTACAAGTATGAATGATCCTATAAACACGAAAAAAACAAGGGAAAAATGTCACTCACTATTCAAATGTATCCAAATTAGACAAAAAAAAGCCAACTTACCATGGGACAAATTAGCTCACAAGCAATCTTATTAATAGTGTCCGCGTTCCGCCGGACTACGGGAACGGGAATCCTTGCCGCGGGATGATTTGCTTCCCGAGCGAGAACGCGGTGTGCGTGACTTGGAGCGCGAATACGACCGACGTCGATGTTCTGGGCTACGAGAGCGCGAACGACGGCGATAGCGTTCCCGAGAGCGTCCCCTTTCGCGACCGTTGTGTCGGTTACCACGACGCTGCGGAGAAGTCGGACGTCCGTAACGTGCCATCTGAACGCGGAGCTCCCTGCCGTCAAGCATGCGGCCGTCCATAGCATCCAGTGCGTCTTCGGCATCGCGTTTGTCATAAAATCTGTGGTTGTGAACGGAAGCATTCTTTAGTTACAGAATAAACAATAAACCATGGCGACCTAACTAAAACTCTGAATTTGAGGCGTGAAAAATTTATGTGAGAACAAGTTCTCATTGCATGAAACTATACTTCAATCTGAATTCTTCTGTGCATGTATCTGCGAGCCAGAGCATATTCGTTCAAACCAGAGTAATAAACAGGTGAAAACTTACCGAACGAATGCAAATCCGCGGCTTTCACGCGTATGTCTGTCGCGGGGAATGTAAATATCGCCCACCTCGCCGCAACGTTCAAACACTCGTCTCAAATCATCTGGTGTTGTCCGGTACGTTAGATTGTCGACCTAAGAAGAAGATAATAAATTAGACGGGAACAATATGGTAGGATGCTTCGACCTCCGGACCTTCGGATGGCGGTGCAGTACACAACTTTCTCTTTACTACGCATTAGCTTACAGTCGAGGACGTGGCCACGTTTGATAAGACAGAGCAACTTGTTTTAACATTTATAGTTTTTCCAAAATGACTCAAAATAAATGAGTAAGCTAACTTTCTTTCCATCTGCGTTACAGTGGGGTAATGACATTGGGCAAAACCGCATGCGGAACGATACATTTACTTTTCCGTAAATTTAATGGCTTACCTTCAGTGAGATCATTCCGTCTATTCTCGGAGGAGGACGCGCGTACCCACTCATTTTGAAAGATACTTTATTTGTCACGAATGTTGATAGCTTAAACTCGTTTCTATCACTTTTTCAAATTGGTTAAACAGATTTTACTGTGGATTATTGGCCACGAAAATTGTGCACGCTCAAATCGACGCGTACGAAGACCAAGTAAAAATGGCTACCTTTGATCTGTACAAAATGGCTACCCCGCTTTTGCGCCTCATCACGCTGGTTGATCCATCGGTCATGAGATTTTGTAAAATATTTTGCTTTTGTATCATCAGAAAAGTCACTTGAATCACGGAATACACAACGAATCAGGGAAATATTGAAATTTAATTTGATTAAGCATATCCAAATAAGCTTGCTCCTTCAAATACAGGAAAAACGTATTATTAAATGACGCTAACAAAATAAAATTATGTATTTCACGAACATCTTGCGGATATCCCACTATGAAAAGAAAAATATTCGCAAGAAAACGATCATAGGCCAATATGTTTCAAGCAATCAAAATTCCTCACTCAAGTGAATGTCACGAACAGTAGCGTAATCTATTGTGTCATCCGTTTAATAATCAATACTATTGAATGTGTTATTATGTTCCGTAAATAATTGATCAATTTTATTAGAAGTTAGTTCTCACATTTAACTAAAATCAATATGTGGTTTAAAAAAAAATAAGATGTAAATAGCATTCAATATTTTTTACCGGCATTTTTGTAAACAAATAAATGTCAAATGTAAAAAAAGCGAATAACAAGAAAACAGATGATTTCGTAAAGCACGTTTAGTAAGATTTGGCTCGTGGCGGTTGATAGAATTGATTAAAATCTATGTATAACATTAGTAGATTATTGCGCTCAAATGTAGTTAGTACCATAGTGCCTAAACGTTGGAATTCTATTAACAAAAGATTGAATAAAGTGCTCAACAAAATGCCTCTAGACCCGAAACACATCGCCGAGGCCCAGAAACAGCGATTGAAGCTGAAACAGAAAGTAGCGAAAGTTTCCCCGGGCATCGTAAACCTTCAGGTGCTGGGATGTGGTGCACCTGGAACGCCAGCCTCCGTATATCTTTTCACTGATCAGACTCGGTACCTGTTTAACTGCGGCGAAGGTACGCAAAGGTTAGCGTACGAGCACAAAACCAAGCTCTCATGCTTGGAGAATATTTTCATGACGCGCACGAACTGGGAACGAATCGGTGGTTTGCCGGGAATCTGTTTGACCATGCAGGACGTGGGCGTACCAGCGGTATCATTACACGGACCACCTGGGCTGGATGAACTTTTCAAGGCCATGCGACGGTTTGTGATACTGAAAGACATGAAAGTCGAAGCCTCCGAGTACAGCACGGGGGATGTGTACGAAGATCACGTTATGACTCTTCGATACGTTGTGATCAACCGTGAACAATCCGACTGTAAAGGTAATGCCACCGAGGAAGAACAAAAGCAAGAGGAAGCACCGGTCGACGATACGGATTATTATGCGTATGAGCGAAAAAAGGAAACCGGGCCCCAGCAAGAAAGCTCCACCAAAAGCACGAATACAACAAACTGGACGAAACGTGAAGAGAATTCTGTGATGGCGTACATTTGCAAGCTCAAACCACGGCACGGTCAGCTGTCGTTAGAAAAATGTGTTGATTATGGCGTTCCGGCGGGCCCTTTACTGGGGCAGTTGAAAAACGGCAACGACATCACGCTACCGGACGGGCGTATCGTTCGGTCGTGTGACGTGCGTGCTCCGGACGATCCGGGTCCCGTGTTTATGTTTCTGGACATTCCTGAGCGGGAGTATTTGCAGGATTTCAAAGCCAAAGCAGATCTGTTTGCAAAATACCAACAGGAAGCGGATAATGAATCTGACCAGGCTGCTTTTATAGTTCACTTTACTCCACTGGAAGTGATGCGCAGCGAGGAGTACCGCCAGTTTATGGATCGGTTTTCCGTCAGCACCCGGCATATTGCATTGAACGAGGTGAATAACTTTTCCGGTTATATTGCGGCCCATCGGATTCAATTCCACTTAAATCAGCTGGATGAACACATGTTCCCGTTGCTGCGGTTCGTTTGCATACAACTGCATAGCTTTTGAATACGTTTTGATATGAGCTTTTGATTTATTTTAGCGAGGAAAACAATGACTATAACGCTGCACTACCGAATGACAATGATTTAGTGCGCTCTTCTTCACTAAGCTACATGCATATACGACCGCCGAAAGGAATCGATAGGTAAGGAAGCAATAGTTTTAAATGATATGTGATTGATTTTCTAGATCCTGTCAATGTTTGTTATAGGACACTAGAGGCTTCTTTGAATCCAACTGAGTACCTTGGAGAGCTAGAGTTATTACCGGAGTTCAAAGATGTGTTGGGCAAACTAAAACAGCACCTCACACAGCACATGGAGCGCCGATCGGTAGCAGTAAGAGCTGAACAATATCCACGCATGATTTTCCTCGGAACGGGATCATCGATACCGAACAAAACGCGTAACGTGAGCGCAATTTTGATCTTGACAAGGTACGAAACATTATTTCGATGGACCAAGATGGACGATCGGATTGTTGTAATGTGATTGTCGGGCTTTTCCAGTAACAACTCATCGATTCTGCTCGATTGCGGTGAAGGAACAGTTGGACAGATATGGAGGTTTTTCGGAAAAACAAAGGCACAAGCTGTATTAAGGTCGATAAAGGCCGTTTACATTTCACATCTTCATGCTGACCATCATCTGGGTAAGGAAGGAAAACGGTTCATGTAGTTAAATTTAAACTAATTGTGTTCGATACATAAGGGCTCATCGGACTGCTGCAAGCACGCAAGAAACTGTTTGGCGATGAGTGCGAACGCCTGACGTTACTTGCACCGGAGCAAATTTCCTACTGGCTACGATTGTACGATTGCCGATTCGAAACTATCCACAAAGACTATGTTCTAGTAAAAAATGCGGATCTTGTAAGTGTGATTGCATTACAAAAATATTGAACCAGGAATAATTCACCATAACTTTCTAGCTTGAAAATCCCCTGAATGATGAGCGTTTGTTAGAGATAGGCATCAAGGAAATCGCTACCTGCCGGGTTCGTCACTGTCCCCATTCGTTCGGTGTAGCCCTGAAAGTGGCATCTGTCGGAACGCATCCTGATACCAACATCGAGGGCGACGTAAAAATTACGTACAGCGGTGATACCATGCCCTGCGACAGTCTGATAGAACTTGGGCGCGACTCGACTGTGCTTATCCATGAAGCCACAATGGAGGACGAGCTGGCGGTGGAGGCACGCATCAAGATGCACAGCACGCTGTCGCAGGCAATAGAGCAGGGCCGTCGAATGAACGCACGCTACACGCTGCTGACACACTTCAGCCAGCGGTACGCGAAAATTCCACGCCTACGGCCCGACCAGCAGCAGTCCGGACTCGGCACGGATCTGGGCATAGCATTCGACAACATGGAAGTGACGCTAGACGATCTGCCGGTACTGTGTAAGTTTTATCCCGCCCTGAAAGCCATGTTTATCAGCCACTTTGAGGAGATGGAACAAAAGGCCCTCAAGCGGGGCAATAAAAAGCTACGCCTGGAGACGGCGAAAAATGGTGCCGATATTAAACAATGTTCACCCACGCGGTGATCGGATGATAATAACGAACGAAATAAAAGAGAACACTGTCCGCGATAATTCAATAAAACAAATGTAAAAAATGTAGCTCACCATACGGCAAATAGATTTTTGAGAATGTTCGATTTATTTCCCACTTCACTTATGTTTCAATGTATATTTGTTTTTTTTTTGTTCGCACTCGACTAAAGGGTGTTCGATAGCTTTTTGCCGTAAGTTTTTGTTTTGTAACCTCTTCATCTGGTGTATTCACGTTCTTTATTCTGTGTGTGTGTGTTACATGCTCTTCAAGCTTTCATATGAAATGTATTACACTTTTATTTGTTTCTTAATGCTTGCATTATATATTCTTGAATTGTTTTGTTTTGCTCTCTCTCAAATAAAGCATAGCCATATAAATTGATGATGTTTTTAGTATGTTTTTCGTTATTTTATCTTTCCACATTTCCGTACCTTGGGCCACTTAGATCGGTAGTTTCTGTTTCCATGTGCACATATCTTATTCCGTTTACGATTTCAAACATTTCATGATGGTACCGAGAAGTTAACGAGCTTACGGAAGCTAGAATCGTAGATTCAACGGATAATTTCAGTGGTTTTGGGTTTCCACAGCCTCGTAGGTCAGGTTGAACGACTGGTGCGGGTGTTAGGTAGCGTTAACGTTTTACTTGCTTTTATACAGCATTGCCTTTGTATTAACATTCTCTTTTTGTTTGGAATTTGCTAGCATTTGAAAATTCCGCATGAGAGAGAGAGAGAGAGAGAGAGAGAGAGAGAGAGAGAAAGATAGAGCGGGGTTGAAGCAAATGCGGAAATATATGTTGCATTTTACCACAATCACATTTCGACACAGTCACTTAACGTTAACGAAGTATTCAGTCGATCAAAAGTATAATGCACTGCGCGATGAGATTGTTTAATAAAACGGTTTTTCTGAGATAGCATGGTACCAAAGTGGCAACATACATTGACATGCTCATTTATTCGTTTTTTTTTGGTTTTTGGCATCTTACCCAAGCTAAAGAAGTTGTTCTGAGACGGTAGTGACGTGAAACAAGTTTCGTAGAAAAGTTGGCAACATAAATTCGATAGTTTGTTGTTGATTAACGGAGGGGATTATACGGTGTATACGGTGTGTTGACCAGCACCAGCTCGGTATCATTGTTCGTAGATATACCTAATATTTGATTGTTACATCTTAAATTTGTTTTGTTTTTTTTTGGGATTTCTTACAAAACCGATTAGTACATGTCTTAAAAGGCGATGCTGATTTCGATATCGAAACGAATTTAACGTACTTATATGTTGTGTGCTGCGAATGCGATGATGATTAGATGCTCCTCTTGCTATCTTTCTATAATGCTGTTTTCAAACATTTATGTTCTTCTGCCCCTATGTAACGTACCCCCGGAGCGCAACCCCTTCGCACTAATTTGTAAATGTTTCATCACCAGGGAAACGCATCGAAGCACTTTAGCAAATTCCTGTTGGAGCTCATTCAATCATTCATCATTCTTCAATTTACACGTTCAATCTTAGTGCATATGGATTATTATGACACCCGCGTAAAAAGAACATTTGATTTGGAAGGTGTTCTATTAGCCTAAAACCTTACTCCTAACCATATTGTATAGCTTTCACCGACGAGAATTAATGCGCCGGTGTTTGCGTGCAATTCCTTATGAATCCTTTATCAGCGCTACTTTCAATTTTTACACATTAAACCCCCCTCCATTTGCTCGGTCCCGTGGAGGAAAAATCGCTGATACGCTATTGAGATTTACACAGTGATTACACTATAGGTTTATTTGTGCTTGGAAATGTTTCAAACAATACTATTGCGTTCGTAGCCGTAGGTATGGTTTTTGGTTTCGTAATATTGGTAGTAGAGTCGATTTGGTAGAAAAAGCTTACACGGTGTGAATGTTCTCGGTGTGTCCGGTGTGTGGTTTACTCCGCACGCGTTACATACGTGGATGTTTGCTAGCTGTGTTTTCGTGAGTGAAGGGTATTTCGTGTTTTACTTCTTTTACATATTTGTAATGCGCATTTCATATTGCTGCACACGAATGCTGGGAACGGTGCCCCGGCAGCTATCGCGTCAAACGATCCTTGTACAAAGCGACACCTCGCTTAAACATGCTTATAGAAAAAGATTGAAAATAGATCTTAGCTACAAATTGGTCGGAGTATATCATGCTGTGTTAGGTGTAAGTATATACTGTTATTGATTTATTCCATCGGTTCGTGTACGCACCGGCTCTATCATCATTTGAAACGAATGAATTAATGTCGTAATGTCGAGCGCAACTCTGCAACCGGCGTCTGTTAATCTTACTCTAAGCACTACAATGATCTAGCTGATTTCGGTTTGCGTCTCTCGTTTGCATAGAATATATCTCCATTACGAACGCGATGCACGTAAAAAACATTCAACATTACACTGAATTAACTGTGTCACAAAGAACCCATAACTATACGGTAACAAAGTCAACTAAACGGTTCGACTGTTCCTTGTCGATAGTTTTGTGTGAAAATTTAGCTATTACGAGAACGTCTGGGTAAATAGGTTCCGGTTAGCATCTTTTGTGCAGCTCTCGATATGAAATGATTTGTTGAGATTCATATGTTCTGGCACGTTCATGATTTGTAAGTTTCGTTATTATTTCGTTGAGAGCGTGGTATAAATACTGATCAGTGTATGTACAGTGTTCAGCATTTTCAGGTATTGGAATCGTCTGCTCGTTCATATGGTGTTGGTCTAATAAATTAATTTGACATGAAACTAAAACAAACTTCTCACAAAGCTGCGCTCACAAACATTAAAGTTCTCCGCCATACTTTCGACACCCCATATAACCTTAAAATGTCTTCATGATTATATCGTTTACGATTTTAACATTACCTCCTGAGAGCTACGCACATTGTAATGATTTCTATCACCCGAAATGGTCTCATCAATAAGCGCCCAAACTCAAAGGCGGATTTATGGAACATTTATGCACAGGTAAACTTATCATAAAAGGTGTATTTTATGTTCAGCACCGTCATCATTCGTCTACACAAGCCGCAACGAATGCAGAATGAGTGCTTCAAACGAAAGCCAACGAGAACCGAAATGAATCGTCATGAATCGCATTTTATCACAAAACCCCGCCACTAAAACGGGTGTGAAATGGAATTGCTTTCACGTTCAGGAGGGGATGACTCGTGCAAACACTAACTTCGATCCCTTGAGTCTGGCTGATGTATTCCGTATTCTTCTAGGGTACGACTAGACGCTGCGGTTTCCGCACACACAAACATGTGAAGTGTTCAGAAGTATAGTTTTGCTGAGTCCGCAACCACTGGGCTATGGCCAATTAACACAAATGTGCGGATCGTGTCGTGAAGCATCCTCGAAATTAATTCTGTACGGGGTGTAAGCCATTAACCAGATGTCGATGGCAATGGAATGTATATTAGCGGACTTTGGAAGATACACTGTAACCATCGGGTGTAGTTTGGGGCAACGTATATCTTTCATTGGAAGAAAGTTAAGGTACTTAGGTTGCGGGTTCAGGACACAAAGGCAAACAAACATTAAGTGCACAGAAATGGAAGAGCTGGAGTGTTTTGTTTTCGTTTAACAAAAGGTTCTGTTCGTTCCGCGATGTTTTACATGTTTCTTTAACATACACACACATATATAGAGAGCATCGCAAGCGAGAATTGTAGCATGGCAGTAAGCAATAGCCTAGCCTTCCATCGGAAGCAACAGGAACAGGCAAATCACTACAGTATCACTTCTTCTTCCACGCTCAAACAACGAAACGAAACCGAGAGTACAAGCGTTGTACAATATATTTTCACTATCTAGATTGGTAGACCACGTGGTGTACGACTTTCTTTGGTGTAGGTTTTGTTAGCTTCAGAATTAAATGCTCACTGCTAGCAAAGCTCAGCATGAGTTATCATAACGAAACGCACACAGATGAGTTGAGTAAGTTTTCCCCGCACGGGGGAACTCTTCTTCCGTTCGATTCGGCACGCGGTTTCACGCTCTTGCATGCTTCAGTAAAAGAGTCCGCTAGTGAGCTAGTGAGCGCCATCGCAGCTATTTTCGCTCCTCGATTTCCAGTATCTTGCATTCCTACCGTTGCATTGATAGCAGACGCCACTTCACGTCAAGTGTTTTTATATTTAATTATGATGCGATGTTGACTGGTTAACCTTTCATTTCCTCATGGCCATTTCGCCCACGCTCAACCTTGTTTAACACACTTATTCCTTCATCTACTATGGTGCTGATTACCTTTATGGTGCCGAGTTTACGAATGTATGTGATGAGGTGAGTCATGTATCTGAGCTACTAAGGTAAAGTTAAAAAAAAACATACAGTACATTCAAAATGTAATAAACGTTTCGCACATGCATGTATACTATTAATGGAATGTTTATTTATGATGCTTAACTCTAACTATTCTTCTGCTCGCGAGCCTCCCTAACCTGCTGGGCGATCACAAGTATTCAGGTTTATGTTCGATCTCTCTCTCTCTCTCTCTCTCTCTCTCTCTCTCTCTGTCTCTCGCGTCATGTGGGTTTTCCTTGTGGTCTCGTCACGCACCAGCAAACTGCCCCTAACATAGAACCCGCATCGATAATAGAAATAAACGCATTAATTTTGTAATAAATATCTCTCTCGCATAAAATAGATGCATCTCGAGCTTTGTCAATCGTTCAGTGTGCTCACGTAATAATTTTACTCGATGATAAATGTTTTGAATTTGGAACCCAGTCACAGGTTACAGACTTTAACAGGAACAGCGCAAATTGAATCATTATCATCGTCCCGTTCTTCAGTGTGTACGTGTTCTACGTGTGTGTGTGTGTGCTTTTTTCGGGCATCGCAGACGGCCGCGATTAATCTCTGTGGGAATTTAATTTGATTCGTAGCGGATGTCAATCAATCAACCGATACTCGCTGCCCTACTGGTGTGCTGCTCCTTAGATTATCATCGATTATTGTAGTGGGCTATGATGGGCACAGCGGGAGCGCAACCAGAGATTTATCTCCCACCGACCAAGATAAACGTATTAGTATCGAGATTTTTCTTCGCTTCGGAGCGGTCATACTTCCCTTCGCGGTATGACATTTTTCACGCATTGTGAGCATTGTGCGTGACACAAATTTGGAACCAAAGCAATCTGTTTCGGTAACTTCCCGGGGAGATGAAGTAAGAAGCTGTTTACATCCCAGCCATTCGCATTCGCTCTCTTTTCCTCCCCGATATCTCCTCCCTATCAAATATCGGTAGTAATTATTTAACATTACAAAATCGGACACTACGGGAGAGAGTGAGAGAGATAGATAAAGAGCGGGAAAGATATACACAATGAGTGTTTTCTTTTCTTGTGATTTTTTTTCTGTAATCGTCACGAAAAAACGTCATGTTACGGCTACCAGTATGTTTCTTCTCACGGGTACAACCACCGGCCAGCAAAAAGCTCTACCAAAACTACAAAAATCGTCATCACAATTAGCGTTAGCTACCACCACGACGCGCAACGGCGCACTGCACTGATTTCCATCCGGCTCTCGGCTTCCGGTTCCCTGCTTCCTTCCATTCTGCCCGCAAACCTTAGATGCTTAGATGTCGGTCATGTGTATGGCGCCTGTGTGGCCGTTGCCCAGCAGCAGCCGCTTATCGTTATCCGCACCGGGCGGCGATTGACCCACGTTCCGGGAGTAGTAGTCCGCGTCGCCGTAGCTGCTGTCCTCTTCCAGAATTTTCTCCAACAATATTTCGCCCGACGCGCCCAAAACTGCTGGTTTCGAGGGAGGTTTCGTTGAAGCACCGTTGGAAGAGATGGAGAAAAGCGTTCGAAACAAAAACAGTTGGTCATTGAGGCATTTTATTTTCGACACATTTCGTTCGCTTAAGTAGAACGAATTTAACACTAACACACACGCACATTCACAATTAATTGCATTCACATTTTTTTAGGTAAGGATAAAGGCAAACATTCAAAATAAAATTATAAACAAACCTCTGATTTGCCTTGGTAAAGCTTACGGTTGTTGACAAAAAAGGCTGTGAGCACTTTTTGAAACCAAACTAAGCAAAAGCTTCTAGCAGTGTCTTGATTTTTTTACAATCAATTTTAGAATAAAACAGACAAAAAGTATAAAAATGGTCTGCGTATGTTGTCGCATATAAGCAGAAAATATGGCAAAACATTCTACTGAAGTGTTTCGGAAATAGAAAAAAGCCCAAAGCTCTAGCATTTGTTGCCATGGAAATGAAAGCGATATGAGAAGCGAGATGAGGAATAAAAATCTCTGTTGCAGGATATTACAATCGATAAACGGACTATCTACAGCTTGGAGCGAGATTTTAACAGCGTCAGATGAACGATGAAATATGCAAAATGAAACAGGTCACCTTCGAACCGAAAAAAGGAGGGTCAAAATATGAGTTTCATCTCATCTCCACTTATTAGCATAGAACAAAAAAATCATCATCTGTTACAGAAAAAGGAAAAAGAACAAGGGGAGAGCAAAACAAGAAAAGGTTCAAATAAGACGCTTGAAGAAAATGGCAAGGTTGGCGAGCAGTGGAGATAGCAAAGTTAAAATCAAAATTTAATTACGATGGAGAACTTTCGGCGGCCGTGTGCGGTTGCTCGATATAACAAAATTCATGATCGAAATGCAATGCCGTTTGCGCAACAGAAGATTCGAACGCGTGAACTAAACATCACAACACAACGAACACATCGAGGCATATGGTGTTGAATACGATCCTTTCCGATTCCCCTTACGCTGGGCAAGCGCGAAAGGTAATCTCGTTCGTTGTAGTTTCAATCGCTTTTGCAATCATTAGTAATCGGTCGCTTTGTGGTTGCTGCGGAACGCACCTAGTAGAGCTTGCGCTTCAGAGATCTGGCAAATAATTGTCTCAACAACGTAAAATAAAACGTAAAATAATAACACATAAAGCGGAGCAGGAAAGAAGAGGCGCTCCATTCGAACACCGGAACGCGTAAAAATACAAACGAAACGTGATTAAGTAACATGTAACACATACACAACAATACGGAAATTATTAAGGATATTTTTATCATGACGGACTCTTTAAAACAATCACCTTGAGCCTCAGCTTTATTCAGTACAAGAAGCATTGAAACATTGTATTAGTTTTAACGATTACCCGATTTATAAAATCGAGCGAGGCGGGTGCGCGCAGGGATTTAGTTGATGCCGTTAACAACATGTTTTATTTACGATCACATTTTATTTTTTTAATTTCAAACAGTTAGTACGGAGAGCGACGGATACGATTATTACGGTTTAACATTTATTGTTTTTTTCTTTTTCCTTTGTTTGGTTTATTTATTATTCACTTATGAACGTTTGTGTTTGTTTGTACTTTGCGGTGGTGATTGCTTTCGTGTTTGGTTTCGATTTTATACTTTATACTTTCTTTGAATAACTATGGTTTCGATGTGCGGCTTCTATTACGCACAGCGGAATGTGTAGCATTTTATTTTTTTGGCGGACGAGAGTTTGTTAATATTTTTTTACATATATCGTTTGATAGCGGTGGATGTGAGTTAAGACAGTAGCTTTGCGAAGATTGCAAGACAACGGACGTAATGGTGGCAGTATCACATCAATATCTCAACGTGTGGTTTATAGTTAGCTGGCATTATGAGTGCAACTTGTTTTTTTTTTTGTCGGAATAGCACAATTACATGTTCGGTTATTCATTTCATCGAATTAGTTAACCAATGTAAAATAGAAAATGAAAACATTAAACAACGCAATACCGAAAACATACAGCGCAAAGAACGAAGAAAGATTTGAGAAACAGAGAGTATGTTTGTGTGAGTGTGTGTGAGAGAGAGAGAGAGAAAGTTGCCGGAAAGAGGGAAAAGAGAAAGAGAAAGTATTAGAGTATGAGGACATTCAATTAGGCATGAGTTTTGGAATGTTTTTTTGTTCTGTAAAACAATGAAGGCAACACCGAGCAGCGACCAAATGTTTGTGTCGTTCGCAAATAAAACTACACGTCCCTTGGAAGAGTTGGTGTATTGAATTTGAAAAACGAAACTGTTTCAAAACCAGCGTTCGGGGCTGGCGGTTTGCCTAAATCGATATCGACTCGTGGTGATAAGTCTGCATGTTCTACCGAACGCTTTGGAAGCATTTAAGCGCATCGAACGTTCACTGCAGCTCTTGTTACGAACTCACAAACGGGTGGGGATTTGGTTTGCTCTCCGGTTTTTCGCCATTGTGCAGCAGACAGTTTTGCGATTTTTCGCGATGAAAACCGATAATGAACATGAGTCGGGAGCAACGAAAGTAAGTAAAATGCAACAAATTGGATTAGCGATACAATAGTGGGTAAAGAATATTGCAAGAAAGATAAGGAGATCTGTAGATATAAATAGACATATGATGGCAAAAGAGAGCATGCGAAATCATTAAAATTCCAAATGTTTTAGAGGAAATAAATTTTTTTTTTCATTTTGACCAGGATGCTTTTTGTATTCAACCAGCTTCGTGTTAACAGCAAAGACGTAGTAATACTTGAAGCTTACAATAATAGCTTCAGCATCTACTTTTTGATTAAGGATGCTTTATTTGACGATATAATGAATCAATTGAAAGACAATCGAATCATGAAAGTTACGTCTAAACCAGAATCCAAAATAAAGAAATGGGTCATCGTTTGAGAATATCGTTTGCAATTCAACACTGGTAACAATTGATGGACAATTGCTAGTTTGTGAAACTATCAGTTTCAATACCATCCAGTTAGACACCGGCAATGCTTTTGTCCGACCGGTGGAATCCAATATATTGCACAATTTGTATTGAACAATCCAGTACAATGCTAGAACAGCATCATCAACCAAACATCCAACCAGCCAAAACAAATCAATGGAAGTACTAGATGTTTGAATTGCTCGCGGAACCGGTCGGCGGTGTGGAGCACCTCGAAGGGCACGAAACGAATCATATGTCAAAGACCAACGTAATGCAAGCATATTTTAATCCACCATCGACAAATAATGACACACGGCGGGCATGGGATGAGTTTCCGGTGCATGTGGAGAAGAAACGGTGAAGGCGTAGTGTACAAAGCAGCAACGGTTTAAAGGACGCAACAGTAGCGGGCCTGCTCCGCTGCACACAGACAAATACACGCACACGTATACATCCAGGCGACAGCGAAAAAGCCGAACGGGGAGTGAACAGAGGCATCAACAACGACAACGACAACGGAACAGCACATTAAAAAATACGTTCGAAACGTGAAACGTGAAAGAAGTGATGCTTCACGGAAGGATTTATTTGCTCAACTTGCCTTGCCTTGCGGGCCCCCGGGCAGTTCCTCCTGTTGCAGGGCGCCTTGCGGTTGGAACGGTTCACTTGCGACGGTATTTCTTACAAAGCGTAACCTGAACGATTTTCGGGATTTTGTTTAAGCGTTTTGTTGTCGATTTTTATATGTGTGAAGGATTTTTTTTATTTTTTCCGTTCGTGTACCGCCCGACGTTATGGCAACGGCAATGGTGGAAACGCGAGAGCGCATAGCGAGTAACATCGAAACATAGCGTTTGATTGTTTGTTTCAATTTGCCGTGAAAATGTAGAATAAAAAATAATGCAATTTTATTGGGTTGAAAGCAAACTCGGTGTGCACCAAGACCGGTGCGCAGCAGAGCGAGCGAGAGGGCAGAAAGGGCGATGATAAGGCATTAGCGTAGTGGAAAAGACAGAGAAAAATGGGAATAAAAAAGTGGTCGTAAACGATTACAATCGAAGCTTATGCTGTGTGGTGTGATTATGAAGGTGAAACATAAGGTTCATGAATACGGATGATACAGGTGTCGTTTTTTTTATTTTGAAAGCAATTCGTTCGTATTTTAAGCTAACACGTTTCATACTGGAAATCAAACAACAAGTGCGGCCAGAATCATGATGTGCATGTGTGAACTTTTGGATTCGTAATTTCCGCTTGTCGGGCGTGTAGCAAACTATTGACCGCCTGACACACAGTTGTAGTTTAATTGTTCCACTTTTTCTCCAACCCCTACACCTTGTTCGATCGCACCACCGTGCCCTAGTTCGGAGCAGCAACCGAAAAAAAAACCTCAACTCATCCTCCATAATGGTTTAATAATAGCTCCAGACATTAATTTGGCACCGTTCGGCAAATGGAACATGACGGTTGCGATTGTTGCAACGGCATGCGAATGCTTGCAGGCACCTCAAGGTAGTGTGCCGGATGTACCGAAGTTTCGGGCGGGTGAGTGAGTGAGTGTACGATATTAGCTTGCAGTCTGTCAGTATAACATTAGTCAAAATTAAAGCCAACCCAGACTGATACGAAGCGCGCCGCTGTCGTTCGATTCGCCACAGAGAATGAGCTCGAGAGGAATGGTGGCGTACATCCCGCCGATTGTTATGAATATTCATAACCATCGGGGGAACTTGCCTGCATCGCCTGTCGCGTCGCGTTATTACGAACGACCGATGCAAATTACGGGCCCGCATGCATGGAGGCGCCTGGTGCTTTTGTGGAACAAAACACTGGGCGCCTCCATTCGTTTTCCGAAACGAAAATACACGCACATGGAGAGCATTTTATAACACAAGTGGATAATGAGAATGGAAGTGGTGGAATGGGTAAGAAAAATATTACACGACACCACAAGCGCGGTAAAGAAAAGGAGGGTTTTATGTCGTGTCGTGTAAGGTTCATTAGATCCGTGAAGTTAAACGACTAGGTTTGGGTTTGGATTTCTTTGTGGCGGTTTTAGATTATTTTTTTCTAAACAAACCCTGATCGGTATGTAATTTTACATTCCACTTAACAAGGCATTGGTTTTTAAGCCGCTTCGGTCTGGTATAAGTACGATAAAACTAATAGCTTGCAACATTGTAAACGGTCTTTTGCAAAATCGATCTGCATTTATTTCTTGTCTACCATTGATTGTATGCCATCGAGACAGCTTCCAGTTCAGACGATTCATTTCAATAATTTACTGCCAATAAAAAATTACACTCTCTGCACTCAGGCACCAAAGTAGTCGTTCGCGAGATGAATTTGCATTTTTCAAATGCCAACCAACGGGTACAATTAAAACTAATTTCATTTTGATCCACCCGATGGAGGGTAAAATATGCCACCGGTACGTTGCGAGCGCCCTTGAACGTGTCACTGCGCACACCAGTTGTAAAGAATACGAAACGAAGCAAATAGCGGAGAAACGGCATGCACCATCCCGACGGGTCGGATAAAATGCCGGATGCCGGTGAAACAGCATCTGTACGCGAACCGTACCGCGTATCGATCGAGCGAGTGCGAAACCAACCCCAGCCACAAGATGAAAGTGCACCGAGTTTTGGGTGCACCGGATGGGCTTGGCACTGGTTCGGTTCGGTTGAAGGAGACTACAGAAGAATGTGCCAGCGTCAGAAGCCGACCAGCAGTATAGAAAGAGGTACGGTAGATGTTATCCCGTTTTTAAGAAAACTCAAAAATTCGAAACGCAAAACTAAAAACCTCTGCAAGCGTAAGAAGCCGAGATGTGTGGAGGAGGTGAGCAGGTAGGTTGAGGATAAAATAAATAGATGGAAAATGGAAAAGAAACACAACAACCAAATCACAAAAAAAAAATCATCAAAAGATAAACGAAGAACGACCGTGGTTGGAGACATAAAACAAGATTAATGTGCTGCCTAGGAAGCGCGATACGATGCGATTTATGAAGTGCCAGAATGTGAGGTACGGTTACGCTACAATGAAGAACAGGCCCGTGTGTTTGGCCGTTTCTAATAACGAGATGGATGAAGGCATTTTAATGGGTGTTTGCTCGCGGAATAATAAAAAAAAAACATCCAAAGTGAACTTTAAGAAAGCCGGGATGCGGTTAATGGATGATTGGTGCTGAGCGGTGGTGATGGTGAGTTGGTTGGCGGTGTGCTGTTAGGCAACGGCAGAAGGTCATTCATGCCCTTTTTTCTCGTTGCTGGACCCATTCACACGATTCGCTTACCTCCGGACGGTGTTGTCGGGGTTACCACTTCGCTGCTGGTCGGCGTGAGCAGCACGTTCGAGTTGGAGAGATCGTCCAGGCCCCGCTCGGCTGCGCCCTTCTGTATCTGCATCGCTTTGCGGTGGTGGCGCGTGGTCAGCCCGCCCGTTTCGACGTCACGCTCCAGTCGATGACCTGCGGATGTGGACAGAGAGGGGAAATTGGCGATAAAAACGGGAAAGAAAACTAGGACGGTTGACGGAAACGGAAAGCCCGGTGAGTGACCGAATCGATAATGAGACCGATCAATCGTGCCGAAACCGCTGCCCGGCTGCGGTTATGACGTACTTCCTTTGCTGCCCGATATCGGCACGGCACGTCCGGCCGGCTGCAAAACGGCTTATGGGGTAGTACTTTTCGAAAATGGATTCCAATCCAAGAAGGGCGAAGAGGTTACCGGCGTTGAATGGTTGGCTCTAGCCCACAACCTCCAGCGTACTGCGCGGCTATGACGGCATTATTAATCGATAAAGATACCCATACACGCGCTTTCTAGAATGGCCAAACTTTTCCCCATGTATGGGTCGAACATATAGATTTCTTCCTCCGGGGTTTCCGTTTTGCTTTCCTTTCGGTATGGCACACGAAGTTCTTTGAAATCGCACTTTGAGTATTTTTCTTATCGAGAGGCATTGTTTGGGTGAGTGAAATGAGCCGATCTATGACCGAGTTCGGGTCGGGTTTCGTAGCCGTAGCTAAAAACTGATCCATGAGAGCTTGGAGAGGTATTTCAAGCACAAAATCCCTCTGGATGTTTAGAAAAGGGCAAGATAAAAGGTGCGAAACGGTCTACGCTGAGATGATGGAAAAAAGTGGAAAAAAATGTTTGTTGGACCGAAAAACAGACTTCACCTTCGGACACATTTTTGTTGGGAATTTTATGAACGTTTATATTAGCTTCCTCATCTCAACATTATTATAGGGTCAATAATTCCAAGAAAAATCTATCAACGGCTTCGGAAGAACATTTTTTTCAACATTTTTTTGAGGACTTTTAAAAAATGGCCATTATGGGGAAATTATTGTTTCCCTTTTAAGACGTAATTAAAAAATGAGAACTTGCAAGACCAGCCGAAAGCACAGTTTGGTCTAAAGACTTTAAAGAAGCAAAAGGAATCATCAAGGAATAAAAAAATAAGCCTTATCCACCATGTACTCGGAAAACCTACGCTCAATTGCTTATTGCAGAATGTGTATTCATCATTAAGGATGAATAATCAGACGTAGAAAATGAATTCACCAAATGGTCGCACAGGACTGGTCAATCGATATTTTTCATTTCTGATCAACCCATTTTGTTGGAAATATTTCAATTCTTTAGATTTTTGCTTGAGATTCAAAATATATTCTTCGGATTAAGGTTTTTCGCCAATGTGTATGTTAGCGCCTAAACGTAGGCTATATGGAATATGTGTCATGTTTCCATGTATATGTGTAACGATTAAGATAATTACGTTAAGAATAAATTTAAGAGTCCTAGTTGAACCCGTAGCGAAGACAGACGTGAATACTATGAAAGAACTGAGCAATAGAACAGTGTAAAATAATACATCAGACAAGACTTTAAAATTAAATCGGGAAATGCTAGACTTTCTAGAACACCATATACAAGCATTATCTATAACTTCTCTGTGTGCCAAAAGGAAAAAAAATGCGACATTATTCAGGGCTATCTGTCCTAGATCTTACTCTTGGACGACGAAGATCAAAAGAACAAACAAGTACGTGACCTTCACATGTAATCAATTTAGCGCGCACCCATTGCACAAAGAAACTGCTGACCGTGAAGGCATAAAACCGTTGGCATTCAGAGCCAATGAATTATATATTACCAGAGCCCTTCGACTTTATTCGCCGGCACACCAATGCCAATCGCGTCTCCCGGCCCATACCAGCGGGCGTAAAGTTAAATTATACACCGAGAACACAGCCTGAGATCCTTTTCCGGCTTTCTCTGACCCATCCGTTCCGTCTCTTCCCGCAGTGGCCAATCGAATGTGAAGTGTCACGTGCGTGCCGGCTTGAATGGAAGATTTTCCGTTTCCTTTCGGGATCCGCACGGGATCAGGAATTATTGGCAGCCGAAAGTGAAGCTTGCGCCATTCGCTGGGCTAATCAAATATTTATCCTGATGGGGCCCACTTTCGGTGGCGGGCGTCTCGAGTCCCAAACCGTTCGTCAACGACGGTCGTCGTCGGTGTCAGCTAACCGGATATGGCATTTAGCTCGCACCGGGTGACGATTTCCCACCAGTTAACATAAACTTACCGGACCGGGAGCGTGTCAGCTGCCGCTGGACGTAGCTCTCGAGATCCTGCTCCTCCCGATTACTTATCACACAGTTCAGGATGATTAGAAAGATGCCGAGTCCGACGGCAAACAGGCCCGTGCATATCAGTTCGTTCCACCAGGAGCCTTTGCCTGCGGATGAAGGGATGTAGGATTAGCAACTGCTAGACGGGTACGTTCGTCGGCAGTCACTTACCTAGTAGGTGCCACGATTGTTGCGGTTGATTGGATAGATTATCTGGAAAAAATCCAGCGCCTAGTAAAAAGATTCCGAAAACTACGAACACGACTCCTATGTGCAGCATGCCAATGCTGGTGACTACCTGCAAAAGCGAGAGCGAGAAGAATGTGAGAAGTGTCCCCCCGTTCGACGTCACCATGCGTGCGTGAGATGTGGTCGAATCCAATTTCCTGTCGCCTGTCAGTTAAGTGTGGTAGATTTGCAGCGCCCAAAAATTGAATCCAATCGTCTGCCGCCCGCAGACGAGTACTTACTTTCGTATCTAAATTATTATTATCGGTGATGTGCACTTTCTGGGGGTGGAATTTTCGACGCGTCGAACCGTGCGGCGAGTGGGTGTCACCGCTCTCCGAGCTCTGTATGCTGTAGCGACGTTCCCGGGCCTTGCGCTGATTGTCGCGTCTCTTGCGCTGCCGCTTGATGGCAAGCGCCGAATGAATGCCCACCGAATGCATCTTGCAGCGTCGTCTATGCGCTTAGCACTTCTGGGGCCGAGCTGAAGGAACGATCCTGTGGACGGGAGTGCGAAAGGTCAGAACACAAAACGTTAGCATGGGGTGAAGAGTGTGTGCTTCCCATCGGTGCACTCGTCGGTGAAGTGAACTCATCTCGCCGTAATGACCCGGCATGGTTTATAAAGGTTTCGAGGAGTACGGTACCATCGCCACAAGGGGACTCATCCCGAAAGCAGATACCGTCAACCGTGCAAAAGTAACCCGATAATGGTTTACGATAATGAATGTTATCGGCAATTGTGCAGTCTGCGTAATGCGGTCAAGATGCCAACGCAAGCCGTGAAGAATGGTAGCCCATTTTACAGCCCAACCCGACCGCTCGCAGGAAGCTATCTTGAGCGCCCAGCCGTGGCGTTAAATATTTGACATTTTAGAAACTCCGAGCGTGGTAAGTATGTTGGCTTGAAGCTTGAAGCATCGAGCTTCACAATTTCTCGTAAAGTGGTGGACGGATTTCGCTTGCTTCCTCTCGTTGTTTTACGACCATACGTAGAGCTTCTTTTTTGGTGTGCTATTTCCGAAATGGCATTTTGTGGTACGGAATGCGGAAATCAACAAAGCCATTACTATAAGGCATTAAACCTTTCCCCCGGTTGTTTTTCGCAAGACCATTGGATGAAATATTCCCCTATCGAAGTCAAGAAAAATGTGGAAACTTTGGGTATTTTATCCTTGCTTTTCACTTTGTCACCGACGTCTATGTTACAAAACCAATAAAGCTACCAATAATGTAGGTTAAACGCACACCCGCCATCGATAACATCGCTCGATCAACGATGGATTGCGTACTAATCAACGGACAAGATAAATCTAGGAAAAGCAATCGCAATTATCTTGATGTCCATCGGTCCGTTATCGATCGGTCCGATCGGTGGAGTAAAACGCATCGATCCAATTAGTAGCCGAATGAAGTTTAACGTCCATCTCGTTAGCAAAAGGCAAAAGGCACATTGATTGCCATGTTAATTCGATTTGCTAAAGCTCGCAGCAATTAGCAGCGCATCTATCAGGGGGAGGATTTTTCCAATCGGCTCGGGAGCTCGGGACAAACCAATGTAAATCAAAATGATTTGTGAATGTAGAAAAAAAACTTGGAAAATTATACATGCAAACTCTTTCTAGCAATGACCTTAGGTTAGAAGTTGTTTTGAGATGCAACCATAATTGGGTACCCAATTAAACAAAACCTCTTGTGGGGCTCGCTTCGTTTAACTAATTAAAAATGGTTACTGCAGCACCCGCAGCAAACCGTGTGACCTCCGACCGGCATACAAATGAAAATCAATAAAACATCCACACCGGAGCAGCGAGACTCGTTCACAAATAACCACCGGGTAAATGCTAAATGCTGGCGACTACCCGTTTTCAGCCGCGAGTACAACTCGAAGAATTGAATTATGTTGCCAGCGGTTGCGAATATATCACAAATACTGCGAGCCGAAGCCGTAGTCGACGGGAAGCCAGGCATAAATCGAATGGGATCGAGATTGATTCAATCAAAAACGGTGCGCCCCATTTTCGGCACGGTCGCCACCACGGCAGATCCTCACAAACTTTGTTTGAAATCCAATTTGGTGACGTAGCCTTCGCCCTGTGGCTGCAATGTTCGGTTTGATTACTCCATGGAAAGGACACGATACGGCCAAAAACGAAAAAGAAGTAAAATAAAATAAAGCAATCAAACAAACGCACCGGCACCCGCCGATGTAATGATGGCAAAATATATCGTCCGACCGGTTCGGTCTTGACATTTGGTAAATATTCCAAAACAAACCGTTTACTGGACCGGTTTTTATCGGTCAGCCGGCCGGGTGGTCCGAACGCTCAAGGATACATACAGTGAGTCATGGTCGCCGGCACCCCCAAACCCCCATGTAAACGGTTGGGGGGTCTCCTCAAATATTCACGTCCACACGTCGATTACACGACTCGACGTAGCCCCAGTGCTTCGGTCGGTTTGGCGTGGGAGGTTATTACTGCGGGGGTAGCGTCAGTAGCAGCATTCACCATGTTCTTAGCCTGGCCTGAAAGAGACCTTTTTTTGTGTTGGTTGTTTGGCACGTGAACTGATTCGCGCATGCCTGCTGGAACTTGCGATGCGGCTGTTTTGACTATAAATTGCACACCACCATCGCAAGTTAGCAGCAGCTCATGTGATAGTTATGGGGAAGAAAAGACTTTTCATTTTCGAGGAATTGCTTGGAAATTTTTTTCGAAAGCTTACATTAAGACTGAAAGAGTGTTGTTCGTTAATAAAATCAATAAGAAAATAGTAATGGACATATTACTATAACATTATACATCATATTGCATTAAATATGTAACATATATACAATACATTGTATTAAAAAACAACCGACGGACGGATTTATCGCATCGTATTGTATATGAAACGAATTTTGGTTCATATTTAAAGCGTATCATACACTGAAATCAGCAGCTTCAACTTAATTGTTCGAATCATTTTGTCACTTGCTATTCTTAAAAAAAACGGCGAGAAATATCTGAGTTGGGATGTAATGGAGAGTTTGATATTCTCAAATAGTTTGATAAACATTGTAATTCATCAGTTTTTAACTCCATTTAGACTCGGCTTCTTTTGTTTTCTTTTAAAGTAATTTTAAGTTATTCTAGCATGATCAGAGAAACAAATTGTAGTTAATATGATTATTAGTTTTAAATTATTTTAAGATATTTTACTGTCGCAAATACAAAATTCGATAGCGCTTATCGTTTTGAAGCAGTTTTCAAAGCCCAATGTTTACGATTCTGTTTCTTCTATCATCAATTTTGAAACTATGTAAACAGTCAAACATTTCATTAGCTGCTCTAGCATTATTGAAAAATCAATTAATCTTTCGACCCGGCGCTAGCTTTTATCGAATGACAACGCAGCAACGGACCAAACATCGCAAACTTCCTAAAATGATGCTCGCTCCCGCAAACTATCGCCATCGGCTTCCCAACTTCACTGCCAGCAGTAGTTTAATCATCCAACCATGGCCGACCACGGAGTGGCGGTCAAAAACCACAGAGGTCATAATTCCTGACAGCTCGACAACCATACCACCCCAACCGACCACACCGAGCTGCTTGCAAAGTATTTGCCGCTTCGGGGAAAAACGGTCGGATCAGGACGTGGCTGTCAGTGGCGTGTTTTGGATGAATTGCCACCGATTGTCGTTTGTCAGTCGCCGTCGGTTTGGGGGGAGTGGTAGTGGATTGGTGTCTAGCAGGCTACCTTATTTACATTACAGGTTTGCCTGTGGCTTCTATCCAGGCCCGGTGGCCCGCTAGCCTGGTAGGAGTATTATGTATTTTTTTGTTCAGTAGCTGCTTGCTTGCTCACCCACAGTCGCTTGCTCGCACACAGCCAACGCACCGAACCGTGCGCCTCCGAGTTTCTATTGATTTTACAATCAATTTGGCACTTTCGATAAACTCGGCGTTCCTCCGGTTGCCGTGTTTCCGTTTGAGGTTAATGTCGCTAAATAAGTAGACACGCGTCGAGCAAGCGAACCACAAGGGGCGAACAGCGAGATTAAAAGAAAACGCGGAAAATCGAACACACTCCACGGGATGCGTATCCATTTCAGCTCACCCGAGAAATGCCATGGGAAAATTCACATTTCTCGCATGCCGCGTGTGTGGAAAATAAGGAAGGGTTTTCCATTTCCTTAGTTTTCCTTAGCATTCGCTTTGAAAATTGCGTCCTTTGCGTTCGTGGCAGAAGCTCCACACTCGAGAACGTTGAAAAAAGTCGATTTTCAACATTGCTGATGGTGACTATTGCTGTCCTTGGTGCTGGTGACGTCCCCGGGAACGCTCTTGGGCACTGCCGGCATGCTGATAACAGTAAATTGGTGCGGATTCAGGGATTTGCTAACCGAAAGCCTTACGTGCGTGCAATTCCCCAGAAAAGATGCCACTCAGTGTGTGTCCAGCAAAAACCCTTTTCCGAGAAGATGCTGAAAAATGGTTTGGCATTTAGAAGCAAACTTTTCCAGCACAAGAAAAGAAAACTGCTGGGAAGAACCCATCACGAAGTTCCAGTAACGCTGCCTTGGCCTTGGGCTTGTGATCACAATGGCGCCCGGTAAAACATTCTTTCCTTGTGGCTGGAATTTTCGCATCACCGTTCTGTCACCTTTCTGGCGTCGGGTTCGTACCGATGCCGCACAAACCCGAGACGCGGAAAGGATAATATTTGCTCTGAAATCGAATCGATCATACGTCAGCGCCGGTAGTAGCTTGCACACAAAACACCGGAAAGACGTATGATTTGCACGTTAATAGTAAATTTCAGCGTAACGCACAAATTCGGTTTTGAACGCTTCGTAAAGAACCACTTATAGCGTTGCGAATGGCGGAAAATGGAAATATTATGTATAGAAAAAAATATATCGGCAACACACCGGGGTAGCACGCAAACACAAACAGACAATCAGCACAATAAATTCACTCTGTCAAACCTGACGACAATTTATGGGTTTTATAGTGTACGAAACACGAATGCGAAGAGGGGGGGGGGAGGAAATCACCACAGTCACGGCATTTACAATTCAACGCCACGAAATCACGTCCGGTTCGCATATGTGCATCTGCGTATCGATTGCTAATGTGACTGAATGGTCATTTATCAGGACCCCGGTCCGATCCGGTTCCGGTGGTGGCCCGACCGTGTTTGGGACAATTGTTTTATCCTGTTGGGCATTCGCGTGTGCGTTTGTATGTCAGTTTTATCCCTTCCCATGCGCTATACGAGGGGATTAGATGTGCCCAGGAAACCGGGGAAAGAGCTCTGGAGCACGCACGCAATAAATAAAGTAATTGGGTGGTACGGGGTTGGTGTTACACAAATCCTGACCCTGTTAGTGCGTGAGATTAGGCTTTTATCTCACATGCTATACCATATCCACAGCAAATAAAGAGTTTATTTGCTTCCAAACAGATTGCAAACAGAAATTCGCTCCCTTTTCGGAACACACAAGAAAATCTCTTTAAGTCAACTCGTTCAAACCGATAAAAAGAGCTCCTTTAAGATCGTACAAAGAACTTACAGATTGCATTAAAACGTGTCTCCAAATCTCGTCCGATGTACAGGAGCACATTGAATAGACGAATCACATTCGTTTCGTACCATCTCGACAGGACCTTTTCAACAGGTGCTTGGAAAAGGTACACGCTCGAGTGTTTCCATTCGTCAAGAACGGGCACTGCCCTTTTTACTCGTTCTGCCAAAGCCCTTTGTGCGACATTCGTGAGATGTTCCAGCCGTACCAGCCTTCGAAGTGCCGGCCGGGTTTTCCTTATGAATGTTTAATTAGATTGTTATTGTGAAGTGTAAGGTTAGACTTCGTCTTCAAATTGCGCTGGCAGTTTGTTAACCAGATTTGTCGTCATTTCCGTGAAAGGGTCGTGACCCCCAATTTGTGGAGATTTTTGAACATATCTGGAATCGCTTCATCAAACTGTTTATTTGCGCTTTAAACATGGAACCGCACGTGGTTATTTATTGTACATTTACTCACTTGTTCACAAGCATCACAAGGGGAGTTTCGTGTTTAATCGAACTTGCGGATGTTGTACTTCAGCTCACTTATCGAGCCGGGCAGATAAGGCGGTTCATGAGCGTGTTATTGAAGTAATAAACATTCCACCCGTTCCGCCTGCGGACAAAACAATGCTCACGTACAATGCCTCCCCGCAAGGACATCCGGGACGGGCTAAAACAAACAAGTGAGCATCCTTCGTTTCGTGTAGAAAATGGTCTGCGACATGTGCTGCCGCTCCAGTACGGCCAGTGATCGGGAAGGATGATCCGTTGATGCCTCGGCTAGCCGTAGGGGCGTTCCATTACCTCGTTTGTCATGCAGAACAGGCTCAGCTGTTGCCGGCACGGAAAGTGCACTTTCTATGCACTTGTGGAAACTGCCGCAACGCTGCAGCACCACCGGCATGGTCGGAAAGCCGTGAGCCGAAATGTCAATAGCTTTTGTGGGAGAGCTTGAACCTCGGCTGCTCGGAAGGAAAGTGGCAAAGACAAAATGTAAAGAAGCTTACTCGACGAGAAAACGGTTGCCCAACAGCAGCAGGAGCAGCAGCTGTCAATAGCACCCGTGCGGTGGATTTATTTCAGTGATTTCTTTTTGCTTTACTCCGCCCCGTCCTGAATGTACCTACTTTCAAAACGATCGAACGGTCGTCCGTTTTCCACCCAAATATCCATCAGTGGCAAACGAGGCAAAAACTAGACCGAGCGTAACAAATAACACCCTTTGCTGGGGCACGTTTTTTGCACGTATTGCATGTGTGTGTGTGCCACAGCATCGGCTCACGTTGCCGGTATAGCTGGCCTGTTGCGTCATTAGCTGCCGACGAAAGGCCGGCCTGTCAAATCGGAGCGTTTTCATTATTTTTCATTTGGAGCCGAAAATTTATGGGCTTCCTTACTGCATCGAACGGGCAGCTATTGTCAATCAACCCGTCAATCAGAGGGCGCTCGGGGAAAATGGAACAATAAAAGAGAGGGGGAGCGTGAGAGGGAGAGGCAGAAAAAATGGACGAGATGATACAGAAGCAACACAGCAGCTTCGGTAAACAATATCCAGGCGGGCAGGCAAAAAAAAATTTGCATACGTCTCCGGGGAGTGATGCGGTCTAATGAATGTTGCTGTACCGGCGTCGCTTTCTCCCACGGCGTCACAACTGGCGCAGGATGTCATATATTATCGCGCCCGAATTTGGCCGTCCCACCCGTACGGCCCAATCAAGGGACGCGCACTCAAATTTGATGAAAAAGGATGGCTCACAGGTCCCGGGGCTCTAATGCAGTCTGTGCGCTTGACGCTTGTCATTACTATAAACGCCCGACTTCGAAGCGGCTCCCTGGAGGAAACCTCGAGTGTTTCCTCTGCTCCCCTGCCCCAGTTTTCCATCCTCCACTCCCGCACGGAAAGGAACAACCAACACGCACACGTGCGCTCCGAGAAAGTGTGTCAATTCGCTGGAAACGCACCCAAATTGAACGTTATGGCGTTATGACGACACTAGTTTCACGGATGAACGGAGGAAAACAAATCATCATTGCGCTCGGACCGACCGGACCCGGTTCGTTTCCGCACTGCCGCACCTCAACCTCATTTAAGCCGGGATTACGTTTGCACTCGGAGGAATTGCACTCGTTGCTCGGTTGGATGGAGGAATTCATGCGAAAGCTTGCTGTGAGCAGCATGGCGACCCGTTCGCCTCGTTTCTTGCTGCTAGGTTAGGTGATCTCTAGGTAACATCTGACGCCGTTCAGCTGTCGCTGAGTGGCGTGCTTCTTTCTCGTATCTTGACAGATTACATAGCACTCTCCGTCACCGGTGTCGGTGGCTACACTTGACTTGCTCGTCTACCATTGCACAAGCGTTGGCTCAAGATTTTCGCATTCGCATTTCCTCCCGTCGTTGTGATAGCTCAAGTACGGCTCCTGGAAAACGGTGCCGTTTGATAGTTCCCACCCACTCGCGTACATTCTTCCGCACAGCGACTTGATTTTATTGGATGATTTGCGGTGAATTAAAGGGTGAGAGGAAATCAGAGAAATGTAATATTATCCATTAGTGCTTATTTTGAGGAAAGGTGGATACGTGAGCGTTCGAAATAAAATGCAATGCAATAACGTTTTACGATCGTATATCCACCCGAGAAGGGTTATTATCGTTTTGAGCCAAAATCCCAAAGTATCCAAATTAGTTGACAATGATTATTCAAGCACAAATACACACTCACACATCATAGCGAGCAGTCAACAACGAACGTATGTTATCCTCCGGTGGGATTCGTAACGTTGTCTAGCCATTGGCACACCTGTTACAAATGGGGTATAATTTGCCAAAGCCCGTCGGAGTTGCCAAAATAGTTTTCTTCGTCTCACCTTGAGACACGTCACACGTGCCAGTAATTTCGATCGTCTCTATTACAATTCCGGTGGGTGGCGGGTTTGTTCGGGAATGACAATCCAACCATCCATCCTCGCATTGTGCTACAAAAAAAAAACCGTAGCAACCAACGCTGTGATTGGTATTGTCTGTAAACCTTGCAAGGCAAACATGCTGACTCGTATGCAACTCCCCGGAACCCAACGGGGCAAGTTTACAGTCCCAGGAAAAAACGCTTTTTGTTTGCCTAAAACGAACCGTCATGGTTCGAAGAAAGAAAGAAAAACTGACAACCCATTCTACAGGTTGCCTTATCGGAGGTGAAGACGACCGTTGTTGTGTGCTTTCGTTGTACAAAGTTTACAAAGCACCAGCTATGCCATGTTTCGGAGCAGACTAACACACGGACATCAGTCATCATCCCAAAGGCAAAGTCTGCTGGATTCTAATGGTAAATTCGATCGAGTGCTGGCTCCGCAGTGCTACTTACGCTCCAAACAATGGGCAAACCCATCGGCATCAGCAACAGGCAACGACCGAACCGCAGACACCGTTCGCGCGCGCTGAGCTGCGCCGGGAGTTATTTTTCCATTCATCCCACCCGGGAACAAGTTAATGACTTGGCTTTCGTTTGCTCGCCATTTCATGGAGCATTGCGTTCGGTTGGCATGGGCTGGGCCCTGCACACAATGGTTATTATTACAGTGTCAAACGCAAGAGCTTACCATGGGGAAGGTGTGTGGAGGATGTGCGTGTGTATGTGTCGTATTTTAGTGTAAACAGGTCATGTTTTTCTTTCGCACTCGCACAAAGGTTATAATTAAAAGTCCCGTCTCGTGGGTGAGCAAAATCGATCCGCAGTCCTCGTGCTCATTATGACGGTTGCGGTGTGGCAGTTGTAGTTTCAATGAAAATTCAATGTTAAGAACAGAGTGATAAAAATTTCTAGCATGTCTATGCATGAAATTGCTATTTCAATTTGCCAAATTCCAAACCATATTTAGGTTATTCTTGCAGTATGATACCTTAGTCCACTGAAGTGAAGTACAAAGTCCTGCTGAAACTTTGCTTCTGAGCCTTCTTTGTCCTTATCTTTCATCTATTGTATCGAGGATTTTTTTATTGCAAAAAATAAATTAGCGTTCGAAAATTGTCGTACATTATTCAAAAGCATTTAACAAAATATCAGAGCAAAATGAATATTAAATAAATATTTGAATCTGCCATGCTGCCAATCAAGTTGACCTTCATGGACCTCTACTTGCAACTAATGGATTAAAATGAATTAACAAATAAACACACAATGAGTTCAAGTTTGAAACCATTTTTGACTAATACATATGAGGAAGAAAACGGTATCATAGTAGTTTAGAAAAATTTTAAAAATAATTTTGCAGTATTTTTTTACAAGGTTTTATTTCAAATTAAAATGAGCTGCCTAGTAAGATGCCTCGGGTAGTTGTATTAATTTTTTTCAATAACTCGTTGATATTGTGCTGTTTAATAGATTATCTAGATTTAATATTATTTATTACTATAGCAACAGTTTAACTATCGGTTGTATATGGGTCGATTAAGCCTTGTTGTAATAACTTTCAAAGTAGCTTAATTAAACAAATACTTAATTGATACTTTTATTATATCTATTGCGGCATGTGAAAAGGTTCCATTCTCACGCATTACTAAACTACATCTCACTTACATTAATCCAGCTCTCCGAAACATTAATCAAAAATCCACTGATTTCCCATGCAACGATATCTATGGTGATAAATTCCAGTGCTCATAACATGAACCAATTACGTATAGATAAGCATTTCTATTATTTCCACCTACACTCTGGCACTAAGCCACAATTGAAACTATCGACAGCTACGGTATCGATAAGGGTTTGTACCAGATTCCTGTGTTTCCCGCACAGCGCCGGTTGTGATGCTGTCGCGAAGGAGTAATTGTACCGTTGCTATGACGCCATTGTAATATGGTGCAATTAGTGCTGGCACTCGACACAGCATCGAACGTCCTTTTTCCTGGAAAATCCCCCTACGGTTACTGGACACTACGGTAACGATGCTAGCATGCAGTACGAACGTTCAAATTGTCCAGTTCAATTTCCAGCAATCGCTACAATCAATTCGAGCTTCGGTTGGTTCTTCCACCCATCGCTCGGAGGAATTTTACCGCAACGATATGTTCATGGGGAAGTGAAGTTCTGTCGAAGTTCTGTCTTCCACAACACCAGCCATCCGGTTTCCAATTATAACGAGCAAGATGCTTTGACGAGAAAAGTGTTAGAATTGCCATCGTAGTCGCGTGGGTTTATAACTGGCTATCGGTTGCTCTACTTCTGCCATAAATATTCAATCGTATCGAATACGTGTCTTACCTTTTCTTGGTTCCATTTTTTTTCAGAACTCTTTTAAAGTACTCCTCATAAGGTCTTCCTATCCAATGCATCTAAAATTCTAAGTAGAATTCTTATGAAAAGGAAAACCGACGGCACCTTCTTAGCATTTTATACAGCCTGCAAACCATGATTTGATTTGTAATGCAAACCACGATTTGCATCATGCATGTTTCAAAAGACACCTTCATCGCCGACCATTAACCAGCACGTTTGCTCAACCATCCGGTTATTTGGAAACGATAGAAATGGCGTAATATTACATCTCCCTACCTGTCCATCAGAGCGTGACAGTTTCATTGGAATTTTCACCGCAACCACCCGCTCGGTGAAAAGAAACTTTGCCGCGAAATTAAATACTGCAGACAAATACTAACCGGCGTAGGTTGCGAGACGGAATTATGAGAAAGCGATGAGATAATGGTGATGAAATTACGTTGAATTTAAATCAATTTAAATCATCTGCTCAACTCATTCCTTACCGGGTGTAGGAAAGTATCGTTCTCGATAACATCGTGTTTATTTATTAAGTCTCAAAAGTTTGTGAATCCATAGCATTAAACCAATTCTAAATTTACCGACAGCTGAGGCGTCTTTCTCACTAATTGAATCGTGCTTAAGTGAGCTTTCGTGCTCATCGAAACGGTGTCGTCATACTTCGTTTTGAAATAGAGCTACAAAATATCTGCCGGTGCGGGTAATGGTACGGTGAAAAATGAACATTACCCGCGAGTCCACCGTTCGGCGATAGTAAATTCTCATTTCCTTCTCTTTAGCAACACATAAACTAGCACCGGGGGGGGGGGGGGGGGGGGGGGGGGCGCTGGCAAAACAAACCATTGCGATTAGTATTCATGCCCGTATCGAAAAAGCTTCCTTTTTCGCTGAAAAACACGAACACCCTGCCGTGGGTATGTGGGATCGAGTCGCTTTAATCATTTTAATTGGATACTAACCACACCGCATGCTGGGCGGGCTCTGGAAAGGTTACTTCACCGGGACCATCAGAACCAGAATACTTGTTTATGTTTTCCACTCGCAACTCTCCCTGTCCGCTTCTTTAAGGTCAAAAAGGACGGAAATATAGAGGCCAAAGGTGGGTAGTCTTTAGACGCTCCCGAATAACATGATGCGAAAAGCTTGTTATTCATTCATTTAAATGTTGTAGCAATGAAATAAAATTGCGCCAACTTGTTCATTACATTCACATAAATCAAAATATCTGTAATGCGTCGCCTGCTATTACAGCTGTGCGCGATATTAGATTCGCATCTCCGGTTTACGGCATCACTTTTCCAGCACTGCTCCGCACCTTTCGCTCAGCAAATGGCAAAGGCTAAGCATGCGGAAAAGAACAACAGCAACAAAAAATAAAACCGGCAAACTTTTATCCAATTTACGGGAAAGTTTCCTCCCGAATGCCTTATCCCCGTATCGGTGGTACTTATCCAGATGAAATCTGTACCGACCGAACTTTTGATTCGATGGAAACATTTCAGCGCTTGGTACGCTTTGCTGCCTCCTTCAGGCGGAGAAAAAATAACAAACCCCAAAAGAAAATCCTCGCATTCACATTTGCCTTTATCGGACACAATTATACGGCGAAGGTTTCGGTTGCGGCACTCGCAACAAGCTCACGATTTCGCTTAAAACACCGCCGGCGCTTGTACGACTGGCTCAAAACTGTGTGTTTTTAAATAATGAACATTAGTTTTCGCGTTGAAAGAATGGCGAACTTATTGCCCGCTTTCTGCTCCACTAGATTAGCGGCCCGTTTTGGTTCGTCTAATGTGCGCCGACAATCACTACTCGCACCGGATGATTGCGAAAACATTGCGCCATTTCGCTTCGTCCGCACCGCCCACGTGCCCCGTAATTCGCACCAAACAAGCTCGTGGACGTGAGCTGCCTTTTGATGGTGTTTAACAAACGTTAATCCGTTGAGTTAGGAGAATAAGTTGATGGGAAATAATTATCACACCCCACCGGAACTGGCCGGCACTTTGGGTGCCGGGGCGGGACGAATAAAGGCAAATAAAGACACCCGCACTTGGGCTAATGCTAGCCCATTTTCGGGCTGTGCCTCCCTCGATCTGAGACCATCTCCACTGTGTGCAAATGTTTTCCATTTCGCTCAGTGTATTAATTACCATATGGAGTACCGAGCACGGCAACCACAGATTCCGTCCAGAATGAAATGGTTACGGTTTAATGGCGGTGTACGCAAATCGTGCAAAACTGCTGCTCGAGAACACAACGCAACAAAGCGAAACCGACACCGGTGCGATGGGTTTTGTGGTGGGGTGAGGAGGAGGGGGGGTGGGCAAAACAAAACCCGTCTTTGTGACAAACTGCGGGGCGGTTTTCAGGACGCTACAGAAAAGGAGCTGTGGCCCGATTTTACCATCCCAATTTTCCGACCTCACCTTCACCGTAACGGTTGCGGAGACGGTCGGAGAAAAGGAGGTCGTCTCTCGCGCTATCGTGAAAAGATTCTCACAAAGCTGCTCTCTTTCTCGCTCGCTCTCGCCGCTCATCTCTTCTAACCGGTAACCGGCTCTCGTCTCTCTTACGGCTTTTTCTTTATCCTTTCGTCGTCAGCGCTCTCTGTCATCATCTTTTCATCGGATCGGGGTTGGATCCTTTCAGCGAAGCGATTTTTTTATGCTCCTGGCTGTTACTGCAAACGTATTTACGGTGAGCTAAATCGTTAGTTTATTGACCTACATTTTCACGCCTCACCACCGTTCGAACCACGCTCAAGTTGCTCTCTACGCAGAGGACGCCGCGCGAGTGCAAAACCACGCAAAAACCCGGTCCACGTTGCAAAGATGTAACACAAAGAACGCTGTGCTGTGGAAGCATCGATAAGGATGCAATTTTCAACTAAAAACTCTAACATAGGGAGGGTTTTTTTAAAAGTATGACTCACCTTGGTCAAGTTTGGAATCGATACAGCGTCACTCCCACAGCGCTGGGAACGCCAAATCGTTCTGTATGCTGCACCCTACGCGCCTACGAACCGTTCAGATGTACCGTCGCTGCAAAATTTCACACCAAGAACAAGCGAAGGATACAGAGGCTTAACTGATGAACTTGTGGCACATGAAAAAAGCCCACACGTTTTCTTTGTGGTAACCGATTCTTCTGCACTCGAACTTCACTGTGTCGTGATATGACCCGGACAGGAGAGCTTAACGATTTTCGGTGTTTTGTTTGAAGCTAACTCACTACACACTACGCAGCGTGTGCAATTTTCAACCACCGCTTTTCCGTTTCACACTGGAAACTCACACACGCACACACGGTTGCCTTTTGTTGGATGATGAAATATTACATTTTAATCACTTCACGCGCGACATCAAAGTAGGCTGGGCTGGCCAACAAACGTGTTGTTATGGTTTAGAATTACCGTTTCAGGTTTTCTGCCAGCGAAGAAGCACTCTCTTTCATCTCTTCCGCAGTGGGTACCGTTTTTTCCTCGGTTTGACTTTGATCTCATTCGAACGAACCGTTCCACTCTGTGTGTACGTGTGTTTGTGTCCCGTTTTCTTAATGCCTTTATTTTCTCGGGAACCAATTTTCCTATCGAAAATGTTCGTCGCCGTCGGGATTTTCTCTCTGGGCAGTTGGGAGACCGGCGCAGCAAGCGATGCCGTCGCCCATGGTAGACTGCGTACGTGCCGTTTGTACGTTGTTTTTTTTTTCGCCTTCCCAAGTGCACGGAGGAGGTTTTTGATTGGAAAAGAAAAATTTGCCGCACACACGAATCGCCGCCCGGAGGCCACGTTGAATGTCACATTGAGCAGAACGAATTGTGGTTTTTACTTTTGAACGTTTTGTTTTTGTAGCTTTTAAAGGCGACCAAAAGCTATCTACGCAGTATTGTGCTTATTCAGGACCTTTGACAAACTTTCGCTTTCTTTTATCGCAAATCCATGCACAAAAGCTTCAATATTAGCCAATATACATCGTGCACTTCACTGAACACCCTCACTAGTAGCGCCATACAGTAACTATACGGCACTTGTATGAAGGGAGGGGGACCACCAAAAAAAAAAACCTTTTCACTCTAACCACATTTACACCGACTGATTCACCGGATATCCTTTGCTGCTAACACCGCCGTTGTTGCAAGACGACTGAATGCGCGAGAGCAATATGCTGCAGTTTTTTCGACGTGCGAAAAGTTTGTCCTCTCGTCGTGCGACAACCGTCTTCGGGAAGTCCTGTTCCGCTCCGGGATTAGCCAGAAAATTTCTGATTCGTGTGATGTGCTGCTCTCATTTTGTCTCTACCCCGTGAGAGGGTGATATCAACAACAAATTAATCGACGGAGCATAAGCTTCAACCCGCCGCCGGACGGCGGCACCGCTGGAAAGATTCGTTCGCTCTCTTCGCTCTCGTCCCGGTTGGGAGCTTTCCGGCAAAGTTTTCCAAAACAAAACTACCCCTCCCCCTCTTCCCTTCACCCTCGTAAAAACATGAGTACGTACCGCTAACGAAGTGTTTACGACGTATCTGCGCATGTGTGTCTCTGTGTATGTGTGCATAAATGCGTTTATGTGAAGGTGGAAATGAAGAGTGAAAAACTCACGGCACACACGGCGTGAAAATCGGCCCCAATAAATTAGGATGCGGAAGCAAAGTTTTTTGTGAATGTTTACGACTCTCTCGCGCACATGGGCTCATACAAAGCAGCCGCGCAGAGAAATTTTCACTCGAAAGCTTTCTAAAATTAAGCTTTTCAGCGCTATGCAGAACCTTTTCATAAAATAGAAAGCAAAACTGTTTTTCATCAATTTAAATAAAACATCTCTTTAAAATAAGTAGAGTTTCAAAAAATATATCCTTATTTTAAGCTATCAGAACTCTTTTAATACCATGCATCAAACGACACTTAACCTGCTCGAATGAGCTTGAGTCTGAAACTGCGATGAATAATTCGAGCAGTTTGCGATGTTTTTAGTTCGACCTTTGGTATTTATGAGTTTTTCGGAAAATCATGCGAGATAGTGCTATTATTGGTGCTTGTGTTAGATTGTAATTAAAATAAGATGGATCTTTGATCTTATTATCAGTGCTTTGTCCTTCGATCAGCTACGCTTTCCTGAGCTAACAGGTTTTAGTACGGGCAAGCGTAGTTTGATTCTGAAATCGTTTTCAAACTACATCATATTCATCGTTGGGAACAACGATGACATGATAGATTTAGAGGTCCTTAAGTGTTACCTGTAAATTTTGTGTGTTAGGTTAAGCATTGTAAAATGTTGTCCTTAATGTTTTTATCAATAAATATGTTTAAAAAAAAAAATCAGTGTTATAACAACTACACAAGGTGCGGAAGGTAATGAAATTGCTGTAAGATCTACGATAACTTCTCAATTGTTGATTATTTTTTATCAGTTATACGACAATCTGAATTGAGATCAACAAACGATAAAGTATGAAGGATGAAATTGGAGTAGATTAAACACTTATTAAAAGAATTTTTAATTTATAATATTAATATAAATTTGCTACCCAGGGAAGGGGACGGAAATATAACAAATTTGTGTAAATTGTGTCAACTGCACAAAACTCCTTCGCACGTGGCTACGCGCACATTTGTGCACTTAGGTACCTTAAGTACCATTTGTAGCAAAAGTACCTAAAGCTAAAGGCATTACCCAAAATTTGGCAAGTAGTTGTAAATTAATATTTATTTTTTTCTTATTTAACTTCGAATGCTAATTTTTCCCACTTTTATATCATTTGACAAATAAACCTATCATTTTCCAAACAAGATTTTTCGGATTTTATAATTACCCATTAACACGCGCAGTTTTGAAGAAATAAAAACGATCAGCAATACGTTCATATACGCTCAATTCATTCAACAGTTTTATTCCAACCTAACACTACGCACTTGCAATACTTCGAATACGATTAATACACTGTGTGTTTGAACTTGGATTGCATTAAATGGCTTCACCAGGGTGTGGTGCTGGGTTGTTCAACATGCGTATGGCTTCATTAGACTCTCGCAAACGTTCGCACGCTGAACCGCTCTCAATCAATAGAAAACACTGTCACGCACAGGGTACACCTTCATTAAAATATATGCCGTTCCTAGTTTCGTTGTGCGCCTTTCCGTTTTGCCATGCGTTATATTTTTTGTTTGTTTGCGGAATTTGAAAATACTAAAAATAAATATGTTGTTCTTTATCTTTGTTCACCGATCCGAACCGATCCGCTCGGTGCACATCTTAACGTTAAGTACATCTGCGTTGCTCAGCATTTACAATACTGTCGCCTAATATTCAGTTCATGTCTAACAGCAGGCGCTGCCCTGCACTGTTAATAATGAATGTGTTCCTAAACTATCGCCCGCACGACACGCTGCTCTTCTAAGCACCGTTTTTGTTCTTTAGCATCAGTTCTACCTCCTTCAGTTTGGCTTCCCGGCTGGGGCTGCGTATCAGATGCTCGGTGACGGACGGTTTGGTCGCTCGTTCGGTCGGTACGCGCTGGGGTTGCGTTTTGCCCGCGAAGAATGCTTCTATCTCGGCCAAACTCTTACCGTGCGTTTCGGGCAGGAAGAAGAGGGCGAAGAAAAAACCGATCACAGACACCACGGCAAACATCCACTGGACGGCGTACGCGCCCCCGAGTAGATCGGTGATGGTTCTAAAAGGGTAAGAAAAATCGCGTTTTTGTCAGGAAAATAACATCACTTGCATTCGCAACACAGTACCTGTAGCTTTGGACGGCGAAGAACATCAACAGATTTGCCATCGAGTAGGATATCGAGTGTGCGATACCACGGATATCGGTCGGGAACAGTTCCGCCGTCATCGTCCAGGGGATGGTGAGCAACCCGATCATGGAGGCGCAAACGTACAGCAGCAGTCCAACGACCGGAATCCACGTGAGCGTTGTGGTGCCCTCCTTGATCCACAGCGTGAACAACCCCGACACGAACATGCAAATCGCCATGCCGGTCGTCGAAACCATCACCAGCTGGCGCCGCGGGAAGCGCTTCAGCAGCCACGCGTTCAGCAGCGACATCGTGAAGCGCGTCAACCCCACGAAGATGGAGGCCGTGAACGCATTAACCTCCGTGCCCACGTCCTGGATGAAGGTGACGGCGAAGAAGAGTGTTATGTAGATGCCACTGAATTGCTGGATCAGGAAGAACCAGAACAGGATGATCATCGGTTTGTAGCCGGTCGGCTTAAGGAAACCGCGCAACTTCGACTGCTGCACACCGTGACGGTTAACGTTCTTTTCTGCTTCGGCGATTTTCGTTTCACGCTCCTTAAGAAGCGCGTTCAGATGCATCTCCGACA
Organism: Anopheles farauti; assembly: GCA_000473445.2. Classification (NCBI taxonomy): domain Eukaryota; kingdom Metazoa; phylum Arthropoda; class Insecta; order Diptera; family Culicidae; genus Anopheles; species Anopheles farauti. The sequence continues at coordinate 9,380,980 of KI915042.1, forward strand.
GGGGTTGATCCTGTGGGTTGGAGTTGGTGAAAAAATAATTTGTTAGGAAATGATTGACATTCAACTCTCATAACTGTTTAAGTCATTCTTAAATCTAAATTCCTCTTTTAAAAGTCCTATCTTCCACAAAGAGTTGTGCAAAGATTTGTAATAAAATTGAATTTGTCGAAAGAGGAAAGAACTATTCGATACTTAAGAGAGATTACTCATTTTGTACAAATTAAAATGTAACCGGAATGACTCTCCCCTTAAAAGAGATGTAAATTTGACTAACAAAGACGATACGATTAATTGAAAATAGATGAGTTGTAAAATGAGTTGTAAAAAAGTCAAATGATTTTAAAAATATTAAAAATAGCTAGTTAATTAGCAGAGTTCACAAACTTGCATTGACAAGTTTACAGTCTAATACGTTTAACATAGAAGGGAAGCATATTGGAAAATATATTTTTAGATTGGCACGGATGAGATTAATCGGTACAATTTGCAGTAAAAGTGGAAACTAGAGTGATCGGTTTTAAACCCGATATAAAATTGGTATCACTCATTCGCTTTGTTCTATTTTTTTCCATTCTTTTGTGTTAACAATCATCTCATCGGATATAACACGTATCGCGACTACTGAAAATTTGATGGGCACTATTCATTTCCCGATCGCGCTGACCGATATGCCTGTTTAATGACACAGAGATACGGAGCAGCTATTAACTATTATGTGCTTTTTACTATCGATGCGTTACGATGTATGAAAAAGCTCGTGAAGAGCAGTGCAAGCAACCACGCTGATAGTGTCAACAATAGCGATATTAATCTGAAATTGAACATTGATAGCTGACGCTTTATGGATGAGTTTATAATTCTTTCTACGTACCGTGTGCTCCGGCTGGGGATATTTTTTGTAGAGGAACCGCAGTGACCGAGCAGCATCTTCGATCCGTCCCTTCGACACCAACCAGACGGGTGACTCGGGAACGAACAGTTGAATTAGGAGCACCGGTACGATGGTGTAGATGATGCAAATCCACGACACCAACCGCCAATCCATGAAGGCTCCCTTAGCGTAGGCAATGACCATTCCTGCAACAAGAGGTAAAATATTAGCTTTAGCTCAACGAGTCTGATCGAGCCACCACTGCCACTCTTGCCTCGTGGGCAGCTACTTCTTACCCAACGAAGCGAGCGTAGGACCGGAAGAGATCAACGATCCACGCATGTCGGGCCGTGCCACCTCCGTGATGTAGACGATGGCGGGGCTGGTACCGAGCGCACAGGCAAAACCGGTCAACACACGGCCAACCATGATCCAGGTGAAGTTGTTCGCGAGCGCGATGGCCACCCAGCCCGCCACGCACGGTATCGCCGCCAGCTTGATCGTGTTGAGCCGCCCCAGGAACTCCATCATGACGCCGGCCACCAGCGACCCGATCGGCACCATAATCACGATGATCGACGCGATCCATGACGATTGCGCCTTCGTGATCGGCACATCGCTACCGGGCTGCTCGAGCTGCGGGATCAGGATGGCCGAGTACGCGAGCGAGATGCCGATGACGATGTGGAACGAGGCGGCCACGATCGCCGACAGGATCTGGGGCAGGGCGGACTTGATATTCGTCTCATACTTGCTCAGCGACCGGCAGCTCGCAATGATCTCTCGGAAGGCATCGTCTTTGTGCTGCTCACTGTTTTCTCTACAGGCGAAAGAGACAATCGACTCTGATTAATACAAACATTGCTGGTGGTGGTAAGGGCGCCACCGAAAAAACTGCAGCGAAATTGTGCTCAATTGAACGGGAGGGTCGGTTTTGCTGCCTGCTGGCTAGGTTCAAAAGGAGGTCAAGGCTTGTGCATGGCGCTCCACGATCGCGTACCACACGTTCCGCGCTAACAAGAGAACGGCGGATGCATTGGTCAATGGGGCAGCAACGACAGCGACCAGCGACCGTAGTGTGTTGCGTTAGTTTCCGCGATTAGTGGTGACACTTTTTAGTCTATACTGCATATCAAACGATCAATCGGACGGTTGGTCTCAAACACCGCCGATCCGTGCTAGAGCACAAATCATCTCTATTATTAATTTGTCACGCAAATTAATGCTCTTCATGTGGATAATTCATCATACGACGGCGGAGGGTTGTTGAAGTGGCATTTGTCATAACATGGCTAATTGTATTCATTGCGGAGTATCATTCTAGTAGCAAAAAATGTCTGACACGATTTAATTTTACGATCATCGTCTGGTCTGGAAAATTCAAATGTGCTATAGTTGTTATGTGAAACAATTCGTTGGGATTGTTAAAATTCTGGTAAAAGTTTATTTATAGTAATATGCTTAGAAAACGAGACTCGATTAATGCCTTTATTAATATAAAAATACTTAATAAATCTTATGATAAAATATGGCATTAAATATCAGTAAAAAAAAGCCAAACAATATAATAATCGGCTGTTCTATTTATTTCAATCAGGAGGTTGTATTGTGACAAGTTAGAGGAAATATTATTCCTCTGTGGTCTATAAATGACCATTTTGGCTGCTTGTCTCCCAAATCGAAAGCATCAGTTTTTGTTCTTGAAATTTTACTACCCTTGTGGGCGAAATTTCTCATAATTTGCTACCGACCATACAAACATACATACAAACATCTTGTTTTCCTTTCTCATCCTAACATATCTTTCGCGTATTCCTTCAATGGCGACTGTACGCTCCAATGTTCGCTCCGTACGCTTGATCCTGTTGCTCTTGAAACTTCTTCAGAGTCAATGTCATCGCCTCCGGGGCCTCGTAAGAAAATTGGTGCGGACGGAGCTTTCAGTGAAGATTTGCCCCATCGCCCCGGTACGCATCTCTTTCTCTTATCTCTTTGTCTGGCCGATTTCATCATCTGTTCGTAGCAAAAAAAAAACAGCAGGAGCATCTCTCACTACATGTACAATCGATGCGAACAGGCTGCCTGGGCTGCTGTGGACGAAATATCCTTGGAATGTGTTCTTGGCACAGTGCGGGTGCGCCATGTTAACCTTCAACCGGTGGCGTCGCGGTGTCTCGAGAAATGGTTTTAAGCGTTTGCCGGTCGATATTTCCGACGCATCGTGCTAGTTCGAGGGGAGGACGATGGAACCGGTTCGATGCAGAACGAGCTAACAAAAAGGAAAACACGCGAACACACGCGATACAAACAAAACATTCGACAGAAAAGCAGAAAAAGCAGCAAAAACAAACGCATGATGTCAAAAATGTGTAAATTAATTCGTATCGATTCCATGTTCAGATCGTTCGGGCTTATCGCCATTTAGTAGCACGTGCTGGAACGATTGTACAGAAGGTCCATTCCTGTTTGGTTTGATTTTTTCACATTTTCGACACTCTTTCGTTTGGCGTAGCTCCGTAAAGTCCAAGGTGAGTGTCACTGTCACGATGGGGCTTCTTCTTTCTCTTACCCGTGCCCCGAGATAAACAACGGGAGCCGTATCACTGAAGGAAACTTTTGCCTTCGGTTAACCTTGGCCGCTTATTATCAGGTAATCGAACCATCATTAACTTGACAGTTGGTCATATCGGGCGTACGGACGACGACGACGACGATGACGACGGCGAAAACAACAACAACGGCATGAGTTTGCCACCCATTTGTATTCAAATCTTTCCCTTGCTCGCGTTGCTATCGAGAAGAAGCGTAAATTATGATCATTTACACGCAATCCTTAGTCAGGCGGATGAATGATAAGTTTGTTTCAATTAGTGAAACAACGCGACGCACAACGTTTCGTCACGTGAGTTAACTCACGATAAGCACATGTGAGGATGATCGATCTACTCATTGATGCTTTTTGGCTTGCGCATGGTCCCACAGACATTTCAACGTCGCGCGGCGGCAATCGTGATAAAACATTATCATTGGTAATTTATGATTAGTGTAATCGTGCGCACTTCAGACCACGATGGCATTCCCGCTCGCTGTTCGGTGGATCGTAAATCAATGCTGTCGGTTTGATAGAGTCGAAGTGAGTATTAGCTTTTTAGCTAGGCTGTATGTTTTTTTAAGCGAGTGTATAAACGAGTATTCTGAAAATGCTTAAATAATTAATTCACACTCGTAAAGATCAATGTAACTGGCACGAAGATTAATAATAATCTTTTCAGACAAGCACTCTGATGGTAAATAAAAAATATAGTTTCAACTAAACATCAATATATACGTTAGAATTTATAGAAAATATAATCTATATTTAATTAAACAAATATTGATTTTTCATGCATTCACAATAAGTGTTCCATGAAACATAATTACTTCCAATATTCTTTTGTTTAGTTCAACCATTATTAAAAGGGTTAGCTAGGCATTTAATCATCGCCAGAGCATGGAACCATTTATACTGTTTGTTTTTGTGAGCATTAAAATACAATAATTAGTTTATTTAAATCACTTTAACACAGGTTCGTTAATTAAATTTAATTCTTTTTGACGCCTATGATATATCAGCCCATAAGTCTCCAATTTGCATACCAATGGGTCAATAAAGATTATCAGCTGATCTTTTGTTCATTCTTCCTTTATTTCACTTTAATCCATGTTTATGTTTTTTTTTTGTATAATTTCTACGATAGTACGATTAAATTTTTTTCGTCCAAGCGTAGTTTTCAATGAGTCTTAATAAATCTAATACATTTCTCCAAATCTCAGAAACGATTGTGAGAAAAAAATGCCAGTTCATAATAATTTTTTTTCTGCTGTTTCTATTGCAATAAATCAAACTGTTTCATAATAGAATAAAGTAAGCAGGAAAAAAATTTATACCTGTTACTTTAATTAATCATTGCTTACTAACTTTGGTACAAATAAGCAAATCTCAAATTCAAACCTGGAAATAAACCGGATTCAAACAATAAAATCTCTGAAGCAGGTTTTATTTTAAAACACCCATAAATAACGATTTATTCTCACTGATACGTGTAAAAACCTTAAAACCTAATGATTATCCATGAAATAAATAATATTTTTTACATCGCACATCACGTATACATCCGAAATTCGCTTCAAGCAGCTTACATTGTTTCTTTTGAGCTTTCGCATTCGCAACCGAACACGGCCGAAAGAAACAAAAGCGAGCATTAGCGAACACGTCAAGTTTCATGCCCTATTGCCGGGTTCGCTCCAGGGGAAGCCAGACGGCAGAATACACAAACGAACACCGCCAAACGTCGCATCGAGTTGCTTATGCTGAATCACGTTTCGCATCAGCTGTACCGCCGATCGTGTCAGCTGGCAACGAATCCATCAGCTGGACGATAAATTCACCACTCCCAGGGACGCGGGCAGACACGGCGAATGCGACCGAAAGCGAACGGCAAATCCAAATGCCCGCGGGAACCCTTAGTCTGACATGCATCTCTCAAAGCCCATCAAACCGGTTCTGGAGCCATCCGGTTCGCCATCGTCACCGCGATGGTCGGTAACGGTAATCACCGCCAACTTTCCACTGTTCATGTGCTGCGCGGGATTGTGCGAAAAGCAAAACAGCGTACAGCGTCGGTACGTAATGGACACACCAGACAGGAGCGGCAGGCAATTGTAGCGCGTAAAGTAACGATCCCGGTTTTGCAAACGCGAAAGATCAATCCACCGAGTCATCGAGTACTAGCGCCAAGTGTGATTTAAAAAAAAACAACAGACCTAACAACATGCGTGTAGTACAGGCGAAAAAACAAATCGATATAAAACCAGTAAATATTCATAATTAATTACATCCAACGTACAACCAATCGAAAAACCGCACCCAACCCCTCGGTGGACTCAAACCGCTGCTATTAAATTAGCTGCCGACTCGCTCGTTCGGTAGCTATTTTTGGAAGAGGTTCAAGGAATTGCAAAGATCAGATCTGGGCGATCGATTGATCGTTTTTATATTTCACTTCACTGCACACGCTATCGCTGCTGGAACGGAACCAAGTCCAACAAGACGGGAGATGGTGTGGATTGATGGTGTGGTTAGATGGATGACGTTATGGGCCAGCTTTAGCATGCCGATCGCGTACACCGACGCTGCCGGAAGTGTGATGGTACGTAAGAATAAGATTGCCACTTAGTTGCGTGCATCCGGTTCGGAGAAGGAATAATCATAACAAGAGGCTTTAGTGTGGATATACAAACAAGAACAAATAAAAAGGAACAAAGTCAAGCCAATTTTGTGTTCTTAATGATCCATAATTGAAGCATATAATATGCCTTATGGACAGAAACAACCATGTAAATTGTACTACTATCGATCGGGTCGTACAACTTATCTTCTACCGACGAATCGGGTTTGCGCTCAATTACAAACGAACGGTTCTGATCGCTCAGCAATCGATTGCAGCTCAGCTGTCCTCGCTCTCTCTTGGGGAAGCGAACCGAGGGAAGTAAACCCCGCTAGACACGCTTCCGATTTTGCCTTATTCGATTGGCGCGCCAAGTCTAGCACCACCCCAAACACCGTCTAATACAACTCATTAGCCGAGTACAGGTTTGTTCTACTCGTTCTACTTGCCCGCCGAGCTTCAGCCGAGAATGTGACTGTGACATGCCCGTGCTAGCACCTGAGTACAGCTGTGCACACCGGTTTCGGAACGGAAGAACCAGCTGACCGGTGAAACAAAAACCTGGCACGATTCAAGGTGCCCTCCCCCCTCCCGCGGACGACGACTGTTTGATCGAAATAATCGTGTTCGACTGTTGACACCGCCGCAAACGAACCACCCAAACGGGGTGCAGTAAAAAAAAAACACAAAACAAAAAACACACAAACGTGCTGAAAAAAAAGGTGCTCGAAAATGCTTCCCTTTTCGATGCGCGTATGACATTGACCCTGTCGGCGATGTGGCTTGAAACACGGGGAAACCATTTTGATGCATTTTTCGTGCGAAGGAAAACACCCCCAGGGCTTACAGATAAATATATGCGACTAGCACAACCCACAACCGCCAGCGTTCGAGCGTTCATGAGCCATGTTTAATAGCTAACAGTTGAATGTGATCGCTTCCCAATGACCTGTTCGTTCCTCATCCCCGTACCTTATTTCCATTCAATGGTGTTTAGGAATTTTCCGGTCCCGACAGACGTGTGCGCTGCGGCTGTGGGCGTTGCGGGCAGGACCTACGACACAATGTAGCCCCGACCGTGATGACCCGAAGCCGGAGCCAGTATGACGATATGACCTTTATTATAAAATTACCGCCACTGTGTAATTGCACGATCACATCTTCCGTCGCATCGGTTTCGCTTTACGCTCGCCGGCCCGGGAAGGGTTCACTTTACACACTTTTCACGCACTGGGTGGTAATTGTGGCCCCGCTCGTACCATTCCACCCGGGGCACAGAGCAAGTCCACGCCACAACCACTAATGTCTCCGACGTTCACGAAACTCGATTAGTGATCCTTTGCTTCACGGGTTTTTTCGCTATCGATTACACAATGCGGAACCAGCGCACCGAACTCCACCGACCGAATGGTTTTGAAGCTCTAGTGGCTTTGATTTCACAACGACAAACGGTGGCGCTAGAATTGGTTTGAAAGGAGCAGCAAATCGGTGCACAACAAAGTCGATGAAGGATTGCTCACGCTCACGAGCATTTGGTGTCGTTGGAACGAAGGTGGGATGTCCAATTTAAAGAGCCTTTGGTTTTTTGGCTCTGTTTTCGCTTACACTACGGGCACTTTCGTTAAAACCTTTTTGAAAGGGAAAACACTTTTTCTCTATTTGCCTGCTTCTTGGCAAATTTGTAGCTCTTTCGCAGGAATTTGCACATTTCACTGCAAGCGTCCTTTCACAACTACCGTAGTCCAACACAAACAAAGCGCCGAACGGTGCGACACCAGGACCGCTTCCTTTGGTTGCTGCTTTCAGGTCAGGACGACCGTGACCGAACGACTGCAGTCAGCTGGCCCGTCCGAACCGAACGTCGGCGCCCGTCAGGAAAACCCGTTCGCACCAAACCGGGCGAAAAACAAGCGAAAACCCCTCTCTGTGGTAGTGTTATTTTTTCTCGATTGGCAAAAATAAACCGTCCCACTTCTCGCCCCTTGGCTAGAACGCGGCTGGTGCGAGTGAAAGTTCGTTGCCAAATTGGGATGGTTGGCAGCGGCGGGGGAAGGTGCTAGAGGTGAGGTGAGAATGCAAACGAAACCCGAACACTAAGAAAGGCCGACGGCCGCGCACGATCGATACTAGCGGCAAGCGAGGACATAAACCAGGCCCAGGGAAACTTATCGTTTGTATCGTTGCACGGGCTGGCTGATTTTCGGTTCTGGAAACCTTCCAACCGATAGTCGAGGGCGTGGGTGCGGAAAGAAAGCGGAGAGTTTCCTCCTACACGATCGTTTTATCGAGGTGAGATATATTTCACAGCCAAAAAAAATAAAAAATAAATACATCCACCTAGAAGCATCTATCGTCATCCCCGGCTCGATTTATTGACTTTATTGGGCGGATTTTGATTTTGATCTCAACGAATGTTTGCTTACAGCAGCGAGCCGGCCGACTGCTGCCGTTCAAGTGATCTTTGAACTTGGGGGCGCAGAAAAAAGACTATTTTCTCTCTCACAACAGCATAAACAAACGGACGCGGAAGCCCATCAATGTCAAGGAACGCAAAGCAAACCAGCCAACACACATTATGATCGAGCAATTTATTATTAGGGAACTTTTTTTTATTTTTCCTCTCCATGTGCAATTCTTTTGCTTTTGCGAGCGGCGAACAAGTAGGCTGCGATGTTTGTTCGGGTCCGGGTTTGATTTATTAGCAGCCCGCGCGCTTGCACGGTAGTTCGTTCCGTGGGCATGGAAAACTTTATGCTGCCCTTTTGGGTGAACTTTTTGGGAGCATTTTCTAAGGCAACTTGTGTTTACACTACGATGGCGATGGGGTGGATGTGAAAATTTGTTTATTAAGAAGAATGATTCCATCCAAACGCCACCCACTCATACAAACGAGCTTCATTGCGGGTTCCCGGGGGGCTAGCTCCGCGAATGATGTAAGCGGTTCTCGGTGACGTAAAGCGGAGAGAGAACGCCTAGATAAATGGATAACAACAACACCACCACAGTTAAGGACTTCCTTTTTTTAAACATCTCCTTTTGCATCAATTATAACGTCCGCATGTCCGGTTAGACGCTTTTACACCTGTTTCACCACGGGTTTCACGTTACCGGGACGAAAACATTACTCCACACCCGGACATCCAATTATCCGGCCACCTAGCCGGCCATCCCACCCCCCACTTGCCGGTGTAACTTTCACAATGTTATTTTATTTTTTAATTGCTACCTCTCACCGTCGCTCGCGTTCGGCAGATCGGTAAAGCGGGGATGGTCGAACTCATCAGCGCGTGGGTTAAATTTAAACCCATCTCGCAGCAGCAGCTGCTGCATGATTTGCATCTCTGCTCTGTTCGTGCTCTCGGCTCTACGGCCGACTACCACGAGGTCAATGGGATGGGGGTGTAAATGTTTGTTTGGATTTGATGGCCGATTAAAGGTGGTCTCGTACTGTGCGACGTATGTGTAGCAGAAGCGCGATTTCCTTTCAAGATGACATCCTCGAACCGCGTTGGTTTGTAGAGTGGATTGTTTGTTTTCAGGTTTTCCTTTTCGTTAAACCCCTTTTGGGAGTTTGATGACGAGACGCACGATGCATGGGATCGATATTCCTGGGCATTTTGCGGACTAATTCCGGTTTATCTATTTTATTAAAACGTTCACGCGCGTTGATAAGCACGGTTGGCTCCATAATCATCCCAGCCCCACTTTCATCATCACTTTTCTCTGAGTAAACACGACTTTCTTTCCCTTCCAAATAGTAGGCCTTTCCCACCCGTCTCGCCCGAGTCGCCCGATCGTCGTGACTCATTTTTCTCTACAGTTGGCGAAATCGTTATCGCAGAACCTGACCCCGCTCGGCGTGAGGCAGTGAGAAGCGGCATGGGTACGGCATAGTTTTGCGGGGTGTGCCCGATGGTGTGGGCTGTGGGGGGGGGGGAGGGGTGGCATTGTAAACATCATGCTGACAGCATGCTTCGTAAACTGTCCCCTCACGATCGCGCGGCCGGTCGGGCACGATAAACGAAACTTCTACCACGTTCGATGCGTTGCCCGATATTTCGCACTCCGTCAGCAGTTTGTTCGCTGCTAACCACCAAATAGAGCAATTTAGAACCAGAGATGGTGTAATTTTCTCGTGCCAAATGTGTTAGAAATTGCTTTATTTTTATCAAAAAAGGGTGTTGCGTTGTATTAATTCAAGCATTTTTTATAACACTTTAACAAGGAACCAATTTAGAAAAAGTCAAACAAATTTGACAAAATTTGTGAAAATTCATAAACATAATTTAAATAATTTGAGACATGTATCATTCAATTCACATTAAATTCAAGGTAATTATTGAATTTTCTAAATAATTTTGCAATTTAAAATGAAGCCGGTTTTTTTTCCGGTTTTTCATTCTTTTATTTAATTTAAAAAAATGAACAAGTAAGAAAACCATTCTTAGATACAAGAAACCTTACTTTGAGGCAACTAAACACGATCAATTTACGATTTACCGTCTTGCTATCGTATTATATTGTATTTGTAATGATCATTTTGTAGTAAGAAGAACATTATACATTAAAAGTAAATAATACAATATCTAAAAATTGTTAAAATTGTTCATAAAAATGGGCAATATTGTGCCCTCAGAGAATATCGTCAAACAGTTCGTCGATATCCAAGCAAATTTTCAAGGATCGTTATGTCTTAGGCTGACAGTACGGGGAAATATTGATAAATATGAAAGAATTTACAAGAAGGCAGCTTACATACGTCGGTCACACTTTTGCTAGCAACCGTCAGCATGCATTCCTCTGGTAGGTATTAAATTTCGCCACGACGATACACACAGCACGAACACATTTAGCGTGCAGATAGCACGGTTTAGTCGCATTACAACCGCCTTCTGCGTTTCGAACATGAAGCAATCGTAAAGAGGCAATCGTATTTCAAAGAAGCACTGATAATCGATCGGTTGCGCTCGATAGTGGCAGTCAATAGCACAGGCAGTGCGTTTACACCTTCCCGTGTTTCTGTTTTATCACTCAAGTACTTTCCGGTCCGCCATCAGCAAACCGCGCCCGATATAGTGGAGCTGGTGGAAGGGCAACAAGAAGAAAAAAAAAACATCCCCCACTCGTCATCTTATCGGTCCGCTGGCCCTGAAACCGGAGCGAATTCGATGCATTTTTTTGCATCTGCGATGTAAACAAACCTTAAGACGAACGAATTTCCTGCTTCCGAAAGGTTTTTTGTTTTCTTGATCGGTTATTCGATAGCGAAAAGAAAACACTGGAAACGCTTCAGCGGAGAAAATCTAATATTGGGTTTTGCATGCTCTTCCACCAAGGTCCATATGTTTTCAATTGGGCGTGTTCTGTCGCAAACCGCAGCAGGCGATCCCTGTTGTGAATGCGTGGCGTTGCGTTATTTGCTCGAACAACGAAGCTGTTTGTACGATGCAGCTGGCGCTCGTGCTGTTTTCTTTCGCTCTCGAGATCTCGTGTCTTCGCTGACGCAGCCGGATGATTAGTCGACTGATTTCGCTTTCGTCCCCGTGGCATCGAAACAAAGCGCGATTCCCGAAGCCGCTCAAGAAAATTGCACTCGCTCTCACGGAGCGGCAGCAAATTAAAAGCAAATGTAGCGCGGTAAACAAGCAAGCAAAACCTCGCCACGATCGAATAACCGGATGCCATCCGGAAGTGCACGTCCCCGTTCGTTCGTCCGTCCGTGGGTGTGTGTGTGTGTGGACATGTGCAAATAGAAATAGTTTCATTTACTTACCGCTGATGCAGGCTTAGAACGCTGGACCCGATACTGTAAACAAAGAAGAAAATGCAAAGCGATTAGTAACCGAGTGGTGTCGTGTGCGACCGTACCGGGAAACCGATAGGATAAGTTTATTTGCCACTAATGGTAAAAGGATTTTTTTTTACGATGATGGAACGTAACGATGACATTGACGATCCAACCTTCGGGCGACAAGAATGGCAAGGAATGGAAGTTTTTCTTTCCTCAGTAATGCGGTTGTTTTCCGCAAAAAGGTTCGCGCAAACAATGCTGCCGCGGAAAGATGGCAACGGAAAGCCTTTCATGGTTAGGAGGCTAGAAAACTCGATTGGAAAACAAGTTGCTTGGTGGATGGAATTCGTGACTTTCGCACCGCAAGCCGCCGAAGAGGTGGGATGCAATTAACATACGCCTGGGAGGGGTTTCCCTCGTTCTGGTAAATTGTTTTAAGGTATTTAGTTTGAAATGTTGGGCGTACGTCAAGAAAACTTCGAGTGTATTTTTCCACAAAAAAAAAGTATTGCTCTACAAATGAGGCTATTTCCTTTATCATCCTTAATTTTTCTAAATTATTTTACCACTTTCATCTATATTTTGATAGCATGGTAAAGTGCTTGGCCAATATTTCAAAGTTCGAATAAAAATAGATAAAATGTTTTATTTATTTTTAAAATAGAAACTCGAAGTATGGAGTGTTGTTGGTAAAAATTCTCAACTGATACAACAACACTGTATGTTTAGCTATTTTAGCTTCTCGTACCGTACATTTGAAGTTATTATTTTAACAAGTTTTCCAAATAAAATATAAATCCAAATGATCACATGGAGCTTGTAGGATGCTTGTGCAATTATGTTTATTATAAATAAATCACAGCATTCACTTCCACAATCATCTTGAGTGAAACGCTAGAAACTTTTTTGTGCACCCAATATTTCCTGAGCCCTCACTGACTTCCCTGACTGAAACCAGCTTCATTACAATGCATTTACTTGTGTGGCTATCCCTTCAGCCTACTCGATGAGGAAAAGCAAGCACGATCTGTTCTGTTTCTTGTCCCACCGCACGAAACCCATATTTGATCGTTCTTTGTTCGCTTGGACTATTAAGTTTCTTCTCCCGCAAGCATCGGGACCACCCAAACCAAAAAAAAAAAATCAACACCGAAATCCGATCACATGTCACCCATCGGGCGATCGAAAAAAGTGACCCAAACATCTCGTGATTGCATACGAAATTACCGCCATCTAATTACCAATTCCGACCGGCATCGGTATGTATTGAGTCGTGTCTTCGCTTTTCTCTCTCTCTCTCTCTCTCTCTCTCTCTATTCGGATCTCCGAGGACAGGTTCGTTCGTCGAACCCAAAAACCCTTCCCACCACGGCCGGACAAATAATTGCCCTTTCGGTTGACGTGCAGGGAAGCTAGAAATTGGCCTCCCCGAGGCCATGCGGCGGGTGCTTTGTGGGAGATTTCTGCGAAAACAGATTTCGACCGTGCTTATTACGTTCCGGTTGGGATACGCCGGCAATGGCGCTAATACGTCCAACCGATGATTAGGTATTCTTAGGCCGTGCCCCATCATAACGAATTAGTGGCCCAACCCATGCGAGGGGGGCGGGGGACATCGTTAAAAAAGCATTCAACGTGCAATCGTTTTGCATACACAGAAATAAGATCGGGACGATCCGGAAGTAATTACCAACACTGAAGAGCGGAGAAAACCAGCCGGAGCTGGGTGGTACGCCAGGCAAGAGTGCATCAACCGCAGCAGAAACCTGTTGAAGCACAGCACCACAAATTATAGCTGGCGGATGTTTCGTTCCGTGATTGGTCGCATGGAACGAAACATCGAGTTTGCCTTACTACACTCATCACACTAGCTCGTCGATTGTAGATCACTATCATGTTTAAATGTTGCCAATATTCGACATTCATCGAACATTGTCCACAATCGTTTCCGATTTCAGTGCACTTCAAAACGAACGTGACGCTGCATTTTGAATGATGTGTTGTTTTTTTTTTTGCATTGTGTAAATATTCACACACCGCACATTGTTCCTACTTCGGTTGACGATACTACGCCACGTGACTCATACCGGAGCAGCTCGCCATAGGAATGGGTAATAAAAGTAGTGCTACTGAGCGGGTGATAGTAATCGAAAAACTTCCAACTGACCTATCGTTCTTGTGTTTCCTGCGTACGAATAATATCACTCGCACCTTGGCGCTATAAAGATCATTACTTCGGGTGTCCACCGAACTCTCGAAAGGTTGGTATATTGCCTCCTTCTTACCTTAATGGATCCATACTCTAGCACACGGTAGACGGCTCGTCGTTGGATGTGTTTAATCGATAACCGATTAGTAGAGCAGAAGCGGTGTGAGTTTTCGTTGGCACCGAAGCCGGCTGTTATCTATTCTCGGAAGAATAAAAATTTACTAAAACGGTAACGGCGGGAGCTACTTCTTTCGCACTCTTCACTACGTCCACGGAGTACGTCAGAGCGATGTCAACAAAAAAAAACAAAAAACACGAGCGTGGGCTACCCCACCGAACCAGGATATCAACAGTTACAGGCACGCAAACTTCTCGAACCCAACGGACGAAAAATACCGAATACAGTAGTCACTTTTCCACACTAAACCTTCCTCGTGCGCTGTTCACTAATTATATTTGTTTCGCTGCCCGTTATATCGCACTCGTAAAGTCACTAGTCGGTCGCTCAGGATATTCTTTCCCTAGCTGGGTCACGGTCAACGGAATACGCGCCGGGTGACACGGTTTGCCGATTCGCGACGATGTTCCTCCCCTCCGAACCGAACGGATCCGGCTTTCGGTCACAAAGGATTGGGTTTGGTGCGACCACCACCGCTCCCTGGCACTTGAGCTCTTGAAGTCTCGCGATGCACGAATATGTCGAAGACCCGAACAGCAGCGGACGAAGCAATGCTGCCAGCCCGATATGTGCTCAACCACTATCCGTCCCGGCGAAGGCGTGTAAAGCAAATGCTTAGGGGTGCGTGTGCTCTGCCTGCTAGCTGGCTAGCTGACCGGGGGTGTATAGGGGAGATGTGGGTTCTCTGCTCGGGCTTGGGGTTGAGCAGATAGAAAAAATAAAAACAATTGTCCACAGGAACACAAGTCACGAAGATAAAAGATGGGATAGAGGCTAAATTATTTTCCACAAAAGTGTGTGTATAAATAATTGTTTTTCGAACTGTGTAGTTCGCATCAAGAGGATGCTCTCAACTGTTGCACCGTCTGGGGATGTGCTCCAATTAAAACGTTTCTCAAATTAAACTTTTATGTTTTACTTTAACCACATGAGCGTTCTGCTCACTCGTTTCTAAAATTAATCGATTTTAGATCAATTGTTTCGATCTGAAATTATCTAACATTGTTGTTGTAATTTTCTATCCTGTGAAAATTGATTTTAAAAGAATTTTGGATGGTCTCGATGCCCCGCAGTCCCCTACGAAAGCATGCTCGTGTAGTAGTGGCTGTGACCGGTTTCTACCCTAGACGAACATGTGTTTCGTCATCGGGCGTAAGGTGGGAGATCCTCATCGTAAAAAATGCGTGTGGGGTTGCCATGTGACGTCATCGTTTGCTCCATCGTGTTCGATGCACCGATAGTTTGGACGACTAAATACATTTTATTTTACCACACCCTTTGCACTGCATTGAGGCAAACCTTCAGTTCCGAAAAGGTGATTAAAACAATGAACCATACTATCATATAGCTTATCAATAAACTATTACAACTATGAAAACTAATTTTCTATGATCACCGCAAGCGCCAATGTGTTCTGCCCCATTCCAAAGCGAGATGTTACATTTTTGACTGAAAACACTGAAACACATTTCCATTTTCATCATACATTTGCAATTTGAGATTGTTAATGAATGACAAGCGCATAAAAAGAACATTACCACTAGTTCTGTTTTTGTTAGGAAAATTTGAAGATAATATTGAAGACAATTGTCTGGGAAAGCGATAGATTATCAACCCTTTTTAGAAGCCTTGTGTGGACTCTGATTTCTTAATTTCAGTATCTCTTAAGTCTATTAGCGATGAAATAGTGCAATTTAGATGAAGTAACTAGGATATTGCTTCCACTACTTCCACTAACGGCTTTTTGATGTTCTAAAAATGTTCGTGCTTGTAATGTAAACCTTGTTAAACTTTTTTGGTTTCGAAGTCTACTATATAAACCTTGGTTACATTTTTCGTAACATTCAAAGAAACGAGCAAATAAGGTTCAAGTAAAACCGAGAAAAACGGAAAAGATAAAGAGTTTGTAAAAGTTTTATTAAAAATATAAAGTGCAAAATTATAAATCCGAGTTTTCTTACCCAGCGCTCTGGCACCTCTCGAACCAAACAAACAAGACAGCCAAGTTCGATAGGGTGCTCTGGCAAATGTCTGCTGTCTGTTGGAATTGTCATTTTAGACGACAAAACAAACCAGTTTGGTTTAGACGCGTTTTGTTGTTGAACAAATAATATTACTCTTAGAAGCTCAAGCAATGGAATTTCTTGTAGACACAACAGTTTAACAGTATTTTTCCACAATTTTAAACAAACATTCAACCGCTACGACATATACCGCGATTTGACGAATTTGACAGATGAGGTTTATATAGCAAAGATGTAGCGTGCCAGACATGAAGAACAGAAACAAACTGGCTTGTTCGATACCCTGTCTGTCTCGTTTGTTCGAGACTGTCTGACGGAGCACCTCCATATGATTGCATGGGTTTGTTCGTGTCTGATGTCTTGTTCGAGAGGTGCCAGAGCGCTGCCTTACTTAAATTTGAAACAAAAAACAATCAAACTGTGAAAATAACCGCCTGCTTAGAATTGTTTCTTTTCGTATGTCAGAATTCAGAATCTTTAGAATCCTGATGATCTGTCAGTTCCAACAGGACGAGCTAACCTTGTAGGTACATACTTTGCCAAAAGTTGTTTATCGATGAAAAAACGCGCTCTGGCTTTGAACGTAAAACCCACGTTTTCTTAAGTTATCTACAAATAGGTGCAGTGTATCAAGCGGTGAGTGGAGTAAAACACGATAAAAATGCTATACAACAAATCACAAACATTATGCAACATTTCTTGCCGGTTTATAATTCTTGCCCAGCTACGGGCGCTACCGAGCACGCGGGAAAAACGTTTCAAAACAATCCACCCGGCGGGAATAGCATTTAGTGCCTTAAAATTAGCTTAATAATAAGTTTATCAACGAACAGGATTCGAGTCGAATGTTTTTCACCTATTGATTTGACTTTGCTTGTGTTTATTCTTCTAGAATCTTCTTTTATTGTTTTGTTGCTACGGTAACGCAATCCGTGGTTGCTGCATAAACACCGTCGAGTTTTCCCTTCAAGTGTACGACCATACAACCGAGTGAATATGGCGGATACGGACAAGATTGAAATTCGGGACGTTACCCGTATCGAACGCATCGGAGCACACTCGCACATCCGCGGACTTGGCCTAGACGATGTGCTCGAAGCGCGCACCGTCTCCCAGGGCATGGTCGGGCAGAAGGAGGCACGCCGTGCCGCCGGTATCGTGGTGCAAATGGTGCGTGAAGGAAAAATCGCCGGTCGGTGCATCCTGCTAGCGGGTGAACCTAGTACGGGCAAAACGGCCATCGCCGTCGGTATGGCACAGGCACTTGGCAACGAAACGCCCTTCACCAGCATGTCTGGGTCGGAGATTTACTCGCTGGAAATGAATAAAACCGAGGCACTGTCACAGGCACTGCGCAAAAGCATCGGTTTGAGAATCAAGGAGGAGACGGAAATCATCGAGGGCGAGGTGGTGGAGATTCAGATCGATCGTCCGGCAACGGGCACCGGGCAGAAGGTGGGCAAGGTGACGATGAAAACGACCGACATGGAGACGAACTACGATCTCGGTAACAAGATCATCGAGTGCTTCATCAAGGAGAAGATTCAGGCGGGCGATATCATTACTATCGACAAGGCGTCCGGAAAGGTTTCGAAGCTGGGACGCAGCTTCACACGCGCCCGGGACTACGATGCGACCGGTACGCAGACCCGCTTCGTCCAGTGTCCGGAGGGAGAGCTACAGAAGCGCAAGGAGGTGGTGCACACGGTGTCGTTGCATGAAATCGACGTCATCAATAGCAGAACTCATGGATTTTTGGCCCTCTTCTCGGGCGACACGGGAGAAATCAAGCAGGAGGTACGGGATCAAATCAACAGCAAGGTTATCGAGTGGCGCGAGGAAGGCAAAGCGGAAATTAATCCGGGCGTTCTGTTCATCGACGAGTGTCACATGCTCGATATCGAGTGTTTCTCGTTTTTGAACCGTGCACTAGAAAGCGATATGGCACCGGTGGTGGTAATGGCGACGAACCGTGGCATTACGAAGATTCGCGGAACGCACTATCGCAGTCCGCACGGCATCCCGATCGATCTGCTCGATCGTATGATCATCATCCGCACGGTGCCGTACACGGAGAAGGAGATCAAGGAAATTCTGAAGATACGCTGCGAAGAGGAGGACTGTCAGATTCACAGCGACGCGCTGATGGTGTTGGGCCGTATTGCGACCGAAACGAGCCTACGGTATGCGATACAGTCCATCACGACGGCTAGCCTGGTGAGCAAGCGACGAAAGGCGGCCGAAATTATGGTCGAAGACATCCGGAAGGTGTACTCGCTGTTTCTGGACGAGAAGCGATCGAGCAAGATTCTGAAGGAATACCAGGACGAGTATCTGTTCTACGACGATAGTCTGCCGAAAGTGGAAGCCGAAAATCAGCAGCAGCAGCAGCAACAGCAGGCGCAAGCGATGGAAGTGGAAGGAAACTGATGCGGTGACGCATGGTAACAATTAATTTTTACATATTCCATGTTCAATACAACAAAAAAGGTCGCTTAAGGCAGATATATGAGTGGTGTGATTTATGCGATGCTAGCAGAGGAATAAATTCTATACATACGACAACATACAATCGTTCTAGTTTGCTTGCGAGTTTGATTCAATTTGTCGCTTCAAGCGAGTATCATCAACGTAAAACACGTTAATATCAATCTTACAAGCTAGCATTGACCTAATTTGGCCATGGTTCATAAGAACTTGCAGAGCATTTTTAAGAGCTGAAAAAAAAATTACCGGAAAAAACAACAAATGAACCGAAATGCATTGATGGAGCGGGCGGTAAACGTGTTTTGTTTAATAATTTAATATGATCCACTATACAAACACAGTCCCTAGCTGTAACAATTTGTTCGTAAACTATCGTAAATATCACCCAGAAACGAAACCTACCTCATACGGAACGGGAAACCCATACAATGAACCTAATGCTACCAAGAGTATACGGACCCACTCGCTTTTTCTCTATCTATCTCTCTGCTACTATCTTACGTGGTTTTTAAGTGTTGTGACATAAATTCGTTACATACATATAAGTATGCATTACTGGTGCGTGCTTCATTCTCAGTCTCATAGAGATCCTAAGTGCACCAAATGGTGTCACCACCATCCTAACCGAGGTAAAGATAAGTGCGCAGGATATTCGACTAGGCCGCGATACTGCTACACGAAAAAATATTGCATATGTTTGCGTCTGTTTGTGTGGAATCATACTGGAATCACTTTTGAAATTAATTTAAAAACTGAGTTGGAAAATGATTTTGTTTCACGATACCTAGGTGTTGCTCTCACTTACTACTTGTGTTGAATATTTTTTCACTATTGACAAGAGGAATTGAACTTTCGCTATCGGTTTCGTTTTTGAACTTCACACTATTGAGGAAGGGCATTGATTATTGCTAAATAAAGCAGTTGCACTGCAACTGACACCTTGACTACTTCGATGATGAGCCGGTGTATGGACTCTGAGCACACTATCATTGACGAAGCATCGCTACATTTCCCTAAACATTAATTCTAATAATCGCTCTAGTTGCTGTGTAGCCCGCCTAGTTCCTGGCATACGGAGGAGACATGTAAGTATGTAGTGTTACGGAGCCGGAAAGAAAGAAAGTAAATACAACAGAAGCAGTCCAAGTGCACGCATAAATTAACGTAAATGTTGCAATTCCTAGAAATGCCTCGTGCTCGGCCGAGAACGAAAGACTATGCAACAATCAAACAAACAAAATTCAAACGGTTTGGATGGACTTGTTTCCGGTTCCTCTGTATGACGAGGGTTGTAGGGCCTAATTTAGCAACCAGAATAGCCCTCGCCGCAGTTGCCCGGGTAGCTGCCGAATCTCGTCCAGCACCTCGTTCTGTAGGTAGCGCGCAAGGAAGTGCAACACTAGCTGCTATCATTTGCACACATCCGGCTTTGGTCCACGGCCCGCCACCACCTGGCACACGTTGCCGAACAGATCCTTCAGGATCGACTTCTGCACGTACTGCGCCCCGTCGAGCGTGACGGTCGGGATGAAGGTGACGGCCGGTCGGAGTGCGTGCGTTGCCTCTCCGTGCACCTTCAACAGCTCGGCACCGTGCGGACTGTCGTAGCACTTCTGTATGGACTCGATCTCTAGCCCATGTTCCTTGGCGCACCGATAGAAGGCATCACGTGGCATGATGTTGTTCTTAATCATACAAGCGACCATACCAAGACGGGCGCGCGGATCCCGGACGGCCTCGACGACGCACGCGTGTATCGTGTTCGCTTCACACTCGATCGGTCCATGCTGGCAGTCGAACTCTAACGAACCGTCAGACTTTGTGGTCCACTGGTCGGCAAAAAAAAAAAATATATATATATTAACAATCAAGTTACAAAGGATGCTGTGGGTTGCTGTAGCTACTCACGGATGCTTTGCCGAATGGTACAAACTCGATGTCCATCAGCTCCGGTGCGCGCTCGTAGGCTGGCAGTAGTTGGTGGAGGACAAAATTTTTGGAATCCGGACAGAGTGCCTCATAGTACACCACGACAAAAACGGGTGCGTTCGATGGCTTTAGGGCATCGCTCCCGGACGTTTGCTCCACCTCATCGTCATTTCCACCCTTCGGCTGGGTGAAGCTTTTGTAGATTAGAACGATTACGATGATCAGAATCACCAGATAGATGATCCTTAGTTGGCGTTTCTGAAACATTCTTTCGTTACGGTGGGAGGAGGTTTTTTTTGCTGACCGGCTATACCGTTCCTGCAACTGCTGATATGCACGTGGAAAATGGTGCCAATTATCACACAACCCTTACGCACAGGATTGTGAGCTTCTCAACTAAGCAGCACCAATTACCGATTTTTGGGGTTTCCCTCACGACGGGCGAAAGTGATGATGTGTACAATCTGTGCTGGTCCAGAACCGGAGAGAAGGGTTTTTTGATAACGATTACACGATTAAATTGACAGAGTCGTGGGAGAAAAAAAACAGTTTACCACCAGGATGGGACGCTGCTTACAAGATGGCAGAGGGTGCCGTCGCAAGGAATGGTGGAAGTTTGTGTTATTTGAACAAAATCACATTACCTGTAAACAACACATACCCACACACACTCACACGGCGGAACTTTATTTATGTTGCAAGCTTAGCGTTTTTGGATAGCTGTTTAAATTACTGTTTACGCTGTGTTTGTTCATTTCAATTTTGGTAGTTCTATGCGGGACGGTAAATGTTGTCAAACGTTTCAGTGATGGACACATACAAAGTGTTACAAACTCTATTTGAACTATAATTTCCCTGTGAGTGCGCGTTTCAGTGTTTTTTTTCGGCGCAGAATTTTCTTATCATTCTTGTCATTTTGATGGTGCGCGTAAGTAGTGGTTCAACGTGTTAGTATGGAATGAATCGATTTAGTTTAGTCTAAAGCAAATGGTTCGATCGGCTAGCGAATCTAATTGAAACAATTAAAATACTTATTAAACATCTATAACAGTGAAATACCAGTTAGAAAATTATAACAAAATCATAAATCGTTTTTGAAATGGTTGTTGTTGCTATTTTTTATAACAGGGCTTTAGTTTTCGAAACGGTGTAGTCACTGCTTGATGAGCTGTGCGTGAAAGTAGCCCTTTGGCTTTGTTATTGAAGAGACAGTTGCTGTAACTGCTCACAATGATTGAATTTCATCAAAATTTGCTTTACTTTTTCACAAAATCTGTTACATTGTTGATGTCCAAACTGGAGGTCCAAGAAAAGGAACATAAATAGAATTTTCTTCGTTTATTTCATTATTTTCTCACATGAATATTCAGTATTTCTCGATTCCCCAATATCCGTAAAAAAATTCTGTTAATGAGGCTCGCAATGGTTCACATGTCTGGCCGGCGTATCTAAAGCTGCTTTCTTGTTTGCACACCAAACGTACACTGTGGGGAGCCTGTTGGATGGCCGCTACCACACTTAAGGCATTTGGGTGGTGCGCGGCAACCAAACGACCTGTGTCCCTCGCCCCCGCACCGGAAGCATAGGTGGGAAAGGTCAGTTCCCTTACAGGCGCGCGAGATGTGACCCGGCTCCATGCAACGGTAGCACCATGCAGGAACCCGACGATACCGTTTATCCTCCTCCTTAACTCGAACTACCGAGTGTGCTACCGTGAGCCGCTTGCCCACGATTTTCGTTGCCTCCCTCGTCGGCAGCCGGATGCGAGCGAGCATTAGACCGTTCTGACAGCAGCGCATCTGAATGTTCCCTGTATCGACGGTTACTCCCAGCTGTTCCATGATGGCACTCTGCACCGCTTCGGCGCTAGTCATTAAATCCAGGTTGGGTACAATCACCACCGTCATGGGCGGTGATAACACTACCGTACCAAACTCTACGAGCGCTGCCTCGATCCGTCGCGGTGGCTCAATCTGATCCGCAACATCGCAGAGCACCGGTACGGAGATGGCTTTGGACACGTCCGAAAACGTAGGACCGGCAGCTGGAACGATACGTGTTTCTGCCGTGCACCGCTTCTTATCGTGGATTTGTTGCGAATGGTGTTCGTTTTGCGTAGTAGGCTTCTTGGGGGAGCGCTCTTCATGCGCTTTCGCTTGGCCACCCTCACTTGTCTGCAGCTGCTCCGTCCCCCCTTCGTTGGCGGCAAGTATTGTTGATGCTGGATCTAGTGTTTCTTCGGATGCAGCCGCCGCCTCCGACGTGGGTTTGGTCGCTTCATCCCGCTGTAGGGTACTGAATTTCTGGCATAATTCACCGCAGTCCAAGCTACCTTCAGCCATACCTGGCTTGCTGACAATGTTTTGCCTACTCTCCAAATATTCGTCAATTAAATCGTCCTCCAGCGAGTCATCATCGTCGCTGATGTCATATAGGTGGTGCATCGCCTGCTGGGGCGTTAATACCACTACCGTGCCAAGCTCACCGAGGGCCACCTTAATTCGGCTCACGATGGCGTCGCAGTCTGCATCACGCTTGCAGCGCACCAGCATCATATCACCATCAATCCGTCGCAGGCCCCTAATCTGATCCTCCACGCTCATGAGCGCCGGGATTCTGACGGCATAAAACACGTCCGCATACGAACGTCCGGCAGCCGGAACGATGCGGATAAATGCAGAGCGCTTCTTTTTACTGCTTTTTTCTCGAGAATGCTTCTGTTGCTGTTGTTGTACAGTTGACTTCGAGGGCAACCCCTGGCTTGTCTGCGCTTGGGCACCGTCGCCTAACACTTCCGACGTGCGCTCTGTAGCATTGGGCTTGGTGCTCTGTTTTTTGTTTTTCTTCTTTCTTCTGGAACGCCTTACCGGATGACTATGCGTGTACAGCTCGTCGATAGCCTCTTCCACTAGCCCCCATACTTCCCAAGGACGTGCGGCGTCCTCCAGGCTGAAACCACTGTCGATCATGTCCAGTGCGTAATCGTAATCATCGTAGTCGCAAAACTCGTACATTTTCGTACAAACACTTCTTTTTTCTTTTTATGTTCAAGCGTCCTACGCCGGATACGAACTCACGAATTTCTCCCGTCCTTGGCACAGAACAGTTAACTGCGCAGTTTTCAACGCGTGGTGAACAACATCCGCCTCCTTTGATGTTTAGCCTCGCTCTGGGATAACGATGTTTAGCCTTCACTCACTGAATGAGGTAAACAAAACATTCTGACTGCTTACGCCTGACAAGTAGGCAATCTGTATTACGCGGAAAATGCGCGTGTTCTTTTGCGTATGTGTGTAACTGTTAAAATTGTAATCTAATATTATCCGTCATAGCCATACTCACTACATCCTTTTACGTTGAAGAATTTGCATTATTTAATATTTACTAGCTAAATATCTTGAGCAATGGTATGATTGCTTAAAGAATATTTTTAAAAACATATTTATGATTGTGATGTGTGAGTTTTGAATGTATGCATGAATGTAACTGTTTTTTATTTAATTCAACGTTACTCACCCATAATAATAGAATAATGATTTGAGTAATATTTGAGTAATTCTGATTTAAGAGATCTGGATTATACTATTCATGTGTTTCTTAAAGTAAAAAGAGAGCTGCTGCTACTCTAACGTCTTACACGATTTTGTCTTTCGTTGGCTCTTGCGTTCGGCCTCGCTTCATTTATCACTATCACACGATACCATTCCGCTGCAGGGAAGAAGCTGTTAGAACTCAAGGAAGAACAGTGGAAGAAATTACACAAACAAAATACACCTCATGTGATCATTTTAATTTTTCTTTTATTATATTAAACTTGATTTTCTTCCTTTGAATTAGTAGTTTATATCGTCTATCTTCCGCCTTTTTATCTGCCCACCCGTTCGCCACTGCTATTATTACATTTTATTTGATCGCCACCCCGCTCGTTTGCCAAATGATGTTGAATGCATTTTTTTGCTGCTTCCTTCGATCGCGTCCTGCACTCTCGCGTCCTCTCGCGGTTCTACCTTCCGCTCCTGTACGGTACATCATCATTAGTTTACTTAAAAAAGGAGTACACATTCGCTCTTGTTTATATCTATATTTATATGTATTTATATATATTTATTTATATCCACGCATTAGCATCTGCCATAATATGTGCAATTCATTCGTACCGGGCCTATTTTTCCACTCGTTCTGTTCCGATTTTTTTTTTCGAAACATTCTCTAACTCTTCGCGCACCTCCTGCCCCTAAGTCTACGTTCGATTCGCATGACTCAACGGACTCTTCTCCTATCCTGCGGCCGGGAGGAGGTGTTCGCACACACGCGGGTGCTAGTGGCGCTGTTGCTTCGTATGAACCGTTTAGCACACCCCTTTCTTTTCGTCTTCTAAACCTACACTAAACGATTTCAGCTTTATACAAAACGAAAGAAGCTACTTGAAATAGTTCAACACGGGTTGCACTGTCCTGTGATTGGAAATGTGTGGACACTTTCGGCGGCGTTCGGTGTACACACAACGTTCGGGTCCGTCCCCGCATGCTCAGCAATGCAAACGTGTGTGTGTTTTTTTTATAAAAGAATTTCCCATTTGGACGCAACAATTGTATGTTTCTGTAGCATGTATTAGTGTGTGTGTGTGGGTGTATGTGCTTGCCCCCCTATCTATTCGCAGATCCCCCCTTTCGCTTTGTTTCAATATTCGGTATGCTTTTTCACCTAAACTGACTTTCGTTTCGTTTACAGAAGCGTGGCTGTGTTTGGATTGAATAAAATAAAACATTTTCCTAGTTAAAAAATGGAATTCTTGCGACATTGGAAGGTTTTCTGGGAAGGGTCAGAGAGAGAAAAAAAAAACAAACAAACAACAATCTTCTTTAAACATAGGAACCAACCGCTCGATCGCACGATGGAGAAAGAAAGAATGCGCATTGTGATGCTTCGTTCCTGTGATCCCAACTACGATGATTCGCATCCTGCATAGGCGAGCGGAAGTGTTGTGGAAGAAAACAATCCGTCACCCCGATCAGAAGGGTAGAGGAATAAATTAACTAATTAATCGCCCCAAAACATGTCGTTTGGCGAAGATGAAGCGGCTGTAGCAGCTTGTTCGTAACTTTTTCCGTATTTTTTTGTTTTGCCCTTCATTCCTAACATCCCAATTCTCTGTTGTCCCTTTTTCTCGCACCATGTCTCTGCTCCGGTTGCACTTACTTACAATCTACAATTAAATTAGTGATCATCAAAAGTAGTAGTTAAATTATGTTTTTAGAACTGTGTGTGTGTGTTTGAGTGTTCGCAAAAAATTTTGCATTGCCATTCGTTTTGATGCCAAGAGCAGCGAATTGTTGTTGTGTTGGTAGTAGTGTGTTTCGTGCACAAGGGAGCGACAGAGACAGAGAGACCTTTCGATGCATACAAATTGCACCATTAATTGGATTTACAGATTGCTATTTATCATCTTTCCGCTACATTACTCTTTTGTGTGTGTGTGTGTTTGTGCTTTTTGTGTACAATGCATTCGGCACAACGCTGTTTTTTTAAAACATTTTTGCTCACCCACCTTCATACCACCATCATCTAGCCGTCCCAGCGCGCCGCATCTTTAATGGCTGCTAGTGGCTTTTATGTACTCGCTTTCTAAAAATGACGATGACATAAAGCACTGATCCAGCCTCTCCCCCTACTTGCTTTACATAATATATAGTTATCCATCATTTTTCTTCTTTTTCTCATTTGTTCTATTTTATATACCGCGTGCCGATCTGTTTTCCATAAAAGATGGTAGGTGGCAAACCAAACGAATGAGCGAACGGAAGTTCTTCACTAACTACAAAACAGAGTCACAAGGAATGACAAGATGGTTGCACTAGCCACAGTCAAGTGCCGCATCTTATCTAAATGAAAATTATACCTAATAACGCATTTTAAACTATAACCGAGGTTTGTGAAAAAAACACACACTCGAAAGAAACATTGCAGTTTCTTTCCTTCACGCTTTCCACGTGAAACCGGGTGCCACCGTAGATAAATAAGTTAAGATTGCTTGCTAGAACTCTAGGCAACTGAAACAGCTGCAACTGAATCGTTCCTTGTACACATTAAAATAAGCGAAACATAAACGAACTCATTTTACTCTATACACACACATACAGAGCCACAGTCACACTTATGAGGGGGGGCAAAGGTGGAACAAAATCTAAAATCCACACGATAACCGGCGTTCGGTTTCGGCGTCGAACAAAGTAGAAACTATACAGACGATGTACGCGCGCGTTACTAACCGTTCTGGCGTTTGATGGTGATGGTGGTGTGGTGTTGTGGTTTGTTCAACGGTGTAAGCTTCTATTTACATATGTTCATGCACCATCATGCCGTAGCCGCCGAGTGAGTTAAAGCCACCGCTAGGATCACCGAGGGCCGGAAAGGTGGAAGGTGCTTGCGTTGATGATATGGCCGCTGCGGCGGCGGCAGCGGCTGCTGCTGCTGCGGCCACCGCCATTACGGATG
Source organism: Anopheles farauti (assembly GCA_000473445.2). Lineage (NCBI taxonomy): Eukaryota > Metazoa > Arthropoda > Insecta > Diptera > Culicidae > Anopheles > Anopheles farauti. Next base: position 9,408,171 of record KI915042.1, read on the forward strand.
CGGTTGTGGTTGAGGTGCTATTGCTGGTGTTGCCGCTGTTGCTGCTGCTGCTGCTGGTGTTGGTGTTGCCGTTGGTTAAAGCGGAGGAAGCACCCTGGTGGTTATTGTTGGTGGATGAAAAGGAGGAAGTGTAGCCGATGCCGCTGGAGTTACTGCCACCACCGTGGGTAACCGTCGGTTCTACGCCGGGTGCCACCATCGAGCTACCGTTATAGCCGCCACCGTAACCACCGTAGTAGAGCAGGTTTCATTCGAACGGTGTGTTGAACATGTGAATGTTGAGGTCCTCAAACGAGGTGGTCCCGCTCTGGTCCAGCATCTGGAGCATATCGGTTAGCTCGTGGCCCTGGCCCGGATGTTGCCCCACGACCGGATGGTGACCGGGATGAATCTGCGCCGGATGATGATGGTGGTGATGGTGGTGTGGATGATGCGGATGTTGCACCGGGTGGTGGGCGTGCGGGTGCTGCGGATGGGGCGGTACATGATGCGGAGCGCCTCCACCACCGGTGGCGCCACCTGCGCCACCACCGCCAGCTCCACCACCACCACCGTGAAGGGCTGGATGTTGCTGTTGCTGTTGCATATGCTGCTGCTGTTGGGCGTTATCGGTTGCCATTTCCTGTGCCAGCCCAACCGTGCTGTGTGATGCACCGGGACCGTTCGTGGTACCACCGGAGCCACCGGTTTGCATCGGTTCCGGTCCCGTACCGTGATGGTGCGATTGCCAACCGCTCCAAATGCCTGCGCGGGAAGAACGAAAGACGAATTAGCCAGAGCTCTTCAATACGTTACATTGTTCATAATTGTCCATATGATTTCATAACCTATCTTACAGGTCTTTAGAACATACTATTTTCAATATCGCAATATAAAATATGAGGTATGTATGCCTCTACGCTCAAATAGTGTAGGAAAAGATCGAAATGTGATGCAAATACAATGATGGCTAGGGCGTTAAGTTTAATTGTATTCATCAATTTTCAATCAAACAATGAAAGTTTACCTTTTTACATTATTCCCTAGATCTTACTTCAATCTGTACTTCGTAAAACAATAGAGAAATCCTAGTTTAAGCTTTTATTCATTCGTTTGATTACCGCAAGGTATTGAAAGTAACACTTCTAAGTATTTTTTTGCACTCATATTATGAATCTGAATCTTTAATATAGTGGCGCCATCTCTTGTTAGGTACCGCAACTAAAAGCTGCTCAGAACATTGCTACTTACCCGGTCCTCCGGCTTGTGACGACGGCGTAAAGGTGGACGTTTGACGCGATGCGTTAAGCTGGGTGTAGGTTGGCCCGGTCGGTGACCGGTTCGGACTTAGTTCACTGTACTGGTAACCTTCGGTGACGGGTTGTGGCTGTAGAGAGCAACCGATTCCAGACAAGAATATTAGTGAAACAGTTTGATTACGATTACAAATCTCCAGTATTCTTACCTGCCGCAGGGTCCACGCGGTGGCTGCCGGCGTTGGCGAGGTATTGTTAGTTTTGGGAATATGTCCTAACGAACCCGCCGCACCGCCACTAGGCGTTCCCGGTGAGCCGTACCTGGGAAGCAAGGTCGAGAAAAAAGTTACATGTAAAGTTCGCACGGTGTTTGGTTCGCATCGGTGCATCTTTTACGGCTACTCACTGTATTGGCGATGGGGTCGGATTGTAGCTGTATTGCACGGCGTTGTGTGCGCTCTCCGGACGTTGAATACTGCTAGAGGCGGCCGCCTGCGCTGCTGTCTGCGGCTGCGATGGCAAGTGTGAAATCAGATTGTGAGGATTGTAGATGTTGCCCGCCGGCGTCGTCTCCCTTCGGCCCGGTAGCGTGTAGTCCAACCCCGGTGCGGGGTAGGACGCGACTGGCGTTTCCGTCTGCTCCGGTGCCGTCACCGTGTCGTGGGCAGAATGAAGTGCCCTGTGAGGGAGGTAAATGGGGGGAAAGAGGTTAGCAACGCGTACAGCGCAATGTACCACGAATTCAACAGCATAAAGACACCTACTTTGCGGAGCTATTCGTACACACGACGTACTCGATGTCGTCCGTGTACGGATTGAGGAAGGCGTACGCCTGCGTTCTCATCCAAACCCACTCCTTGTTCTTCGCCCGGAACCGGTACATGACGGAGAACATCTGACCCTTTTGCTTCAACACTGTAAACCGTAAACGACGGGGGTTTAGTAGTAAAAACAGCAGCCCATACAAACAACGTTGCTCCGGTTAGCCTACCTTGATCAAAGTTTTCCTTCATATGAGCAATGTCGTCCGGGTGGAAGAAATCGTAGCAGCTCTTGTTGAGCAGATCGACCGGCTGGTAGCCGAGCACCCCGATCACCCGTTGGTCGACAAACGTGAACTTGCCGCACATGGCGTGGCGCGAGATGAACTCGTTCGGATTGTTCGCGTTCAGGTCGTTCGCCGTGGTCGAGGAGGTGATCTGGAGCCGCGCGATCGCCACCAGGCAGCAGTGCGTGTTGTGCAGCTCGTCGTCCTGCCCCCGGTCGATGGTGACGCCTGGAAACATATCTGAGTTGTGGCGGATCATAATTAACAGCCTTCGGGAGCGTTCCAATTGTGTGTCGAAATTCGTTTAAAGCTTAAATATTTGGCTTGCCCCGGCACAGCAAAACACCCACCAAATACTCAAATCGGCCACAAACGGACGGAAACGATTTTAGATTGGATTGGCTCTCCCCATCCCGTACCCGCGCCCCGGTCGCACCGCATGTCTCGCAAAGCTTATACTTACCGGTCGGTGGCCAGTTCTTGATGTACCCGGTGCAGTGCATCACCGCGTAGGCGTGCCCGTCGGTGGATGGGCCGAGTGAGTTTTTCCTTCGCAATCGGTTCAGATGCCCGAGCGCCATCGATTCCGGTGTCAGCGGTCCGATTCGCATCCGACAGATGAACCCCCGTCTCGATCCCATACATAATCTCATCGATGCTGTGGGTAAGAGTGAAAAATGTGGTTAGCTTATGGTCTACCCTCAAGCGGTACTGTACAGCGTTATGCACTCACATTGATGGCCTTCCTTTTTCACTGTGCCGGTCTTCAGGTCCAGTATCCGCCCGCTGTTGACCGGTTCCTGCGTCGAGAGCTGCTCGCGCACCTTCTCGATGTCGTCCGGATGGATGTGGTCGAACAAGCTCCCGCTGTACCATTCGTTTTGGGAGTAGTTCAGCACCGGCGTCACCGAATCGGACACGTAGATGATGCGTCCCGTATCACAGCCAGCCTGCGGAGGAAAGTGACATATAAATGACGATTTTTACAGCATTCGATAGCAAAATATTAAAACCGTTTTGATGGTAATTTGTAAGCTCGCAACACCACCATCTCTTTGCGCACAGACAAAGTGCATTAATTAAGACCTTAAATCCTGAAGCTGAACCTGAACCTCTGCTCTTAGCGAAACCGGCTTTTTCATTGATTCTTTCCCGCGTTCCTCACGCCCTCTGCTGTACGGGGAGTAGGACCCAAGGAAGCTACTCGCAGGATAACTCGCGAATAAATAATACATTAATCAATGTAGTGCGTGCGTGGCGAAATTATCAATTCCGAGCCACCGATTTTACGCCCACGGAGAAATGAACGATGAGGGAACGTGCGCCGAACGAACGTACGAACGCGATGGTTGGGATACTTTGCATTTTTCGGTCAGACAGGCCCTGAAGCAGGGGGGGAAACGATGCCTAATGAGTAATTTTGCCCAACGCTGCCCAGCTGCATTCTAATTGACGATAAATAATGCGAAAACCTCCGTTCGGCAGGGTTCGCTGCCCGGTCCGTGTCGAAGGAATGCCTTCGAAACTGAGTGTGCAGCGCGGATAAGGAAGTGCTGTCCGTGGACAGCAATGGATTGGCGTTTCCTCTCTGTCCCACTCCCCCCCCCTACTCTCCGCCTCTCTCTCTCTGTTTCGTTCTCTGTTCGAAACAAAGTCGTCTCTTCCCGGACTGGCTCCAGATATTGAAGGAGCAGCAAAAAGGTACGTGAAAACGTAAAACAAGCCCCTGGAATGCGGTGGCGCACTCGCCGACAGGGAGAAGACACGAGACGAAATAAATAAATTATCCTACCGATATGTATTAATCGTAAATTTGCATTCCTCTTCACACCTCGAGCGGGCGGAAAGTTCCTAGATTCGACTTTTCCACATTCGCCATCCTCCGTCACCGTCGCGTTCCGGCGTTTGAGGAAAAATTCTTAGCATCATTGCTTTTCCGTCACACTCCTCCCGCCAACAGGATTATTCCCCGCATGGCCGGACCTACGCCTCGGGAGTGTACCGGGAAGTCATTGATAAGTTTTGGATGAATTTTAATTTCCAATATTTATTCACCCGATCGGAGGGCGAATTTTAATGAGAAATTTAAATAATATGCTTTTCTTCCGTTATTCTGATGGGTTTGAGTTTTCAACTCAATAGAAGTTTTCCAACAAGTGTCCGGGTGGATGTGTTCGGGACAAGAACCAGGCTTTGGTGGCTTTTTATGGAGATTTGGACATCCAGTAGCTATGTATTGTTCATAATGCGCCACTAAGGCTTTAAACATGTGTCCCGAGCAGTACGATGGGTTCTGAGAGTGAGCCAATATGTTGATTACTATTGATTGTTGGATTTAAATTAAAATTAATAAACAAGAAATTGCTTGGTTCAACTAAGTTGCAGATTATACTTTCTACACAGTCTTAACATTTTACGACTACTCCGTTGAAAGCTTCCGAAACACAGGGATTAAATTTTTCTCTATAATTGTAGTAGCAGTGGACGTCCAGCTTCGAACCCATTCCACAGGTACACGGTTCGCAAAGTGGGAGTCTAAAATTGCGATAGAAACACCGAGCAAATGACTGCATCGAGTGGTGGAATTGTAATTAGTATGCAATTCGCAACGGTCAGCACAAAAAAAACATTCTCTGACAAAAAAGGCTCTCCTTCCAGTCAATTTATCTTTCTCAAACGGGCCCGGACTCTGTTGGCCTTATCCCTTTCCAGAGCACAATAATGCAAACTGCATTTCATGTTGTGTCTGGTGTTCGAGAAGCTGCAACAGTTTTTTTTTTCTTATCATTTCTTTGCTCTCGAAAGCAAAAATGGGTCGCTTTTGTTGGAATAATTCAAGAATACTTTGAGAATAAGACTTGAATACTTGAGTAGTTGTGTTTTATTTGGGTTGCGCCACGAAAAGAAAACAGGGATGACTACTAATAGAATTAATGTAATTGAGTACTCTTTACACTCGCTAACGTTGATAGGAATGAATAGGACTTTAATTTGGATAAAAGGACACAACTGCATTATCAATGTTAAATGAACTAACAACTGGTTGGGGACATGCACTTACCACAAACAGAAATCCATCTGCGGCTTCCAGTATCAGGTGCTTCAGCTCCTGATCGGTTAGAAAGGATGGTTTGTACGATCCATCCGTGTTGGTATTGCCGGTTCCTAGAAAGAAAAAAAGTGAAGAGAGAAATTAAATGAGATTCCACTTTCGGCAAACTGTTTGCTCCATTCGCCGTCACTTTAATGGACCTTTGATAACACGAAACGATGACCCCTTTTAATATGCAAATACGCGTCTAATTGTCTAATTCCCTATGAATGCATGTAACGAAACACCCCGAAACGGGTGAACGGTTAAGTCCGCTATAGACTGTAATAATCGTTTCAATGTTAAGATCATCAAAACAGACAAACACAGCCGTTTTCCTCGTCCTTAAGGCCCACAAAGAAGATGTTACGGCCAATGGGATGGAACCTTTCCCGCACCGGGTCGCGGCATAAATGTAAGACAAATAATAAAACCGATGTAAACAATGCGTATCCTCACAGCCAGGAGAAAACTCCGAAACAGAAAAGGTTTGTAAGACAATTGTCCCAAATTTGCAAACGATTGTGGCTTCCCAATGTGACTCGGGCGCTTTAATGAAAAGGGATTTAGAATCGATTTTTTCTTTCTTTTTTGTGCGCAGAGTTTAAAAATTAAAACCAGAACTGCCTATCGCAAAGGATAAGCAGGCCCCACGAAAAGCGGGACAATGGATCTTTGATGGCGTAGGGAGGACTTTTTTTAAAGTAGAATAGAAATGGTAAGAGCGAAAAGAGATGGGAAGAAGATACAACAAGTTGTAAAAATAAATGACGTTTAGCATTTTCTTCAATTTTAATTTGCATAACAGTATAAAAATAACAATAAAAAATAAATACGACTGCTTCGGAGGGCTGACTGGCTGACAAAAGAGATAGAGAGAGAGAGAGAGAGAGAGAGAGAAAATGGCTAACGTCTTACGCTTTCGGGTGAACAGAAAGCATATACCGAACAGCTCGAGGACCACGAAGAAAGTAAAAATGGAAAAAACATCCACCCAGAGGGTGTGAGTGATAATTGGAGATGATTTTGCCATGGGTCGTAGAAAATGTAAAATGGCACAATACACACAATGACAGACACAACACGATAACGGATAATGGGGCAGGCAAAACGGTCATATTCTGGCCACGGCGACTGGGGGGATGCACGATGCTCCACCAGTGGCGATATAAATGAAGCGTTTGCTGGAATTACACTATTATTCGCATTCGGTGTACTCGCTTTCCGTCCGTTTCATGCGTCACACCACACAACCATGCGAATCGATCGATGTTGTCTTGCGATCACAGCGTAATGTGTAATGTAATGTGTCCGCATTCACTCGCCGAACAATGTTAACCATTTCGAAGCGACCCACTCTCACACTCGTGGTCCCCGGAATCGGGGTGATTGAGCCATAGTAGCAGGGAAGCGAGCGAGCGAGCGAGCGAGCAAACGAAAGAACGAACGGACGGGATATCACACCAACGACAAGTCATACAATCTTGGAATGGACGATACGAAACCGATTTTCGATTGCCGCTAGTGGCACCCGACCCCCTGGATGGGAGAAGGGATGGGCGGAGGTTAGTGGAAAACGCCTGTGTGATTGACTGAGTGTGCAGAATTGATTTTTAAACGAGCCACATTCGCCGGGAAAATGGTTTTCTATTGAAGCGCTTTGCAAATGGGATGCATATAAAAATGGAGATTCGCTAGCGCTCTGTGTCACCGCCCGGGGCGGTGTCTCATTGGGGCATCTTCCGATTGCCGACGGATAACTGACATCCGGGAAGGATGATTCGGGACGTGGCTTGATTAGGAGATGATGGTGCGCGTAAAAGTTTGCTCGGTTTTTTTTTGCGTAAGGAGATGTTATTTTTGAATTGGGTTCGAACATTAAGTTAAGTAGAAAATGTAAATCTTCATTTAATTTACAGTAGATGGTAGCTCTAGATAGAATAATAGTGCACACAGTTTCAACAGAGCACGAAAAGGAATTCAACAGGAATTTCCTTTCACTTGTGTCTTGTAGAATGTTGTATTATAGAACGAATTTGTTGGCGTCCATGATCTTTCAACCTCTACCGTTGGGTTGTACCCACAATAGGCATAGACAATGTACGAGGAATTTGTTGCTTGTGTGGTCCAGCCGACAATCGCGAATTGAGTATTATATCAACAAGAAGGTTAAGAACTGTACGAAAGAATGTAGACTTTAGAAGTGAAATGTGGTTTACTTTCATTTAATCTGAATATTTCAAAAACTTTATTGTCATTTAAGGAAAAGAAAAAAACAATAAAAAATAAAGTGCAACTTTTAAATGTTTTCTAAATTGTGCATTGTAATGCGTAAGAAACAAAGTAAAAATTAATTTGTTTGGTTGCTATGGTATTTGTTCGAAAATATGTCTTACATCATTTATGCATTTAAAAATAGTATTCCCATTAAAAAATATATATAAAACATAATTTTTAGAAAACCTATTCTTGGGTACATTGAAATTTACCAGAAAACAATTACGGAGACTTTCTTTGCTGCAATGTTTCTCCAAAGCAAAAAAAAAAAACAAAACATTATAATATGCCCGGCGGTCCGAGATATCCTTCGAGAATTGAGCCGCTACATCTAGCAGCAGCGATGGCATGGTTTTCTTTTCCCGGCAAAATTGTTGACATAGTTTTAATATCGTTTTAACGTTACGAGCGTTTTTGTTTAAATGAAAAGAAAACAGGCAAAAACGGTGTCCTCCGCGGTGTTGACTCATTTGAATGGCGCATTACCACCACCGAACCGAATGGGGGACCTTACCAGCAATGTACTCTATGTGTGTACTTACTCTCAAATGCACAATATGGTCCCATGAGCCGCCTAGCCAGGCAGGACAGGCAAACAAAACATTAGTTTCTTTTTATTCCCGCGCGTCGCGCATACCGGCGCGGGGCACCGTCGGAGCCAAAGTGTAGAAGGTCAGTTGTTCAGGTTTTGCTATCCATTTTTTTTTCGTTGTTGTGCGCGTGCTACACCCTTCTGTGTTCCACTAAGGAACGAGAGGTTTTATCTGCATAATTATAGTCTCCACATCCGCTGGACACTACTAACTAAAAAAAAGACGTCTATGTCGCTGTGTGTGTGTATGTGTGTTTAGGAACAGAAGTAAAACAAAAAAATCCATACGCTATGGGTGTAAAACAGAAAAATAAGTGTATTTGGCTGTGTCCACTCTGCACTATGTGGTGGCCACCGCAGACTGGGAGACTCTCCGGGCGCTAGTGGTGTTTTCGCCATCCCCTCTGGGGAAACACCCCGTTCGCTCTGTTTTTGGTGTTTTTGTTTGTTTTTACTTATTCGGTCATTTGGCGTCGTATCAGTATGAATTGTGTTGTGGCTCACTTGGTGCTGGCGGTTCCACCAACCCAGTGCGCATTGCTGTCAGGCTAAATCATGCTTCCTTTCCGCCGGGCAGCTCTATGCAAGCGCCAAACACAACCACCCACCGATGGGTTGTCCCATGTCTTCTGCCCGTACGAGGTAAATATTCCTGACATGTGGGGTTCTAGCACCCGAGCGGTGGGATTATGGTGTTGCAGTTTGGAAAATTGATAGTGCCAGGCGGTGTGTGACAGCCGGCAGCAAAAAGGGATATCCTCGCTCCTCCCCCCCCTCGCCCCCCCCCCCCCCCGCCCGGGTGTCCGGTGGGGTTGGGGTAGGAGGAAACGTAACATTTTTCAATGATGACAGTCATTTGCTGTCACCACACGAAGTGTTCCGCTGATAAAATCTCTTTTATTTATCCACCGAGCGTACCAGCGTCGGGTAGGGAAGCGCAGGCAGGCATGTCATGTGTGTGGTCACAGCTTTAGTAGTTTGATGCTTCGTTTGTGTGCGCTTGTTAGGTGGAGATCCACGCTGGCGAATGGAGCAATCAACCACCGGGAGACACACAGCTAGCCTTCGAGGCTTCTCTACATATGCAACCAGGTGTTATCTAATCTCTGTCAGATCGATTGCAGTTAGGTGCAACATCAGTTAGTGGAAATGTTTGCAACCGGCACTAAGTCGTGCCAGCGAGGCGGAAGCCACCGTGGTTGGACGTTCCCGAAAGCTTTCCGTTGTTTGCGTGACCTGGAGCGGAAAATGATGATCGAACCCTGTAATAAAGTTGTACCGGAACGGGATGATGTTGATGGAGCGCAGGACGCGGACAGGATTACCATTATCCGTACTTATTTGGGTTGTGTTTTCTTCAGTTTTCGTTAAATAATCATAAAACGCAAGCGTTTATCAGATGGTTTGCCGGTGTGTGCGTGTTTTTTTCTTAAACTAAATAGCACCTAACAAGTTTGGAATCGATTACTACTCCTTATATTACTAGAGGCGAACAATAACGAAAAAAAAATCACCTCGAAAAACAAACGAAGCGTACTAATAAGTAACATCACAGACATCGGAAAAAGGTAAACCTTTGTAACAGCAACAAAAAAGAAATTCCTTCTCTTAAAGGAACTTCATCAATGTGTGCAGTGGGAATAATCATTTGGGTTCCGTCCAACTTTGGCTCAGCATCGCCTTGGATGCCACGGCAGCAAAAACGGAACTCTGAACGCCGTGAAGATAGCGGATGAATGTTCCAACACCCGAAAAGAAAAAAAAAACTGCGATGAGAAAAGGGGAATTTCTTCTGAACCTCCCGTCCCGCGCGTGGTAATTACATTTCAAAACTTTTTCCCTCATCTCAATCAATAATCTTCTGCTCCGACGAGGAGTGGCTCGACTACTAGCGCGGGGGCCTTTCCCGCCCGACACCCAATATCTGTCCACCTCCAACATCACCCGTCGTGCGGAGGACGAACGGTTTCCGCTATCCGGATAGTAGTACCGGATACGGATACTGGGTGCTTTGATTTTCCTACTCGTGTTTTCGCTCGGTTTTCCTTAAGAGAGATGTGTTTGTATGAGTGTGTTCTGTTTTGGTCTGTTGTCCGTTCCGAGGCGTAGTGGTTTTCGTGTGCTCTCTCCCTCGTCTCGTCAGGGCAGGACCGTCCTTTCGTGATGATATCGAACGGAACACGGAAACCAGCTCGTGAAGCTTAGCAATGGGGGAAATAGAAAGGAAATCCATTATATTGATCTCCTTTGAGGTTCCTTTTTTCCACCACCATCACCATCCGAAATTCTGGCGAATCCTATCGAACCGAAATTGTTTCTTTTCGTTTCTCGTTTCTCTGGCGACCGGAACACGGTGGCTCTATCTTGCACCGGGGCCGGTATGTTGGGTGGTTCATGAGTTTTTTTTCTCTTCTTCTTCGCTGACCGGTGGTGATTTCATACGTGAAATAGAAATTATCGATCGTAGCTCACCGATAAGCAGCCTTCCTCCAACACCCAGCGCCGGGATGGAGGTGCTGATGGAACGATGACGGCTATAGTTATAGACTGCCCGATTCTTCGTGCTGGAAATCCGCAGCGTGTGGAGTTTCTCCCGCCGCTAGCGTACAACGGTTGGTTTGCGCTTGACGTCAAAGAGAGCCCGATCCGGAGGCGGACACGATGTGTGACTGTGGTTGATTTGTTTGGTGCTTTCTGTTTGTATGTATATATATGTGTGTGTGTGTGTCAGCCAGTCCAATCAGTCAGGCAATGTTGGATGACGTTGTAGTGGAAAAATAAGTAATTTTAAGCTCTCCCGGTTTAATGATAGGGATAGGGTATGTTCCGGTGTACCCCACCTGGTAAATCACCGCGCTCAAACGGATTTGAATGAATAATGCATTCATTCATCCATTTGTTCTCGTAAAGGAGAAGCAAGGAAACCGAGCGCAGGAAGTGTTAGGAAACCGAGCCCAGAAAAAAAAACCTTTATACCCGAAAGTACCCTCACGCCGCCATGAATCATTGGGACGCGGAGTAGAAGCGGACACGGATACGCGTTACGGGACGTTTGGGACAGTTTTGTCATCGCGCGTCCGACACAAATGCGGAGGAAAAAAAAGGCTTTAACCCTGGTTCGGATAACCAGAGGCATCGAAGAAATAAACGACGTTTTATCTTATATTGTAGACAAATTTTTGATGCTGAAATAGGGATTAGCTGCCTGATTTTATTAGCGACTATGATGTTCTTGAAATGAAATAACCCAACAATCATGAATAATCATTAAATAAGGTTATGGTGAACATAGTTGCCAATGTGAATCGAACGGTAAGAAAGCGATAACATATAAAACGATATTCATCGTTTAATAATATTTCTAATAATAAATAGATTTCTGATAAGAAATGAAAACTTTATCATCGATGAGCAATTGTCTGAAATCATTTTTCTAGCTGTCAACAATAGGGATAAAAAACCAACGTAAACTGAGAATGATGCCCGACTACGTGAATGAGTCAATAGGCACAGGATCAGAGTGAACCACCCGAGAGGGCCGAAGGAATGATTTAAATATTAATCTAATCTGAATCTTGGAGCGCAAGGAAAGGGACACAGGGACGCGCATATTTCCTTGCGGTGGCATTAAACATAAAATAAAAATGGCAACCAAAAACGTGGAAAGCGGATAAGCTAACCCGACCCAAGAGGGTCATCATCACGATGTTTGGCAACGCGATCTCTACCACCACTTGCTTGATTTGCTTTCGTATTGGCTACGGTGAGTTAGTTTGTAGCTTTGATTTGGCTTCTGATTCACATTTTTACAGGAATTGCGTTGCTTCCTTCACGCCCATACTCAGATCACTTATCACCCAGTACCTTTATGCCGAGGTGGGTCGACACTTTCCACTGGATCGCGGGCGTGGTGCGTTTTTTTTCTGAATAATTTTCAAATTATCATAAATAATAACGAAGAGAGGTTCTGGAGACAGGGCGGTTTATCTTCTCAGTTTCATTGAGTCAGCGCCGTAAGCGACCCTTTCGTGCGGGGAGGGCGACGAAAGGATTTAACGAACAGAACGTGTTATTTGGTTGTCAACGAAACGGCCCTATCGAACTGCAGCAGTTTGAGAAAAATTCGAAAGAAATTAATTTCGCTAAAACCGGGAACTTAATTTCGAGCGAAAATTGCAAACACCGGCAACTCGTCGTTGCTTTATACCGCGTTCCTACACTTTGCGTGGGTGCTCCTAGCTTCTGCCCCCCGGGGGCGAGGTTCGTCGCTTGGGACGTGCTCAAATCGCTAAATGAATCTCTCAACAACCGCGACACAACCGAAACGGGGGTAAAGGTTTAACAACTTTTCACCTTTGTTTTACGCCTTCCGCGGGACTGTCCCTACTTGGTAGGCAGTTCCCAACGTCGACACTTTTGCTTCTGGGACTTGATTTAGACTGCTTCCACCTTGCGAGCCAGCGAGCTGTTGTTGTTGCGTAGGGTGGGTTTCGCTTCGGGCTTGGGGCACCGTTTGTGTGCAAGGGTTCGCTTTACACGGCGTGTATCATTGCTACTCCTGCATCCGTGCGGCCGCATCTTTATCCGTTTTGAAATTCACTGCAACCGCGTCCAATAATTCAAATCTCTTCGCGTCCGGGCAGGCGGCAACCGGCAAGATCCGGCGCGCTTGATAAATGATGTCTGCACCAGCATGCCCCAAGGGGGGAATAAACCTTCCCGCTCGTAACACTGGAAGGCACCGACGACCGAATGATCAAAAATGGATTCGTTGCAGCGAATGGTGGCCGAGCCCAGAGCAAACGCGCAAAACGAGAACGTACAAACCGCGGCGAGATTAAATTGATTGCGGAGGGTTAAATAACGTTGTTTACAGGTTGTTAAAATGTTCAACAGCTCTGTCAGTCTGGAAGAAATAATTAAATGCACTTCGGGTGCTTCTGGTGCTTCTGTGCGTCCGCACCATTCGCTGTGCGTTTGGGCAGCACCGCCCCGAACAGCATCTTTCTCATTTGAAATCGAGTTAAAGAAACTACAAAAAAAAGAAGAAGAAAAAAACGGCAACGCGACGAAGATACCCAGCGTCATCGGCTACCGCGGTTGCAGCTGATTTGCACATTCAGCCACCTTTGACTTGAGGCCAGCGAGCGAATTAATTGACACCGTTTTGCCAAAATTTGAATAATTTGATGCTCGGGCTTTAGGCTGGTTGCGTTGGCTTTGGGGACGAGATTAAGGGCGATCAGGTGTAAGAAGCACAACCGGCAAAAGAATAAATAATTTTACGCTTATCTGTTCCGCGGGGCTCGTTAAAAAGGTTGGGCGACTTACACCGACATTTCAATTCGTTTGCTGCAAAATTCAAATTCTGTCTCGACCTAATATTGCCAATCGGACAAGTTTATCAATTAACAAACAAACCAATTTAGGCATGAAAGCAAACAGAAGAGCAAATAGTGGCCAACATTAAGATATTCAATTTATCTACCGATGGTGTCTTGATTGTTTCTTCTCTCAATCCGACTATCCGAATTTGCTACCGTTTGCAATTTGGATACCTAATGGTGAAATAAATATCTGCTCAGCCTCTATCTTTTCCTTGTTTGTTTTGTTTTTTTAATTGTCCACCGAAAAGGGCACGAGACGCGCACATGGATACTTTGTGCTTTCTGGTTTCTGAATTCTGAAGCTAGTCCGTTTTACGACGATTGTTGTTTATTTTTAGAAGCCACGCATTACCAAGCAGACGGTGGCGCAAAAAGTAAAAAAAAAACACACACACAAAGCTTTCAGGCAAATGGTTGATAGAAATCTTTGAAAAGAAATATAAACGGCAACGGAAGGTACAAGATTGCGATAGGGACCGAACTCTTTCCGACGTGAGTCATCTCCATCTCATCTGGTGGAATAAATCTTCTTCGCGGTACTCGGTTTGCCACTTTCCTCAGGACAGGAAATTCGGTTCAGGTTGTTTTCATTTTTAATATTTCGTTAGACCGATTCCGAATCTTCCGCGAGAAGTTCTGTTTCGTGGTTTACATGGCGTTATAAGGAAAAGTATACGTCGACGGCGTATCGTGTTCGCTTCAAGTGGCGCACACATCCGGGACAGTAAAAAGAGAAGCTGATTTTCAGCCACAGATAGGAAGCGGCGCAATCGTGGCAGCGCCACTGCAGATGCGTAAAAAGATGAATGGACACCCGTCTGATGGTCTTACCATCGGCGTCATAATCATCATCAGCGTGCGTTTCGCAGTGATCAAAGCCGCCGATCCGGAGTAGCCGTTTCATTCAAACGGTGTGACCCCCGCGTGACGCTCATTCACTCGCGACACTTGGCCGACTACGACGATGCCACCCAAAAAGGGTACATGTGAAGATCGTGGAAGAGAAGTTGTTTTATGTACAACATACGCTGTGCTCTCCTCAAACTGTGGGTTTAACGAACTGGGTCGTTCTAGACGAAAAAGACAAACATACTGAAAAGGATAAATATTTCAAACAAATAAATTTATCACAGCGCATGCCACCATCTACCTGGTGCATGCCGAACGTATCCTGTGCGCGATGAAAAATTGCACCATTTGCCGATATTAATTGATAATCGATTGGAGAAGCATTAATTTTCGGGGCAATCGCGCACACAGTGCAACACACTCACATGAAATCGTAATAAATGGCAAGAAAACGATAGAAATAATCTACCAGAAACGATTTATCGCCACCATCGTTGGTGGACTGTGCGAAGAAAAACTCAACCTACTGCAGCGTAGAAAACTTTCGCGAGTCGAACACCGTTAGGTGCTTTGTCTGATGAGGGAAGGGGCGCACACCAATTTAAACCCCGATATGATGCGGTTTTCTCCGCGTGGCCCCGAAAACCACAAAGCAACCTCCTATCGGACGGGCGCTGATCGAAATGGAAGCTTTTCCATGAGAAGAATATATGATTTACGCTCCGACTCGGGACATTTGGAGAAATGCCGTCTGTTCGCTTCGAAGCATGGTTTGGGCGGGAGAACACAACAAATCGTCCACCGCAGCTTATGTACATGCAGAACACATAGTCAAACACCGGAGCGCATAGGAGGTACCTGTGTTTATTAATATCTACATCGCCTCCACTCACCTCTGCGCGCGCAAAACCACAATTAGCGCCAATACGAATCGGTCGCGGGAAGGAGGTTTCATATGCGAAGTCGTGCGAAAGATTCCAGCGAACCGATAGACCTATTAAACACACAGCCAGACACAAACACACACGATGTATGCACAACCTGACACGCTGAGTACTGGAAACAATACCCCATTCGTTGCTAATATACATATTGATACATTGATTATTTATGGATTATTTCTGTTACTGTGATTGCCGCCGTTTCGCCTAGACCATGGGAACCTAGCAATCGCCATTTGCTGTGTGGGAATCGGGAGGAAAAGGGGGAGAGTTCATAGCAAAACTAGTTATCCACACAAACACACTCGAATCTACATCCTTCATCCTCGCGCGGGCAACGACGACACCAAAGCGAGCGTTGACAAAGGTTGTCGTGCTGCTGTTGGTTTATTAAAATTATTTATTTGTCACACTGTCGGTTTGCGAATGTCTGCCGAATGGCGCACCAAACGGAGCACCGTGGCTGAGGGACGAGAAATGTATGCGCCTTCCAGGAACCGACAAGCTAGAAGTTAGAATGGGGAGGGTGGGGGTGGCGATGATTATGGTGTGTATGTGCTGTTGCTGCCGGTCTCAAACATTCATGTCATGTATCGAAATCTCTATTATATTGTTAATTACAGAACGCTGACATCTTTATTTATGCTTGCATTGTGCCACAACACAACAGTATCTGCCGTCCACCGGGTCGAGGGTGCCAATTTCGATTAGCCGCGGGGCTATTTCACCTACAACTCGGAGGGTGTATGTGGTATGTGTTTTTTTTTTCGCTACCGCCTATTGCTTCGACTTGAGCGTTTACAAGTGCTTCTTTACGCGAGCGACAGGGGCAGTGTGGAAGGGGTTTAAGCGCGGCTGGTTTGTCGATTGTCGTCGATTTCGCGGGAATTGTGATATCGCGACCGTACGTGGAATGTAAGCCGCGCAGCGCTGGCTATGATGGCCAGTGAGTGGTTGTGTCTTCTATGTCCCATATAGCACACGGGGACACGGACCATCATCACCGCGGACATGGAATGGAAGAGTCAGGCGGCGATGGCAGACATGATTTAAATGGAATGTCTGAATGAGTCAAGCCATGCGACCGAGTCGTTTGTATGCAGGATGGCTGGGTTGAGGCGAAAGCGTCGTACAGCAAGATTGTGCAGATTATCACAAGTCAGTGCATTTTTGCAAGCCCATCTGTTCAACACACTTCTCCTCTATAACATTATACGCTTTCGTATTGTTCCATGCTAAGAGTTAGTCAAGGCGAGCGGGTATATTGTTATAAACACTTTTTACAAAATTTGCGAAAAAACTCTAAGCAGCTCTAACTACACGATCTTCTATGTCTCTTCGATATATCACAGTAAAATTGATTTGTTTGTCGTATTATTGAATCTGGCACGTCTTCAGATTTTGAATTTATCACGTCTCGCTTATCAGTCAATGAAATGCTTAGATACATTAGAAAATAATAGCTACTGGAATTGAGAATGCGTCAAATGCGTTTTACAAGGAATTAATAGAGCAAAACTCTAGTAAATATCCGTTGAATATTCCAGTGCATAAATAATTTCCTGATTATTTCTCTCGTTTGATTTGTACAATAAAGATCAATGGAATTAATATAATATTCGATGCATTTCATACGTTTTTAATCATTGGAAAACCCAATAACGCAACTGATAAACAGTTTGAATGCAGTTTGAAAAAATAGTGAGTCTTATTTATTCAACAATCACATTCAGCATTTAAACTATCTTCGAGATGGGAAGTTCTACTATGAGAAATATTGTATGGATTCAAGCCGATAACAGGATGGCTTTTTCAACGGTCTCTAACAAACGATATCTGTATCGAAATTTGATGGAATAGATCTAAAATACACACCGCATTTCTCTAAATCACTTGCCTATCACACAATTTGGCACCTTCCCTCTGTACAAAAAAAAAACTACATCGAAACGTTCGACTGCTTTCCGTCAATGTACCAAATACCAACATCCAATGGGCTTTACCGCAGCAGGCCAACAAGCCCGGATTAGACGGCAGGCACACGCTGATAAGATTGATGACAGAAACGCAGCCTAGCACAGGGGAGGGGACGCATACAAAAGAGCAAAAAACCTGGTGACAGCAACCAAAAAAAAAAGACAAGCCCACACCAAAAGTTGACGACAGTATGTCAATCTCGTGTTAGCGAAAAATGGTTGACAAATGATGGATAAAAGAACACGCGGGTAAGGACAAATCAGATCTCCGGGAGATCTTCGCGCATACACTCGTCGTGGTACAGCGAAGCAGCACGGCTCCTTCGGTAAGAGAACCACAACACGCCACATAAAGGCCTGTGTGGAACGCGGGCATGCAAAAAGCGAACGACCGAACATCTTTATTCTTCTGTGGACCATTCTGCCTGCATCCTCTAAACAGAAGGTGACACTGATGGTGTTGATAATGATGACTGCTGCTGCTGCTGCTGCTGATTTGTGCTGGCTCGACGGCAAACGCAAAACGGAAGGAAGGAAGCAGGCAAGTAAGGATTTGTCAATCGATTGGAATACACTGATGAACAACACGGCTGCTCTTCCTTCTGTCAATCGATGAGGACGCCTTTGCTGAGGTAGAATCGCGAATTGAGGGCAAAAACAAAATGTTTCTGAGAAGAAAAAAAGTCCTCGTCTTCGTCGTTGTCGTGAAACGCGTTGTACATATGGAAGAAACGACCGCAAACGGGGAAAAGGACAAAAACAAGAAAAAAAACCGCAACTTTGCGCACCCTTCAAAAAGGCAGAGCGCATAAATTGAGCATAAATGGTTGAGCAAAGGCAGCAACCAGCCACGAGTCAAACAAACGGTAACGAAGGGAGCCGAACGGTGGCACTACCCGGTGTGTACCGGTGTTATACCGTCGCAACTGGAAAAAAAATTTCCCCACTTGACAGAAGATTGATAGAGTTATGATTGGGATGCGGGAAGATAAATAAAGCGAGAGCAAAATTTTGATTAGCCTTCCTGCTGCTGGTGCTGCTGCTTCTGCGGTTCTGAGTTCTTGTGACCGCCGAACTAACGAGAGAATAAAATCAAAATACTTGACGTTCGACTTCATAATGCTCCGCCGTGTGCAGTGACGGCAGGGGGAAGACACATCACACAAAAGAAAGCATATTTTGCTCGCCCCGCCGCTTGCGGCTTGACACGTTTACGATTTGTCCCCGGTTGGCTGTGTGAGTTCGTCTTCCCGTTCGAGTTCCACCATCTATCGCCCTCTTTTCTCCATCAATCTTATGCTAAAACGAACGCCCCGTTTTTTATGCGAATTGCGAATTTGACAAAATTTTGCATAAATAAACTCCGCATCCTTTTTGCCCCGTTACCGTTTGCCCCGGCCGCAATGGGAGGGAGCATATAAATATAACGTTGCTACGGGTAAAGGCGCGCGCAAGGAAAAATGACGGTGACATCACTTCAATTGACCATTGTTTGAGCTGTCATCATTTCGGACCCACCGTTTCGTAAACGGTGGTGGTACATCGAATACCAAGAGCCGGTAATTGAATCGTCGAACGCACGTTCGTGTGGCGTTTACGGATGCGCAGCTTTCATTTGGGTTAACTTCAAACCGGAGAAGGTGATGAGGTGAAAAATCATCGACCCGTTTTACGTTGTGTAAAGTAATATGATAAATGTGTGTAAGATCGAAGCAGTAGGAGGCCTCTATCGAATCGAGATTTATTATGTTGGCAAGGAGATTTATCGGTTTAGGATTGGGAAGAATGGAGCTGGAGTCAAGATGAACATGTCTTTGACAGGTAGTTTTATCAAGTCACTTGTTGGAGATATTGTGGATAAAACATTAGTTTTCGTTACATATTACATTTAAAAAATCCTTCCAGAAGGCTAACCTTTCCTTACGAAGGAGGAAAGATTTGATATTTTTATGGATTGGATTCGAATTTCGAAATTGTTTTATTACTGCATGCGATTCAATGCGCTTTAATCAAAAGGATTCTATTTTTCTGAAGGAGCTTCTCCTCTGGTTAGCTTAAGGTTCTCCTCTGGTTAGCTGATCTTGAAAACTATATAAATTGTCCTCAAAAACAACAAAACGTTAGGGGATGGTTGGAGTTCAAATTTTTTAAAGTAGCTTCGCATAGAGAAAAACGGCGAAAATTTTACTGAGCTGTATGAAACACCTATTTAGTAACGCGTTATTTAGCAGCTCCTGTTTAATCGCTTTCGACTTAACTTCCCTAGCACTACTTTTTTTTTGAATCCCATTTCGCCTCATTCTAGCCCTCAAATTATGTTTCCTTTGGAGCACATTCAAATATACAGAAAATACACACAGGCGATAAAATTACGAACTGTTTTCAAATGAATAAATATATACACAACGATCCGTTTTTTCAGCTGTCCGACCATCCGTCATACACAGCCGCACACGGAAAAGGGTGATAATTTATATGCTAATCAAACTTATCGAGTGTTCAATTTTATGGCTTCATAACACTTTAATTACATTATTCAATTTATTATTTTCATGCGATCGCCGGTGTGTATGTGTCACAATGCATCTCCGATTACCATAACGCAACCGTAGTGCTCTCCTAATGTTTATTCATTTTTTTTTTTCGGTACGTTGGAACGATCGCCAATGGTAGAAAATTTTGGGTTCGAAGCGATACGGAACTAAACACCGACACCGTCTATTACTTGCACGGTTGGTTGTGCCCGTACCCGTACTGTCGCTGTGTGTGGCGATGTGAGGTGAAGGTCAGCAATTTTAGATACTGTCCACCTTTGCTGCGCCTTGCGTTTTGCCGTATCCACCACTCACGTCCATAATGCTACACACATTTGATCATTAATGCCAATTACGGGGAGGTGGTGCCCAGGAGTAAAACGGTGCAAATAAGAAGCTGCCCCATAAGCAAATAGCAGGCGATGTGGTGCGGGAAAGGGCAGGAAAGGGATACTCAAAATTGCAGCTGCTGTCGAATGAATGAGCCACACTGCGCCTAAGCCCATTTACCGCTCGAGAGTGGCATTACGCTGCTTTCCGAAGCCTGGGTAGCCTTCATTTTTCGCAGACTTCGTCGGTAGCGGCGGCAGTGTGGCTTGCAATTGCATATGGATGCATCGTTGCAATGTCTGAGTCTGCTGCTGCTGTTACTCTTGTTGATAAAACATCGATTCGCATCTAATATGAAGGCACCGAATTTAAAATTCATTATGCACTCACGGTGTGTGTACCGAATCGGTCTGCTCTCTTGCTCGTCGTCGTTGCTTATCAGCACGCTTGCTCCACGCCACATACATACTCACGAACGGGAGACGGCGGCTATAACACCGGGTGTGGATATTGATAAGTTCTCAGGCGATGTTATTGTGGCGCAGGTTTTCTTTAAATTTTTAATTCCCTTCCTCTTTCGGGGTTCGCTTCCTCTTTCTCTCCGTCTCTTTCAGCGGGTCATCTACTCATCCATTCCACGCACTTACACTTAACCGCAAAAGTTATGAATTGCAGAAATGAAGATGCAAAGAGCGTTGCGCAACGGCTTCTTGTTGCACACACCAGCACCATTCCTCCATCCATGCACTTACCTGAAGAAAAGGGGTAGAGAAAGAAAATTGAGCGTTGAGAGAGTGGCACGTCGTAAAAATGCGTGAAATGTAAGCTCGTAAAAAAAATAACACCGCACGGTGGGTAAAATCCACACAGCATGCACCTCCTCCCCTGCCCCCACACCATGCGGCAAAAGGAAATAAAGTAATTGTCTATTATTTTATTGGTCTAATTCAGCGTGAAATTTTAAAATAAACAACCATCAGCGATGCTGCTGTGGGGCTAACGATTCTCGTTTGCTTCCTGTAGCTGGCGCCTACCTAAATGCTGGAGCTATGCACTTTACTGCACACAAACGCATCGACGGACGGAAGCAATTATAACTGAACTGAGCGCAACACGTCTTGCGCTTTCTTGCGAGTTCGGAGGATTTTCGGCTCCATTGGAGGCAGCCCGCTCTGTGGAGTGTGGTCTGCTGAGATTGGCGATAAAAAATGGCAGCTTGAGTAAGTAGCGGTGGCGGCGGCGGTACAAACTCATCCATAGCCATAGGTGCGCAACCAATTATGAGTGCGAAAAAGCCATAAATTCTGTGGAGCCCCATTTTTGCAGCTCGGTTCCGGCATTTAGGTGGAACTGTGCGCGATTCGCCCATTAGTTTGTGTCTGACGGGTAAGTTTGTAATTTATGGACTGGGTGATCTGTGAGTGTAGTAAAGGGTACGTATTTCAACAACTGCAAGCGCAAATGGATTTATGAAGCTGTGGATAAGATACTCATACAAAATAGCTTTTGCTTGATAAGTCGATTGTATCATTTGTAGAAATGTGATAGGTATGATAAAAATTTCAAAAACCAAAGTTCATAATATGTTTTTAATAAATATCACAACTAATGATACAAGAATAACATGATCCCAAATCACTCTGAGGAGAGTTTCGATCTGTCTATAATAGTTGGGATTTATGCAGATGGATTTTCTCATTAAAAGACTCGACTTAAAATTTGTTCATAAACATGGTATGACCCCGTAGTAATCAGATTTACAAAAAATGGTAATCACGAAAGACTGACAATAGAATTAATTTTACGGTGGAATTAATTACAAACAGCAAAAGTGTTATGGGAATCGTATTAAATGATGTTAAAAGATACTATGAGAGAACCGATTAAAATTAAAACTGCATTAACTGAAACTGAACATCAAACGTTTGAATATTAAAACTGATTTGATGAATCTGAACATCAAACGTGATTCGTGATTTTTATAATACGCATAAATCCTAGAATAATCGCAAAAATTGGCTACTAGCCTAATTTTGTCCATAAAAAATTGTAAATAGTGCAACAACTATTTAATTTCATTCTCATCATAGCATAGCCCAACTCATATATAGCGTGAATCCGAAAGGCACGGTAAGGTGAAAGCTTCCAGCAAAGCAACGCACAAACCGTAGGCATGTTGTAAAGATGTCATATTATTCCCTGAAATATGAGCATAAAATGAGCTGTAAAAATTAAGCAATCCAAAACCAAACAGCGGTTGACAATAGCGGCCAACGCGCCAGCCAAACAGGGGGTTGGGTTGGTTCTGCCATCGCGAATATGTGCGTGTGCATAAATTATGAGCATTTCACGCAAATTATTTTCGTTCATTTTAAGAAGCGCACCAACCACCAGTAACAAACGTGTAAGGAAACATTTATGCATTTTATTTCCCATCACCCTTTTCCGCCCTCATGTTCCTTGGTGGTGGTGGTGACAACAATGTCAATGGTAGAAATTTAAAGCCTACATCGCCCGGGAGTAGAAATCAAGCGCACCAGCGCACGGTTGAGCCGAGCTGGTGCTTTTGTGCGAGCTCGTGCCACCTTTTCTCCGCGTCATAGCTTACACACTTGACTTGTGTGGCTAACATAATACCCGAGCCAAGAGATGGCCTGGAGGCAAAAAGAAAAACCGAACCAAAGGGCGAACAATCGGACTCGCGCACACTCATTTGCTATTCACGGCATGATTTATTTTAATTATTTCTGAGCAATGCTTCGATACGGTTTACGTCTGGTGTTTTATGGTTTGTCCCGTGTCTCATTGATAGTCACTCTCTTATGCAGGTTCAGGGGAGAAAATCGAGGGTGATGTTATGGCTCAGAAAGGACCCAGTGGGGGATTGTGCGCTGAGTAGAAATCAGCGGCAGCAGCAGCAAAAAAAGGAAAGAAAAATCTGTCACCATAACCCGGACTATTCTGCCTGACCTGGGTTGAGGCAAGCTGCGCGGGTTGCTGCTCCGTCCGTCAGTCAGAAGTGTGTCCCGTTTTTCACATTTTTTTTCTTAGTTGGTTCCCGTCGAACGTCCGTTCGTGTGATGAAAGTAACCGATACGGAATCGGTGGTGGTTGGTTTAATGGAAAGTTTTATACGATTCTTTTGTGCATCCTTTCCTGCCAGGAGGAAAGAGGGAGAGATAGGTCGTTTCCGGTGCGCGTGAAGAGGGAACGATTCAATGCAGTGTCTAAATGAGGATTCGTTCTGAGTGGCCGAGTCGTCTGATAATCGGAGCCGGCTGAGGAGGAACAAGCGCGCGGGGACGCCGACGACGGCATTTAAACTGTAAATCCGATGCAGACTTGTGAGCAGAATCGTAAACTAAGCGAACGGCTCAATCTTGGATCTTTCATGGGCGAGCAGGCACCCGCCCGGTAGGCACGCATGCGATAAGGACTTTGACGACGGACACAACTGACACGACACACAATAGCGTTAACCCATTTAAATGAAATGTCAAGCAGTGTCAAACGATTTCCTTTATTCAATTACATTAAACATGCGTTCGATGGTGGATATGGTTTATCCTGACCGCTGAGGCTTCTTTTATGACTCTTTTAAATACTGTAGAAATCACCATGGGTAGAGAAAATGGTGGATAAAATACAAAGAATCTTTTCTTGTTCAAATTAAACTAATCCGGTAAGAAGTTTCTGCTGGATAAAAAGCGACGCGTCTTGGATCATGGAACTCTTATTACTAATTTTATGGAGATTCCCTCTGCAAGGACATCCATAGCCGTAGGACGGAAAGAGTTCCGGCAGGGATAAAAGAAAGCAAGCGATTGCGCGAAACTCTCTCCAAATGAGGCTATCTTAATTAGCCGAGGCCAAAAGTTTTCTTCATTTGAATGAAGACTAACCGGCGGGTTGGTGGTAATAATTCTGTGCACCAACCGCGTCCCGAACGAGGGAAGAAATGCCATTACTTATGCTTATCCGCCTGCGCCTGGCACCGGGCCGCCAGAGAACAGTAATGCACCTACACACGCTCCCCGAAGAAAACTCGTTCATCCACACTTTCGCAAGCAAAACTGGCATTATCCTCTCTCGCACGCGCTTACGGGTGCGAAAAACTCCATCAGCTTCTCGTAATAATCATAATGATGATGATGCGAAGATATTTGTCTGCTATTTTGCGAAAAAGTTTAAAATCTCACAACACTTCCACGGTGCTGTTGGAGTCCCACGTGCCATCCATCCTAAAAGCGATCCCCATTACGATAACGGGCGGGGCGTGCATACAACGGCGTTAGGTGGAGCCCCGTGTTCGGTTCGGTTCGGTTCGGGCTATCTGTACTTTGCTCCCTAATGCGCCCTAATGCCTGCTGCCGGTGCTATGAGTGGCAATAATAATCCTTCTCGCAGAGCTCTTTCACCGACGGAGGAAAACTTCCATCCCTGAAAAACCTCAGGTGCTTTACATTTCGCGGTGAACGCGAGGGTGCGGGGAAGTGCGGTATACTCCTTAAGATATGATGCATGTTCTGCTTTGTGCCCTTTATCCATCTAGCCACCGTTGAGGCGGTGTAGGTGGTGCTTCTCGAACATGTTTCGCCTTCGATAAAACAACGTGCAAATTGCGTTCTAAACTGCGCCCTGGGACGCATACTCTCACCTCCTCTTCGGAAAACATCGGAATTATGCATCACAGGTCGGGCGGACGGAGACAAATCTTATGCTCATGACTTAGTGGTTTGGGGAAAGATACCAAGAAAGTCATGTCTGCTCGATACACAGGATCACCGGCAACAGCACTAGGTGGCGGTGCAAAATTGTTCCGCTCACCATTTCACCTTTCCGAAGGGACAGGCAACACCGCACCGGTACCGTCGTTTCTTCGCCGGTTGCGCTATCCGGCATTTGTTTTCGGGACCGAAGCCGTTGCTTTTCATCTTGCCGCCAACACCCATATCTCGCTCTTCCCTTCCACAAAACCATCCCAAAGGAACCGCGGGCGGGTTCTCGATTGCATCTTTTGCGGGAAACTGAATCGACATGCTCGAGAATCCTCCTTCTCCACAGCTGCCTTTGCGTTGATCGCTTTTGAACTGCTCCAGCCGAGCTGGGTAACCCTGAGTAGAGCATTTTGGGGGAAATATCGAGAGAAGCTTAAAATACTTCCCTAACGATATCGAAACACGTACGAGGCGAAAATTTACTTATGAGTATTTGCGCGACATCTATGGCTTTCCATCGCATCTTCGTTACAGGTATGGACGGTCGTAGCAGAATTTCTTGGAGGAAAATAACAGCAATTCGTCGCCCTTACCTGAGCATGTGTGTGTCTATATGTAAAACGGTGTTCATGCCCGTTTGTATAATGACGGAAATCTTCGATAAACTTTTCCAACATCCTGCTTTCCCGCCTCACACCAAGTACAAACGTACTGGCACGTTGTAGGAGAAAGGTAAGGAGAAATGGTTTCACAGGTTCATAATACATCCCACAGCGAGTTTAGCTACCTTTAACGTTATTTTTATCTTGCTCCCTCACATGGAGCACGTGGATCCTTCCTATTCGAGGCGAGTCTAGATAGAGGAAGAATAATCGTGCAAAGTTTTAACGTACAACGACACAACTTTCCCATGGAGCAATGTTCCTGCCATGGTATGAGAAATTTAAAGCGAAACGCACAACATCCCGTGTAAAACATGTTACTGGTGGCCTGCTTAGCATGTTTTTAGATGAATAATGTATTTCTAATAAGCGAAAATTCTTTTTCAAAGATCATAGTTTAACAATGCATACAACGAACGACAAAAAAGAGTTTTTTTAACTACAAATAAATGAAATTCCATTAATGACAAATCGTGTTTCATAAAAGAAATAAAACATGAAACTAAATGGTAAATGAACTGAAAAAAGTGTGGCGGCGTCAATTACCAGTTTAATGAACTCTAACTCCATTTCTTTTTTTTGTGGACCACACCGGGTTCTATGTAAAGTGATTTACAGGCTTTAAAGTTTCAAAGTAATTTACAGGTTCTTATGAACAATTTTTATTTCATAATATACATAAAAAGGCTACAATGGGCCTTCAGAAGAAATGCACGAAAGAATGTTTTTAATCAAATAATCTGTTTTATAAAGTCAATTTTGTACTTTCGTTTAATCGATACTGCCGGAAACGAAAAGACGAATTCTGTTTAAAGTTACAACATGACAGAAAGCTGGGGTACAAAATTTGCATAAACTTCACACAGCTAGGTATTGACAACAGGAGCAGTAGAAGCATCACCATCAAGAACGATGATGATCCAGCCGTTATGCCATTGCACGAAAACAAGTTTAAACAAGCGGCATACAAGGAAAGGAGATGGAGGAGATTTGTTGTGCGCTTTTCTATGGGTGATTTGTGCATTTTTTCTTCTATTTTCCTGTGGCACCTAGTACTGAACACCTTCGCATTATCCAAACATGAAAAAACAGGGATTTATTTATTTTTTCTATACTTCCCTCCGAACCTGCCATCATTATCAACGGCAGCAGCTTCATCATGCACCTTACTCGCGAGGGAGCAAATTTTGCCGAGAGCTCCCGGTTTTAGAAAAGTTTCAGCCCGACAGGAGGAGTACACAGCACTTAATTATTCATCCCTTGTCACACCGGGAAGATGACGGGCGTTCCCGTGAGAAACAAAGGAGCCAAATTCGGGATACTGTTGTAAAAGCGGTAGGGCTATAAAATTAGAACCCAGCCAGCGGTGGCAGCAACCGACGGCATTAAACACAGCTCAACAAAAGAGAGACATTACAAATTACAAACAGTGCACGCGAAAGGTGCTGTTCCTCGCTTAGCAAATTACCTTCGCGCGCAGATTTATTCATTGTCGCTAATTATATGATCATTACCCGTAGGGATATGTTTGAAACTTTTAGAACCGAACTTTTTCCGGCCTTCCTCCGTTGGCCATACTTTGTTTCTACATTTAAAACGTGAAACCGACCTTTTTTTTCAGTTGCAGTTGGTTCTGCGTTCTTTTCTGGATTTCTTTAGTGTGTCACTATCGGCTTAAACACACGCAGGGTTGGTTCCTTCACACGTTCCCCGAATTCCTGCATCACACGCTTTAACGAAACGCGAAAATTCCGGTGCCACATTTTGGGTTGCGCGTGTTACGTTATGAGCGCGAAACGAACGACAGGAACGACGCAACGTCAACGCACCCCTTGCCGTCCGTCAAACGCTTTAAGTTCTGCGCCAACCGGCTAGCCAAGCGTTCATGCGCCAACAAACTGGTCATAGGTATCACCGGCCACAGGAAGGGGCAGGCAGGACTGGCAGAGGGGTAGTGCGCACATTAGCTATTCTACTCAGGTGCACATTTGGTGGCATCCGGTAAATAACATTTATATTTATTTTTATTGTTTCAATAGCCCACGGTTTTTCCGTCGGCCAGTTGAATGTTTGCCTTTTTTCTGGCGAGAGAGAGAAGGGGTTTTGTGCTTTGGTTCGGAGTTTAGTGTGTTATACGTGTACGTTTTTGTTTCGTTTTTTTTTTCGCTTTCTGTTCATCGACTTTGTTTTTGCAAAGCGCCAGGAAGCCCAAACCATTTAATGCTACTTATACGTGGTTTTACATCGCTTGGTATTTTTTTCCTCTGCAATTTCAATTATACTTTTTCATTGAAACTTCTTTGCAAACGATACACAAGGGCTTGCCATATTTTTTCCATTTACACTGCAACTCATTTTTGTAACTTTGATTTTACAACGGCTTCTCTTCCCGGGGTAGATGGATCTCGATACCTTCCGGCGGTGCGTAGCCGGTTGAAATGCACGGCGCATTGCATCGTGTTCACGTCTCGGTTGATCGGTTCCGTTTGTTTCGGTTGTTCTTGTAAGAGGTTCCTTTTATGGGTTAAGTATCGGTTTACCTCCCTTTCTATCCACACACACTCCGCCGCCAGGGGTTGCATATTAGCGTTCACCCAATTACCGACCGCCCGTCTGCCCGTGACACCGAAAACGGACTTGTCCAAAAACCGTAAGAAGCGTTTTGATGCATGATTGAATGGGCCAATTGGCCGGCCGACCGATGGACATGGGCAAGCAGAGTGTGCCTTACGGTGGAAAATTGGTTAAATTTTGACACCTATAAGGGGCCGGTCCATGGTGCGGCAAAACATCAACCAAAGTGCAATTGGTATTCCTGACGTGGCGGAGCCATTTTAACGGACCCATTTTAACAGAGCCGTAAGAAGGAGAGACAAACTTTTTGGTAACTGTATTCTAATAGCAACCAGCGATGGTTTTGCCAATTAAAATGTCTAGAATCGTTTCCACGTACTGGGAACGAAATAAATAATCGTGGGAACTGGTTACATGCAGCTGTATCTTCTGTCGAAAATGCCGAACTCGTCAGGGTGTGATGAGTTTAGTTTCAGATTTTCTAAGAACAACCATTTTTCAGATTTTTTTTTGAATCCGCACAATCGACTGCATTTAACGTACGAAAGATAATGCGTTGCATCCCCGGCGATCAATTTCGTGGCTTTCGCTCTCTTTTCGGACGGGAACTTTCAGCAGACGCAAAAATTAATCCCTTCACTGCTGTCCCTTTCCGCTCGCTTTCAAAGTTTGTGCACTATTACCTAAAAGCAGCACAGGCAGGCAGGCGTTGCTCCCAGCGCCGCACATATTACGTGGGTATGATTTTGATATCAAAAACGCATTAACAGCGGACCATAAAACAAAAGGGATTCGCCACATTCGCCTACCGACTTTGCAAACATTATAATCAAATAATCATTAATTTCTGATTCCCCCGTTTGTACCTCCGCGCCCTTCAGACACGTACACTAGCTCACTTCCACCATGCTTGGTCAGAGTGGGTGATCAGATAAAAAAAAAAACAAGGGAAAAAAGCCAACCGATGGGCCAATTATTGTTGGCAGACGTACCCCGGCAGACCAGCGGCTCGCTCCCACGGCGAAAGTAATCAGTTTATACATCTGTAAATGGACATAAAGCTGGAAAATTTAGCGGGTATGAATTGCACGCACCGCTCATCAACACCTTCACCCCTGTCGCACCAAGTGGTGGAGACATCCAACTCCGGCGGGCAACCGATCCGGGTAGATAGTGCCTAGTCCCTTCCTAGGGAGCATTTCTCACAAAACTCACTCAAACTTCTTGACAAATGGCGTACGAATGCGGCTGGTGCAGCAGCAGAGCATTGCATAAATTTAAACCGTGCGTTCACAGGACGGAGGCAAACAAAAAGGAAATAAATGGCAGCAACAAACTTGGCAGCCTGCATGTGTAGGCCACGGGGTGGCGTGTTTTGGAGGAGCGAGTTGGGTCGTACCCCTTTTTCGGAAAGTCAGCATGCGCAATGAAATCAAGTGGTGGACTATGACTGACTTATTATATTCTCATTATGCTAATTAGAGTATTAATCATTCACTTATGCCACTTGTGTTATTCATTAAAGCCTGCCATGATCGTCTGCACACGAAAAAGTGTGATTGCATTTTTCGTCAGCAGTTGGGACGTTATGACCGGCTGGCGATCAATTATTTTCGTTTGTATAGTTTTCTGAATTAAATGAATAATTACAACCACGTAAATCGGACGACAGATACGAAATTCGACGGAAATAAAATCAATGCTTTAGGTTAAAGAGTTTTAAAATGATTATGAAGATTTTTCAACTTTCATGGCTAAAATATAAGTCTTTGTCCAATGAAAGAAAGTTTTAAACAAGTTTTTGAAGGAAAATCCACGCAAACTGATGAAATTGAAAATTCATTGCATGGATTGAACGAAAAATGAACACTTTATTGAAATATTACGAACAAACAAGAGTCAATTTACTGTTGTCCATTTTTATCGCCCCGAAAGTAGGCACCTACTAGGTACTAAAATTTCATGGGGCCTCCTGTTTTCGCAACAGGGTATGGGTTTATTTTTGTTTGCCAAATGGGCGGCGCTAATTTTTGCAGTTGCAAGTTACACCCTCTTATCGAGGGCTACTTTTTTACACGAACCTGCAGCCCACCTCTCTCCTTCTCTCGCTCTGGCTTACACGCGTGGAGTGTAGCCCTAATAAAAGGGTTGCATTTTTTGTAGCTAAAGTCACTACTACACTGACTTCCGAACCACCCAAGGGGGGAGGTTAAAACAATTTCTGAGACCCCAGGTAGCATGAAATTAGCAACAGCTACAGCGAGCGTTGAAGTGAGAAACATACATCTGAAGGCACAAAACGGATCGACAATTGGCGTATTCATTCACCTGTACTCAGCAATGCAGGGCTCTCATTTTATGGTTATTCATAATGGAATAGTTTAATTTAAATTTTCCAACCATTATGTGGCGGCCATCCGTTGCGCGAGAGACGAGAGTAATCAAACCGCCTTTCGCGTCGGCGATATCTGGGAAACTACGCTTAGGCAAGATCATTCTGTTGCTGCTACTCTCTGGGCTGAGCGTGGTCCAAAACGCGAGAAATATACAAGCGTGCCGCCGTAGAGTGCGCGGAATAAAAATCCAATTATAGCGAAATAATTTCTCTGAAATTATTTATACTAAAAATATTGTAATCTTAAGACAACATAAATCTTATCCCCATTCGCTCACGGGGCGACGTTGCGTTTCTGTCGCTCGTTTAGCGACTCGTGGCCTTGTGTGGGGACCGAGTGTCGAGCGAAAATCTCCCCGAAAGGCATTACAAATGCCAAGCACATTCGCGGAAAGGCAGATAAATAATAGTACTTTTCCGTTTTCGCTCACAGGCGTCGCATCCTTTTCCAAAGGCCGGCGAAGGGCTTACGCCCGTAAACGTTGCACGATGAACTAGCGTGGAAGCTGGCACAAATGCCGAAAGGACCGGCTCACGGGTCGTGGTCGAGAACCGCAGAAATGCACTTTCACATCAGTGTTTCTGGGCAGCGCACACAAGCGGCTAGTAAATGAGCCGGCGATAGTTTACGACGCGCGTCGAGAGGAATGCTTGCGCTTGCATAACACCCACGGAGCAAAAAACGGAGCCCTTTGCCAAGGACGATAATCTTGTGGCGGTCGCGCGCGCTATAGCGCCAAAGTAATCCTAGACCCTGGCAGTTGCATAAGGCTCGCGCTAAGTGCACTAAAAGCTGTTAAAACGCAGGACAAACTCCGGGTTCGGGGTGCGAACATTTGCATTCGCTCACAATGCCTAGCTCCACGTTTCGCCGTTTCCTAAGTTTTGTCGCGGTGGTCACATAAAGAACGGTTATTAAATTGACACGAGGATGGTACCAGTATTCTTGTGGAATTTGTTTTAGAAGGGCTGGAATGATTTAACGACAATGAATAAATAAGTACACGCAGATATTCTGCCTCCGCCGGGGAAAAATGGTACAGCAAAGTTATTTGACGTTCAACGGAGATTATTGCATTATTCACTGCTCAGTAAACTGCATGGCTCTGAATATTTTCGAAATATCCCATATAATAGGACAGCAGATTGGAGATGTAAATCTTTGCAAGAGGCAATA
Source organism: Anopheles farauti (assembly GCA_000473445.2). Taxonomy (NCBI): domain Eukaryota; kingdom Metazoa; phylum Arthropoda; class Insecta; order Diptera; family Culicidae; genus Anopheles; species Anopheles farauti. The sequence goes on from KI915042.1 coordinate 9,439,957, forward strand.
TCCAGGTCGTAAAGCATATTGCTATCGGAGATGCGCGGATAGGATAATAAATCCAACGAGGAACGAGGTTTCCAATTTTCCTCCGCGACTTACCGGTGCGACTTCGTTCATTGATTTCTGTCCATAAATCGAACTACGACAGCTATTCCAGTGTGTGTAGAGATGAAAAATAAAACCGTCTTTAATAACATGGGAACCGTTTGCGAAAAGGTGCTGCTAGTGAAGACCTAAGGACCTGTTTATGTGTGGGAGTGTATCGTTGTGCCGGAGGTTAAGGTTCCATAAACCAAATCAATAAACTGTTCCCGAATCCAAGGTGCTGTAAAACACAAACACACACACACATGCCCGGGGAAGCTTCCCCCATTAGGTTGCAGCTTATCGCGGACGAAAACGATTACCAGTTTCCCCGGTGTGCAAACGATCGCACGGAGACAGGAAAACAGTCAATATGTTTAATCTTAATCCGTTTTATGTTCGATATCATCGGAAGCATTTATCATTGCGTTTCCACCATCCGTATCCACGTACGGCGCTAAGCCCAATCCCATCCGTCAGCGTCATCGCGAACCGATACAGCACGCGTTTGGAGTCGGTCTTTTGGAGAAGGACGGGACAGAGAGCAAGCGTAAAATAAAAAAAAGTGCCTTTGGTACGGCACCACTCCGAAGGGAAGTGCCAAATGTACCATCACCGCGGTACCAAAGCGATAAGGATAACACATAACCGTGTGTTTATTAGGCACTCAAGTGAAGGTGATAATGCTGTCGTTTATTGGCGCCGGAAACGCCACTAGCTAGCCCGTGCGCTAGCTGGAGGCTCTCCGGGGAGGAGGGGTTGCCTTTGAAGTGGAATGATTGTTTTAGCGGCTATATAAACGTTTGCTGCGAAGCCGGATGCGAAGATCAGCAGTTTTAGATTGTGGTGCGGGAACAGAAGAAAAGAAAATTAATTCAGTCCATCTAAATCTTAAAGCGATGCCTGTTAGAAATCAACTTTACTCTTGCTGTATGAGAAAAAACAATCGAGAAGAAAATGTAACCGAAGAACCTTCTAAAAACCGGTGCACACATTAAGCTTGCTAAACAAAGCAACGCCATTTAATCGAACCGAAGCGATCCGGATCCGGAAGCTATTCGCGCGAAAACACCCTAGTGCTAGAGCTATCGCATTAGAAAAAAACTCGAAAATATACCTCCAAACCCCGGATGAAGATAACGTAGCGTAAAGCTAAACGTGGCAGGATTAGAGGCACTAAAAGCTTACCGTTAGAGGTGTGAAGAAAAGGAAGAAACAAAAAAAAAACGCTTGTGACCTTACGCTGGCAGGTTTGGCAAATCAGGCAGCTAGGACGATTGATTGATGAGGGTTTTATGCAAAGTTCTGTTTGGACGCACGCGTTAAGCGTAACTTCTACCTTTCCGCCAAACAACTCATGCAGCAAATGTCACGAAGACGCACCGAAGACGTGAGTCACAAACGCTCCTGCTGTTCGTTATGCGCCCGTTTAATAAGGTTCCAACGTTTAACGGGCTGGAAGGATTTTAATTAAATCAGTCAAAAATTCGTACAAATCATCGAGCGCATTGCATTATGCAAAACGCAAACGAAGACGGTGACGCTGCGAACGTTCTGCGCCGCAGAAGAAACAAAGGTTCCGGTGGTTTCGGCGTTAATGAATTCAAGCGAGAGTGCGCAGAGATGTCAAAACCGAAACACTTTGCCCTTTTTTTTGCTATGGTGCGTTTTGATTTAATTTCTACAACCTTATAAGCAAAAAAATGAAGTGAAACAAAACACTAACGAATAACGTACTAGGCGCCCCCATTTTTTGCTACAGTTCTGTAACAGACGCGGGAAAAAATCCGGACAGATTTGTAACCGTTTTGTTCATTTTTTTTTAAATTAAACCAGCTAATGCAGACAATTCACAAGTTAACAATCAAATACGTATTCAAATAAGATTTTTTCTAAAACTACAAAAAAGCCTTGGCATATTCATTGTGTTTTCATAACACCATTTTCATTATCAACTCCAATGGCGTAAACGCCGTTTTCGTGGCTCTCATTATACAGTTGCATCTGCTTTTTTATTAACTCATTTAATGCATCTTAATCAGGCATCGTGTACAGGCGCTCAAGAACGGGAAGGCGCATGCACCCGAGTTACCGACAAACATTAACTTAATGTGTGCAGCTTTATTAATAAAAAACGTGCACATACTTTAGTGAGTGAAGAGAATTTAATTAAATTATGGTTAACTTCATTCCCTTCTTTGCTTGGGCTAGCGTACACAAGTTGCCGAGAGAAAACCGTAAAATTATATGCGTGAAGAAGCTAGATACTTCAAAGTAAGCGCAGCCAGTACGAACAAAAAAGGCTGATAACCTATTAATGCAGTTGATATATCTACTCATATTAACATTACGCAGGGCCGAAAGAAGGTTACAAAACAAAAAATCAAGAAACAGGAGAAACAGCAAAAACTGCTGTTGGAAATTCCCAGGCGTTTTAATGAAATGGACACGCACTTACTGGAAGGTGTGTGTGTGAAGAACTGATCTGCATTGTGGGTCTCATCAAATTGCATCAAACCGGACGAGGAAAAAAACAGGACACAAAAAAAGCGAACTGCTCGAGGGGAGACGACGAGTTGATATCGAAAAACCTTGTACAAACAACATGATCATAGTACGATGTTAACACTTTCCCGAGGCACATAAGTGCACTTTAATCGAGGTTTTATTTCATGATTTTGGGAGTTTTTTTACTCAGAGGACTTTTTTAACGAATAATTAACGAGCACATCATGCAAATTGAATTCAATAGTATTCTTTTCATCGATACGCCGTTTCGACAGCGATGTTGATACCATTTTAAGTAGCATGTCCATGAGATAATTTATTTGCTAGACATCCATTCAATGTAGTACTTTGTATTCAAATTGATGATTCATTCATTTGGTTTGGACTGATTTTGGTTGAAAAACAGATTATTCACAAATCTACAAAGATCCACATAAACAATGAACAACCTCTATTCTTGGATATTAAAGAGTTGATAAAACAATTTAAACAGACACGATCAGAAGTGGTTTAGAAGTACAAAGATGCACAACAAAGTTTCATGTTTATGGGGTTTATTGTTATTAATTATTAAATTAATATGAATATGATCATTTATCATTTATGATTGTTCGGAGACTTATGCATAAATAGAAATAAAGATTTATTTATTCAATACGAGATTTATGAACCTGAATGATTTCCAAACGAAAGATTCGTTCGTCTAAATCTCATTTAAAATTCATCCCACAACACAAAATCAAAGGTAAGTTGTAGTGGAGAATAAGCTGTCACTACAAATATAGCGAAATAGTCGTGATTAAATCTATTGTAAGTAAGTTTATTTTTTTATATAATCGATTTATGGCACTGCCAATAATCACTGCTAATATAATCGATTTATATCGCCTTTTAAATTGCATGACCACCTAATATATTAAAAAAAATGGATCATATCGGTCGCCTGGTGTCAGATGGATGTGAGTACTAGGACTACCTGCCGTTTAGTTACAGTCCTGTTGATTAAACGCATTTTTCTTTGTTTCTAACGCGCTTCGTATAGACTTCGTATAGTCCCTGACAAAAAAATTCCTCAACAATACCGCCCGACTGTGCGCTTTTCCCTCATTGTTCCGCACAGTGCACAAGTGAGTGCGCGCGCTTTTAAGCCCGACGCTTCGTGTGGCCGGTGATTTCGCACGGAAAGCAAACCCTTAGCAAATGTTTATCCTCGTACTGGGCGGGTGTAGAGCGGAAGGTGCGCCGAAACCACCGGAACGGCGGAGTGCAACTAGTGGGTTAGCGTTTCTCTTTTGGCTTGCATGTGTACAAACACACATATGTCTGTCAACTCGCTTCCGGCCGTCCCCCCGGGACCGTGGTGGGCGTTATGTTTTTTTCTTTATGTTGTACGAACCTCGTGCACAAATCCTTGCATTTTACACAAAATACTTCCTCTCACAGAGGTGGAAGGTGTGGGAGGTGGAAAAATGAAAAACCACATCGTACGAAGCGCGCAATCTACCCTCGACGAACAAGGGAGGGTGTGTGTGTATGTTTGATATCGGGTAGAGTTTTATGGTAGTCTTACGACAAGAAAGCAAAAGGTCCTGCTCGCCAGCACAGCCAACACTCTATGCCACACATCGGTGGTGGCAAAATGAATAATATAAATGATGGTCAGTTTCGGTCGTTTCGGCCAACCGATGGAAGCATATGTGTGTGCTGCTAAACCTTTACTCCGCCCGACGTTGGCATCGTTAGACCGACGGGAACGGACGATGTTCTGATTTGGTCCTTGGCTACCACATAAAACCCGGTCTGTATGTGTGTGTGTGTGTGTTTGCGTTGTAAGTGGATTCGTCCATCGCATGCACGTTGACAGTACCAATATGAGGTAGTATGAACGGTGAACGGTGACCAAAACACATTACACATTACATCAACCACTGGTGGACCGTCTTCGGCGACACTGGGACCCGGGAAAAGCCTGGAAAATATCCCAAAAAAAGCCCCACACCAGAGCGCGGGTGTGACCGTCGTACCCCGGGGTGTATTTATTACCACCACTGACAGCATAATTATGGTAATAGTATGGAAAATAAGCCCCGGTAATCGGTGTATAAATATGTTTGAACAGTATCGGTGTGTGGCAACCGTGTGCAGGTGGGCAGCGCAGGGGGCGGAGGTGTGGCGTCAGTTTGCATTTTGCTCACACTAATGTGTACTTTTCGAAGGTGCTCTGACGCCCGACCGGTCACGAGCTATTAGGCGCGAGCGGAGTGTGGTGATGTTGGTCGAAAAAGGATAAATGCAGCGCGACACTTTAGTGACAGTTGAGCCTTACTCGCTGCACCTGTGGACTCGATACTCAAAAGACATTTGTCACGGGGTGGCGGAGTGTCTGGAAAGTGCAACAGATGATGAAAATGAGCAGAGAGGTTTAGCAGTTAGAATCAAGGGGTTCATTTATTTTTTCCGTACGAAGCAACTGCCGAACAGTAAGGCGATCTAGTTTTGAAATTGATGAGTATAATTCATAGCTATAATTAATCTGTTTCGGAATGCACCACCATCAACTCATCTTTAACTGCAAGCAACGGCAGCAAACGAACCATGAAAAGGCTGGAAAAACGAGGATCAGTCAGTCGGTATCTCGAATTCCATGCCCATTAATTATGGCAATGCTTTTAATACCGCAAAGCTAATAAATCGTTGCAACCGGTTTAATAATTCTTTTTTCTGCTAGCAACAACTTTGCCTTCTAGTTGCCATTGCGTTTTCCACTCATGGTGAGGTGGAATTTTAAACCGAAAGGCGTTGATGTGGGTATTGGGTAATAAAAAAGCGAAGCAAACATTTCGTCAACGAATTAGTCAACTTGGGACGGGGAATGTTTTATTTGCGAAATAAAAAAACAAATACACACAACTTTTGCAATAAAACTCACCGTGCGAGCTGCAGAGCGTACAACGATAGTAGTAAAAGTCGACAAATAAATTAAAAATGCCACTTAAAAAGAGGTAAAAACTTGGAAAATAAAGATGTAAAATAATGAACCCGAAGAAACCGTCTCGCAACGGAACGGATTTTGGACTATGTAATAAAAATGAAAAGAGCGAAAGCTAAAAAAACGGTCCATCCATAGGTGATGCATGATACTTGCATACAAACACACCGCAAGCACAAAACTGCAAGTGGGATATAAATCGTTTGCGTGCTGGGCGCCCGGGGTACTTAAAAACCTTCCTTTCCCCAGCGCAGCGCAAGAAGAAGTGACCATGGTTGCCTGCACTTTTCCCTTTCTCTCTCTTTAATGTTACATCCATTGGTTTTCGCTCACTTCATCATCCAAGCAGCAAGAAGAGTGGGGGATGTTGTACACCTTTGCCACCGGGACGCCGGGATATGATTTAAGTGCGCGTTGTGTTTGCGGGAGTGTTTGTGTGTGCCGAAGGATTCTGCCGCCGGCAAGGGTTGCGTGGTGTAGACGAAAAATAATCCCAACTGGGCATCGTAAACACACAAACATACACCGTGGATTGTGGTCGTCTTTTTCAGAGTGTATCGCTTACGATCATTAAATGTTAAATTTATGATTTATTGAAGTAATACCATCGTGCCGGGGCTTGCGTCGGGGTCGCTTTGACGCTTCTTCATTCTTCATGCCCGTGTGGAGCTGCTCGTTCGCCGTAGTGCGGTTTACACTAGCATAAGAAAACGCCAATGAAGTTATTTTGGGGTGCATTCGGCGATGAATTGTTTTGTTCTTGCTGTTTAAACATTTTCAGATGTGAATGTAGAGAGTATTTGAAAATATTTAGCTTAAACTTTCGATGGTTTCAAATGAAAAAGATCAAAAAAGCTTTTAAATTTGCAGTATATCTGTTCGACCTTATTATAAAACTGTTTATGTCTGTTTGCATTGTAATGTCAATTAAAACTGTTTCCAAAATAGTTGATCCATCTCCGCACAAAGCAAATTAACCATGCTTGATTGTTAAATGAAGAAATAAATATATATCCTCATAAGCAAACCAACAATATCGATCCCAATCATAATTAATTCGATTGACGGTTGAAATGACACCGAACAAGATACCCCGCAAAACGGCACACTTTCAAGTAGAGCACAATTGTTTCATTTTGTCCCAATTTCGATCCTGCCAAACTGCCACCCTCATTGTGTTTATTAAAATAATACAAATAACATCAATTGAAACCATTCGCGCAAGGAGGCGAATCTTCACCCCGTCGGCTGCTAGTGTTTACGCTCACACCCCAAAAAACTGGCCCACCTGTTCAGAAGTGTTACTCATTAATTGGTAATTTAATTTAATTCGTTAGGCGGGAAAGATTCCACATCGAACTGGTACCGTCGTTTTGGGGGAAGGTTTTTAAATGTTTGTATTCGTCGTCGTCCTCGGCAGAATACGGCACTTTCCCGTGGAATGCTTACCTTCTTTCCAGCGTGTTTAATTGTTCCGTGATTGAACGGTCGTAATTAGAGTGGATTTAACTAATTGAACCGATACCGGCTTGAGTATCGGGTGGGTTTCACCGGTATGATTTTGTGGAGCAGCGGCGTCATACCGTAAAGACCGGGGAAAACAAAATCCCAATATCGTTGGTTAGAGAGCCAGACGCTCAAGGTTTTGTTTGAAGTGGTTCGCGCTGAGTGCCTTTGGATGGTAAAGGTGTGGCAGAGGTCTGAAGCGTTTTTGGGTGATGGTTAATAACAAGCAGAACCTGACATGAAACCGTCCCTCGACTTTCGGTGGACTGTTTCTCCCCCGCGACCTCAGAAAGTTTGACATTTCGGGGGCAAATTGTACGGCGAAGCGAACCATTGGACCGAGAGATATTATAATTTCCATCAAATCAAAGACATTTCCAAGCGTGCAGGACTTCGATCACGAAGAGGGGAGTGGAAAAATTTAGAAAAACGGAATCGATGTCTCTTTGTTTGCAGTTTTTTTTTTAAATTCATTGTCATTTAACGCTCACTTACGGAAAATAAATATTCAATCGCCCCTCCCTGCGGCTGGTGGTTTGGTGGACCTAAAACAAGAAATAAAATGTCTGCTCCACGAAAATTGTGAACCCAAAAATATTCCACAAACATTAAGCGCAACCGACAAGCGTACACAATCAGCGTTAAAATTAATCGTGCTTTTCGCTGCTTTTTCGTTCGCTACCGAACGACAGATTGGGGAAACGGGGTAAAAGATTGGAGAGCCCAATTTTTTCCCTCCCGCGTTATACACGACATTAGCACTTTGCCTGTTCGCTACGATTATAACTCGCTGCTGATGGGACTCGTACACCTTTATTCCCTTGTGGCTGCACGATGATGGGCTTTAGCAGCGCGAGCGTAGTGCGGGAGTTTAATGCACTAATGTACAGGGTTTAGTCATGGCCATATGCTTATTTGCTAGCGATTAACGATAGGAGAAGGATGGAAGCTTCCGGCAGCCCAAAAAAAACCTAGCGGTAGTGTACCTGCGGCATGCCGTGCGAGTGCGCGTGCAAGATGCTCAATTAGTCGCTAATGTGTTAATTTCTGTGCCGCACAATCGGTCTGCCCCGCGCGCGGAAAAACGCGTGAAAATTATGAAATAATGAAGACGTAATGATGCGGAATGAATGGGCATCGGTGCGCGTATAGTGCGGGAAGGAGTACGTATGTGTGAGAAAGGGAGCGAGCGATGGAAAAATAAAACAAACAAGCGGACACCAAGCCTGCGGCGCATCGAAGCGTCGCGAGGAGGACCACACTCAGTTCGGTAAAGGAACAGGAGTGCTTGGGGCCGGGCTAAGTGTGGGAATCGCGCCATGATTTATGTGCAACCGATTGCTCCATCATCATCATCAGCATCATGCGATCGATTGAGACGTGCTGCAAAAGGTAATCTTTAGATACCGGTACGAAAAGCGTTTGATGCGTTTGATTAATCAGTTTTATGGAAAATGGGAGACATTTTCCATCACTTTTATCTTCGCATTACGGCCTGGGATAAGTTTCTAGACTTGAATATAGTACCAGTCGCATTAAAAAAGGGGGCAAATTCTTGGTGTTACATAAAAACGCACGTTTGGAAATGGTTTTACATGAGATACAGAAACGAGTAATCTGTGTAAAAATTACGAAAATGGTTAAATATGTTAACAAAACACAGCTTTTTTCTGAGCCTTAATGAAAGTCTTTTCATTCACCTGTTTCAAGAATTCTTGATCCTGATTTCCTGATCGAGAACTAAATATTTGAACACTTATGATGAAAGTGTAATAGAATTTCTAAAAAAGCCATATTATAAATAAACAAGTTTGTGACGTGTTCATAACTAGAACATAATAAAATATTTTCTATACCGTTTTACATGAACAAAAATGCTATCAAATTTTATAGAAATACTTCAGTAAAATTAGCTACTGGTTTTATATCAAAATATTTGAACAATCGAACATAAAAATGGTTAGATATAGCATCATGCCCTGTAAAATGCGGGGTATACACAATTTTACCATACACGTTTGCTGTGATATTTATTTTAACTTTAAGCCTGCAGGAAAAACCAAGCTCGGCAAAACGAGGGAGACGCAATTGCTCCACTCGGATGACGCCTATAAATCTAAGCGTCAATTTTATAACGTTCTATCGGGCTGAAAAACGGTCCCCATTTCGCAGTCGTATTCGATTGAGTGAAGGTATTTTTCTGTAGGCCATCCACCTAGCTACCGTTCTAGAAACATAGCCACATCTCGTGCTTCTCTCGTCCTGCAACCCCGAGGTCCTTCAGTTCCTCATCGATCAGGTACGCTAAGGCACTTTAAGCAGAAAACGGCAAATCATTTCGACTTTTTCTCCCGACCCCAGAGTATGGTAAATATTTAAACAATTTCACACTCCGTTTGGGTAGACCTGGGTGGCGGCGGCGTTCCCGAAGAACGAAAGCGATTTCTGTGCATGTGCGCGAGTGCCTTCGTCGCTTTCTTTTCCAATCGACAAACGCGGCAAACGGGCGCACTCGTGTAGCGATGGAGGGAAATTGAAAAGAATCGCCCGGTGGAACAGTTTCCATCGGGCAAGCTCTCGGTGTCGGATGAAGGTGCGTTGGAGCCAGGGTAAGGAATTTCCTATCACTTCTTGATAAATGGACCGAAAGCACTCGCATTCGGTTCGGTGCGATGGGTTTTCTTAATAAAAAACGAACATCCAAGCATCCCGCAGGAAAATGGCATCTCGGGAAAAAGGCCAAGGGTGTGTATGGACGGGGGAAAAGGAATGAAAGATTCGATGACTTCTGCCCGTATAATTTATGCTCTCATGGTACGGTGGCGCTCCCGGGCCACGGGTAGGTGGAAGAAGAAATCACCAGGATCGCTTGTATCAGGATATGGGGGGAAAACTGAAAGGTGGAAAGAAAATAACTTTGCCAGGAGCGGCGAGGAGAGGGCACGAGAGCTGTCTACGGAGACGTGAGCCATTGAAAAGGAAGACTCGTTCCCGGCACGTTTCGTCGGTGCATCGGATGAACGGCAATGTTCGGTGGGATCTGTGGAAAACGGCGGAGGCAAAAGCTGCAGCGATGCAATGGAATGGAAATGACTAGATGACAGCTTTCACTGCGAACTCTTCAACCGATTGCACACGCAAAAAAGGGTGAAAGAAACTTCTTTAAACCATCGGCAATCGGGAAAAAGGGTTTACATTCCGGGACAGTTCTTATTTATGCGCTTGATTTCACTTTTGTGGGAAGGATTATCCAAGAAAAATTTCAAATCAAATTTTGTAGGTAAAGCATGAAATCGTTATGACTCCAAGAAAATTTTCTCAACAAGGTTAAAACTTCTTTCTGCACGACATTACTCGGGTAAATTTAGATAAAATTTTGTAGGTAAAGCATCAAATCGTTATTGCTCACCGCTACAATACATGAAAAAAGACAAGCAGGATTTTCGCTTTCCTTAAACGTACAGTTTGCAGCTACAGTACTTTACTATTTTAACTTAAATAAATAAATACTCATTCTTACGGCATCAACCATAAAAAATGGCTTACAGCTAATAAGGAGAAGAATTGAGGGTGTCAAACCAATAACAAAAGCTTCTAGTTCAACGAGTAGTTGATTAAATCATTTCACTTGTGAACTAGGAACAGACAACTAGAGAGCTAAAGCATGTTTTCGCCTTCCGAGCAACTACCAAAAGGGAGGAACGCAAACGTTTAAATATTCAATCTCATTTCATCAATTGTGCATGCACGCATGGTTTCGACTGAACCTAAACGATGAAGGAACCTCGGCTAGAGAGAAAGACGACTGTGCACCGTATAAAAACTAGAACTATCAGTAGAGCTAGTCCTTTGCTGCAAAGTGGAAGAACCACAACCCGCTTACACACAAACACACACATACACACATGCGAAGTCAGGAATCACTTAAAATCGGTTGGAATGATAACAATTGAGTCATTTTCCAATCCCCATCGCATCTCCGTTGTTCCATTTGCTTCATCTGCATACGATCTGCTATCAGAAAGGCGTGTGACTGGTGTCTCCGTGTTCTTTTATTAAACGTCAGCTTCCGATCCTTTTCCGAAAGCAGGTTCATCTCATCAGCATCAGCCGCATCCTTATTCTCATCAACGGCATCAACATCAGTGCAAGAATAGAAGCGTATCTACCCAAAGCGACCCGAATGCGAATGGTGGGACGAACGGCCACACCACCGAGCAAAAATCTGAGGCGAACGGCAAATGAGTTATGCAAATTTAATCCAATTTTATCTCGTCACAAAACAAATGATCAGATCATAAACAATCATCATGCTGTTGTGATTTTGGTTCGGTTCGTTCCCGCTCTGGTAGGCGAGACGAGGGGCCGGAGGACTAATCCAAACAGGGGAGTGGAAAGTATAGTCGAAGAAGCAAATAAAACAAATGCACACACACAGAGCGTCTGTTTGCCAAGATTTTATTGACAGGAGCGAGCACAATTTTTAGCTGTCAACGCTGTGAGCGAGATCTTTTGCTGCGCCTCTTAGCATAAGCAATGAAACGTTTGACATTCTCGTGGTGCAGCAGCAAGGGAAGTGGATCAGAAATTCGTAGCAAGCATTGGGGCGTTGCTATAACTTATTGTTGTTTTTTTTGCTCTTCCCGCAAGTGAGGGACAAAATATGACTACTTGGTTTCATGCTTATGCACAACAAATATTCCGGTGCTCTATTTAATTTGTAAAATTGGCGACAAACTTTGCAAAGCGGAGAAGCGAAAAGAGCATCAGCGAAGGGGGGTCCTCGTGCTGCGTTAAATTTAAATGATACAGCAGAGTGAAAAAAGAGGCATTTCAAGTATTGCCCGTTTCATCTGTCGGTGACTGATCTGACGGAAGCGTCATCTCCGTCGGGTGCGGTTGTGTTACCCGCCGTTTGTCTATCGGTTGCCATTTTCTTAGTCCTATGACACGACTCTCCGCCTCCTCTGGTACTCGGGCAAGGGAGGAGCGGATGAAAAGAGAGAAAGAGAGCAGGGAAAGAACTGATTTAGTTTCTTTGGATTATTTACGTAACGAGCGTCGAGCAGCGTACTGATTATGACGGTGGCACGCGTTCGCTTGCTGCTGCTGTTCCCGCTGTTGTGAATGGCACTTCAAATGCCGTCATCAACCCCGAATGCTGCAGTGTGTGGTGGGAATTAGAAATTCAGATTTATGCAAATAATGAAATTCAATTATATCCTCCTTGCGAAAAATGATGCAGCTACAGTGGCGCGACATCCGAGCGCGCTCGTGAGATTGTTTGCCGGGGCACTACTGACGAGGGGATGAGGACTTCGGAGACTTTGGCTTCCGGGAAGGAACCACAGAAGAAATGAGAAGATGGGATTGAATGTATGGAGTAGGCCTTTAGTAGGCTTAGTAGCCGTGTGGAACGTATGTTCTGATACCATAATTCCCCCTGGTTTCCATGTTACATGTGTTTTCAGCACACAAAACAAGGTCAAATTGATATCAATTTTAGCTTTTCCGCTTGACGGACCGGCGACAACAAGCGTATCTGTTTCAGACACTGAAAACCCTAAAAAAAAACCGGACGTCATTCATCCGTCGGAGAGTTATACTCTGCGTACATCTTGAATATTATTCAATCCATCGCAGAAGAGCACAATCGAGCTAATGGCCTAATAGCACCCAAATCGTTGATGGGTGTAGAAAAATCCGCTCTTTATGGCAGCAACGTCTTTCTCCACCACGCGCGTGGTAGAAATGTATCTGCGGCTCTTAATTTTGAGCTTTACGGGTTTGCGTAGTTTTATGGGCAGATGCTTTTTAGATATTGCAAATATGCGTGAAAATGGTGGTTCTAAACTTTACTCATAGCACTTTATTTGCATGTCGAGTTAGGCAAATTGGCGTATTGTTCCCGTCCTGTCGTCAACTGGAACCGTAGAGCTATAGCCTATCGCTTACCACTTCCCCTCCATGTGATGAAGTTGTTTAATGGATTTGTATAACGTACCTAAAAAAAAGAGAAAATAGGAATATTAGTTTGATAACTCACATCATTTTGATGGAATGGCAAAAAACTTTCAACCACTACACATTTGTACTTCGATCATAACAATTTGACCAGCCAATGTTAATTAATGAAATGGAGCTTGTAAGCCCTGCATAGTGAGAGGGTGCGAAGAGAGACCGCTAGAGACGAAATCGCTACAAAACAAAACTTCAACTAGCTTTTGAAGCGGAAACGCGTTAGTCATATCACCCACGCATACACACAAACCGCGAACAAGTATCGGATCACACTCGGAAAACCCATTAAAAACTGCTTACTTAAAGCCACCTAATTAACAAACGTCTTGTCGACATCACGGGTGACCAAACCTACTCGAACCCGGGCAACTCGGGTCTAATCTTTCTCCTCCATCCTTTCGCCACTCCCACCAGTGAAAGAACCTGCGCGCTACCTCCAGCTCCACACCACAGAACACAACTCAAAAAACCAGACGTTGATTGATGGTTGGTCATTCGTTGATTTCAAAACTCAGCGGGAACGCAAAGTGGTGCTCCTCCGGTCCCCGGCTGGGACTAACCGGTGCAAAAAAGTAACGACACCCTCCTCCCGGACCGCTTAATCTTGCTTCCACCAGACTTGACCCCGGTTTGGTTTGGGGCTGAAAGTATGACCGTTTCCCGCGAAGAATGCGCCATCAACATTGCTGCTTTTGCTGCTGTTCGGACTTCTCGGACCATCGGATCAGGGCTGATAAATTACCGAGACCATTAAAACTATTATGCAAATTTAACTTCGCTACCGAAATTTGCGCACTTCCACTTCGGTTTCGTTTCCGCTTTAGGGGCGGAGGGTGCGGAGTTGGTGGAAGGGGGAGAGAGTGAAACAATGCGATAAACGCGTAGCCTCGTTTCAAAAGTTTCAAAACGGAACTACACAACACGGTCGCGATATCTTATTTCCAAGCGCGCCAAAAACAGCCAGCAGCAGCAGCAGCAGCAGCAAGAACAGCAGCAAACTGTGCTGGTTGTAATGCGCACATTTAAATCGATTCCGGACGACAGTGTCATAAAGCCGTTTACAGCTTGCCACTCTTCCACAGCGCGGTGGCCACATGATGACTGCCATTTTTCTACCACTACTCCACCGTCTGTGGCGCAAAACGGCGCAAACAGTAGCAGCAGCTGCTGCTGCGACCGTTGCTGTTTAGTGTTTTTCTTCCGCTCTGTGTTTTGTTCTGGTGCTTAACAGCGCCATTCGCCTTCCCGCTGCTGCTGCGGCTTGCCCTGGATTCGATCGCATATCGTCTTTTTTTCATTAGCCCTTTTCCGCGGCACTAGGCTCACGTTGCAGCAGCACGGGCAAGTCAAACCTCATTCTCGGGCGTAAACCGAATCCGGGAGCCGCCTGGGGTTGGGGCAGCAGCCGAAACGGCGCGTAACATTGTAACACATATTGCTGCAAGGGATTTTACTGCGCTCAATCAAATGCTACAGTGCAGTGTTGTGCGTGTGTCACGACTGAGCAGTGAGAAAGCGAAAAGAGCGCACTTTTTACCAATTTGAATACACAAATTAAAAGTGTCAGTCGATTCGAAATGTTTAAGTAATTAATAACTATTTTACAATAAAATCCCAATATAAAGACAATAGTCGAATGCTACGATTATTCAATCGAGATAATATGCTATCGTCTCTTGATGGGTACCAGGACTGTCAACTTCGTTCGATCGCTCGATTTTATTTTAATTTAGTGTTAGTTTCAGATGAGTTTGTCTTTACTAAATATTTGAGTGCTTAAAATATCAATAGCACCAATAATGAGAGATAAAATTACAATCAAAAGTAAAATTAAAACCCAAAAATTGTGAACATAGATCAACGCTTGTGACAAAACAACTATCAGCAATGTCGAAATAGTCGATTAAACGAAGAAATTTCACTTCATTGTAGCAGGTTAGCAATAAATTTAATATGAAAGTGTATTAGCTATCTGTTTGAATGAAAATAGAATCACGGTCTCAAAAAGTCAAAGCAACAGTTCTTGCGACAACACCACAGTCGGTGCCGCCCACATCGCCACTAACACAGGATGCAATAATACAAACTCGGCATTAATGTTTCCGCCGCAAGGTTATCGTCACCAACACCACCCAAGTAAGAGGTACACAATTCAACCCTGGTGACAAACTGTCCCAACCTGTGCTTTTTACAAGCGCATATAAAAAGAACCTCCCTATCCGATACGAAAGCCAGCAAACTATGCCATTTTGAAGCTCTTTTTTGCAAAAAAAAAAAAACAAACGTAAAAAAGAGACCTCGTGGAGCTTGTTACTTAGTGCGCTCCATTTAACCATTCAATGTCGCCATTTGTCATGTTGGTTTTGCATCGTTCTAATTTTCCTTTCGGTTCAGCGGCCCGGTTGTTTTTTTTCCACGAAACAGTGCGCCTTCCCGATGCCGTTTGGTTCGGCTCGGTTGTACCGCATACAAATTTCTCTAATTCCTCTAAACAGCATTTGTCATTCGGTGTCCGGCGAGCGGAAGAAGCCATAAATGGTGCAGTGATGCCAGCCCTAGGTACGACACCAGTGTACCGCGTCGGAGACGCTGTGTTATTTTTTGTTTTTTTCCCCAAACGCAAATCAACGCTCGAGCAACTGCAAATTGCCGCGGTAAATATGACCGCGAAGAAAGACTTTTCAAACTGCAGTTCGTGGCAGTTCGGGGCAGAGCGACAGCAACATAAAACATTTCTAACTCCCGGGGGGAGGTTGATTATTGTACGGGAGGTGGGAGAGACGATTCAGATTAGCATAAGTGCACATGCACAAGTGTGCACAGCGTGTGCACGGGACCAGTTGTCCAGTTTCTAATCGGGATCCCTTGTGGGTTTCGTTTCTTGGTTCTTGGCTAACCGAATGGCCCCTAACAGGACTCCTTCCATTTCCGTTTCTGTCAGCCAGTCGTTTACGAGCAGCTACACCACTTTTCGAGAAAACCTCTAAACGGTGGTGCGCCGAACTAATAACGCTTCTAAATGACCTACGTTCGTTTTCTGCTATTTTAGTGCGCTATTGTTACACCGATACGTTAAACTCGGTTCCTAACGAATCCTTTTGTGATCCTTCTTCTAAGCAAATTAGCTACTAAAAACCTCTTGTGGGGCACAGTGATTATCGACATGGCCGCGACTGTTGTGCAGACGTGTAAGTGTGATTTGCACTTAAAACATAACATAAACCATCATACATCAGCAGCAAGGTGACCTGATTGCGCTCCAGTCCCAGTTTCACAGCTCGGAATGTTATGTCAGTCAGTAAAAAAGGTGCTGTTTTGCGACAGGCGGCGGTTGTGGTGTTTAAAGATTAAGTTGTTATGCAGCGTCCGGTTGCTTTACGCTCCATTTAAATCTAGTTTTGTTTTACTATTTTCACTTATCGACCGTGCGTGGTTGTCAATGTGTTTATGTTGTTGTTTGCCGTTCCGTTTCGAGTTTTTGTCGTAGTTCTTACCGATTTTTTTCCCAATGCACAATAACGCCCGATGGTAGTGCATGCATTTGTCAGTCATAAAATGAATTAAACCATTCATACGAGTGATATAAAAAAAAACGAAAAACGCGAGCGTATGAAACTTACTCGCATATTTTAAAAAATAAAAAAGAAAGAATAAAAAACATTTGCCATCGCGCAATTCTGTTTTTCATTCCGGAAACCCACGAACAGGCGGCACGGCATAAAACCGTTTGCAGTTCGGGTGATTCTTTAGCCCCAACTACCCCCGCTCGCTCGCTCTCGATCCTTCTCCTGCTGGATGTCCTTCTTCTACCCTTTCTCTTCACCCTTCGTCTCGAACACTCTCGTCCACTCGAGTGTGGTAAATAAATTATGGATTAAAGAATAAATTAACTAGCGCTTGGGTTGGTTTTTGATGCATTTGCCGGTGGTGCAAAGCGGTGAGCGTTTGCGTGTTGCGGGAGAGAGGGCATATCGTTTGATATCATTTTTTCCCTTCCACCGCGCCCGTCCGTCCTTCGCTCACGCTGTTGCATTTTCGCAACACATCCATCGGCTGACCGCCACCGCCACTAAAAAATGAAAGCCCTCTTAATCGAATGCTGATTCTGCGCCGGTTTGGGCTGGCGGGAGGGGCTGCCCAAGGGGAAGGCATACAGCCCGTTTTATTATCATTATTATTATTTTTAGTATTATTAGCAAGCTTGTTTTCTTTCCCGCTTTGTATTCCCGGCCAGCCGAACTCCACTTCGGTGTCTGCCGTGAAGTGACCGGCCGGACGGACTGGCCTGGTTAAAGCTTCGGCTGTCTGTGTGCGATTTGATTTCTGATAAACCCGTATCTGTCACGAAGTGGGAAATGAAAGCGTTTCCATTTTGCAACGATCGAGGGAGGAGGAAAAGTGAGGAATGGAACGAACGGTACGCTGAATGAGGCGGGCTAAAAAGGCAAAGAAATTATAATACCCATTGTTTTTAATTAGACAGCGGCCAGCCAAGCCAGCACACGCTCGCTGGCTGTAAGGTGCAGCTGCTGCATTGCCTAATATTACCATTCGGTGGCTCAAAAAAGGGGCGGTGGTTTGTGCCCCGGGTCTGATGGACTCCACCAGAGTATTTTTTCGGGGAGGGTAGGGAGAAGAAAAGCTCACATGCTCACGTGTACTCAGGCGAAAGAATCGATTTTGCACCCCCAACGGGTGTTGGGGAGGATCGCGCTACACTTACACACGAAACAGATGCATACAAAACTGCAACTGCGGTATAACTTACAACAGCTAGTCGGTTCAATTGAAACAGGTGGAAACCCGTATCCGATAGCCGTTCTCTGAAGATGTGATGAATTGGGAACCTTCTCAACTCAGATCATGGAAATTTTTCTCGTTAAAGAAACATTTTACCAAAGAAAAGTTCAATGATTACGTTTTGATTCGTACCTTTTTTATTTCCACAAAGATTACGGCTTTGAAGTGAATGTGAATTAGTGGATAAGACATTGTGGAAAACTGATGATACATGTTAAGAGAAGAGTTAAAACGAGCAGTACAACTTCCATTGCAAGATTCACGAGATGTACTGGAAGGCCAGTAGAGAGTAACTTTCATTCCACGTACGGTAATTATGATGTTATCAAATCGAAGATAAATTTATGATAAAACCACAGATTAGCCACTTTTCAAGTGTGACGAGAAAAAGTTTCACTTTTTGAAACATTATGGGGAAGGTCTTTTTTCCCTGCCTGGTGTAGTTGAATCGTTTGATTCTGAATGAATGTCGTTACACCACACCAAAAACATTTTGAGAATTCAGTTATTTAGTTGGTTATGTAACTAACACAACTGTACACAGATTTTGGGCGGATTTGAAGTTAAGCTTGTGCTTTTCTTCTCCTTAACAAGTAACACACATATCTCCTCTTGAAAATTTGGCAAAGTCTCTCGTTCGTGTTCGTTATTTTCGGGAGCCCGGTCCCTAAAGAACTCTAAAGCCAGACAGAACAATTTATGTACCTATCAACAAAAGGGGTAACGAAGAGTGCGCTCTTTGTTTGAGTTCATCTTTTTATGTTGGGTTTTTTCGCGAGTGTAAAACAAGCTTCTCCGTACGAAACCGGTGGATTATGTTTGGTGGTTCCACTCAGCGGAGTACCACCGCAGCAAAACGGATTTCTTGGTTACTACCCCAATATGCTATTCATTCAGGGAATCGTTGGTTAAAAATAGGTACCTTATGACCATTGTTACGTTTGCATTGCTACTGTCTGCGCCAAAAAGCGCACGGTAGTAAGATAATGCACTTTGGGTGTGCTTTGATGGCGACTGTGTCTTCTGCGATGGTAGCGTTGCTCCTCTTCGCACACACGCGATAAAAGAGAATTTTTCATCAAAAGAATGTAGTAAAATAAGGATTTCGTCAGGAGTTTTTTTTCTCCACGCTCCGGAACGTGGCACAGACGGTGCATGCTTTTTGAAGCGTGTACCTTTGTCGTAAATACACTTTGCAGGACGTGTTTTCATAGATGTGCTAGATATTTCCTTCGTATGGTACACGTCTATAATCTTAGTGGTAAATGTAAGCATTTGCTAAAAACTTTTCTCAGTAATGCTGATAGAAAGCCTTGGTGTGAGAATATTTTATTCGAATTTCGTTACAACAAAGCGAGATAAATATTTCAGCAGTATGTTCAAATGGTTAGAAATGGCAGAAACATGACTCGCTAGGCTAACGCACACAATAACACACCGCCGAACCCGCAGGATATTATTACAAAAACCTTTAATAACGCACAACACATGAAATAGATACAACAATTTATTTGCCATCACTACGGACACCGAATGGGACTCGTATGCTCATTTAAGATTGCAAGGATACTAAGGATAAGGATGCAGACGAAATGGTTTGTATGACCGCCCCCGAAAAGGTCCCTAGCTATGGGTGCCACCTGCCACCCAATGGTTCGGATGGTCTCTTGGTTGTAATGGCAAAACTGTAATGTCAGTTTTTTTTTGGTATCCCCACCCCGTCCTCTGTGGCTAGTGCAGAGATCGATGACCCATCTCATTCGTTCAAATGTGTCTGCGGCAAACATGATTTGGGATAGTCGACCAGTGACCATTGCAGGGAGTGGATAAACGTTTGGGCGATTAAATCTGTAGGGTGCGATCATCAGCGGGTGCTAATAACGGGGGCAAATGTTTGGAGAATTGTTAGTATGAGTAGTCGTACAATTAGAAAGGATATTTTTAATATAGTTTATCTTGGCACCATAGTAGAATGTGTCGCATTGTTCAAATGAATTCTAAAATGTTCAAAAGGAAAGTAAAACGAATTAATTAGCAATTCTGATAAAATTACAGTTTTATAAGTAACATATATTAACTGGATATTATCCTAAATATAGTTTCTCTCATGTCTCAGGACAAGCAGGTATTTAACTAGCAACATATTTTGCCATTACCGTTCCTGCTAAAATCATTCGAGATTCATACTTTAAGCGTGTGGCAGGACATTTAAAAATATTTCTATCCGTCTAGTCTAACATACATACAGCCACTTTTTTTCTCTATACTTCTCTATCTTTAACTCTCTCTTTCTTTTTACCTTCGCGCCTTTTCGTTCTCACACAACTACTATCATGTGTTTTCGGCCATTTTCCTGGTGTTATCTTTCCTGAAAAAGGTCCATGTCTCTACAAGACCATTCCGTGGACTATTCCGTGGACTTCGTGTACTGTCGCACCGGTTACCATTCGCAACCGTCATAAATCATTCGTTAGGGAAAGGGAAGATGTTGGGAGGGTGGGTGGAAGGTGTAAGGAAGACATTTTTATTATTTTTTTCTACCTCCACCACCCACCCATAGGGTGCCATTTTTCACCGGGAAAAGTATTTCTGTCCCAGCCAAAAGATTGTCATCCAAACGGACGTAAGAAATGGCACCAGTTGGCGCTAGTAGCCATAGCTGGACCTAGACTTTGGGAGTCTAGGAATGGGAAATTCATTTTCACTGGCCACCATCACCCACCAACTGGAGGGAGATGGTGCCGGGGCGTTGGAGCAATGTCAAATGTTCGTTTGTTGCGAACCCAACTTGGAGCAAATGGACCAGACATACTTTGTGGGAGATAAAGGTGAACGTATCGGGCGAGGCAGGATCATTTCCGAAAAATCCGAAATACTCCCAGCGCATCTGTAAAGCAGTACAACAGCAAAAAACGATTTCTTCGATATTGAACAAATCTATCAAATCTATAAAACCCCTAGAACAGTGCTATTGGTCCGGGAAAAATAGGGCGAAAAAAAATCAATTGAGCAACTCGCTGTTTTTGTTGTTAATGTTTTTGAAGCTTTTTCTTTAACCCCTGACAACGAGAGACGCCACTGAATACCCTACCCTAGTGCTCCAACGAGTAGGGATCTCATCCTTTTTTTCGGGAGGCAGCAAAATGTCGTTAAAGCAGTGTGAAAGGACATCGGCCCTGGACAGGATGGACCGGGTGGTGGTTTCCACCCCACAAGATAGAAATAAAATTATGATAAATGAAGCCACCTCGGAACCTTTAATGGTGGATACACCGTCTAATGACGTCCGTTTATTTTGTGCATGTTTTTTTGTTCTCTCATCGCCATAGTCATGCCAGTTTCGGTGTTCATTCCGGTTGAGAACCCCTCCTGGTTGGCGTTGGAAAAACTTATACGGGTCCGTACCTTTTACGTGGAGCATAAACTTTGGACTGTATTTGGGAGGAAGAAAAAAAAACAACCAAACCATCTTGTACGAAAAACACCTGCCACAAACGTTTCCACCCAGTGACATTTGGCCAAACCGACTAACTCGTAAGCGAATCTGACAAGAATCGCAACTTTGCATGCATGACATTTCCATTTGGTCTAACTCGGGTTTTGCTAGTTTCACCGCTAATCTCCCTACGCGCAATGTAATCAATGTAATGGATCTTCTTCTAAGCTGTCGCTCGTAGTACTGAAAATTTCATTTCCCATAACATTGCCGCGAAGAAGACTTTTCCCGAACTTGTTTTCTGTCAACAACGATATGTGCGATGTGTGCTGCGATGGGTTCAAATGTTCGACCCCGTACAGTATGCCGAGTGGAGCTTGAGGTGTTTTTTTGTTTAAGGTCATCCGGGTGAAGATTGATGAATTGTTTGCCCAACTGAGTTTGGTTGCCGAATTTTCGGGTTCCTCCATGTCTTGGGAAAACACACACTAACACAGCAACCACATAAGCGGGTGGCGGGTCATTATGGTCGTGTGACCGCAATCCTCCCTACAAGGGATGATGCAGAAGGATCGAACCGCGAAACGCAAGACAAACCGTACCGTTTCGTAGTGGACAGGAAATTGAATTCGGGATAACACCATAAATAAACGTTGCTCCGAAAGCAATTAACTGGTTTAATGATTTTCTTCCCCAGTTGCCGCTAAGAATCCGACCGACCAGCTTGTGCGACTTTCTCGGGTTGAAATGAAATGTCCGTAAATGTGTGGCGGGGCAAGTGGTAACGGGGCTAGCTAATAGATGGAATTGTGTGGAAAAGCGCTAGAATGTAATGAAGCTCCGGAACCGGAATGGATGAGCGGCCAGGGCAAAAAGAAAGAAAGAAAAGGAAGGAAAAATAAAATAGTATCATTGTTGGCCACCGTTTCTTTGTTTCCTCCCACCCACCCATGCGCGTTTCCTCAGAAGTCTGTCTGAAAGCTGGAGAAAAGTGGAAGTTGTATTTCCCCGTATTCTCCCCGCCAACCAGCACAGTCAACAAGCATGGAAAAAGGGGACGACGACATCCGATGCGTCGAATAATGTGTCTTTTCACTGTTCCGTTTGCGTTGTTGTTCCCCACCTCCCGCAACCCACCAGTCCAGTTTGTGTGGCAGCGGAGAGGAAAAGCGTGGCAGAGTTTAATCATTAAAGTAGAAAGAATCACCAGTGAACGATACCCAGCGAAGGATATGCGTACCGGCGACAGGGGTTTCCTTCCAAATTTCCCGCACAGTTCACCTGTGTGTTTGTGTGTTTTGTTATTTGTTATTTTTTTCTTTTTCACGAAAATTCACCGGCTGCTACAGAGCCATGAGCAGAAGCTCGAGAAATAGTGGCGGAAAAAGGAGGAAAAGAGATCTACGAAGGGGAAAAAAGGCAAGCCATGATCATTCCGGGCGAAAGTTGATTTAACCTCTCCCATTTTGGCATCCCATGCGACGTAGCACTGGACATCGCGGCAAACGCAGACAAGCGTGTTAGTGTGAGTGTGTATGTGTTTGTGTCCGGGGGGTTTATTCACCGCACGCTCGTCACCGGCCGCACTGGGAAATTGTTCCGCAGGGGATTAACTAATCGAATTAGATTCAAATATATGGACGTCCGAGTGACATTAGTTCTGACCCGTTCTGGTCAGCACGCGGCAGGAAAAACGCAGTAGCCCGAGCGTTTGAGCCCGAGAGTGGATGTGACGCGGGGAGGGTAAACCAGATCACGTGGCAAGTTTAGAACACGGAAACTCTTGCACCATAAAACGGAAATGAACGATCCGGCCGGCCGATTACGCTGTCCGGAGTGCGGAGACATTTTATTGCTTGCCAAATGACTTCTCCGAGGACATTTCCCATTTGCACACACATACACAAACCACATCACGGGAGAAGGGTTCTAAGCGGTAGCATTAGGGTGTAGAGAGGAGTGAATTTTATTTGTACACTACCTTACACCGCCTCAAGCCGCACACAGGAACGTGACTAACTGGCTATCAAAATACATTTTTAAATGCTTCGATTGAATATTTGTGGCTACTTTCTTCACCGGGCACCGAGCAAGCAATCCGTTTTGCGACACAGTGTCACATTTCGGTTTTAGGTTATTCATAACTTAATGGCTTAATCCTACCTTTGCCTTTCCCGCAAGCATTTGAGGCGCAGCGTGTAGTAAAAAAGAAAGAAAGCACCCCCCGGTGGTCATAAATTCTACAGCAAACCAATAACCCGATCGCGCTCTGCTTTAGTGCGGGTATTCGCCCTTTCTGCCGATTGGGGGGAGGAGGAATTGATCGGAGTATCCAACATCCAACAACGGGGAAGGAGCAGAAGGGTTTCGTTTTTATTTCTAACTCGCTCAGTTACGAGTGAGTGCTGCAAAAATAATGCGATAAAAATCGGACATTTTTCATAATGATTTACATCGAGCAATTAATCTCTTTTGGCCCGATGGGCAGCAGGGGCAGCCGATCGTTACGCTTCTAAACCTTCGCGACCAAACACCTTGTAACCGGCGTTATCTTCGCTTTGGGGGGCTGGGTTTGTTTGGGAGGAAAGGCACAATCGGTCAAGCAAGCTGCTAGTTTCGTTCTATTTAGTCGATTAAAAATTATCGCAACATCTTTATACGAACAGACATTAAACGATTGCTCGTTATCTAAAGACAGAGAAAGAAAGAGAGAAAGAGAGCGTGCGAGAGAGAAGAAGAACAAGAAAGAGAAAGGCAGAGCATTTCTTGTTTAATTATCGTTCGGCCTCAACGACTTCTTCCCGAGCGCACCTTGTCAATTGATTGAATTATTATGATCGAAGGAAAGTTTGCACCGTTCGCTCCTTTCGCGACCAGGCACGCTGTGCGTTATATTTTACGTCCTTCCGGACTGTTCTTCCTTCCTGCCGCCCGTACGCCTTTGTTGACTTTGAAAATGATCCAGAAGTCATTATTTTAACTGGTATAGAGATAACGATAATAATTAGAAAAGAGTTCGCCAAGTTTACTTTCACGTTCCCCGCGCCTGGGCTCGTCCAGTCCACTTCAGGGCTCATCCTGTACACGGAGTTAGACTAGACTCTAGCGCAAACGGAGCCATTCGTCTACCTTCCAAACGAATGCTATAGCGGCACGTGGGAAATTGCTAAAGAGTACGGGGCGCGGTGGTCTTTTCTCCTAGTTATAAATTCTTGGCTAATTATTTGAATAAATTATCCATTCCTTAGCACCAGCTTCAAGGGTGCTTTTTACGGGGTCAGCAGTGCCCTGGTCTTCATGAGCTGTATATTTTTTGCGTTCGCTTAAGTAAGTATTTTATGCTTCCACAAAAGAAAAAAGCAACTAAGAAAAGTTCAGCAAAGAATGTTAATGTTGCATTACTAGTCGTCAACGTTTCTTCAACTGTTAGTGGATGAAGAAAAGCATATCGGTGACTCGAGTTTTAGATCAAAACGGTATTGGTAATTTAGGCTCATGCTTTTATGGCAGCTGTGTAAAGTATTCACTTTTGTATAGCAAACTGTTTTCATCGATCTGTTCAACATAGAGGAAAAAATCGATAATCTCACAATCTTACAACGCTCCCAAGATCATAATCTATATGACATAATAAACATGACAATTCAAAATTATTTTATATTTTTATAATAAATTTTCGTTAACGAAAACCTCGAATTTACGAAAATTACGAAGGGAAATTTATAATATCCTATTCAGCTGCAGCTGAAGTGGTAGTTTTTAATGCCATAGTCTTTGTGCAGTGCGTAAAACCACATTTTTTTTACGATGCAAAGAGAATTAAAATTAATACCCATGACGGTAAGCATAACGTAAAGTGTACGAATCGTGCGAAAACCTAGCACATCCAATACATTACGCGCAAAGATTGCTATGGGAAGTTGTACATCCATTTAAAAGCACAGAAATGAAAGGTAATAAAACGACACCAGACAAACGCATTAAACACCCGTCTAGGAATCATAACTAACTCCCGATCGTGTCATTTATTTTTTCTATGCTGCATAAAAAGAAACAACATTTTGAATGCTTTTTTCTACTCGTTTCTATTTCACCAGCAGCAGAATGAATTGAAACTGTACCGTGGGTTTATGACCAAGAAATGGGTGGGTAAAATAAAAAAGCATGGCTCTTGTTCTACCTGCATGAACTCATCGTTGCTTTTATATCGTTTTGTGTTTTTTTTTGCTGCTATGACGGAACGAACACACAATTTACGACCTTGCAATGGAAATTACTTTCAAAGTTTTTTGATGAAAAACATCCGACGGGACTCACGGATCAATTCGCTTTCTTAATCCAGTGGAACAAAATAAAAAAAAAACTAAAGGAAACGAAAGCGAGCGAACTCATCAAAAACTTACCTCTTAATGCCTTCATGTGCGCCACGGCCATCCGCAGGATCGTCAGCTTGTCCGGTTTCCGCGCTAGGGCGCTGCAGGTCGGCACCATGTCCGACAGCTCCGTGATGTAGGCAGTCATTTTGTTTCGCCTCCGCCGCTCGATCTCGCAATGGTTTTCCCGACTGCAAAGAGGTGAATAGAAGATATGGTCGGTGTTACTGACGATTTCTGGCTCTACGAAGAGTATATGGAAAACCGGATTGTTGGGAGGTAGCAGAGCGAAAAAGAAAGGAAGGAGAAATGTGCATACAATTGCCGACAAATATTCTTGAAGAAGTTAGAAGTAAAAAACAAAACCAACCAATCTTTGCCTGAATGCATCACTCTGATTAACAGTTGAGTACAAAGTGGGACAGCGAAATAACGAGTGTACCGGGGTCGAAATGCACGGAATGATCGCTAAAAAATAAATGGCCCTGCTAATGATACATCGCCCCGGGTGGTACCACCGGGTCACTTAATACCGGTAGTTCGCTACGCTAATGGCGCGCGCTAAGAATTGCATCGTGTATGCCCAATTTGTTCGTATGTAAATGGATATGAAATTTGAGCTTGCGGAAGAAGGGTTACGGGGTTACTGATCCTATCTTGTCTTAACTTCTGCCAACTCTTCACCACCCGGAGGCAACCAAAGTGCAGGAGCGTTTAAGATAATCTTAATCAGATTGCCCATTTTCAAGATCCCTTCGCGTTGGGTCAAGAAACCAATTTGTTCGACGAAATGTTTTTTTTTGTTTTCGATGATATAAAAATGCAAAGGGGGAAAATGCAGTTGCTCTTACAAGGAAAAAAGGTGGCTGTTGTTAATGTAAGTTAGCTAACAGTAACAGAAAACTAAATATTTTTTAGCGAGAAATATATCGTACTGTTCGATAATTGTTTCTGATTTTCGTAGGTTATGAAACTTGTTTTTATGTTGAATGTTTTTTCAATGTTTAATCGTGAAGCAAAAACGTACTCAGGTTATTGAACAGACATTATGCATCGTTTTCAGTAGAAATAAAAAAAGAAACAAAAGAAATTTCTCCTTGCTCTTGTAAAGTTCTCTTTACTATTCAACGTTAGTTGAACATTTACCATAAATAAACCAATTCAAAAACTTTTCTAACCTTATCCTACTCCCACCGTAAAGCATCATCACTAAAACCATTTCCATAACCCTAAACGAGCAGCATTCGCCGGTGCCGTACTGGAAGCAGTGGGCGCGGCCTCAGTATCATTCGCGCACATAAAAGCGCTGAATTATTATGAAGTAATGGCAACAAAAACGAGGCATACCGAAAACGGTCCGGAGCGGAGGCGGGTTTTCGAAGGGCGAAAAGGTTCAAATTTTTACGCTCTTAGCCGGTTGGGTTCCGGTACTTCCCAACCGACCGCTCGGAGGAAAGGATTCGAAAATCCTGCAGCTGTCTCTGCGAAGAAGCGCAATCGGAGTCGGTGATGATTCGATGATTGAAACGGAGCCAGAGCGTTGAATGTACCCGAATAAAGGCGGTAGACGAACCACCACCACACCATACGGGACGGACGACAGACGGCGTAAAAAGGAAGGCGAATCCCGTGGAAAATCGATATCAAAAAGACCGCAATGTATCGTAATAATCGTAACAATTATTATTATTGTTATTCTACTTTATCTTTCTTTATGGGTTACGCGATATGGAGTGGAGTTATTGAAAATGAGGGAGGAAATATTTTGGGATGGTAGAGAAGGGAGATATAAAGAGGAATGGAAAGAGAGACCAATACAGCAATCAAGGAGGCAAACTACACATAAAGATTCCCATGCCATTGATCCGATTCGAGAAGTGAGCGTCAAAGGAGCCACTATGCAGGGTTTGAACACGAACAAAAAAAAAAATAAAAAGACTTAAATCGTTATTTCTGGCTGGGGTTGAACACACGAGTACCAGTGAGTTTACAAAAAACGGAGTTATAGTTTTCTGCAGCTTTAAAATTTGGTGTTTTTCTTTGCACAGAAAGCCACGAATGTTAAGCGTTTTGGATTTTATTGGTTCGCACACATATGGTAATGGTCATATGGTACGGTACCTAATGGGGTACGGTATAGAATGCTACAAAAAAAAGACATCCAACACATCTCAAATGCGCACTTATTATTTGTATTTGCCTAACCGCGAAATGCGCCACTTTATTTGCCACCATTAACGCGTAATGGAGTCTTTTGCCATTCGGCTCGTGTTATTTTTTTCGCTTGGTTTCCTCTTCGTCTACCACGCATCTCAACCAATTTACTGGCCCACGAAAGCGTACGCCGGTCTTTATCGATTTAAATTGTGTATTAATATGCATCAAATAGTCGTTCGTGTACCACGCATCCACGGGGACCTAGTGCCAGTTTTGCTATGCTTTCCTTCAGTATGGCTCAACACTTCATCCCTGACGTGGAAGTTGCGCGAACGTAAACGACGCTTTGCGAGTAAATAACCTCGCCTGCGCTCTGTCGAGTAGCGCCCAGAGATGGAGGCAACGCATGCAACACAGAATTTTTGATCGTCGTTGTTTGCCTCCTGCCAAGGTGTGCTAATTGATTTTCATTAGAAAAGAGGGAAGCCAGACAGGCGGCAGGTGGAACCTGCCAACCGATACGGTCTATTTGAGTGTTGATGAATTGATTTTGAAAGTTGGTGCTCGAGCAACGCTTTGGATTAAATTATTGGCACAAGTAGGAGGTTAGGATTTTTACATTGCCTTCTGCGATAGCATGCGCTGGCATGTTGCGTGGTTGAAGGATGTGGCGAATTTAAGGCACAATTGAATGTCAAACAGTGATTACGGAAATCTGTTTTCGAATGCGCACGTGGAAGGGATCTAGATGATTTATTTCCTTTTATGCATAATTGTATCAAATTTATATGCGAGCGTGCAAAACCATCAACTAAAAACGACGAGGCGAACGCCCTTGCATGCAACCTAATAGAGTTTGCTGAATAACGTACTTTTAAACCCAATCAAGCTGCAAGTCGCAAGTGGAACTGAAGTAAAGCAGTGTGTGCTTCTGTTACCCTTCTTCACCCGGCGCTTCATTATCAACTTCCCACACATCGCTTCATTAGCATAAACTTGTAAACTTTCACATAATCGTTTTTGGCACACTAAATCCATCATTGGTGTCCCGCCCGAGCGTTTCCTTTCCGGTTCCACCTCATGACTTGGTGAGGTGAGGTTCGGTGACGCCATCCGTTTATCGTGCGAACGATACCAGTGAAATGTAGCTGCTGACCAGCGACGCGAAAGGGCAACAGGATGTCGCACCCTTAAAAAGGTTGAGGGAATCCATGATTTCCTCGATTGTTCCCGGTGCATTCGAATGGAGAAACGGCAGATAAGTCTCCATTGTAGTGCAGAATTTATAATGACCTGAATACAAAATGCATCAAACAAGCGTGGGTATAGTAATTACTAATTTAGTACATGAAAAATCAGTAATTCGACTGTTACTTCTGAAAAATAAAATCTTAAATAATAAAACTTAAAGAATTAAATTCCAGTAATAATTATCCCATTTTAACATTAAAAAAAAACTCAATGTTAGCTGTTCTGACCTCGGCCTATTTTCGCAAATATTAACGAGCAGATTAACTTGTTTGACGAAAGAACCTATTTCACAACCAAGAACTATCAATATTTGAACGGAAGTAGACTGTGTGCGTGACCGTAACTGGCGTCGGGAATATTCAGTTTGGCAACCGCAAACTCGGCATAAAAAGTGCATCGAAGCAGCCGCAGCAATGCCACCTCATCTGTTATGTGTTGCGTGCTTTTTGTTGTATTATTTATAAATAACTGTTGCAGTGCCATTGAAGCGCCGGCATCGAATCGTAAAGGTGTTAATAATATTCATCAAATCTCTGACACAATAAATCAATATAGTCGTGCGAGCGGGAGGGTGTTGATTTTTGCGTTTGCGGGTGTGCCGAGGTAAGCAAACGAAACGTAAATAATTCATCCACTCATGGATTCATGGAACTGAAAATTGAATGTAACGGGGTGGGTTCGCCGTAATGCATTATTAAATGCATTTATTTTAAAATGCACCACACAAAAATAAAGCAATAAGTAAAGCGGTTCGTGCGTTTACGGTTTCTACCGGGGCCGTTAGCTTTGCAAGGCTGAGGAAGCATGAAAAGTTGATTAAAAATCAGTAAAATAAATCAATGGATTTATTCTCCCAAGATGCTTATGCAATGCAATAAATAAGCAACTCCGGTATCAGTCAAATTCGCATCTAAATAAGATACATAACTCATCAAATTATAAATTACTCATTAGATTGCACATGATAGGCATATTCCTAGTTAATAATATAAATATTATAGCCTCACTATGCTCACTTTTAATGTACCATCCAATCCATCCCCCAGGGGAAGTTCGTTCATATTCTTGTGGGAACGTTTTCATAGTGCTTGTGCACCAGTAGAACATACCATGCAAGAACCATGATATAGCATGGGAGAAAACCCACGGATACGCGCGGGACCGTCGTTCTATTCACATCGATTTCGCATGGTGTTATCCACGACGGCACAGTAAAAGCGGCACAATTGTGGCCTTGCACTGATTAATCGTAAACGTTGGTTCATTTACTGTTCCACCGTACACAAGTCGTCGTGATACACAAAGGGGACGGCACAGGGAACGTAATAATTCAGTATCGGTAGTTACATCGTTCGCATCTTTAGAGTGCTCTTCGGCGTTATCCGAGAACAAGAGCAACGCGTATGGAGGGCAAAAGCTCGACCACGAGAGTACCAAATTACACACAGCCAGCGTGCCTCCCTCATCCTGTTGTTATCTCGCTGCAGTTATCGTTTTGTGGTATTTTGTGGGGCGCGGATTTACGCGCCAAATCGAGGCCAAAAATGAAATAGAAAAGAAGTATTCGAATACTTCTGTCTCATCGACTCCTGGCCGCGCGTTGATGTTTTGCCTCCCGAAGGTTTGGACGCATAATTGAACCGGCAGCTTGCAGAACCCGAAGATGGTTATCCACCGGCAATGAACATAAACCTTGACGCTCTTATGGCCTCCCCTGCCAAGATAGACAGACGGTCGGTCCGCCGTGATCGACTGGCCTGGTTGGTCTGGCTGGCCTGGCTGCCTTTCCCCAGGGCGGAGGTGTTCAAAGTTTACTTAAGCGATGATGCGTCGCGGTTCTTTTACGTGAGACAAAACGGTCGTAAAATAATAACAATTTCTTCCACGGAACGATTATGTTCGCTGCGATGCGCGGTTTTGCCTTGCGAATTTCTTTTCCTTCCTTTGCTTTTTTCCAACAGTGCTGGAAGCAAGTGATTAAATTACTACGATAGTAATTGTACACCGGGCATAGAGCGCGAATATCGATTGGTTGATTTCGGCATCGTAAAAAATGGCGCTGGCAGCGGGCAGTACATTAATTTAAAATTACTGCCATAAAGTGCGGTAGAATAACAATACAATCAGCGTAGATTGTTTGGCAAGCAGATGGAGAGGGAGGAATGAAATGATAGATAAAATTTTATGCTATTCGAATAATGGTCAACGAAAAACATATATTTATACATATTTAGCTTATTGGGAAAGTAGTTCGCTCATGCTTCCGGAACGTATGATACGAAAACATGATAATGCGTAAACACAATATGAGATTCATATTGTGCATAATATCGCAATCAATCGCTTTTAGCTAATAACGATTGTAAAAAAATAATGAAATTTTTTTAATTTTCTTTCTTTTAACATTGACAACACATTATTTCAAATAATATTAAACACGCAAATTTGTGTAATTATTTACTCAACCAATAAAATAATGTGCAATAAACCATATAACATTATAAATGGTAATTTTCTGTACTATATCCTACATAATGAATGATACTTTTTGTATGTCAATGCCAGTAGCATCATATTTACTGTTAGGGAAATCAAAGATTAAAGTATTCAGCGTAATCAAAGCTCTTTTAATGTTCGCTAAATGCATTAATTAAGTAATATATCCTTCGATCATCCAAAGAGGACATTAAAATCCAATAACTATAAAGCCAATTAACAACACAATCAGAGCTTGAGTGTTAACCCATTTGAATTATTTTGCTGTGTGCTGTATTTAATTGCTGTTGTATACATTTTTCAGTCCCGTATGGATATGCAACAATTATACAGTTCAAGCTCATTGGACAGCAACTGATGCACAAAAAAAAGAAACGATAGATTATGTCCTTCTTTTACTCACCTCGTAAGCCAGAAGGAAAAAGGGGTATGTGAGAGAGCAAGTCCAGTTCCGGGGGTGAACAGGCAAAAATATATGTATATTCGCCACTGGGTTGTGTGGCAAAGGAGCAGGAGTAGCGAATTGTTTCCATAAAATTTCGCTTTCACCACACCGAACACCCAAACACCATACGAATGAGGAGGAAGGTTACGCAGGGCTTGGGGAGGAAATGCGCGCGCGCTCGCCTACCGACCTGCCATTTAGATTTATGTCCGCATAATCTTTCGAGGCTAATATGTATGATTTGCATAAGGCAACATGAAATGTCCATTACTCAAAAACGCGGCGAAAAACACAATCGTCGACCCGGGGGCGAGAGCTATTTTGAACCGTCCCTCAAACGGGGGAGGGGTATTGAAACGCATACTAACGCATATATGTGGTGGCTAGTAAAAACGGGTGCCTTCCCGCACCACCTGTAGATGATTCGCTAAATTTTAAGGGATGTGTGATTATGAGCCCGAGGGGTTGAGCACGGTGGCACACGCAAACCGCAAAGTCCGGCGTTTCGGCTTTTTCGCGGTGCCTCACCATTGGGTACTCCCGTGGCGACCAGTACAACACTCACTCACACATACTGAATCCACTGAAGCTGGTGCAACAAAGTGAGCAAACACACCACCCATCCGCTTTCGGGTTAACTTTGCGTATTAGCATGAAAAATGTGCAATGCATGCGTGTGCTCGCCGCTCGGTGCTGGTGAGGGAAGGTGGTGCCGGGGTGGAAAAATGCTAAAACCAAACTAATGCTCACTTCATTCATACTTGATGACCCTAACTAGCAGACGAGGTGACGCGACCTCCACTACCACGTGGAAGAAAGCTTTAATCGGAGGCTTCCACGGCTCCATCGAGGGTAGCACGGGTTGGCAAGAAGGAAGAGGGAAGCGGGTAGGGGGACAGGTGCGAGAAATAAACACTTTTGCATGCGATTTTCCCGACAAATGCAGCTCCACATTGCATGTGCAGCAGCTGGTTTGCTGTGCTGAGTCGTGTGTGTTTAGCATGGGATAGGGGTGGAGGGTTGCATTTTTCCGTGGTATAACCCACCATCGCAGTTCCCATCGCCTTCACCAAACCTCCACCGAGAGGAAGTATGAACGGGAGGAAGTATGAACAACGGCAACACAAAACAACCAATGCATAAGTGATTACCATAATCACTGGTATAACTTTCCTGCTGCTACTGGAACATGGAACCGGTCACCGGGCAAGCACAAACTGACCGCAACCCCTGACTACACACGACGGAAAGAGCCGATGGGGAGGTGGTAGAAGCGCAGAAGGAGCGAACCGAACCCACAAAACTCTTCGCACTCTCACACTTCGGGGAGGGATTGTAATTGATTTGCCTACGGAAAACACGATCGGTCTCGCATACCTTGTTGCTTCGGCATGCCACACAGGACACGTTCTTGCTCATCAACTCGTAGCGTCGGCCATGGTCTGGTGTGGCAATGGATCAACCAATCAGTTTCTCCGCCCTTCCAGGACACTGCACGGGAGAACACACGGGAACTCGGATTACGCCTTTCCCCCGATGGCGTGCAAAAGAGACCCAAAAGACTCCACCCCGGTGGAAACAATAAATTAATGATACCGTAAACCAGTCGGTACCGTGGCTCGATGCTGGTTGACACATGCGGGACGCGCGACGCGCTTACAAAACAACTGGACAGCGAAACCATTTCAAGCTGGATCGAAATCTCGTTTCACAAAACAGTGGCTGGCGTGCGCGCCCGCGTGTATGTGTGCGACACATCCCCACACAAGATGGGCCCGAGATGTGTGAGGAGGTCAGATCAGATATCTGATGACTCTGCGGCAGAGAGCGCACCGTGTACAACGCGTAGCGCAGTAATGCATACTAATTTCTTCATTTCTCACTCGCTTGTCCGTCCGCTGTGTGGTGTACAATTAATCCGCCGTACGACAAACTTTTTGTACACATACACAGGCTGAGGAGATAAAACCATGTCAGGATATTAAAAACGGTTCCACAAATTGTGTATTACAGTTGTGAACGACTTTCGAAAATGAAGCGGATGTTGTTTTACTTCCGTCATATAGATTATTCCTGTATGTTATAAAATTTTGGTAAATTATTACTAGAGTAGTTTAACTCCTCTGCTTATGAGAAGGCGCTTTGAGTTTTCGTAGCCTTTGGCGGGCTTTGAGTTTTCGTAGCCAAATTTCCAATTGCAACTAAGTTTTTAGTATTTTCAACCCAAAACATCCTGAGGAACATATTCAATGTGAAAAGACAAAATTTATTGTTAATAACTTAACTCTATGGCGCCATCTGTTGCCTGGTGCGAGAATCACGAGGATTAATTCTGGAGGGATTAATTTGCGTTCAAAAACTTGCGAACGTTGTTGATTTTGTAATATGCAAGCTTAATAGTCAGCAATAGTTAAGCACCTTAAAGGGTTGGTTTTTATCCTCCTTAGTTGAACTTAAACACATTTTAACTTACCAACAAAACTTGTAATAAAACGAATTCAAGGCGAATGAAGAGCTGTACTAAAAGATTATGTTTCACCACTGTTAATCTCATGTCGCGTCCGCATTATCGTACGAGTGTGAGAGCTCGTGTAACGGTTGCCTCCGTATCATATCATGTCCTGTGTCACGCATTAAAAACACTAAATGCGGTCCCTTTAAAACACATCGTCACATCACCGGTCTAAATGTTTCCATTTGCCGTTTTTCCTTACCGCCCATTTCAAGAAGATCATAAGGCGGGAAAGAACATCGTCGCTCCTTTTGATAGCTTAACATACACGAAGACATCCTCCGCTTCACTGCTAATGGACGCCACACGAATCCTTTTGCCGTGCGTATGCATGGTTTTAACGCTTTTTGGGAAGGAATATTATTAATTGCGAGCGTTGATAGCTTGCCCAACACGAGAGGATGACACCGAAGTTCCCACCGAGGCAAAAGGGCCACGTGTCACTCGACAGGTAAATGTAGCGATATTTGAGCGCTGGGTGAGCTTCCGGATGAATGGACGGACGGGTTAGGTTGTGGTCGTTTGCATTAAAGTGGCTATTAAATGATTTTTACCGAATCCCACAAAACTATCTGCTTTGTCTTGGTTGGAGTACCGGGATATCGGGCTGTAGGCACTTTATTAGCGCTGCCGTCAGGATCTCGTTAAGCTCATCATGCTGCTCAGCGACAGAGGTGATAGTGGTGCTGATGATGAGAATATGTCTTCTATTGGGAGTAATTTTTGAGCCGAGAACATGGCATCTTAACAGTTCTTCGCCTTCAAGAAACACATTCCGTTTCCGCACGCTACTTAGCGATGAACGCAAGACAATGCGGCAACCTTTTAGCAAGGATTCACGTTTCGTTCAACTGGCTTTGATGCTAATTGAACACATCACAGACACAAACCGCATGCCATCGCACCGGAGGCATCATAAATTGGGAGCTGCTTTTGGACGACGATGGGGTTAGTTTTTGACGCACTTTGAAGGTGAAACCATTAACCCACGGAATGGGCAAACTTGACAGAAAAAGCCAATTTACTTCATTTCCCATTTGCGCACCGTTCGGTCGTACCGTCTTGGGTCGAAGATCCGATCCGTTCCTCGGGAGAGGATTTTTATTTTGACACCTCATTTCCTGGGCTGATTATCACAAACCCCGGGTGCATGGATATTTGGTTCACTCACGAGCCGCTCGTTAGCCCCCGTTTGTGTCAGCAGTGTAATGGCGTATCATGTGCGCATTATTCCACCACAGCTGACCGACAGGTCAAGCCCAATTTGGCGTCCTGCCCGCTCTTGGACAGCTGAATTATGTTTGGAAAATTCATGGCTGATTAAAATAATTTTACACATCAGGATTTGCATAGGATGTTACAGGGTGTATATCACCAAAGACGAGCTTGCAAGACGTGAGTCGTCGTGAAAGGATAATGAGCACATGAGGAGGTCAAATTTCGGTCGCACTTCAGCCAAACTATAACATTAATTAATCGATCGAACGTTCTATGGTTCTAAGGGAAACTTCTGATTTGATGTATCGTGGAGGCATGTTGTTATTGTTCAACATCTCTTCTCACGATAGTTCTACAAAAACTGGAGTTTGAAGCAATCAAGCTGTAGTTAGAGTAAACATCTCCCTTTTTCCTTATTCGAATGAACAAAAAAAGTTCACTTGTAATATTAACGTTTATATCCAGTGTTTTAATCTTCAACTAATGAATCCGATGAACTGTGGCATTAAGGACCTCTAGTTAAAGGCTTTTAAAAAGTAATTAGTTTTTAATATAAAATACGCGCAATCACCTCAAAGAAGGAGGGGATTGTTAAAAATTGTGCGCGTTACCATAACCAGTACCTTTCCTTGTTATAACCAGCACTCTCTGTAATGTAAAGGTTTGAAGAAAGCGAACTATGCCCATCAGCATTCCCACCCATCATAACCCCCAAGTTATGTGATCTGATTTTACTCGAACTCAAACTGGCAACCGCACCGTGCACAGGGGGCGGAGGAAAAACTCGTACGAAAAACGCACCCGATGGGAAAAAGCCAGTTCGAAGTAATCAAAGAGTAATTAAAAGCAAAGTCTGTAGGTAGCATAAAGTTTAATTAGAACGGTGGTTTCGGTGCGCCGACGATGACGGACGGGTGAGAGGCGTCGAACGTCGGCAACACATGCGCCCATGCGGTCGTGCCGTGTCTTTCGCTGCTGATGACGCGGTACTAACGTCCAAGCAGCAGGAGCGCAGGATGCGGAGACGTCGTCGTCGTTATACGACTCGCAAGAAATGGTAACAACGCCTGGCCACTACGCCCCGGCCAGGAGCAGCCATATCATGATGATGATAAAACGGGCCCGAGACCGGCCTCCATTCGTGCCCACCCTTGCTCCATGTTCACGTCGGTGGGAGAAACTGGTGGACGACTGGTGCGGTGAGACCTGCTCAGCTAATGTTTGCTGCTGCTTACAAACCAGTGTGCTCGTTAGCAGTGGGCACAACGAACGAACACACATATTAGCCCGTGTTTTATTGTTGCAACACCCTTTTTCCGGTCACGCCGGGCCGGCGTACATGGGGTGTTGGGCGACCATCAAATACCCGGGTTTCCCTTGGCGCTAGTTCTAATGCATTGATAAGACGCGGCAAGACGCGGGATTATGGAACCACTGTGAGTAACAATAAAGCGTTGCGTCCTGGAGGACTCTCCGGAGACCTAAAGAATGACGAATAAATTACCCATCGTGAAGAAACGGTAGTAGCTGCTGCTACCAGCAGGTGACAATAGGTGGCATTAATTCAGGCCGAATAAGCGGGAGGGCTAGAAGGGGTTAAAACAATATTTGACACTAAAACTTTGTGTCCATACAACAGCTATTGCGATTGTTGACATGTAGTTGATAAGCATGAAATATTACGAAAGGAAAACGTTTCAAAAATAATAAAGAAGCACATTGGCAACACATCATCATTGTTGTCACAAAGGCAGCAAAATGTATCTTAAGTTTAATTACATTGCCAGTTAATAAATGGCGCAACTAAATAGAGGCACAAGTTATTGAAATTGTGGTTGACTGATTTCATCCTCAATTTCATCAATTATATTTTAATTTGCTTAATTTTATCAGAAATTTGGAAAATTTTATGATCGGAAAAGGTATAAAATAACGTAACATTTCCATTTCCACGTAACATTTGAATGGATGTGTCATAAACATTCTGGAGGTTCTGGAGCTATTGTGAGTATTTTTGGGTTGACTATAACAAAGTAACACGCTGATATCGCAGACTTTACACCGACTTTTCTTCTTCAAGTGCAACTGCAACACGCTGCAGTGGTTGCTGTGGTTTTATCAGTATTTTTTCGTCTTTCTTTTGCCACTCACACTTATTTTTATTGTTCTTGTGACGCTTTGCCTCTTCTGAAGACTTCAAATACTCAAGACCAACAGGGGATGGGATGCCTCCGAAAGTCTATGTTTCTGGAAAAGTTTAAAAAGCTGCATACACACCGAAGATGCTTACCTCGTCTTTCGTCTGGTGAATGAACCACCTTCGTCTTACGACCTTTAGCAGGTTTAAGCCCATTTTGAGAAGCCCGTAGGGAAGCGCGCCACGGCCACATTTGTGTGAGAAATTTTGTGCGCGTGTCCCCCGCCGTGTGAGCCGAAGCAAGCCTGGCCGCCGCAAGGCTACTGGGCAAATTTATTCCGCCTAGCTGTGGCATGCATAAATTGTAGCATGCATTCGCGAGCTCTTTCGCCATGTGCCGGTCGCTGCGTCCGTTTTGCGCACCAAGAACGAGCGCGAGAAAATCTCGCAAAAATCTCACCCATCGCCAGTCCACACCTAGCGGCAGAGGGTTGGGATGTAAAAGTGCGACCACATATTATCGACGACCTTTGCGACACGGGACACGGCCGAAACATGTGCTCTGTTGTGGGAGTGTGCTTTGCTTTATACGTTTGTAGGGTACCATCGGCGCTGACAGCATGTTTACAGCATGCAATGTGTACCTGCCGCGAGACCCGGCTCGGTCCGCTTTAGTTCCAGCAGCAACTAAAACAGCATTACATTGCTCGCATTTTGCC
This sequence comes from Anopheles farauti, assembly GCA_000473445.2. Taxonomy (NCBI): domain Eukaryota; kingdom Metazoa; phylum Arthropoda; class Insecta; order Diptera; family Culicidae; genus Anopheles; species Anopheles farauti. Next base: position 9,478,603 of record KI915042.1, read on the forward strand.
AGCTCCAGATTGAACCGATTTCACGGGAAGCTGTAGCGTCTTCCAATCGTACGTGCTAGTCCCTCGAGGGCGTTTATTCACATACAAGCAGCAACAGCAGCAGTGGCCAAGTTCGCGTACAAGATTGAAAAGTGATACCCTAATTGACAATCCAGAAATATCTTTGTAATTGGGACAATCCGTAAGCCAGTGCTTGGAGTGCTCATCGCAGGTTTGCCTTCTGGTGCAAGTGATAATGGAAAATGCAGTAGTAGTGGCGATGTATAGCAACGACTGCTTGGTTAATTACGCTCCAACCGATCATGCAAGGGATGTGGCGAATTGATTTTTACTAAACAACAATGTCGTTGCTTGCTTCTCGGATACGGAAATCCTCTGAAGAGAGGTTAACACAGAATATAAAATATATAAAATATGGAGTAAACATCATGCTCCAAAATTTTGGCTAACTCGAAAACGCAGAAAAAAGATCATTCACTTTCACTATTTTTTGCGCGGTCATGCGTACGCCCCCGCGATCACGACTTGTGCTCCAATCGTTAATCAGTTAATTAATAATGATTCGATTCGATCACCGACACTCCATGCTCCGTTGGTGAAGTGGAGCCGCGCATTAAAATAGCTTAAAAATTACAAAAAAAAAACAACAGCACGTCAAGCTCTAAGGTGGATCATTTTTCAACTCCACTGGTTGGTGTTCCGAAAACCGGGGTTGTCCCACAGTGATTAAGCGATTTCCGCTCCATTCCGTTCGTCGAGACGGCGAGTGTGGGAGAAAGAAATTGTACCGATTGCTTTTGTACCGTTTGTTGAATTGGGTGAGAAAGGCTGGCATCTCCTTTGTTGTATGAGACACGAGCACAAAACGTTCAATCCGTAGTGAATAAAAATGTGTATAGTCTCTTATTTATTTGTTATTTTGATCAGAACAAGAAAAAAAGCTTTGAAATGTTTTTCAAATCCACTATTTTTTCCAATTCTTTTTAAAATTATATCCTATAAATGTGATAAGTTTATTTTGGCAAAAGTTTCTGGCAAAACATTTTGTGTTGAGTACACACACACAAACCAACCGAAAATATTTGAAAAAAAAATAATATGAGAACAGCGGTGATGCTGGAACGAACCAATTAAATCTTGAAGATTTGCTTTGGGAAAACGTTCCTTATTTTGGTATTTTTAGTAATTGTGAATCATTCGAACGATGATCGCTTTAAAGCGGGAATGATGGAAATACGATATTCAAAATAAAAGTTCTTATTGAACAACATTTATATAGACCGATGAAATCGATTTGAAAAGAAGAACAATTGAAAGTTCGTCGAACCTTTCGGCGGGTATAGACATACGGGCAGTACCACCGATCGTAAGCTATTGAAAGTACTCTGTGGTGGCCTGAAGAATCTCTTGCAGGCAGGCAGCCAGGCGTTTGTCTCCATGACATATCTCACCGGCATACTTTGCTTGCCCCAAAGGCATAATGTAATGTGTCCAAGCTGCCCAGTACAACAAGCACCTTCTTTCCCGCTCGTTGTTTGCTTTACGGAGTGCATCATAACAACAACGGCAACATCGGCAAATCATATCTCCGTCCCTGGATCTAAGGGTGACCGACCACCACACACCGCCGCCGGTACGGTGCGTACTCTGTCCGCTCGTTTCACTGCAGCTTCCCACCACCCCAGACCACACACTGGCGCGCACACAGTCGCTCTCGTTCGCTTTCGAATTGGCCCCCTCGCGATCGTTGATTTTGTGTTGCGGTGGGAAACAAAATCCCGCGTCCCGGTGCTGCTGCTCCTGCCGCCCGAAACGCATTTCCACACCCCTGCCGCACGGTCTTGCTACGTACGCCATGGGAGTTTATCTTATTCTCTACTTAAACTTTAGTCACGACTGCGCGCTGTAACTGACCACCAGCCAGGGCTTGGCCGCGGACGGTCCCTGCGCACGGTCAAGCGGACGAACGCGAGCGTACAACAATTGCCGCGAACCCCAAATGATGATATCCAAAAGCGGGTGCCGGGTGGGGCGAGTGAAGCGAGTGCGAACTAAACTGGTTCAGTTTGGTCCAAGTTGTGGAACGCTATGGACAACAAACAACAGATATACAGGAACCCCGAAGGTAACGTAAAAATAATCCAGGATGAGATGGTGAATCATTCCATGAGAAAGGTGGTTCGGAAAGAGAGAGAGAGAGAGCAACGGTGGAATGCGTTTGCAATCAGCTAATGTGGAGCTTTCTGAAAGAGGAAAGTCTCGGTTCAATGCTTTACTTTTTACTAGGAGCAGCAGATCGGCCGACGATCGTACTGGCTTGTATGCTGTGACAGTTTGCAAACATGTTCCTCTACCATAAATGAACAATGTTTCGGTTAACATATCGAACAAACGGAACGTAAATAATGCTTTGATTTACAAGCGCCTCTAAAGCGGTAAAATGTGGAGCAGTTTTGCTCGAGAATATGTTTCGCGAAAAGGAAAACCTGTGGCAAAGGTAGGGTAAATGAGGAAAGAAGGGTTGTTTCTTCATGAACATTGATTTTATTCCACAGTTCTCCGGTAGAGAACCAGAGGCTCTAGCAGTCGCCATCTTTACAGTTTTATTTTTATCGTTTCGGTTGGGGTTCGACATAAAAAAGGCATTGTTCAGTTGATATTCCGATTACACTGCCGTGCGGTGTGAGTGTTTTTGTTTGCGACGGGAGGAAAAAAAGCGTGGAAACTGCACTTCTCCATCCACCCACAGTTCATCCTCAGTATTGGGAACGCGATTTGTGCATCGTATATCGGCGTTGCCCATGTTGCTTCCACAAATGCATCCCACTGAAGTACCGAATTTCCACCCGTTCTTTGTTGTGCACTGTGTAGGAGCAACAGTAGCAGCAATAGCAGCAACAGAACAGAACGATATAAAACCAGTGAGTGCAATTTACTTTTAGAGTAACATAAATTTTCACCGACCATAGGAAAGTTTCCCATATTTCTTTGCCACGATGCCCAGGCAGAGGGACGACCAAACGAATCGGATTCTTTTCTTTAGCGTGGAGCGCGAAAGAGTTGGAAAAGCGACCGTCGTTTTGCGAACGGGAGGGAAAATGGGTGGCCAAATAGGAGAAGAAATCGCATAGAGCCTTGCGCCGCGTGTGTCGTGTAACACAGTGGCCTTTACAGGAACGAGAAAGTAAGAGAGAGATAGATGGAGAGGGGAAAATATAAAGAGAATAAAATAGCGAGAGAGTGAGAGAGAAAAAGAGTCGAGGCATGGGAATTATAGCGAATGTTGCCATGTGAAATCGTTTTCATTCCACTCCAAATGGGGCAGATTTCACAGAGGCGGTGGAGATGAAGAAGCAGAAATCCTTCTTGCTCGTTCTAAGCGCGGCTGGCGACGACTGCTTGTTGAGTCGAGAGTGCTGAAGCTTCCCACCGTCCACAGACGGCACAAACACACATACGATGGTGCAAGATTCTATTTCAAAATGTTGCTTTTTCTGTTATGTCCCGGTCGTTTCGGTATCACTTGCGGGGAAAGGTAAAAAGGCAGGCGTGTGCGGGTGGTTTCGGCTAAGCAGCAAACCAATTTCGTACCGCAAAACCTTTTGGAAAATCTTTTTCCTACTGTTTCAAACACCTCTCCGAACCGCAAGTCCAGTTTGGCCGGCTGCCTGGTCGGAGAAAGGTAATCATAAATCACCTGTGAGAAGTTACCATTATTATTATTATTACAGTGTCCGGATTCCGGACCGGTGCGAACACCGCTACCGTATGAGTTGTGCGAGAATAAATCGGTTTGACGTACGGGTAACTAAGCCAGCAAGCAAGGCAGGTATATGCTGTGTGGGTGAAGGTGAGACAACAAGGGCTTTTGACTAGTTTCCGAAATGGAACATATGCCAGACGTGCTACGACTGTGCTACGATAGGGCGCAGCGCACGGTTAGCGAATGAAAACGCGAAAGGATACGAATGCTCCTTTAAGTGTAATTTTAGAATTAGGAGAAGGAATGAAATTTCATATATTACATATAAAACAATGAAAATATGCAACTGAATTATAGGCGCTTTACATAGCTGATTATAACACTAGACTGTTGTTGGTTTGTAGCACACTGTATCATAAAAATCTCTCTGAATGAAATGATAAAACATGAGTGCTTTGAAACCATTAATTCAGCGCTCACTCTCATGTCAATCTTCATTAGAATATGGTGCTAATGGTAAAAATTCAGTCAGTAATTCACATACATGTATATACATATATGGATACTCGACAGCGAATGAAACGAGCGAAGTAAAAGAAGTAAGATATCCGAAGATGTAAAAAAACGACTTTGTTTAATCTCCCAGCACAGTAGCGCCTTTGCCTCTAGCGGGGCGTTTTTGGGGGACGAGCCGTTGCCCTATAGGAGGTGGTCCGACCGTCTTCACGTCGGTAGGGCGCCAACAAAATTGCAAAACGCCAAACCAGATCAAGTAAGGATGAGCCTTGTGTCGTTGATGGCTTTACCTCAAACGGCATAAGGCAGTATCCAAACGCCACAACAAGTGTACTGACCTGGAGAGGGAGCGGTAAAGCGGGCAGATCCAGCTCAGATATGAAACGGCTTTAGAGCTCAAGAAGGATTAAATGAAATCAACAAAAAACGAAACTAAAACAAGATTCGTCGAAATTCTTCGCACAAAGCAAAGCTAGAGCAAACGGTTGTGTTGTGCTGATTGTCGGTGGTTTTCCTTTTTGTCTTAAACAGCTCAAAGGCCTCGCAGCGATAGTTGGCTTTGGAGGTTGCTTCGGCCAAATTATTATAATTGGCACCCCGACCCGAGTAAAGAAAAACAAAAAAAAAAACAACTCGTTTGCTTCTTCAGCTCATTTTCCTCCCCTTTAGTATGATGATTAGTTTAGTTATTCCATTCGTTTATAGTGCGATTTGTTTGGTGTATAATACTGGCTTCCTGCTTTGCTGTGGTTCGCGCGCAATGGTGATGGCTTTGAGTTCTTTACCATTTTTATGTGTCTCTCCCAGTGGCTTCCTGCCCCTTTTTGCACCGTGTCCGTCTGTTTAGCTGTCTCCGGTGTGTCTTAGAACTTTTTCGCTGTTATCATTAACAAAATTGTGTTTCGTTTTGTTATCATCAGTCCAAAACTTGTCAGACGGTGACATTGTTCATTAGAGCATTTTGTTTTGGGTTTGATATCATAATTGGTTGGTTGGTTCTTTGATATCCCAGAACGGTTGTTTCAAATAGTTTTAACGAACAAAACATGGAGTTAGAATAATAAAGCAACGAAATTGTTACCGACGCAAACAACTACCAACGGAACAAAATGCTTGAGTACACAGAAAGACCTTCAGCTAGACAAAGGAATCACCCGTACCGAGTTACCGGAACCACGCATACAAAAACATCAACTCCCACATTTGTGTATTCATACATATTTTGACCAGAGCAATTATCTATAATTTAGTAATTTTGATTGTCCCAACTGTACGTCCTTCCACCATCCCAACCGATTTGATTATCGGTTGGGCGGTTTTTCTTCTCCATGTCACGGGTTGGTGTTCCCTTCCCAAACAGTTTCTATTTAAATTCAATCCTCAAAAACACTTCCCGCGGTTAGATCACACCAGCAGCACTGCTGTGATGCAGAAATGTTTGTTTCGCGAACATTATCGCAAGAAAAAAAGATGAACCGTAGTACGGTAGCTGCTGATGGAAAAGTGGGGAACGCGCCAACGCAATCTACGTTTATAGAGCTAACAACATGAAAACACTCCACACGCTGCTTTGCAAACGAAGTTGGATTTAAGTCGTACAGACAAAAAAAAATCCCCAGGTTCGTCGCTTGCTGCCGGCGGTGCTCTTTCCCCGGCTGACTGAGGGATCGTCGCTGTTGCTGGGAATCGGATGGGATCGATTTTCGAGTGGTGCAACCGAACCGAACCGAATCATATAATAATGGTTAGTTAGAGTTTCGGATGTTCGGTGTCCCACAGCACCGGAGGCGCGGTAGCCCGTATATACGACAGGAGGACGCGGGAGGAGGGTTCGCGGCCAAGAGCCGAGGCCTTTTAAAAGGTTTCTAATCCCTGACAATTTGCTGTGATTATCGTTATTATTATGAGCTGCTGTTATGCCTATATTTCTGTGTTGTTGTTTTTCACTCCCGCCCCATTTGTTTCGGCGGTGGTTTGAAATATTTTTTTGTTCGCCGATCACGCCGAAAATTCACCGGTTGGCACACTCGCCGCCATCCGCCCGTGGCTGGTTGGTTCTAATGGTGGGGCTCGATGGAGAGTCTGCTTTTCCGAACCGTAACTAGAGGAACCGTCGTCGTCGGCAGCTCAGTCCACACGCGATTTAGCCCGTTTTTTTTTGTCGAAACCAACACTATACGCTTGGATGAGGCTGAAGATAGGGTTAGGAAATGAGGCGACTTACAAAGCCACACACACAGTAAAGAAAAAAAAAATCAAATATAATTGGGATTGATGTCTGAAAAATTGGATTCATGTCAAATTCGATGCCCTTTGTTTCGGGTTTCCGTGAAACTGTAGCAGAAAGTTGCCACGGACTTTTCTTAGCCGCACCTCGACCGTGCCCAATAACAGAAAACCCCAGTTCTGTTCTGCTCTTCACAGGAATTCGTCAATTTCGTCGATATTTGGTATACGTTTTCGATTTATACAAGCGGTGAGGTGCGTAGGTAGTGTGTGAAGAAATGAGCCGTCGGACGGGAAGCTTTAATTGGTCGGATATTATAGCTCTAATGATAACGTTGCTATAATTGAAATTGGTGTTTTTACTGATTGTATTTGAAAACAAGAAACATAAAAAAATCTACAAGATAGAAAACATTGAGATTTCTTTTCGTAGGAAGCTCCACATTGAGCAAAAAATTAAAAACGTGAATATTTCAATCTTTGGATAATATTCCTCGGCGGAAGTTTACACATTACAATCTCACAGATAAGAAAAGGAATTCGCCACAAAGAATAGCTTCCTTTGCACTTGCGATTCTTTTCGGAAGCTCATCTCAGATCTTAAAATCCAAGAAAACTTATGAAAATTCAGTTTATTTTTTAAAAAATTAAATGTCTTCCAATTAAGTGGTATTATTTAGAGCCATTCAATCGTACCGAGTTTAGTCTACACTCCATGCTACAAGTGTTTGAAAGATTTCCAAAAGAGGAAAAGAAAGAAACAAAAATCCCAGCTCGCTTCGATCGCACCGCCGACGACGAACCGGGCCTGTGTTTTGGCTGTCGAAACTTTGACGATTGAATTGACTGCCGTCACCCACTCGTTGCGTTTCCTTGATCGTCGCAAGACAGGTTCTCTCTCTTTTCATCTCGTTCTCTATACCCAATGCTCGTAGGACCACCAGTCAGCAAACCATACGGGAAGCGTATGCATCCCTAGGAGGGAAAACTAAGGAATGGAAATTTGTATTCCCTTCGCTTAAATATAGGTGTGTTCTTCAAAAATCTGTCAATAATTTTCTGAACGAAGTCGATTATTATCTTATTATATTTGCGTTGCCCTCCCCCAGGGGCTAGCGTTTCAATGTTGCCGGTATGTCGGTCGGCTGTTCTGCTGCTACTTCCTTTGAAGGAAAGATTGCCGTTGCTTGGTTGTTGCTTTTTAATTCATTCCCGTAGTTCGTTCCCAAATCTTCGATACACTCTCTGGGGCGATGTTGGGGTTAAACCGGGGATCTTAGAGTGGAGCGCGGCTGCTTTGCAAACATGTAAACATGATGTTTTGAAGAGTTTTGCTGGGGAAAGAAGTTTTAATGAGCCACAGGCTTTCATTTTCCGTCGACGATTCCGGCCTCTATTCATAATGGTTCAGTGCGTTAGTTTTTGTACAAGACCTGCCTAGCCAGGAAGGTTTTTTAGTTTGATTGTACAACGACTACAGCGAACCGCCGCTAAACGAACTATTTAAAACAATCTCGCATCCTGTAATCGATCGTCATGTCTCGTCGTCATTCCATACTGTCGCTCCTGATATCAAACAGTCCAGCCATCGCCTCAGACGAGCGTTAACATTGAAGGACGAGAACGATCAACCTGCCGCTGCTGCTGGTGCTGCCGTTTCGATGGGCGCAATTTTCGCTCAACGATCAATGCTAATAACGCATCAGGGTGTATGGTTGATTGATTGATTTGTTTTGCGGGCAGTTTGGCGAAAACCATCCGGCTGGGCAGAGTGGAAACTTATCTCGCCTCGTTTCGCTTATCGACCGATCGAGCGGGTGTCGAATTTCGGCGTTTCGAACCAGTCTTTCTCGCAGTAGAGGAGGGTTGCTTGGAGAAGCAGAGCAACAACATTGAGTGTGTGCCGCGGATCCTGCCCAGTTCACACAACTGTGTCGCAGGTCGAGATGGCCCTCGTCAGTCTCGCCCGGTGATGGGGAGCGATCCGTAGGAAATTCTTATTTCATGCTAATTATACGGAACCGACTGCGCCCTCTGCGGGCCGGATCATACCGTAATTGCCGGCTATCATTACAAGCGCACGGTTGAGGAACCATGGCGAATGGCGGGGCCGGTCGGACAAAATCGGTTTCGCTGCGGGGGTAATTCGTATTCCGAAATGATCGACAAAAAAGTTTCCTTCAGATACAACGGTTTGAGGGATTTTTTGTTATTGCTTTGTTTTTGTTACTGTCCCGAATACTTTAGGGTATGTTCTTGTCCGATGTAAGAGAGAAAAAAAATCGAGCTCTTTAAATTCGGTAGTACTCAAACAAACGTTCTCTGTTAAACACAGAAACAAAAAAATCTTATTATCAGACGTTTACCACGCGCGAAACATCCAAACATATGAGCTGAAAACGGTTTTTTTCGGAAACAATTTTCGCTCGAGCCAGAGAGAGCGCACTGATTTCGACTGCTCAGCATTTCATCCGGGATTTAAAGTAGCAATTAGCGAATGAAGTACCCCGAGGGGTTTGTGGTGTTGCTGCTGCTTATTTTCCATCGTACATATAGCAATCACGATTGAGATGGTTTCATAAAGTCGCGGGAAAACGATGTAGGGCTACGGCTGCTACTCGTCTTTCAGCCGGGTTCTGCTCTGTCCCCAATGTCTCGCACATGGCGCAAAAAAATCGAAAGCAAAAACGATTGAGAAGACATTAAAAAAGAATATTACCAGCAGCTTCCTCTCCGATTGCGGAGCGTGTGTGTATTCCGTACCCGCTAATTAGCATTACCATTATATGAAAGAGAGGCCTTTTATAAACATCTCATACCATTATCAATTAATTACGCGAACTGTTATCGAGGCTGCGCAAGATGCAATCTGTTGTCTTCATCGTTTGCAGCGTGGTGCAACGCGAGACCTTTGTGAAAATGTGCGATTTCTTTGATTCAATTCCGGGTTGATTCGGTAGTTTGAGTTTTTTTGTACTCACCTCACCCTTGATTGTATTATCAACGTCAATTATCAATGAGCTCACGGTGTCCTTTTCCGTGTAAATGGCATGGCAAAGGCACAACACATGCATACAGATCGCCGGGCGGCCCGGCCAGTCGTAATCAACGTCTCCGACAACAATCGGTACGACTGGCGCACACAAATTAATGGGATTCGCATAATTGAATTTGTATAATTTACCCGAAGTGATAAAAACACGAATGCTTGCGTTGTACACACAAGAAAAAAAACTATACAACGCACAGACAGGTAGCGTAGTAGTTGTAAATTTGGCAACATAAGACACTCGTATGCGATCGATGATTGGCTTGATTGGGACAGATTGCTTTGCACTCCATAGCGGTGTAGAAAAAAAGAAAAACAAAAAATACGGTTCGCTTAATAACATCGTTTCCGGCGTAAAGTAAGTAGACTCGCACGGAACTGTTGCGAAGGTGTTCGCTAGCGTTGGTTACATTTCATGCTAGCTGACACTCAATCAAAATATAATAAGGATTTTGATTACGTTCTGTACACGGATTAAAGAGAACCGATCAGGAATTATTCAAATTTTGGGATTTTTTTGTTGTGGACTAAAATCACCACCAATATAATTTACGGAAACAATCACCAATCGCCTGCGATGATTTGAAAGTTCAAAGAATTCGTTCCCATTCGCGAACTGTCATAATTAGACAGCTAAAATCCAATTCGTGCCAACAGCTGCACATAAATGGTGGCAGATAAAGTGTCTATGCTAAGCTTAGTACAGAAGCCGATCATTTCACAAGAAAAAAACTGCTATAATGATGGCCATCAATGTCATTATTCAACGGGTTAACTGATCTATTGGTTTGAATGCGAGGAACATGATTGTATGCAATGTACTGCTTTCCGACAGGGTAAATGAAATGACAGGCTGGATTAAAAAACGCAGGACAATGAAAACAAACAACAATTAATTGCATTGCACAAGATATTCCATTTGCTTCATTTTAATCATGGCCGAAAATCATTTAAATTTACTGTCAGAATCAAATTGAAATACAATTGTTTCCTCAAAAACCAGGTTGAATTAAACAACTTTACATTTTTTCTGCAAACGTTTTTATTTTGACGTTATTGGTTTTAAGAATCAAGATTTGAAAAGATTAAAACACATGACCTAAATCATAATCCTTTAGAGCGAGCCGCTTAACCTTTGCCACAGTAACTTTTATATACCATACGACGATACTGACTTTGTCTTGTATTTAATAACTGAATTAATTTATGTTTACAATCCTAGCGGCACGGGAACAGAATCTTTTACGATTTTTTCGGCCACAAAAGTGTCGAAAATTATAGATTCAAGCCATAAATCAACAGACATTAGGTTGGTCCGTAATGTTTTTATGTAATAACAGTGTTTTTGATATACACTTTCGAGTATACAAGCTACGGTAGCAAAGCATCTTATGTTACGCAACGGTACAGAAGAAACTACACCACGAATCTCGAACTAGTAATCGGTCATCGGGGCACCCCAAACAATCAATAATACCATTAATTTTATTATCATTATTAAATATCCCCTGCAGAAAACGTCGTTTCGCATGCAGCCTCGGGCAACGGCACCACGTCAACAGCTTCATTTTCATACAAAACAGTTTTTACATAACCAAAACATATATGTAAAAACACAACAACAAAAAAACTTCGTGCAGGATTCAACGCTTCCCGTGGACATTTTTTTTTTGGTTTTGGTAGCAGGAAGCTGTTGATCGCCCGATGGCCACTCGACACGGTAGGATCACGAAGCCGTACGGAAAATGATAGTCATTAGGCCAATCGATAACACTTTTATGGTGCATTTTTATCGATTCCTAATAAATATCCTGAGAGGAAAGCTGTTGGGGATCGATGAAAGGTGTCGAAAATTGATATATTTAAGCAGGACGACAGTAGCATTCGGTTACGGTCACCGAACATGCCGATGACGCCGAAACGATCGTTCATCAAGACGCGATCGCTGATCGATCGGTTGTCACGTTCTGGTAAAAAAATGCCGAGGCAATGCCTGGGCAGTAAGGCTTTTTTATATGTTCACACTCCTGTTTTTGTGGAGTCGAAAATCATCGAAGATAAATTTTGTTGGGGATAAGTTTTTTTTGTATACATACGAAGAATGCAATGCGAAAGCATAAGAAAACAAATCGCTGAAGAAGCTTTTTTGAAACTGGTGCTGGTAAGGCCTTAGGCACAATCCGTTATGTTCCTTACATACGGTGTGCACCCTTCCATGCTCCATATCATAACGTTGTCCCGGATCGTGGCCCGAAGGCCCGCGCTGGTCATCTACAGACTAATTAGTAGGTTGGCGTAATTTCTTATGTTATAGGTATCGACGTACTATCTTTCCGGACGATATACGATGCATTTTTGCTCCTCGAGTGGGTTTTCTCGGATGTAAAGTGCTATCAGTCTTCCTTCGACAAGTACGATCGAATGAAAGAGAAGGAGACAAAATAATCCTCAACTCCGATACCCTCATCGCCGTGAAATACTCAAGGTTGAATTGACTGACTGATTGTTTGCCCTACACGTTGCTTCCGTACTCCACACATATACATAAACTGATTGTTTTCATAGCGGTTTTAATCGCAGTACCTTTAAATTATGTTAATTTGCTCGGATCCCTTACAAACTGAAATGGGAAACCTTTTTACAAAACCATTTTGGGGTTGAGAATAATTTGTTGATTTAAAAAGCCCATTGCTAGTTCACTCATAGCCTTTCGAGTGGGGCTGGTTGAAGCCCTTGGAGCGTTTCCGTACTATGTTGTTGGGTATGCAAACATAACCAAATTTTCGATCAACAATCCCGCCCAGGAAGCGCGGGAATGTTGAACATGCTCGGAGAGGAAGCAAGGTAATTTGAATATCCACAATGAATGAGCTAGTTGTTTTCTTCATCCAATTGCGTACTGGTGTTGTATTTTAACGAATTTAAAATAAAACAATGTTTTTAACATGCCTATGATAAAGAAATGCTATCGTATTGGCGTGTTGAGATACTTTATGTAAAGATAAGAAAATGCAAAAAAAAAGGTGAATAATATGTTCTTCTATGATTCTGGTTTACGTTGCATGCCACACCAAGAGAATTCATTCTTAGTTGTGGAAAGAAATGTTTACTTTAATTAAAGTTATCACATATTTGTTGGCGTTACTACCAAACAACGCCAATAAAAATAAAATAAATGCTTTTTAAAAATCCACGAACGCATCAAGTGACTTAAACGCCCATCCAAAAGGAAACCTTCTGCACGCAACGATGCGCACCAAGCCCGGTCGAAAACAAACAAATGTGTTATGGTTTTGTCATCGTGTAAGGCTCACACGCACACGTTTACGCGTGTGTACCTGCAAACACCTGAAGAGGACACCCTGCCGAAGTGTGAAACGGTCGCATGACAATTTTAGGCGCGACGCCTTTTTAAATGTTCACGCACCTCCTCTCTCGTTCAGTTTTTCAAGGGGTGGAGAGGGTTGGGATCAAAAAAGAAGGACCAACAGCCAAAACAGACAACAATAGCAGTAGCGGGGGAGCTTTAGGCGCTTTCCTTAGCCACGGTAGGGCGAGTTACGGACGGGAAAAATCATCCGGAGAGTGTGCGCGTGCGAATGGTTCGTGATTTTGTAAAGTTAAAGCGCGTAACCTGCGAGAGTCACGCAAAAGGTATGGCACACGCACGCACGACCGTCACCTCCGCTTTCGGGTAGCACAAAAACCAAGCGTCCTGACCAGGGACGATGTGATTGCAATTGATTCTTGACCGGCGGCACGCGCCTCCCGATGCAGCATACGGAGTTTGTGTGTGTGTATTTTTGTTGTTGTTTTGAGCGCTCCTTGTTTCATTCCCAAAAACGGATCGCAGCGCGCGTGTTTGGTTGGAGCTGACTGACTGACTGACTGATCGTGAATTCAAATAAATCGACCATCGGCACGTGACCGTCTCCGTTGAGGAAGGTGATGGTCGGGAGAATCTTGAATCTTTTCGCCGTCGTTCCTTCCTCAGAGAAATGGGTAATTTGGCCACCGCGCTACACGCCGCGTTTACGTGACGGGTAAGGCAAAGAAATTAAGATCAGGCTGCAATGAGAGTTTGGCCTGTTTGCCGCCATCATGTTTTTTTGTATGCCTTCTTCTTCACCTCAAACACCGCACGCTTCCCATCATCAATGAATGAAAATTGCAAATGAATGAAAAACACACTCGTGACCCGGTGTTCACGCGGAGATTTGCCGCGAAACGTGCCGCACGGCACGGAACATATAGACCGCGAACGTACGAAGCATTTAATGAGCCCAGCGGTTGGTTTGGTGTGGTCGAGCCGAAATCTTACGGTGACGTTTGCTCGTGACAATGTGCAATGTGCAACAGACTGCAAACGTTACACTTCTCCCTGTCTAATTCTTATCGAGGAACAGGTTTTATCAACTTTTTGGGGAAAAAGTTGATAAACTGATCAAAAAGGCTCTCTACATCATAAAAATTGTACCATGCTCCAAAATTTAATAGTTAAAATTTAGTTTGATTTGATTTCATTTCGAATTTTTGTTTTTTTTTTGTTACATGTTACTGGTTCCACACATTGTTCCACACATATAACTTACCAAATCAATTGCTTCTCGAAAAGGTGAGATTATGGCAAATGGTATAATTCGTTTGAGGAATGGAAATTGTTATCGAATAAAAACACAACGATACAACAACGATACATAAACGCAACAAATCACTTCAACACGGCAGCAACGATACGTTATGTGATTGTAATTTAAACGTGAAATGATCCTCCGTATGATTGTTTTTCTCTATAGCTTGATTATCGAGCTTTCGCAATCATCGATCTCCAGTTTCGACGAAGGAACGATTACAGCATACTTGCTTGTTTTATCGTCGTTTATAGATTGATTTTAAATTAAATGTCACTTTCAGCATGCATTTTTTATGCTTTCGGTTATCCCGATTCGTTCGTATCAATGCTACAGAGAACCTCAGTACAATACCCGGTGGGACACAGAATCCTGATCCTCAAAAGTATTGCAAGGCGGTAGAGAGAGGATAAAAAAAACCTTCAAAGCCAACTGCAGAAAGACAAATGTTAACATTATTGAGAAATAAAATCAAACGACACGGACACGGCATTGGAAATGCCGTAAGACTCGGTTGGCTTCGATTTCTCCTGCCCGTTGCTTGGGTAATACCATCCCCAAACTCCTCCCCGTCCAAACTTCGCTTCGGCATCTGTCAAATGAGATGCTTTTTGATCGGTTACAATTTCCTGCAGTTTGCTCGTCCTTTCCTTCTCCGAGGCGATGCATTTTTTGTCATTTTTGCTTTGACCGATCGCGGTACGAATCGAACTGCTGAAACGCATAGAGAAACAAACGGAGGTTGGGGAGAGTGGTTTTAGTTGGCGTTTTTGCTTCCTACACCCGGTGTAATTTAGCGGTACCGTGTCATGTTACTTACGCCGCCGCGGGGTCAATGTGTTTGTCCGATTTTTTTTTGACAGATGCCTTTTTGTTTGTTTTTGCTGCCACTGTGCGCAAGGCGGAACATAAAACCATAAAGTGCATTCTCGTCGGTGGTTACTGCCCACCACCGGCAGGTTCAGCAATGCGCCATCGAACGGAAGGGGAGCCTCGAGAGGCTTTCGCGAGTGGAGCTGCATCTGTGCAGCAATATAATGATCGCAACACAAAGGTCGTTATAATCATTAGTGCGTTACGCGAGTGAGTCTGGTCGAACGGTAACCACAGACGGCGACAGCGACGAGGTGGAGTAAAGGAGGGCTTAAAAAACATTCCTGCTCCGGCTCCGAGGGTTGTCACCGACGATACCTAGGGAACCGGACGAAGATGGCCCACTGGCACGCAGAACGCGGCGAATGATGTGGCACCGAAATGATTGGGTATTATTACGCGCGATTTATTGGAAATTTAATGATCTCGACACGAGAGCAACGCGGGAAAAAATCCCTCCAAACAAAAAATCGAAACGCGAACGATACCGCGATATTTGCAAAAAGTGAAGGAAACAACGGAAAAGGTGATTTTAATGACCGGTTTTACGACGTTCCAACTGTCCCAGTATCGGCGATAAGATTTAACTAAATTGTACCACCATTACCAAACGGCACAAATTTACCAATTCCGCCACCCCTTACGGTTTCGGGCGGCAACCCGGCAACATTTCTTCGTTCAGGTTTGTTGGCCTTTGATTGCAACTGCAATTTGCTCATCCACGTATGACTTTTTTTTTCTCTCGCGAGTTATGGAAGTTATGTGAGGAAAATATCGTAAAAATACGAATCGTGTGAAAGGAGTTTCATTGTGAAACCGCCTTCGATGACAGTGATTTTAAATGGAAATATGTACTGAACTTACCTTGCGAAGCGCTCCTTGTCCTGAACGTTGTCTTCGTCCATTCTGTTGTATTTGTTACCACTGGATGTATCCTCATCAGACCTAGAACGGAAAATGGATAAAAAATTGTCATAAGAATTTGAGCAGAGAGTTCAATGGTTAAATTAAAAGTTAATGTAAAAAACTGTTTTTGGCAAAGCCGTAGTTAACTATTCTAACAAAATGTAATATCCACTGCGAAACCTCAGTGAGCTAAATCAAGACACACGTGAGCCTTTAAGGAAGCAAATGGGTGGCAAAACGAATGCCGGCACGCGACACTAGAAATTATGATTCCGGTATGCGTTTTTTCTGTATGTTCTTTTGCCTCTTGAGTTTTGCGATGAACCGCCGGCAAGGGTTCATTCGCAGACGAGTGGAAGCAAAAACAAAAGACACATACCCAACCGACGACAAAAACGGCGGTGGTCGATTGGTCTAGACATGCCCACAATCATATGTTCGTAATCGTGAGCAATTGCTCTTGATGGTCATGGTCACATAGAGGAGGTGGTTTTACCGTACACGCACCGACCGATACGACTTTCAATGAAGATTGACTGCTTGGGCCCGGAGGAAGTGGGTGCCGTGCGATGCAATAATTGTGCCCGGATTATGCACCGAGATTACGGAGGAAATAAATTCACATTCTTCATCCCCGCGCGGCTACTACTCGTCCCTTAAGAATTGCGGTTTACACGCTACTGTTCAATCGGGTATGAACCTCGCTCAGAACTCGCGCACCCAAAGCACCCCAAAAGAAACCATACAAAACGGTGGACAAATCGGTGCGTGCGTGCCCGGCGCCAAGCCCACCGGTCGCCGGCCACACCAAGCTGGTTGTTGAAGTTCCCAAAAAAGGGAATCATCCGGATATGGCGCGATCCGGTGCCTATTGTCGGCCCATCGCCTCGAACCGTGGTCGCTGCTGCTTGCAGAAGTGTACCGCAGCCGGATACACGAGACGACAGTGCTTATTAGGGCACATCGTCCAACGGGAGCGATTGTATTAATTATGAAAATTCAGCAGTAAGCGAACGACACGAGAAGAAGCCGGAGCGGATCGGTTTTTAAAAGGTGGTAACTTGAAACCTGCCCTGAAGAGCCGGGTTGCGCGCGCGCGCGTGTATCATCCCCGAAGTACGAGCACCGTTTCGCGGCAATACTTACGCTAAGCGACACATCACACCATGCTTGAGGCCCATCGTCCTTGCGGCACCGTGTGCACCAGCCGCCGGTATAGCGTCAGCAGTTATGCGCTTTGCGGCGAGACGAAAGAAATAAATGTGCTAATTTAATGAGCAAAAATGCGCCACCGAAAACAAAGCAAGGAATAAAATAAAAAAAAAACGTTACAACCGACGGGCGACAGAGGGCAGAGTAACCAGGTCGCGACCAGGTTTCTACACTACGCAGCACTCCATATTGTATGGAAACGTGCAAAGGATATACCCCGTGTGTGCCACTCGGTGATAGTCCTGCGGCCGGGCTCGAAATGAATCGAAAAGAAAAGTAACAAACTTCTTGCTCACCTAACCGGAACGGTGAGAAGAACGCGCATAATGAACCGTTTTTTCTACTTTCCCCCTCCTTTTCCGTTCCGGTACTCCCATAGAAGAGACGGACGAGAGCGGCCTGGATGGAGTAAGAAAATGAACACAAAAAAGCACATTCGGCGCACCAACAACACACACACACACACATACAAAACAAACTGAATTAATGATGACAGTAGCGCTAGCGCAAAAGCAATTAATCATTTCTGCTAAGGAGTCGCCAATTTCGGTTATAGGGCCTCCGTCGTTGCCGTGTGGGTGGGAACGCGGACGTGGCTGGGAGCCTTCTTTTGCGCTTTTAAGGACTTTTGATACGGACATTATTTTTGAACTTGCCAAAGGAGTGAATTATGACGTTGCAATAGAGGAACACTAGGCCCGGGAGAGAGAAAACGGGCGAATAAAACAAAATCGCATTACTATACGATATCGATGTGTACCCCAATTCTGGGGGTAACATTTCAATTCCGGACAGCCGAACCGAAACCGGAATTCGTTCTACCCTAAACGGGGCATGGGGTACAGGTCTAGACGCGATGTGTGTGTTTGTGGTGTGCTTTCCAAACGTGAACCATATGGGAGCGCAACAACGGGCATTGTGCGTAAAAAAGCGTAGCAAATTGCACATCGATTATGGTGCCTCTTAACCTGAACGGTCTCACTGTGCCTGTCCGTCATTGCCCTTCGCTGCCCTCGTCAACATTCTGGCGATCAGGGTGTCACAGAACGCGTTCTGTTGAGCAAACGTGAGCGTCAGAAGAAAATGTTCGCTAGGTGCTGGGGGTAAATTTTCAATTAACTACAGCTGGTATCTGCTCTCGGAGCGGTCAAATTTAGAAAAACCCTATTGGAAACGTTTTGCCGGCATTGATAGTAAAACGAAGCGTAGAGACAGGATAACAGTGCATCATCTTTTCACATCTGCTAGCCTATCAGTTTATATGTCTACCACGCGGCAGTTTCTTCTACCAATGCTGCTTTTTTTAATTGTTCAGTTCTCGTGGGTCAACATTTTTCTGTTTAATTTCACTTTCTATCCTCCGCGTTCCCTCCGTTTTTTTTCTTCTTATATTCCTCCAAATTCCGAGCACCCAACCTTGACGGTAAAAGAAAAAATGTTTTAAAAATTCTATTGACAGGTTAAATGAAGCGGCAAACGTTCCAACCCGCCGAACCACGCAAGACGAACATAACTAATCGATGGAACTAATGGTGGTTGCTGTTGTTGTTGCTGGGCATTTGCCCGGAATGAGAGCGGGAGGGTTCGCGGGCAATTTGTGGGTAATTGAATCGATGATGAATGAACAATGAACAAGACGATGAACAACGGAAAGCAATGGCGGGGTGTTTTTTTTTTCGTCTAATTAATGTTGGTCCTTGGTGTGCCGCTGCTGCTTGCTTTCCACGCCTCCATGCGAACCCCTTTTGTGGTGGTGCCTCCCGCAAATAGGTACCCCTTTTTCTTATCAGGTGATCAATAAGTCTCGTTCAACCTTGAGTGCCTCGGGACTGAAATTTTCGGTGGCAATGTGGTGTTTGCTTCAATGAGACCGTTAATTAAAATGTCCAAAACATCGACTCTCGTCGAGTTTTTAGCACACACAAAAATACATATACATACACAGGCAAACCAGCTACTTTTTGCCGCGCGTGTCAGTTATTCGCCGTGAGAGGGGGAAGGAGAGATTCGCCACACCACTGTGACCGGAAAAAAAGTAGCTTCAAGGTTAAATTCGGTTTCCGTTTCTCGGTTCCACAATTAACCAATTAATTGCTGACGGCTCCAAGCCATAGCTTGCAACCGACTGAGGTAAAGGTGACTCTCTTGCTGTCGCTGGGTAGTACTTGAATTTCGCAATCGTTGTTGTACGATTGCACACCAAATTGAGCACATCTTTTTTTTTTGTTTTTTAAGCGGAAGAACCGTTTGATTGCAGCAGTAGCGAAACAGAACAGAACCAGGCAAATAGAATGGACGGACGGATACACCGTTCATTATTTAATTTAAATTATTCAATTACAGCCACCCGGGGACACTCGTTTCCTCTTACGGCGAGCGACATATGAACGTGCCTTTTCATTATGGCGATGATGATGTTAGTAATGGTGGTGCTGTGATGGTGATGGTGACGATAGTTGAAACAATACAGCGCCAGTATTTCGCGGCAAGACGAATCATGGTGATCACGACAGCAGCGGAGCCGAGACAGGAGACTGAAGTTTAGAATGCACTGAAACTCGAGCCAGCGAATTGGAGCTCAATCAAGTTCAATGACGAAACCCGCTACCCTAGTGATGGCGCGTACCAATGCGCATAAAAGTGACAAGAGAAGTGACGCACGTATTAATTGCGATCAATTAAAAGGTGTTGAAGTTGAAGCTGGGAGGCAGAGAAGCTGGAACAGATTGAGCATTAGACATCCCCAATCTAAATTAGTTTGTTAGACACGATAACAATGCCGTCATTACATCGGACAGTAAAAATAGAGCCACGTCATTTATGACGTCAAGCGCTTCTAATTGCGGATTTGATGACGGAAGTGAGAAAATTGTTTCCGCGGAAATGGACTTTGTTCGAAAAAAACCCGGTATGAACAAATGAGGTCCAAGTTTGTCCAAGAAAAATCCATGGCTAGAAATCTCTATCCAATATACTTTGAAGTCATGTATAGCATCTTCACTGATTTGAAACTGGTTAGGAATTCTTTCAGAAACACAAAATTCAATTCCAGACCAGTTCTAATCGAATCTTTCGCAAATAATAGGCAATGATCAAGTAAATCCTGCCGAAGCGAGCATGGTCCACCATACATAATAAACAGTAAAGAAGCGAATTAGGTTATTAAAACGCGCAAAAAGGGTAAAAACGGACTATTTACATCAAGCCATAACGTACAAATTAATGCTGGTTACTCAAGACGCAGGTTAAGGAATCTTTCAACTTTCATTCTTTATGATATGATTATCGTTGGATTTTTATAAAGAATAAATATTTTTTAACAGATTTCGATACATAAACAACATACCAAGTAAACGATTTTCCCGAAAAACATTGTAAAATTAAACACACCACTTTACCTAATTGGTGGCACCGGTACGCTGGCCACCGTTCTGCTAAAATCGGGCCACGAAACATTCCAAATTTTCACCGGCATCAGGATAATGATGCGCGGACCGACCGGCCTATTACGCAATTACATCCCATCCAACAATCGGAACACGATCGTTCCGGGGTTGGAGTTGCAGCAGCAGTGGCATAAAGCACCGGCGAGTTCACCGACGAGCGCTAAAATCGATCACTAGGAGGAAGAGGTCACCATTAACTGACGGAATGATACTTTCACATTCCACCGACCGTTGCCAACCCATTTCCCCCACCTCCATTCCAAGCTCAACCCCCGAAGGAGAGGTGCAGATAAATAAAACGGCGATTTGAGGAGGCTTGATGGCTCGGAGGTGGTGGTAATTATGTTTCGTGTTTAATATTTCACCGCCTCTTCGGTGGCCGCCGATGCACAGCCGCAGCATCTGTGCCTGAAACGATTCGGGTTCCATCCGAAATTGCATATCGATGCGTTCCACGCGGCGGGGATGTTTGGATGTTTTATTATCGAATCACACCGACCGAATGCCACCTATCTGAGGTTTTTGCTTTAGTTCTTCCTCCGCCGGTTCGGTAACGTTACGGGTGGAGCAACATTTTGTTGCGACCGGTGGTAATTCAAAGGACGATTTGCCGCCCGATCTGACTGGCCAATACCCGGGCGTCTTATGGTGTTGTGGTGGCGCACCAGGCACCGGTCGGTCGAGTCCTGAATGCACAATGAACCGATTCAAGTCTTGCCACCGCCACCGCCTAAAAAAAACCCACAAAACCCGCGCAAAGACAATCGCAATTTTATCGGACATTACCACCACCAGCACCACACCACCCTATCTGTTGGGATGTATTTTTGTATTTCTTTTCCTCAAACCAACGCAACCCATCATGGCAAGGGTTGTGAATTACGCGCTTGTACGGGAAATATTTTTCCCCGTCTCCGCGATTTTGGCGTGTCGCAATTCGTCTTTACCGCGAGCGATGATGAGTTTTGGCAGCTGCAAAGAGGTGCTTTTTGCCAATACAGAAAATTGGCAAACGGTTTTGGAAGGCTTGGGAGAGATGGTTTTCATAAATTACAAATTACATTATATTTCAACATTTCATTTAATAAACTAACTTTTGAAATATTATATTCGAAAATTGTACACAGTAACACAGTGCTTAACATCAGAACTGTACGATCGCCTGTCTTTTAAATTGAAATGAAAATCTTCAGAGGCCTTGTCGTGTGAAGGATGATCTGTAAACGATCATAAAAAACGTCTGATGTGACGAAATAATTTTGTTTTTCTTATATTCATTAGTTTTAGAATATTTTCCATATTCATAGTCATTGGAGGTGAAATGCATGTTTCACAAAGCATTCTTTTAGCAATATCTCTCACCGGCGTTGTTTGTAAAATTTTTATAAATATTTTGGAATTATTTCAACATGTTTTGCGTTCAAACACGAAATAATTTTTTTTTAATCTCCACAATTAAATCTGGAAAAAAGCGGACACTTCGTCCAAAGAAGTGGTTTTAGTAGTTTGTTTCCCAATTATCAGCAAGGCTTTCGCATCTGTCCTATCCGAGTACTTGCGCGTGTGTTATTGGATTTAACAGAAACTGTCACCTATATAGCCTACGCGCTCTGATTCTAAACGGGCAGCAGTTCTGTGACCACGTCACCCAAAAGTGACAAAAGCACCGCGATGATTGAACGCTGTTATTTACACTCTCCACCAGCACCTCTAACCTCCCCTTCATAATAATCTTCTCACCGATCATCGCAGCGAAACCGTGTCGTGTGAAGGTCTCCACAAAGTTTTGGCGTTCAGCAAAACAAAACAAAACCAAAGCTAAGCGGATGTTGTACACCAGGCCGCGAAGAGGTCGAAATTGTCAGAGTTTTTGCTTGGAATATGTCATCCACACACAGCCACATAAAACATATATACACCCACCAAATCTCTATACGACTGACGATGACAGGCACGTTCTCATTTGTCATCCAAAACAATGAGGTCAAACACGTTCTGGCCGGGTGAGTTTGCGTTCCGAAAGTTCACCTTTTCTTCAAAACGCGTTCCGGACTGTACTGAAGGAGACTGGAGACCTCAGCCAGCTCCAACCCCAGCTACCACCACCCAATACTCGCTTTCCCATAAATCGTACGTCGTTTCGACGAAGAATCTATGGGAAATAATAGCAATAGCAATAGCAAACGATGGAAACAAAACCTCGGGAGTTTGGGTCTTCCAGAGCTTCCACAAGAGTTGGTTGGTTCCGATCGAATGCTTCCATCTACACAACAAGAACGATCGCAACTCGAACAAAGCTCAAATCATTAGAAGAGACATTGAACATCCACAGTCGATGGTAATCTCTTTGCTGTGCTGCGATGTGATGAGAAAACACTTGTTCTCTTGTCGTCTATCTCAAGCAGAATCGCATCAGGAACTTGTACGACAACCGCTTTATAGCAGAAATGGAGATGAACGTCGCATGAGATCCACGCTTGTAACGAGTATGCTGTGAGTCACAATCGTCTCGGAAAGCTCCAAAGGGTGAGATTGTCCAGTTTAGGCTAGCCACCACAGTCGTAAAACGTCTTCCACCTTCTACGGGTGAAGTGAAAAGCGCCGGCAAAATATGCGTCAATTTCATCCGTAAATGAAATTACCGTTAACAAATCACAAATTGGTTTATTATTCGCATTTCGTTGGAAATTTATTATCATTAACGTTGCGCTGTTGGGCTGCGGTTTTCCACCGCTGTAAAGCGCACTTACAGCACCAGATTGATGCAACACAACTGACCACTGATCGGCCGATGCCAAGGGCTAAGGCAGTATGTCATTGCCGAGGCTTCCCGGGTTCGTTCAGCAAAAGGTTTTATTTCTTCCACTGTTGCTGTTGCGCGCATCATCAAACCAAACCGGGAGAGTGTGGCCGAAGTTTGCCTCGCGCGCGCGTCCGCAGCACACCGTTTGTAATTTGTAATTTTGTGCAATTTTTGTAAATGCATAATCGATGCGAATTGCCCCGGCGGTTGAGGGCAGCGGTGGTGCTGGGAATGGGAATGACAATCATCATCAGCAACGGAGCTAATTCCGATGCGATGCAATATGGGGTGACTGGGAACACACAAAGCCAGACCAGGAGGTGGAGGTTTTTGTTCACCCCTGTTACTCTGCTGTATTGCTTCGTTCTCGGTGCTGTTGTCGATTATGATCCACCATCATCCTGGCGTGAGAGTGGCAGTGGAGGAGCTCATAATGTTCATTTATGATATCAACAACGGTTCGACCTCCGGCATTCATCCACCGCGTGTGCTTGTGTGTCTCATTTCATTTTGAAATCGAAACATCAAAACACATCAAACTTCAAAAGGTGGGAGAGGATACATCGAAACCGGAAAACGACAGCGGATGGAGATGGACACAAAAAAAACGCACAGCAGTACAATCGAATCATCGACACCATCATCCCTTCGGTCCGGGTCGGTCGGTCCGGTGCGTTGTGCCATGTCGATAGCGAACTGATGGTAAAATAATGGTGCGGAATAATTTCATCGTAATAATTATTATTAATATTGCATGCATGTAATCAGCCACGAGACAGGGTGTTGGATGCGTTTGTTTTTTTCTCTCTCTATCTTCCTGTCTCTATTTTTCCTTCAACCATCATTATTCTTAGTGTTGCAAGCGATGGAGGTATGAGCAGAATGATTGGTTTAAGTGCGATTGAACATTGTGCAATCATTGGCAATATTGCAATATCACTTGCTCTTGCGCCTACTAAAAATGAATAGAAAATGCGATCATTTCCAGGATCGATTTTTGGCTATATCATAACGCGTGAATCACAAAAACGATCCCACAAGGAGCATTTGCAGCATTGCAACCAGACGCACTTTTTTCGCGCTATCGGTATAGAGGAAAATAAGGCCAAAACAGTGATGATGAGAAATAACACTACACGCAAACAACTACAATCGTTGGAACGACGCTGCGTTTGTGCAAACGCGGGAAATGATTTCGTGCACGGGGTGAACCTTATGGAATCAACCCCCGTCAGGGCCCCAGCTGCTATTAACCTGGGTTTGGATGCGTAACGAATCGAGCGAAATCGAAATGCGAGAAACGCAAAAGACAGAAGAGGTTACAGGCGAGTTTCTACGTCTGTTGACTGTGGTGGTGCTGCGTTGGCGCGGACGGAGAAACAATTATTATCCTCCGCCGGGTCGTCTTTGGCTGTATAAAGGTTGCCACGCTGGAAAGATGATGCGGAATGCTGACGATTGTCTGTGCTTGGTGCGATGGTATCATTGCTCGTAAGTTCTGTGCCATACTGGCCGCATGGTGAGAATGAAGAAAAAGAGCTGTGAACTTTTTTAGCTTTCATTGATTTGTTTGTAAAAAATCTCGACTCCGCCCGGTCGAAAATAAATATTCAAAGAATAAATTCCAATTCTGAAATAATAACCAGCAGAATATCGTTAGATGAACACAAAATCGCACACTTAATAATCACCCTTGTAATGAAGATATTCGCAAATGGAACCAATCCACTGCACAAACATTGGGCAATCGCAAACCGAGAATTGGTTCTCGAATACACTCCATTATAATATCGACGGCATTGAGCGTGACCCCCTTCTCCCAAAAGCTTAAACAAACAATTTATCGTTTTCCTTCGTTCATGCGACCGAAAGGAGAAAACGCGTACATATGAGCATCATCCCCTCCGAATAGTTCAGCAGACACCTCAATCGCTGTCGTTCCCTATCGTGCGGTAATTGTTTGCATATCTTGTTTATTATGATTATTATATGAGCCGTGCTTACACACACACATACACCATCATGACGGGGACTCACGGCTGGCGCTGAACCCTGATGTGGACCTGCCGTACAGAGAAGGGCATTTTCATCACCCCAAAGGGGCAATAACGGGTGGTCAAACGTCGACACCAGACAGTCAGCAGAACAATCGTTGACACATGATCCGAGCGGGTGTGCAGTGGGAGTAGCTTCCATTGCAGCAACAACGCCGCTGACACGCTTCGACGCGGAATGCACTCGTGTGGAGTGTGTTCGGCAGGAGCCGAGCCATCCAAGGTTGGTGTTTCGTTCCGGAGGTGCAGTGTGCAATGATTTATTTATTAGTGTTATGGTACACACACCTCGAACCGGACGATAGTCAGTGCATGGGACAAATGGGAGTGAGAGGAAGGAAAGTTTACTTTCCTCACGTGTCGATGGTACTTCCGTGGGACTGTAGCACAGGAAGAATTGTGTCCAGCGGCCGACACTAAACACCAATATGGCGCATAAGGTGAAACACCCACCTGCAGCAGAAACGGTGTATTAACGTTTAGCGATGTTTCGTCCCGAACATCAACGTTCGGACGAAAAGCGTCGCTGACCAAACACCGGCACCACACCGGCGACATCGACTGAAGAGAATACGTCCACAGAGCTCGGACGGCCGGGACCAGATTCGATGACCGCACGGGTAAATCCGATGGACGTGATAATAGCTCCGATTGGGGACTCATTAATAATACAAACCCACACATACAGAAACAGACGGATGATGTAGCGCCGCGCAAGATAATACAGACAATGTCGCGTTGCTGATGTTTGTGGGATGTAGGAACAGATTTCCCAGATCCAATGCTTCTCCGGTGCAAAAAAAAGCCCGCCGGCAATGCTAAACTCAAATGTCAACAAAAGGTGTCTGGGGAGCATAGGAGGAAAGAAAATATAGCCTTACAACGCTTCTTGTTTACTCGTGTACAGCTGTTGCCCTAGGTAAGCCAATATTTGTTCATAATTTGTGCAGCTTTTAATGCGAATTACTACCGATGTTTAAATTCAATGTGTTTGAACATATATTAGAGAAGAAAAAAATATCGATGTGAAATATTGAGAGCTTACTTTGCTTCATTTGTTCCTTATCGAATCTGCTACACGTTACATTGCCTTAAGAAATAAGCACATGTTAGCCATCCCGACTATGGTTTAGGTGTTTTTTGAAAAACAACATTTTTAACAGCCATCCATTCAAAAACATCGTGCCATTCAAAAACAGCGTCGCGAACAGATCAATCAATATGTTATAAATGCATTCGAAATATTTTAAATGCAATTGAACACAAATTGAAACAAATTGGACATAAATGCACAAAAGTTCGGCCTGTTGTTATCACGTTACGCGAGCTTCAATCGGTTGTATTTCGCCACATGTAGCGATGTAGGAATAAACCCACATTTGAGGTGAAAAGTATGGAAATTTATTTCAAATTTGCCCCGTTTTTCATACGCTGTAGAACTATGCTATAGAACAAAACACACATACGTACCGTTGAGGATCATGCGATAATAAACAACTGAGCAATGGATGTAGGAGCAGCCAGAAGCAGAAATAATAATGCTAATTTACATATGCCTCTCACACCACACCACCGCCGTTTGTAGCATAAAGTTGGCAAATCCTTTCGAATCGACCGAATCGCTTAGGTGGTTCCCATAATCCTTCACCTTCAGCAGAACAAAACCGTTTCTTCGGAATCCCCAAAGGTATGAGATAATCATGTAGTACAACAACATAACCATCATGTTCATGGATGCTCCCGTGCTCCCGCTGCCGGTGATGATGATGATGATGATTCCGCCGATCATACCGGTGTACCGATGCTGATGTAGCTGCTTTATGGTACGTGTATAGTTCGTGTTTTTTGCCAGCTTTGTTTCTTTTCCCAGTTTTTATTCAACGAAACGCGACAAAACAAAAAAAAGCGTTCGGTAACGAACGATCCACATCCCTGTGCAACTGGGGAAGGAAAGGAACAAAGCAGCAACAAAAAAAGAAAAACTCTCTCAATTCCGGTACAGAGCAGCGCACGAGAGAAGAAAAAATGCAAACACAGAAACTACGAAGAAAAATCCTGCATGTACGTTTAGCGCATTTTTCTGCACCCATTCCACATGTGCAGGATTCGTTCGCTCACTGGCAAGTGCTAGCCGAGGGTAAGTGAGAATGATACACCGATAAAGCCACGGGTAGACACCTTCGGGAAGAAAACACAGGCGACACAAGAAATAAAACAAAGGCAGTGAATAAAATAACAAAAATTTACTGCTTGCTTGAAACCGAATGGCATGGTGCATCGACCAGAACAACTAAAACAGAGCAATTTTGCTTTGGTATTCGAATGATACTAAAAGAAAGGATTGGTTCTTTACATAAAAAAATAACTCTGAAAAATTCACGGGAAAAATCAAACCAATGCAATGTTGTTGCGGTACCTCACACCTAATTAGAAGCGTTCAGAAAACCATGGCGTGCCCCAAGAAACTTATCTATTGTAAGACCTTGCTCTATAGCAAAACGTATCTAATATGTCGCTAAGACCGAAGAAGGATGCTGAGCATGCAAAAGAATAAGGTAGTGTACAAACTGAGGAGGAAAAATGCCAACACGAAACAAAAGCACCTTTACGGAAGACACACAGGCAAACCAACCTCGGGAGATCTATGTGTATCGCACAATTTAAAGCACCATATAATAAATCTCCACCTTTTGAGCCAGCAGCAGCAGCAGCCAGCAATGGAAACCACCGCTCGAACCCCAAGCGAAAAGAGTGTACATTTTTTATTTCACACGCCCCCACTCGAAGTTTGGGTGCGAGCGCGGAAGAGTATTACGATTCTTGCATGAAGTCGCATCATGCCGGACGGGGGTAGACCGATATATCTAACGTTAGCTGTGTGTCGGGGCGATTTATACGACGATGTCATTTTCTCGCCTTCTCGCCGTGTGTCGTTCGCCTTACGGTAAACGAATTTCTTACGATGGTGCGCCATTTTATGACCGTACCTTCGCAGCTCCACTCCATCGTCGGTGTGACACATACAGCAATCAAAAGCCACAGAGCGAGAAGCGAGAAGAGCGCAAAAAAACGGCTCACCCGAAAAGTGCGAAAAAAAGGTGTGTCCCGAGAAAACTGCGGCATGATCCTGCCCGGGATACACCTCGTCCTGCGAAGTGGCATCCATCCGTCAGGGGTTATCATAAATCATATTTGCCGCCGCACGGAAATCTCCACAATTAAATGAACCCCCGGTCCGTCGGTACGGACGCGGCCAGGTGTTTGTGACCGATCCGTCGTCCTGGGGTAGGAAAGGTGGTACACATAAAAAGCGGATGCACACCTTTCCGACCAGGGATTTTATGCTTATGAGAAGGTGTCCCGCATAAAGCACCGAATGAAATAAGCGCGCAGGAGGCGATAGGATCAATTTTTTATTTCATCCTCCGCCTTCCAGAGCCAAACCACCAGACTAGACGCATCCATCGCAGGACCATATTTTGTGTGCCCCGCTTGCCTTTTGATCGCCAGGCAAGCGCAGGCATACACATACACTTACACAAAAGGATTTGGAAAATTATGCTAATTTTTATTGGATTTTATTTCCCAACCGGTCTGGTCTATCGGCCAATGCGTTTTTCTTGCATTCTTTCCCCTGCATGACCTTTCCATTTTGTCTGTAAATATGCGAGGAGTGTCTGTTCGGCAAAGTCAAATTTACCCGCAGACAATTGGACGGCATAAAGGAGAATGTAAGAAGATTAAAGCTAGCAAAAGTTCGTAATTTTTTTCTGCTTTAAATGTTCGTGCTTGTCATAGTTCATGCACTGACGAGCTTGTCGAAAATCAAAGAAAAAAAGAGAGAGAGAGAGAGTGTGTTTGTGCCGTATGATGAACCAATTCAATGAGACTAACTCATATTTTTGTTACTAAAACAAGGTTAAACCAGCAATAAACAGGCTTTGAAGTTCGCATGAAAGATCATTTATTGATCTTTAACTGACCGTTAGTCATTATTACCCACATATTTGTACTGTGATTTATAAAAATAAAATCAATACTATATTAACTCTGGGAACTGTGAGTGTAGTTCCCTGTGATTTATATAAGCGTACGGTTGTGAAAATAAAATTCAATTTTATTGAAATGTTAACCACCAAAATACTGTGCTATGAAAATATTAGTTAAAAAGAGATTATGTAAATGCACAAATTGTTACTCAAATACATCGAAGGCAAATTATTTGTAACTAAAAATCATTTATTCGGCTAGCTCCAATCTCCCACTGCCCCTCGGTGTTATCTCCATTCAGAATGTGCACATTGGCCGCCAAACAAACAAATCCCACTCGATCGGGGGTGCCCACTTTCTCCAAAGAAACCAATACAACCCCAAATAGTACGCAGGAACCCTTTTGCCGCACCACAGCACAACCCAACAACAGGTTCTCGAAGTGTGTGTGCGTGCGTGGCGCGGTGAGTTTGCGTCTCGTTAATATTCCGGTGTGATCCGGCGGATGCCATACTTGTGAAAAGTAGCAGTACCGTGCGCACATACTAAATTAACTGTACTTCACGCGGGTGGACGGGCCGCGTACTTGGCGAGTACTCGACCGCGACACGCCATCGTGACCCCGAACGATTTGCGAACGTTCCCCTCCCCACGCCGCTACACACCCGCGAAAACTTTCGCGTGGCGCGCCATCGGTGGTGGCTCGATGACAACTTTGGACATCGTAAACATACTTTCCTATCCTAGGATCGGCCGAAGCATCGACCGAAGTCGTCTGAACCATTTTGTGCGTGCGTGGGAAGACGTGGTGTTCGGGATGGATTGGATGCGCCGCCGGTACCGCCGGGACGTGGTGGAGGCCGGTTGTACTATTATGTCGTACGTGTTGACATAGAATTCGTGCCGTGCCGGTCACTTCACGCAATCTACCATCGTCGCCGTGTCTCTGTCCTCGATTTGCGGGCGACTTTTGGGTGAGAGCCGACAGGCAGGCAGGCGATCCCAGACCCTCGCCACATTCCCGGGCTTAGGTGGAAGCAGCCGCGCAGAAGCAGCAGATTCGCGTGCCACCACAAACCGTGCACAATGTGTCAACACTTGGGGCATTGCTTCTTCCGCCCGGTGTCGACTCGGGTTTGAAATTGAATCCGGTGCTGCGGTGATTTGGATGTAAACCCGTGCGCGGGACGAGCGACAGAACCGGGCGGCACTGCGTCCGGGGGCAAGTCGCATCCGAAACAGCTGCAATAATGAAGGGTGAGGATGCAGTCGCAATTTGCATACACCTCCCCGTTGTCGTTCAGACACTTCATGGAGTTATTATTCCATTAGGGAGTTATTGTGCCCGGCTGGCACGAGCATCCGCGCAGCTCGCGTTCTGGAGCATCGGAGGAGAACATGTCAACGGGATGTGATGCGACGACCGTTCTTGGATCAAAGGCCGTACGAGTGCTCACATTCACTTCATTAGCCTTCGGGGGATGGTAGGAAAGGACGGTAGAATAACACAGCACGCACGTGGAATTTGCGATAGTTCGAATGGGTTATAGAGGGCAGGGAAATGGCTCGCGCGACATGACAGGTTTCTAGAGTTCCATAAATATTGGTGAAACAGATTTGTTCCTTCCCTCGTGTCGTGTTTTCTTCTCGAGGTGTAGTCGTTCGAATATTTATACGATCGACTGCAGTTAATAAATCTCTTCCTCTCCTGCGGGAAGACCGGCGTGTGTCAATAGCGCAGCACACACCGGCCAACCGAGTCTAGCCCATTTGGATGTTTTTACGTGCCACGAAAACTACCGCCCTCCTGTACGATCACCGGGGTGCAGAAGACAGGCCCACGGCTCGAAGAAAAACGAGCAAAATTGGACCGCGAACTGAGTCAAAGCGCTCCGCATACACACACGCTCGAGATTGCGCGCGCGTCTTGAACGCTCAGTAGAGGAGAAAAATGCTTTATTGTCTACCATTGGCACTAATTATCCCATCGCCCGAGCAGCGCACAGCACTGCCAGTGGATGAAACAAAGTGTGAATGAGCGACGGAAGATGGAGGGTGGACGAACAGCAGGGTAGCAAACCAAAGCAAAGCTGCATGCGGTGAGCTGTTGGCGAGCAAAAACACACATACATATATACATGACGTATCCCCCCTGGTGGGGGGCGCCTGCACGCGCGAACAATGCACAAAATCGTCGAATATGCACAAAACCCCGTGTGTGCTTGGTGGCCATTTTGGAAAGGAATTTGTTCGGCACGGTGCGTGTGTGTTTTTTTCTCGTTTTGCTCATTTTATCCTTGTTATCCCACCCTTACAGCAAAACTACAGAGTAGGTAACTTTAATCGGGCACTGTAAAGGACGATTTGCGTTTTGTTTGGTGTATGTGTTCCTACATCTCCTTTTTCTCCTTTGTTTTAGGCGAAGGGGACGGGATTTCCGATGCAACAGAGAGACCGCCTGCCTCGTCGTCTGCATGCTGTGCGTTTGTGCTTGATAAACCCTTCCACGCGTAGACACACGCATGCAACGGTGGTGGTGTGTAGCAAAAAAATTATTGCGCTGTTATGGTCGCTGCTGTTTGATTTGTTTCGGCGAGGGCCACTATTCAACGGTGGCTCCCACGCCTAAACAGAGAGTGAGGCATTTTGGGATGATTTAAATTAAATTTAAAAAAGGCTATCCCTTGCAAGGCAACCAGAGGGACGATCGAACGGATGCAGTGAATAAATGAGAGCGCAAAGATTTAAAGGATATGCGCAAAATTGTAATGAGCACTGAAAGAACCCTGAGAATAAGCATTCAATTTAAACATTCAATTGAAATAGATATTCAAGTTAAGTTTACAGCAGTTTAAATTTGAAAAAAATACAAAGCTTATTAGTTTCAAATGTGTCATTAACTGGTTCCTCAAGGACATGTACACAACAAAATCGATAGTTAAATGTTGCACTTATTTATACTGCTATACCATTAGCATTGAGAAATATTTAGATAACTGTTATACTACGTGTGTTATGAAGAAATGGGGAAATCCAATACGAGAGAATATTATAAAATTAAATCTATACTGTAATTGATGCATACTGAACCAGTATAGGCTTTTAAAGTTGCGATTGTCTGATACGAAAACATTTTGTTTTTATCCAAAAATTGATTTTCGAAATTTTCAATCGAAACACAGGTGATCAAATTCTGTTTGTTACTATACATACATCATGCTCTAAATGTTTCTATATATTTCTCAAATGGTTTCAAATTAAAAAATGAGCATATTCTGTACAAAGACGTATCGCTTAAGTGAATAATGTTCTTCACTGAGTCATTAATTATCAACCAATACTCTTTCTCTTTCTCTCTCTCTCTCTCTCTCTCTCTCTCTCTCTTTCTCTTTCTCTCTCCCACTCCCTCTCTTTTTCAAACGTTCACCATAAGGCTATAGTGTAAGGAGTGTGGCAGGTTTCCACAGGCGGCAGGTAAAATTGATACAAAAAATGTGCTCCGCAGTAATTTATGCACCGCGCATCAGTACAGACGCATTTAGCATTCTGTTTCTTTGAATTATGATTTATGACCGTCCTGTGCGTGCAGCGAGTACAGCGAACCGAAGCTAGAACATTGTCGTTGCACTTTTCACCAGATGCAAATTAACTTGCAACCAAGGTGCAAAGCAGCGCAATAAAATCCAATAGCAGCGGGGGTACTAATTGTTCGTTGGACAGTTTGTGCATTGATTTTACATGCTTGTTATGTTAATACAACTGTTCTCTGTTTGGGAAGCAGCTTTGAGAAAGCACAAAAGCTGGTGCAATTTGTTTTAGTTTACTACATCTGCTTACAGGTCCAAGGACATTTTTTTATTTAGCTCTATCGTGACGTCGTTGTGTCAAAAATGTAAACCCATTTTCCTATGCAACCACCACCCACCCACGCACACATACATAGGAATGCACCTTCATTTGAGTGCTTCTCTGGCGGAGGGTTTTTGGCTTCCTTTTGTGTTGCTCTCTCCACCTGTACTCTCTCCACCCGCACACATGACAGTTCCTCATGGGGGACGAGCTGTACGAGACACGGGCATAACATTATTCTTCAACGAGTAACAAGGAACGAACAGGGGAAAGACACACTCTAGGGATGCTTGTAATAAGATGACACACACGCTCCTCGAACCGGCGCATACGAGTGGAAAGCACTCAGCAGCAGCATTTCCTTCCTTTGCCACGGTCAGCATTATTCGATGCTTCGACATTCGTCACCTTTTACCAACCGCTTGCTTCCCTCCACGTTACAAAGGTGCTCCACGCGGCAACGGAATCGAGCGGCGAGAGGGAAGAAAATAGAAGCTCTCTTGCTCTGTTTCGCAATGCATCACGAAGTATTTGGAAAATGGCCGCCAGAAAAGAGGGCAAGGGAATGTTTTTTTTTTGTTTTATCCTGCTTCCCCCCCATTCTGTTCGGGGTTCGAGTTTTCTAGACACGTCAAACCTACCCGTCAGCCACCGCATGTCAGGACATCGGTCTGGGTTCGGTTGGCTGGTGCCTGCCGCTTACCGAACTGCAATCGTGAAGCGAACGAGTCTAGTAGAATAAGGCTAGTTGGGTTTTGCTCGTTGCGACCACCACAGACAGACGCGTCGAGCGTCCTTTTTGCCCTTCGGTGTCATCAGCTTGCCCGCCTTTGGGGAGGGATATGGTTGTATTTTTTTTTCGCCGATCTTGATTGGCCTCATCATCATCATCATCATCCGTAGCCGTCTTTCTAGTTGTTGTTTTATCCATCACCCGGTGGTGGTTCCTTCCACCGTCCCTCATTCATCTCTTGTGCGCTCACCACATCCACATCGTAGTCCTCGGAAGTGGGAAAACTCGGAAAACCGACATCGAATTGATGAATAAAGGCGACGTCAAATGCGAAAAAAACCGAAGCGGATATAAAGAGGGGATGATATGAAGTGCTGCGCATACATTTTGTATGTAGCCCATCATCCCTAGAGCACATGCCCTTCTCGGCGGAGGATGTGTGTTTCTCGCGGCGTCCTGTGCGGCAAACGTAACAAGCACGCACAAACACACACACACAAACCTACATGGAGATGTTCGAAGGAAAAGAGCATCGTAGGCGGGTGTGGGAAGAACGACGGGACACGAAGCGAGGGTGCAAAAATGGTTTGGCGGCTGCTAAAACAAGCAAACCACCCGTAACGCATATCGTAAAAGTAAGTGAAAAGGAGTCCCCAGAGTGTCGATTTCTTGCCCGAGACAAAAGCGACCACACACAATAACGCACAAACCGACCACCAGGGTGCGCTGCGGTAAGGAGTAGAGCTGTAAGATAAAAAGCAATAGTTCACCCTCGAGTAGCGATGGGTGGGGACCCATTTTCCGTAGGTGTTTGGATTATTTGGGATAATCTTATTACGTGCGGAGAACAAAACAAAAAAGGAGCCGCCACGTTGATGAGGATGAAGCGAGCCGGACTCTAAAAGGACATCTTTCATCGTACAAAAATGACAACGGTTTTTGTTTTCGTTGTTACCAATAGTAGAAAAAGTAGGCTGCATAAAGATTGAAGTTGTATGATTTAAAGATGTTTCACTTTAACATACTTTTAAGATCAAAATGTCTGTAAACTTTCGGCAATTTTTATTGCTGCCTATTGCAGGTCCCTAGCAGCGTGTACGATTTTAGTAAGTGAGGTTCCAAGTTTTGGACCTAATTAAAGATAGCATTATGAATATAACATTATGACGTTATTTCATTTTTCGATAGGATCGTCAGGACATTAGATATGATGAAAACGAACAATGTAATCAAAATGATTACCCATTAAAGTGATTAAATATGATTACTTAGCCTTCAAATCGTAACCAATTTATTGTATGAAACAATACTGGGTTATCAAATTTTATAAAACGCGTGTCAATAGAACGCAATTGAGTTATCTCTGGATTGAAAATACGCGTAAAATCAAACATTTTTTCCAAGGCTTCAAAACATTGCTCTTATTATTGATTTATATGTTTTAATCGATTTATCATAAAACGACGATCATAAAAGAGTTGCGCGGGAACATAAACTCCATTACTGATAATAAATATGTAAGAGCTTTTACGAACACACAGTTCTCCTAAAGCATTAACGCAATGTAGGGCAATGTGGGGTTATAGAATAAGTAAAGAAACAAGAAACAAATGAAATGTTTCATAATTAAGTTTGCCCTTACTATTTTTTAATTCAGCCTGTATCCTTCTCTTTACTGCCAAAACGAAAATTGGCTTACCTGGAATGAGAAGAAAACAATAATAATTATTATAAAAAAATATTTAGACCAAAATAGCATAACATTCTAACTTATACTAATTTCAATGTACTTTTTACAGAACTAAATAACAATTTGTCCCGGACCCTTCGAACAGCGAAAAGCGACCGAAACAAAACCACAACGAAAGGAACTGCCGATAGTTTAATCGCGCGCAACAAGATTAATGCAGAGTAAATATTATTGTTTATTTTGGCTGCTCACTCTCGGGTACACCCTTTTAGCTCTCACACACAGGCACACACACGCGCGTTGTTTCTGCTAGATATCGCGTCCTTTCTGCGCCAGCCTGCCACATCCACCGCAGAGGTTCATTCATACACTACGACAAACCGCCAAAGTTCGGAAGCGTAAACTAAATAAAATCATTCGAGAGAACTTCATCTACCACTGCCCCGGTGAAAGGCGGAAGGAAGATGGAAATGAAGAGCACGGAGAGGGATGGTTCGACACAGTGGACTGATTTGGTGTGCACATTTATTCACACAAAGGACCCGCCGTCACAGGACACGTCAGTGCGCGACGGAGATGGAGAAAACGGAGAGGGAGCAATAAAAATATCACAATTCTGACGTAGATTTGTGTACACACGTAAATATCTGTCAACCGTGCGTTCGAATGAGGGTGCTTGGTGGGAAGAGTGAGAGAAGGAGGTTGAGTGGATGGTGTGGATGGTGCAGATGAAGCGAACGGAGCGCAAACGACGCATCGTTCAACGTTTGATTAAATATTGATTTTGACAATTGCTGTTTGAAAAGGCTGCCGTCGATTGGCGTCCCATCGTCCTGCTTCTTCCTCCCCCTTCCGTTGTGCATTCGGAGCACAATGACATTATCACCAGCGGGCGCGAGGGCCAACCACCGTAGGTGAATATCCGTTTAAAAGGCAGACCAAGAGAGGGCCATTGAAGCAGGAGCAAATGTGTGGCAGGCGACAGTAAACGCAAGGCATACGGTTGAATAAATTTATATTTTTAATAAACCTAGAGGTACACACACACAAACACGCGAGAAGAGCGAGATAAAGAGTGAAAATAAATTCGATGTATAGATTTCGTGTTTGAGCAATGGGGCAGACAATCACGCGATGTTACTTTCAGAGGGAACCATCGCCAGCGAGCAAATTCAAGTTGAAGTTAATTTTACGTGAGCAATAATTCGTAATTTGGTCTGGATTACATGCCCTATTTTGCTATGAAATTTACACCAACAACGATGTATAACAAATTAATCATTATTATTTTGCATTGCCACGAAATTGGTACCAGTAAAAGAATTTTGTTTCCTCACTTTCCAACTAGCGCGTGAGGCGTGAATTTCGGGACCTAATGCGGTGTTTTCACTCGGACAATTGCCAGCATCCTTTCACACTGCTGACAAATTGCTGGAAAAATGGTGTGGAAAAATGATTCGCAGTAGTTCAAACAAGGCTGTAAGCCGGGCACAGTAGCACGGTTTCAGGCAGGCAAAACCTTAATTCCGACAAATGATCCATAGGCTGTCATTTTCCTGCACGCCTCGAGCTTAACGCGCAAAACATTTCGCAGCAAACGCAGCAAACGCAACATATCCCATCTTTTTCTCTATTTCGCTGAAGCACAAGGCATCCTCACAAGGAGTGTGTCGGTGTGTGCTCGCACACGGGAAAAGAAACATGGTCCACATCTTTATCAACAAAGAAAGGCATAGCACCGCCGGCCTGGTATGACGACGCACTCGCTGCGTACGAGGCGCATCTTTGGGAAGGGGGACGCGAAGAATAAAGTAACATATCTCTTCGACTCCCGGGCAATAACTTCACATGTAACAAAGCGCCCCAATCGCGCGATTTCCCGTGCCAGATGAACCACTTCGCCCTCCCACTATTGTGCTTTCCTCTCCATGTCTCTCTCTCTTTCTTTCTCTATCTCTCTCTCTCTCTTTCTCTCGCTCTCTTTCTCGCTCTCTCTCTCTTCGAACAAAACCATGTGTTGCGAAGGACGCCACGCCAGCAGCAGCAGAAACATATTTATGACAAATGTTTCATTATCATAAAAATAATATTTGTTAAGCTTTTCCCAACTCCCGGCACATTTCCTCCACTCCGTTCCAAAGAAAGATGTGTTCGCGAATGTGTTCTACACTTTCCTCCCAACCGCCCGATTCCTCGTCGACACACACATACACATATGGGTTCGTCTTCTCGTCGTATGTGCGCGCTTCGAACCGTTCCATTTTCACGGTGGCACAGCCATATCGTAGTGAGCCAGTGTCGGTATCGAAGCGGCCAATTTATGCCGCCACCATTTCCCGACGTAAGAACCTCTCGAGGAGAAGGGCGCGCACGTGTGTGTGTGCGGTGTCGGCGAAGGAAGAAAACAAATAATGATTGTCAAAATCGATGATGAACAGCCGGTCGGTCTTAATAGAAGGGAAAACGCGACAGCCCGACGGACGTGTACGCGTTTTCTGCGCACGATGCGAGAGCGACAGAAGGAGGTTTGTGACGGTTAGAAGGAAGAGGGTGGATCGGAGGAACGATGGAAGCTGCCAATCGAAAGAAGCTGCACAGAGCGATGGACAGACAGAATCGCCTCTGATGCGACGGGCGCTCCCACGGGGAATTTTGGGCACGACATGGGTGGGTCGCTCCGTATGGGCCCGCTCTGATAAGAGAGTGTGCAATAATCGACTCGGTGTGTTTGAAAGTCTTTGGACATGTTTGCACCATCGCAAGCTGGCGCACGTGGGCACGTCAGTTGGAACACGCCACTCGTTCGAGTGAAAACCAGTTCTGCTGTGGACGCTGCTGCATGGAAGAGTTTTGCTAAAGCGACAAAATTGGACTTAGAGCAATATTTTCTACACTCAACCTTTCTCAAAGTGATTTAACTTGTGTTGAGTTGTGGCTGTAGGGACTATCTGGGTGTTGAGTAGAATAATACAACATTTTTATTCTATTTAGTGCCTTTAAGTTCTTTAGAGTATTGCAAAACGATGAAAATCTTGCGAATATAGTATGATAATGTGCAACAAACATGCAAAATCAACCCATTTAAGTTGGTTGCGAATTCAAAGAACGAAGAAATTCCGAGCCCTTGTCGCAATCGACAAAATTGATCTTCAAATACACCATACATTTCAAATTTTAATCACTTTTGGAAGATTTTTCCATATCCCAAGTAAAATAAAAAAAACAAATTTAAAACACCACTTTTTCCTCTACCAAAGCAAATCCAAGCAAACGATCATGTGCGCGAGCTCTGGAGAAGGTCTCATCCTTAGTACAACCAGAGAACCCGCACCATAGGAAGTTTCAAATGAAAGTGAACCTAGTAGCCGAAAATATGCACGAACCTGCTGCTGCTCGGTCGTGCACGGATCACTTTTCTCTAGCGAATCTCTCCTTCGAGACTTTGCCTTACACACCGAACGAAACGAGCAGAGCCTTGCGCGAGGAAAGAGGATGTGTTCGCTGGAATATTATGAGATAATTTATACTGTTGCATGTGCGAACGTATTTCTCCCCGTCCTTCTCGCTGAGTTTTCTTCTCGTGTAGTGTGAGCGGAGCTAGGATGCTTGCGTTTTCGTTTTGCAATATATTTTAACACATGTACCCCTTCCTCGCCGAGGCCCACACGTGCCAGTCAGCAGCAGACCAGCTAGCAGCGGCTCCAGACGGTGCACGCTCGCTGGTGTCTAGGATGAATTTCGCTCACATGAGCGAAATAAAAAAGGCGCACACGAGTAGCCCCATCATCTATCCCCACATTCGGGTTTTTTTTTTTGTGTGCAGGGATCTTCATTTTCCGCACACAGAGCCGAGAAATAAAACGTTGTCTGCGCACAAGAGGTGTGCACAGAAAGTCCGTGCCCGACCACCGCTTGGTGCCCGTCAGGAATTTGCACGAAATCCCTAGCCATCATATTTCTTTCCCGCGGGACGGGATGTGTCGGGTGCCTCTACCTTCTGCGCGGAGTGTTTGTTGGAACGGGGTTGTACGCTTCGGAAATAAGCAGATGATACACAAAAAAATGTTTCTAGTAGTTAGAGAAAAGACACCATCGAGAAGAACAAAGCTGCCCCACACTCCCTCGAACGCGCCAGCAGGATTGATTTATGCCTTTTTATTGTAGATATATACGCTGCTCGCTCATAATGTATATCATTTGTGCGGCTTCCGTTTTCCGCTGCGCGATCAAAGGCCGGCGTCGCGGAAAAGGTCTCGAGAGGAAATCGCCGCATGGTTGAGTTGAGTCGACCAAACCCACAGAACGAAAATAAAAAAATTATCCTTCAGAATCAGAATCAAAAGATGACTGGAATGAATGCAAGTTTTCCTTCGAGGATAGGTGGGTAATTTTGCGCGGAAAAGAAGCACAAAGGAATAAGAAAAAAAACTGTGTTTATTACTCTCGCGCGCCCTTTTGGCCCACATCAAGGGTCTGCCGAGCTGTTGCCGTTGTTTGACAGGGGTAACTAGTGCCGGTTGTCTTGACACTCGGGTCATACACACACATACCCATACACTTACACACTATTCCGCAGTCGGTTTGGAAACATAAACGTTGTTTGTCGGTACACGGTGTGCGTTGTGGTAAGGTGAGCAACACCAAATTTCCTTCCAATGACTCTGTCGCGGATGAGTCTTAGGGCAATTAAATTGTCAACTCAATTTATAACGTTCAGATTAAAAGCTGAGTTGGTATTTTTTGCTTACGAAACATTTTAGCTCAGTAAAAACAACCAAAACTGGTAACAAATATTGAAAGAAATCATGGAATAAGGCCCTAAAACGCCAATAGCGAAATAAATCAAACGCATTGCGCGGCTTGGCACTCAATTAGCAAAACCCCCTAAAACCCCGAACAATCTGTTATCGTCCTGACAGGGAAAATTGAGTGCTAACGGTACGGCGAGTGAAGACACAAAAGAAAGAAAAAAAACACTAATAGTGCTACTAAAAAGAACGACTGCTCTCCGAAAACGATGTGGCAACCTTAAACAAGATAGATGTGCAAAGCCCACGTTGAGCCGTTTTAATATTTTAATCCATGCGTTTACGTACCCCCCGAAAAACATTTGTTCCCGAAAGATTTCGTTGAAGTCCACCGGCACCATCGCTACCACCATATGTCTATCACGGAGGCTCCTTCTCCCCTATGCCACCTCTTCTCTCCCACACACTAGATACTACACGTGAGGCAC
This sequence comes from Anopheles farauti, assembly GCA_000473445.2. NCBI lineage: Eukaryota > Metazoa > Arthropoda > Insecta > Diptera > Culicidae > Anopheles > Anopheles farauti. The sequence continues at coordinate 9,519,520 of KI915042.1, forward strand.
GTGCCGCTCACGTCCGCACGCACGCACGCACGCACAAAACAATCGCAAACCTTTCTTCCTTCCCCTTTCGGAGGAAAGGACCCCTGGACCCGGTGGTGATGAATGGCAACGTTTCCTCATCCCCCGCTACTCCCTCTCCTTCCCGAACGACCGCCTCAACCCGGCCAAATGGGCTGAGAGGTCAACTACTCCAGGGGGAGAGTAGAAGCCACATTTAAGTGAAACGATCCCGAAACGGAACGGGAGGAGGTTGTGGTGGAATGGAAAGACGGTTTACGGCTTCTGCTGCCTCTCTCAATATATCACACAATTCAATAAACTTTTTCTCATCAGTGTGATGGAGGAGCTGCTCTTGCTCCTGCTCTTCAACGACGATTGGATGGGTCGCTTGGAGCAAAAAACAAAAACTAGCAGCTCGCGATCTTTTTCCACAATTTATGACATTTGCTCTGCCACTTCGCTGTATCCCACAGCCGCTTGGAAAGATTGGATTTGCCAAGACGCCATGAACGTGCGGTATGGTGCGAACGCTGTCGTGCTTTCCTGCACCAACCTCACCCGACGTAAGACGGGAAAACCCTCGATAACTCAACCCCAAAACACATCGATAATTCCTTTAGCTTCCTTCCCATTCTGGTAGCTGTCACTGGACAAAGCGTAAAACACAAACCCCTTGCAGCCAAAACGCAAAAAGCTGTCCACAAAATCATTCTTCCCAACTATGTCTATTTGTAGAATTTGCAGCGCGTTTCGCCGTTACTGTTGTACTGCTGTTATTCTGCTGAAGGCCTTTTTTATGAGCCCGAATTCAATGAAGTCATATAAATCTTTTATTGTTTCAACGCAGCGCATCAACGGGCTTGTAGAAAGAAAGGTTATTGTGACAAAGTTGAGTGTGTATGTGTTTATCCCACTTGTTTCGGTGGGTACGACACGAACGAATGGCTTGAAAACGAACATTTTATCACTCCACAGCCGCTGTGTGAGTGAGTGTGCCCTTATGACGATTTTTGCCAACCCGAATGATAACATAAATCGTGGGGTCATCACATCGCACCATCATCATTGATGTTAAATGGGTTCGCTCTTTAGGCGGCCGATGTTGATGGAAAGCGTTGGGAGGGAGTTGTACTTTACGGGCGAGACACTAAATGGACTCCCTAAGAGAAGATAGAATATCTCTCGGTACCGGTACTACCGAAATGAATGCCGGGACATTTGGACAGCCACGGGTAAGTATTATGACGTGTATTGACACGTTAAATATTTTAACACAGGGCACACACACGCACACACACACAGCCAGCTATGCCATCAACGCACGATGCACCAAAAAGTATAAGATTGTTCATGGATTATTTACACGGAGCGGGGCACTGGCAATATAACCCGGGGTGATTGGTAATAAATTTAAATGACGAGGACTGCATCAAATCGCACCATCACTAACATCGCACATGGACTCAGGAGCATTATTTTTATGAGCTCTTCTTAAAACAAGCACATTATTCCGTATATCACCCCAAACTACAAACAAACCCATTTTAATCCACCGTTCGATAAGATCCAAAAGCAGCCCTGCCTCAAGAACACAACAAGAAGGTCAACAGCGTCTACCGCGTAAGCAAATGCTCTGTAGTTTAGCGCACAGATAAACAATAATTATAAATAATTAGCTAAGGAACCTTGGCCGGTCTGCCACAATCAGTTTTAATTTTAATAACTAATCCATAATCAAGCTGCATTTCGACGATGCACAACGAAAGCGCAAGTTGCTGGAAGTGTAATTATCAACAGTTTTTCCCTTCACGGTCAGCAACAGCAGCCAGGAAAACACAACTCACGGTGGGAAACGCTGCAGCACATTGCGGTCATAATAATTTTGCTCGTGAAAATATTTCAACAGGAGAAATTTTCCAACAGGATTCTATTTTGTTTGAAAATTGGATGAAACAGTCATATTGGAGAAATTTGAATGTCTGTTATTTCGGAACAAACGGAGACAAGCGATCCCCAATTTTCATTTCAAGGATACAGTAAAACGGGAGTAGCATTAAAAATTACTTGCACGAATAAATTTGAATTCGTTCCGAGAAAGAACTGTAGATTGAAGTTACGATAGCGTGAATGTCCAGGATTATTTAGTAAATAATATCCTAAGTTTAGCAATGATGAACATCACTTTACTTACGATTTTTTACATAAAATACATTCAATCTGATTTACGACGTTTTTCATAAATTATGATCTTGCATAGTAAAATTGTGCTATTTAAGAAAACACAGACAAACAAACAGAAGAGCTGGTTCAAATTTTACATTAGGATGAGTGATGGTTTCACTCGTCCCGAACCCGCTCTCGTCACGATAGTAGAGCCGCAGTATTCGTGCCGTTCAAAACTGTCAATCAATATTTTTAACCCACACTATTGACATCAGATGCAAGTAGCATTAAAAAGCGAAAAAAAAAACAAGCTCGCGACATGCTGTGGCTCTCCCACACATACACACAAACACACCCAGGGCAGACCTTCTGCATCAATTTGCCGCCACCACTTGTACCTTTTGCATCTGTTTACCCGAGTGCTAATGAATGTTAATAAGCTCGATCGAAACCTCCACCGAGGAGCAGACGAGAAGACGGCGGAGTTGAGGGAGCTCATTAGATCGTTTTAAATAGGCGGAGAGCGAAATTTCCTGCTTCTTACTCGCATTCCCCTTCCCCAGGTGTCTGTGTGGACAACCTTTCCCGCCGTTCAAGCCGCTGGTAGTTATATCACTCCAACCAACAGCTCTATCATCGAACACACGGCCGCCGGAGGAGCATTGTTTTTGGCTTCTGTACACCAGCGAGCGAGAGTGAGTGTGTGTACTTGCTTTTACGGCTGAATATGCCCCACCATTTCTCGTAGCTTAACTGCAACTACCACCAGCTCTAGAAGAGACGAGCGTTTGATAGTGTGTGTTCGGTTTGCAGAGAAGCTACTTTATTGTATATTATTATCACGAGGCAACAGAGCTTGAGTCGGGAAAACAGATGCCTATGGGTATTGGGTTAATTATCGCGCACTGCTTAGCATCCGAGACGAGTCAAGTGCTACTAAGATTTTTCCGACCATAGAGAAAAAGACAACTAACCCCCGCCTCCCACCCACGGAAGTATACCACCTTTAGCCATCTCCCATGGCTGCTGCATAATGACCTGTCAAAATGGCCACGGGGGAATGAATTGCATTTCCTTCGCTCACTTCCCCAGCCCAGCTTCGCCGTGCCACTTCCGGAAGTAATTTTTGATCGATTGGATGAAAGAAACACAACAAAGCAGCATCTTCACCGGGTGTGACGGTGGCAGTAACGTGAGCCACCTCCCAGCTTCATTAATCATCGTCCCAATTGGCCCACCGACAATGTCGACCTGGTTGATTACGGGTGAGCACGGCGCAGTACGAGAAAACCGAACGAACAAACGGTGCTTGTCATATTTAAATAAAAATTAATTATTGAATCATTTATCAACGACGCCGCTCTCGGTGACAGATAGAGGGGACGGAGGGAGCAAAACAAACAGGGGAAAATTGTTTACTTTCTGTTAATTGCCCCAAAGGCAGAACTCGCAAAAGCCTGCTACTGCTGGTGGAGGTTACGAGTGTGTTTTTCCTCTTGCGCCATGCACGTGAGATGCTTTCTTTAGAATTATGTTTCATTTAGCCGACAGCAGAAACCGCTGACATATACGCACACGCCTCTACACACTTACAGTAAATGGCTTTAACAAACAAACAAAAAAACGAAGGTAGAAAAAAAGCCTATTACATTGTATCATAAGCTTGCAGCAACACCTTGAACGCTTGGCCACTTGGCATTATGCATTCCTCAGACCCAGGTTACGGTGTGGGGTGTGGTGATAATGCAGTTCCTGTACCATTTACACGCACACACTCACACACACACGCACACGGACACATGATTATGCGCGACTCATTATCATTATCCTCATTATGTTGCCGGAGAGTTCTCTCAAACGCGCGGCTGCTGGCCCACCCGAAGGAGGGAAATGAGGGTTCGGTTCGCTCGGTGTTGTAATGTTGTTGCATCTTGCAACTGCGCGTATCTGCGCTACCTCATCCATCACCGGCATCCATCGTCGTGCGCGCGTGCGCGCGACAATCCCCACACTACAAGGGTGCAAACTGTCTTGGCCGATGCTTCCTGGGTCGAAGCATGAAAAACGCTTAAGCAAGCCACTTTGCGCCCCCAGTGTGCGAATGCAAAAAAACACATTTCAAAGAGCAACCGAAAACGGTTCGGTATGCGTCCTGTTTGGGTGTTATGGGGAGCTTCAATTAAAAATAATACAATTGTCACATTGAACGCATCGCCCTTGTCAGCGCGGTACAGGCCTGAGAATATACAATTAATTATTGTCGAACATTGCCCTAGCCAACGCGTCCCGGGCAACAAAGTTACACCCAACAATTCATCCACGATCCAAATTCCATTTTGGCGTTCTTGGGTTTTCTTTTTTCTGTGTGCGTTCATTAGTGAAAAAATAGCCGCAAAAATGTAGCTCCATATTTAGTGAGCCTTTAAGCACAGTACATGCTTTTCAAGCGATGCACTAAATTGGAAGGACGAGCGGGAGAAGCCATTGCGCCGGAATGGAGATGATGCAAATGGTAGAATCAATACAAAAAATAGAGAAAGAAGTTCGGAGCCCAAACGGACGTGTAAATGGTGAGCATGAAATGAGAGAAATTCTTCGTTTAGGATGAAAACAATACCAACAGGTTTGGGTATAATGAGCGCTACACTTGCTATCCCTTTTTTTTATTTTGGTAATGTTTGCGAAGCGCAGGAAATTTTACAGCAAACATCAATATATAACATTGGTGTGTCACTCTGGTGTGTCGCGAAGCGTATTAGGTGCACAGCAAGGTTATCGCAGGTTCTAATCAAAAACATTTAATAAACATTTCGATCTTCGAAACAATCTCAGGGATTCAAAACTGAGGAATGTTACCGGAAATCCTGTTTGCTTTGTTTTAAAAATAATGTCAAAAATTATTTTAAAACGTTATTATGTTAGTAATATAACAACAACGGCTTTTCAATTATACGGAGTATCAATATATCAACTTCCGTAGCTGCGTGGTTTCAACTGGTTTAACATTGTTTTCCGCAGAATCAAATAGGGCCTGATTCCACAGTAAATTTCCTTTTCACAAACATAAAACACAGTGCTAAAATAGTTGAGCAACCAATCTCATTAAAATTAAATAGCCCTTTGCCATTCCGATTCGGCAATTGCTTCCAACTTTCTGCATTGATAAAAATCTTCTTTTACACACGACAATTGCAACTGCACACATGGATTTATGACAAATGGGTGCCAAAACAAACACACTAACTGGCTTCGAACATACTTTTCCACAAGCACTTTTGGGATGTCGGTGCAGTTCACCGGGCGCAAGTTTGATCGTCCGAGTGCGCGCATGGTTTTTACTCCATTCTTCCTACATTAATACACACAAAATTGCAAACAAGAATTTAATTGGTTATAATTACCATCCCTCAAACCAACCGCCACCTTCACCAGAGCAGAGTTATGCCTTACGCGAGCTCTTTTTACCATTCGCACAGACACAAAATTAATGATCAACACGGGAAATAAAGTGCAAGAGGGGAAACGATAGGTGAGAGCTATACCAGTGGGTACATATAATGATGTGTGTATGCAAAAAAAATGTAGCATACATTCTTTTGCCACCCTCGCAAACTCCACAACCCCTTTCCCTTCTTCCGCTAGTGTCGATGAAACGACGAACACGGGAAAAATGTGCGTTTAGAAGAATAAATGCAGACATGGGATAGGGTAAAAGTAAAAGTCACCGAACGGAACGAGGTGTGAGATACGCACAATGATGATTCAGAAAGGGGATCATAACAGCAAGAGCAACAAAAAAAAAACAGCGGGTTGTACTTCTCCATTACGGCCGAAGTCGGTACCGGGACGGTTCTCGAGACCGGCTGACACACAACGCGGCACACAAAGTAAGGGGTAAGCACAAACGTTTAACTTAGTCGACGCAAAAAGAATGATTAAATTCGCACCTCCTCACCATCCTTCCGAGGCACGGCGCGGTCCCACACCGGTGTGACTGATGACTGTCGGAAAGGGGATTGCTTGCTCATTCACTTTCCGGGACGATTATTTTTGCTAGGTTTTGTTTTTTCTTTTTTTTGCTATAGAGAGCAAGACTGAATAAAATATTAGGGAAAAACAGCCTGCTAGTTATTACACACCGTTTGGGTAATTTTGTATGCAACGGAACCGTAATGTAGTGCAGATTTCGTTTTGCATAGCAATTAAAAAGGCAGCAATTAATCGTTGTTTTTTGCGTTGCACCGACTCTCTGATATGGTTGCGACTCACAGATGGCGGTTTTTTTTGCCATACTTTGATTTAAAACACACGGACATAGTATGGCGCGAGCGATCATCATGCGATCACGCCGATAATGATGATTGAGCGCCGCGCGTTCGAAGGTGAAAGTTGCAGTTGTGCTAATTTTAATTATCACACACGGTTTCGTAATACAATGGTCGGTGAGCGCTTTGAACATGTATTTTTTGCGTTAAAGAACGAACAGCAATTCGACAAGGCTGGATGTAGTAACAAGCATTTTTAATCAAAATCAACACTCTGCTCTGGTACCGACTTTCCAATTGACGCTCGATAAAGAAAATACGGACGAATCCATATTCATGAGCCGATTCCCATACTTGCTTGACCGCGGACCGAGGCTCAACAACACCAGTGGCGTTCCTTAACTGGGTCCTAAAATGTCGCCGATAACAGTAGTGCCCCGTTGTAGCAGCCCATAAAGTACACCAGTTTATTTTTATGAACTAACAATCCGTCGAGCATCGTTTCGCTTTGGTTAATAATCAAACCGGTAAACAAACGGTCAAACAACGATTGGTTGAGATTTTGTAATTGATATATGCGGGCAGGTAACACCACCCTTCGCTAGTATCGCACTACTGGTATATTGAGGCAGTTTGGTTCGGAAAAACAGGCCGAAGAGAGCACAGGAACATTTCTGGATAAAGGAGTGATGGAAACTTATGATCCATCGATTTTATTTCAACGAAATTTTCTTGTTTTGCAAGGAACTATGGCTATAATTCATAGCTACCAAGTACTCCAAGAGTTGAAATGATGCATTGCATATTTTTATTAAATTTAACAAGAAAAGCAAATAAAAAAACAAAATTACCTTCATTCAATCACCGGATGCGGTTATATATGAATGAATTACTGAAATAAATCGTAACAATATGCTTGTTCCCACCTTAATCCTGACGACGGTCTGCTTCTAGAAGACGGTCTTATATTAGTGCGGTATTATTATCTAGCATTATTAATCATCGTGAAGCGATTTTTGGACGATACAAGTTGGTTTACTTCGGTTTAATTATGCCGGTCATTATGTAGGTCAAACTAAGGTGAAGAAGTCGTATACGAGCAACGACTTCCTACTACCGACAATAATAACGCTCAAGAGAAACAGAGTGTTGGGGATTGAACGATTGAAATCAGTTCACGTACAAACGATGATTATGCGAACGATCCAGATACAAAAGTGGTTTTCTACTTTTTCTTTTCAGCTTCAAAAGCATGATAAGATTGGAAAAGATAAACAAAAAACACATACCTTAGGCCTACATACCAGTAGTACATTGAATTTATGTCCATAAAACAATATTGTCAGCCATCACGGATTGCTAGGTTTTTTCCTCGCAAAAGAGCTGGTTGCTGTAGGTGTCAACACTCCCGGAGAGTTAAATTCCTTTGTCACACACAAGCTATAGCCACCCTAAACCTAAGCTAACATCAACCACAGCCTAATCCTGTTCTCTCGCGGGCAAATTTGCTATCCAAATTTGGGTACGGTTTAAAATTTCCGATCCGATCCTATTATTATGAACCGCTACCTGCATGGCTATCTTTTCGGAAAAACTCGTCCTCCCGCTCTCTTACTCGATCTCGCTCGCCCGCCCAACCTAACTCTGCGGTAAACCGAATTATTTTATTCGATTCCGGCATGTGTGTGCCAGTGTTTGTGTGCAGCAATGAAATGGAAATTGGCGCGGGCCCGACAGGACGACTTGGTCCGTTTGAAATGGGTAAATGAAATTAGCTTCAATTTGTAATTGAATATATTTCCTATTACGATAAACTTTACGTTTACCAGATGATTTTGGTCGCTAGGGTGGGTTATGTTACGGTTGTATCCTGCGCAAGATTAAGAAACGATTGTGGAAAGAAGCAAGAGGGGGTGTACAAAACCATCTTTCCTCGGCTCTTTCGTTCTATTTACAGCGCTCCGGGAAGGTTAGAACAAACTGAGTACGCCATTCGCCATTGGCGCTAAAACGGCAGGCTAATGAATGCGTAATTAGTTGATTGTTTCACTAGAAAGCTTGGCTTGGTCGGTTGAGCCGTTGAGAGCCGAAAAAACGAACCTAAGCGCATGGGAGAGTTGCATGAGTGAAGCGAGCGTGTCTAGCTCTCGCAGGGGTTTGATATGAATGATTTAATTTAATGACCGGGTAAAGGAGGGTAGGAAATGTTATCACCCTGGAATAAATGGTTGAACCGTATGAAATGTTTCACGGTTTTGATTGCGACTGTCGTGGGGAGCAAACAAAATTGCTACGTCGGAGGCTTTCCATCTAAAAAATTAGGAAATTAGAAGAGGATTGTTTGCATGGTTGCAAGGTTGGTGTATAGAAAACATTGGTACTGGAAAGGAAAATTAACTTTTCATTTGGTTTGAAAACTCTTTTAACAATTCATACCAAAATAAAACTAAGAATTTCATAATACACCGTAAGAAATGAATAGAAAAAAGCACTCGCACTATAGTGGTAGAAAGAATCAATTTGACGCATAATCATATCGCGTCTTTTAAGCTAAGCGATGATGAGGATAACTCGCCCCGCCGAGAGAAAGCGGAGTAGGTAGGGGGAGCATAGAGATCACCGGTAAATGATACGCCGACGCGTAAACAGTGGCGAACGTTGACGGAATACTTAAAGACCGATCACCGTGATCCTCATGACCGACTCACTGTCCGAAAAAGACATCCGAAGGCGACCAAAACCCCTTCCCCGACCAGACGAGGCTCACAATTGACACCGGGAATGAAAATAACAAAGCGAGTGAAAAAGCGGAAAACAATAAAAAACCAAAAAACAAAATCTCCATCGGCATCTCGGCGTGACAACAAATCGGCTATGCACTGCGCGCCGAAAAATAAAACAAAGAACCCATAAAACACCAACCCTTCCAGGCTAGGGACGGCAGCAGCGGCAAACAAGCAGTTGGGATAAGGCTTTGTGAGAAGGAGAAAAAAAGCAGATAAACTAAAATAAACCAAACGTTTAATGTCCTACACCTACACAGAGAGCAGTGCCGCGCGGGAGGATAAGCTAACGCTGTTGGCGTCATCATTCACGAGTGTGTAACACTATAACTAGTGACATTTTGTTGCCAACCAGCCTGCGAGCCGGGACATGTATCGGGAAGTTCCATGGATGGCTTCCGTTGCGTTTTGCGTAGCGTAGCAAGCTCGTAAATTGTAGCATCGTAAAAACGAGCTGCCGGCTTCAAACAGAGCCTAACAGAGCGACAAGTGGTCAAATGAGGTTTGAAGTGCAGCGGAATTAAAGTATTATAATGTGCTTTTTTTTTTGTTCACAACTCTGCGCATCGTTCAACATCGTTCTTCGTGTTTCGTGCTGTTAAGACTAAAAATTGTGGATTTTCCGTAAATCAAATAATTTATACAGTGACTTAAACGTATAATTAGGTCAACTGCAATATATTTTTTTCCAAACCAAAAATACAAAAAATAAATAAAATAAAATAAATGACCATCGTCTCACATACCGCGCATTTCTTGTATGTGTAATGTGGCCCATTTTCCTATTCCGTGGCGCGACCTGTCTGCCTATATTCCAGCACCGCGAACAAACGCAATTCAATCACTCCAGCAGCAGCAGCACATCAAACATGCGTAAAAATCGCTACACGCATCAAAAATCCCAGCCCGAACGACCAAAAATGGTCACCACCACACCACCACCACCACTACAGATGCGTAATGAAAATGTAGCCACTTTTAAGTCGGCAAAAGGTGCACTTGCTTATGCATGTCACATATTGGCAATAAAAAGTTTGTTGTTTTTTTCTTGCTCTCCCGGTACCACCTCTCTTTTCCTCCTCTGCTTTCATTCTTTATTTTTATTCCCTTTTGTTGCTAGTGCGATAGATTTCTCTATCCACCGGGCCCATCAGATCCGTTCGCGCGCGCGCGCTTTTCTCGCCTAAATCACGCATCTAACACCTACCCTACCTCCCACCTACCTCGGAGACGGCTCCCCCGTGTCACGTCGTTTAGGTATTTTTACAATTCGCTATTTGAAATTCAAATGATTCGAGAAATAAAGCAAGCAAACCGTTGCCCTTTTGTGTGGGTAAGAGAATTCGGAACAGTTGGACGAATGGTGCGCGACGTCCTTAAATGGAAATTCGGCCACCGTACACCTCCTCCCACGTGCATTTCAATCCAATCGTATGTTACAACGTTTTATCAACGTGCCTAAATGACACACACACAGACAGACAAATCAAGCTAATATTGTCTATTGTCAAAACACGCACTGATGGTTGGCCAGCGCCGTTCGGTTCAAACGCGGACCTAACCGAACGATCGATTTATTTGCAAACACGTCCTTCCGATTGCATACACCAATTGGATGCAATAATTGGTGTTCCAGTGGATCGACCCGTTGCGTCGGTCGCTCTCCGCAGTTCTGAGGACTAAAATCGAGCTGAAGCGGTATTTATGTTTTGGGTGCGCAATTGAGTTTCCCAATTGATTCAATTTTCAAATCAGTTCGCTTATCGAAACACTTAACTCAGACCATTTGTAATTGAAACATTTATAAAAAAAATATCAACATTTATCTTCGCTTCCGTTAGAACCGTTAGAAAATAATCACAAACGGCGTTCAATTCATGACGGCACTTTGCTGTGCACCTAGGTTACTAGTGTAATTGATTGATATTTTAGCGCATATAGAACATTCATTTGGCGGGAAAATAATACGTCAAAATGTTGTAAATGCATAAAACTATACAAGAAAACACTGTTTTGTAGGTACAAAATGAAAAGTTTAGCTCATGTTTGAAGTGCCACTTCAACCAGCGGCAGAGCCAAATGCATCTTTCTCTCTAACGCTTCGAATAATGATGACACTACGAAGCGACCGAGCCGCAACAGTGACGTGGAAGTGATTGTTTTTTTTTTGTCGTTTCACTGAGACAAGGAGGGCAGGAGTGTAGCTCACCAGCGGCACGTTAGGACCTCTCCTACCACAACGCCACCGGCAGGCAAAATCAGGACTGTGAAGCGTTACTTTGCGCGCGTACACCTACCAACGCTACCACTTGGCAGCGGCTCGGTTGGTGGAATTAGTATTCTGACTCGGTACGAGCTTTCGGGTGCCCATTTGGATGAATCATGGTTATTCATGAGTTTCCGAGCATTGATGGTTTTGGCTATGCCCACACACACACGCACACACACACGTATGCACGTAGCCGCAGTCGCGTAATTTCCCTACCGAAGAAAGGGGATTGAGGATACACAGTATACAGTGTACCGTGTATGGGTGGAATAGGACGCGGGCAGCAATGGCACCGAGCGCGCAACCACACATATTGAAGTGATCGGCCCGGGCACAACAGAGTACCGCTAAAATTACCCCCAGAAGCAATGGACAACAGCACTAGCAGCAGCAGCAGTAGCAGCACCAGCAGCAGCACGTCAATAAAAATGCGTCGATGATTAGTCACGACTGTTAATTTTCATAGCAATCCCGAAACCGAAACCGTATCCTCTTCCTTCTCCTACTTCCAGCTAGCCAGCTACGCAGCGTGGGAAGGGATGATTTGAATGATTTTACTTGCCTCGCTCACTCCCCCTCCGGCAACTTCTTTGCATGCATAATCTTTTCGGCAGTAAAAATCAGTACCTTACCGATGGTTGGGGAATTTTTGGGAAACTGAAGCGGCTTCGAAAGTGTTGCTTCGATAGAGAGTGAGTGCGTAATGTAAAAATAGGCTGTGAGCAATAAAAAAAAACAACTACCGAGGCGTCATTGTTGCAGCGTTATAGCCTCCCACATTCAAGACGAGTAAGGGCATTGTCCCATATTCAAATCAATCGACGACATTCTGGAACGGACAAAGTTTCAGTTTTTCCAGTACCGTATACCCGGCGTATCCCGCGCGTTTGAAGTGTAAAGTGTAATAAAAGTTTCAAATCGGCTTACCACCACCATAGCATGTGTACCACCGCACACTTGGTACACATTCAGACTACGCGTGGTTGAGGACACTAGGCACCCTACCGCCGTCAGCCGATAGATAAACGAGGTTTATTGCTGCATGTTACACGCGGGTTTGATTGCGGTCGATAATTTGATTTGCATGTTATTGTGGCTCATCAAATTTAGACTTCACCTATCCTGCGTCCTCCATTTCGCTCAGTTCACAGGCGCACATACATATGAATCCTTCATATAAACGGTGAATTATATTACAGTGTTGAGCAAAGCAAGCGCAATTGATTTATTATTCTAATAGAACAACTTATTAATTTTTTTTTAATATCACTAGTCTTTTTCGTTTTCATTGTAATTTCATTGCATTGAAGTTTGTGACTGAACAGATAATTTCTTTTACTGTATATAAATTACCCTAATATTCGCTGAAATTTCACATTGTTGTTGAATAAAAGTGCTTGTGAGAAAAAATCGTTTTAGCTGTTTAAACAATAATAGCCAAATTTTATTATTTTTCAAAAATGGTGTGATATATATCAGTTCAAAATTGTGCGCTACATTTCGTGAGGATACCTGTGTGGAAAATGCTCATGCCATAGTAATGCAATTTTGATATCGCGATTACGGTGCGAACACACTAATGGCCTGACCACAACCATATGTCACCTTGCGCCCGTTATTGTACCTAACGCACAAATTGCGACAGGGGAGTGTGAATAGGATGGAGAGAAAGTGGCAAAAACATCGCACTCTAATAAGCCACATCCCGCGCGGCTCTAGCCACCACCACCGCTAGAGTTCAGTGGTGAATTAGTTCATTTTTTCGCATCCTTTTTCCACGCTAGTGTAGCTGGGTGACCGATACGTGGCCATCGGTATATCCAGGAGTGGGGCTGGGAGGGTGTGCCTCGCAGACAACAGCGACAGTAAGTCCCACCTAATTTGCATATAATAATTATTCCAAATTGAAATATTTACATAGAAATCCAATAATTGAATATCCCGCTCATTTGCATATTCACCTCATGCGTATGTTGTGCAGCAAGCCGTGCGAATGTGTGTTTGTGTGTTAGCTTTTAACATGCACACATTCAAACATCTCCCATGGGAAGGACTCGCGATTTCCGTCTCACTTTTTCATATGTAAAAACAATGTATCCCGAAGGTACCGTTGCAAATTGCTGTTCCAATAAACAGGCATTTACCGTTAATTTTACACGTTTACGAAACACGCGTATTATGATTCCATGTCGAGCAGTGCGGAATAAATCATAAGATACACTCTCTCTCTGTCCCTCTGAAATAACCTTAAGACCATCTAAGAGAACGAGAAATAGCACAATAGATTCAAACATAAGTCTTCACTGGGAGTACCTAACGACTCACTGCAAGGACTCAAATAAATCATGTGATTTCGGTAGCTCTATAACTTGGCTAATGTTAATCACTATTACAAAAATCATTCCGAAAATAATATTCTGTCAGAAATTATTTTTATCTGTTTATATCTCAACATTGATCATAATGTTTTGTCATAATTACAAAGTAGCATCTCAACCGCATCTAGCTTAACACAAAAATACATTGATACTGTTATACTTTCGATTCTGAGCTGAAAACACCGAGCGTAACCCCAATGAAAATACATCGCAACGACGTTGTTGATCGCAATAAGATCCTTCCACCCAGGGCGACCAGCTTGCATTAAAAAACTACTGCAGCTGGTGAACGAGCGAGTACAGAAACGTCATGCTAATGGCGGTTGCTGTTACGAGCCCCGGCGTCGAGTGAGAGTGATCGTTGAAGTCACCCGATTTGCGTGCTTTATTATTGTTATTAAGCGTTTATTGGCAGGCAGGTCGCGCTTACCAGATCGCCGGCAGACCGCCGCCGATCACTTTCTACAGTGGGTGACCATTTTCGTCAAGCTATATCAGTGGTAAAAAATTTAAGTTCACTAGTGATTTGGGAAAATCACTGCTATCAGGAGATTCAATCTGAACATCTCAACAAATCCAACATCGGCATCGATTTTCCTAATCTTTTTCAAATCTCCAATTTCAGACAAGCCTATAAAATCGTTCCGAATTTAAAATAAATTATTTATTAAGGTTCAGTAAAGAGAATACGAGTATAGCACAGACAGGTGAACTTATACATTTCTATACATCTTCTGCGTATCACATAAAAATTTAGTTTAAAAATTATTAAAGTTTTAAAATTATTCAAGGTTTTGCGAGTTTGCAGGCTCGAATTTTATAACGATAATGTTTATAGTATCCCGTTCAAAAATTGAGCGAGACGGCAATATATAACGTCTCTGAAAGTCATATAAAGAACATCATATTGGGATTACAATGAAGTAATGTGAATTACAATCTGACGGGTGCGAGTATAACATAGTGCAATGCAAAATCACAACCAAATTGCGAATCAGAAACAGAAAGAGTATTTGCAAATTGAGAAGAGAAGACCGAAGAGAACTACAAGATATACTCCCACTGCCAAAGGGAAGTATTGCTACCATACCCCAATATTATTTATTAAGCAATTTTACGAACAGTATTTAGTGTCTTAGCCGTCTGTTTGAATGAAGAAATATATTTACAAAATTGTTCTACATATTTTGAGAGGAACTCACTGTGCAGCACCATACACAGTGAAGCGAAAGCACAAGTGAGCCGTAAAACTAATTGCAAACAAGCGGTGCGGTGCGCACAAGCATGCGTTTACATGCACCACCACCATCACCAACATCGCCACAAATACGGGTGTCGTTCCCGTTACGTGACATCAATCTTGCCTGAACCGAACCGGCGTCATTGTGCATATAATATTCGAAACCGCCCCGCCATTCCCCGACCGTCGGGTTTACATACAATAGTAATCAGCATAATCATCCCTTATTATTTTAGGGCACTTGTAAGGGCGATACCGACTGCACTGACCGTTCGGGGAGCAAATGGTGCGGGGGTATGCCCTGGCGCCCGGCGAAAGGTGCACGGCGTTCGGTGTGTATGTTGTCGCACGCGCACGGCTGTGAATGCGCAAGCGAAACGAAATGCAGCAGCAACCTGTGACGTACTTACACTGCGGGGAAAATTGTGCATCCCGGTAATGACGTGATGTTTCAATTCGCTCGATGTCGATGTTTGAAGGGCGATGAAGCGAGGGAATCGATTGATCGGGTGTAGCGGGAGCGAGAAAGAGAGACAGCAAGACTAGAGCCGAGTTGGAAGGCAACACATGATACTAACGGTTGGTTGGAACGCCGCGTTTCAAACAGGATATTTAACTGCATCCCTTATTGTGTGCGTGCCGCGAGGAAGCAGTGTAATTGCAAGCCCATCGAGCCCCAATCCAAAACCCGAAATTGCGCCACTCGCCCTCTCCCAAAAAGCGCCACAAAGCACGCCCCGTTTTTGCATTCCAAAAAGCGCTTGCATTAAAATTACAATAACTTGTGATTGGGTAAATTAAATTCCCGTCTTCATCAGGCGCTGGTTTGCGACGACGATGCGTCGGCTTCTGAGAGCAGGCCAGTCGCCACCACCACCTTACTTGGCCAACCCATCCTCCCACCACCCGAAAAAGGTTTAATTTCGGGCCATAAATTTCGTTGCATTGTTTGCGCGATGCACATCAGCATCAGCGTGAATATGGCGCGGTTTGGCGCGAGGGTGTGTATGTGTTTGTGTGTGATAGGGAGACAGAGAGAGAGCCCGCTGGGAAATAGCCAGTAGGTGCACCGATCGTGGACACCGACGTGGGGTTGAGATTTGTGCATTCACTTGCCAGCCAGCGGCAGCGGGCGCATGCAATCGGCGCACGGTATTGTACTCGCTCCCGACGGTGAGCGGCCCCCTACCGGGTGGATGCATTGTATACGTGAGAAGGTGGCGAGGGGTTTCCCAATGGAAACTGCACACACGTGCGTGAGCGTGCGTGCATGCGTTTATTTCCGCTGAAAGGTAGACTTCAGTTTGACAAAGTACTGTGCCGATTGCGCCGATCCATTCCGTCTGGCGTCTGTCAGCGAGTGGAGAATGGGTTCGAAGCAAGACAGTAATGAAGAAACAAAACATGAAATAAACGTTCCTAAAGGTTTATAAAAGTTCCCACAAATGTTAGTTGTTTTATAAAAGTTTCTAAAACTGACTCTTCTTTCGAGTTTCGCAAGACTAGAACCCTCTTAATTTTATCTCTTCAATAATAACAGAACAGCATATCAATAAAATCAAAATTACTTCGATAAGTTTTAACAAAAAAAAAATGAAAGGAGAATCTCTTTAATCCGTGCCCGGCAAGGTCGCACGATGTTTTCGAAGGCGAACGTAAGCACACATATATTCACTACAGGTCCCAGCAGGACTTCGCAACGAAAGACACAGGCGATTAGCCGTTCGTGCCGTGCGCCATAAACTATCCCGGATCGAACGTTCCCATTCACTGATCGGAAGGGAGAGTGAGAGATAGAGAGATAAAGAGAATGAGATGGAGAGTGGACACGAAAATGTTGGAACATATCGAAAAACAATGCACATGATGTTTCGTCTCTTGCTGTGTGAGCATGGGTTTCGAGCATCGACGGCTAACTGATCGGACACACATATTTTTTGCGAGGGCAAATGGACTTAAAAAACGGTACGGAAAATATTTCAAAAATGCTTAAAAGTAAATCATTTCCAAAATAAGCGTAAAGAAGAAAGCATTAGAATTGTAGAACTGTAAGCACTGAATTGAACCGAGCTCCCCCTCCCTCTGTTTTAGCGCCGGTGGTTTTCGCTTAAGCACGATTGGAATGTGATAGGTTGTTAATCGATTCGACGAAGTAATCCGAGCTTCCGTTCTTCGTCCCTATTCCTGTGCGATCCAGCGATCGTTTCCCCCTTCTTCTGACTCTGAACGATCGAATTCGCTCGATTGCTACCGTAAAGCGCACTGCTCTGCTGGCGGTTTGCAGTAGGCGTTGCTGCTAAATTATTCAAATTATGTTAAATTTATGCTCCCACCGCGAATGTTGGAGCATTTGTATGAGCTGAAACCAACAAGTGGTGCTGATACGAAAATGTAAAATGATACACGGGGGACACGGACGATTGACGATCAAAAGATTTCATTCGAAGATAATTGAGTAGGAAGCAATAGTGGCGCCAGATTTTACAAAAGCTAGAAATATATATTCAATAGCATAACAATAGTTAAGGTTTGTATCGCTTGAATACTACCGATTAGATGAATCTGTGGTTCGGGAAACACAAATAATAATAATTCTTGAATCTTTGTTGATTAATCTATTCTCGATGATAATATAATAATTTATATTGTATTGGTTGTTTAAATTAAAACAATTTATCCAATCTTATACATCTCTCCCCATTTTAATCATAAATGGTTTGACTACATAAAAAATGTTCAGTATTAAAAATTCATGCACAGAAAATACTACTTAAAAATCACATTTTCGAATTGAACATCACAATATGTCATATGAATATACCAGCAGCAACATCCTTTTGCTATCTATTGCAAACAGAAAGCAAATATGCATGAAGTCATTTACAAAATAACACAACTCGAACCCACATAGATTCTAACAAAAACATGACAGTTTCATAAGCATGCAACGGAATAAATGTTTGAGCAAGAAAATCAGATATATTTAGTTCCAGGAAAAATATTCGTCTGAGATGCTTCTAGCAATCGCAACTAGCAATTAGCTACTCCGTGGCAACAAATAGAAGGAATTATTTCACGACCGTCAGAGTATCGACCGAAGACACCCAACTACAGATTCATACGGGCAGCAGAGACAGAAATCTTTAACCTATTTATCCTTCCGCTGTCAAATTGAGCTAAGGAAACGGAATTACTCCCTGGCAAATGGATCATACGTCACATCCATCATCAACGCCGCGGTGCGCGCACGGCGAGGCATATTTACTCATTGAAAGCTCATCCGAAACGAACGAACAAAAACTGAGCAAACCGGCGACAACGACGTCTTCGTCGTGCACTAGTAGTTCTGGTGGTCCGTGAAGCATTTTGAATATTAAATGGCTTCATTTGCGGCCCTCTCACCATCTCTCGCCAAATTTGCCTCATATGCATACATAATTATTCCTTATTGCCTTCTCAACCCTTTTCAAACAGGCAAACCTGGATGTTTTCCTGTCGGGAACGGAATCGGCGACGGTGCGCACACATCCATTGCTCTCTCAAACCCCAAAAGAAGACGACGATGAGACGTCGGTTTATGTTCCGCAAATGAACCAACAAACTTTCGTCGCAGCTGCCGGCTGGGGCGACAAGAACTCACAGGATATCATTTTCCTAAGGCGCTCAGCAACTTCAAAACTAGCCGGGTGCGAGTGGGACAAAGGAGAGGTACAAGAACAACCCGAACACGGTCGTTGGGAAGTTTCATTAAGAACGAAACGCGCAGCGAAATTCTTGGACTGCACCAGAAACAACCACACTTTTAGTGATAATAATTATTGATTCTGTTAGTTGAATAAATAATACCCTCTTGCGGAACCTTCTCTGTGTGCACACATGAAAGGCGTGCAATCTTTCGAGTTCTTTGACTTCCTGCTAGCAGGACCTTGTGTGCGTGTATGTGCGTGTGTGTGTGTGTATGATAAAACGATCATGTCGACGCTTTTTCTTGAATTAACCTACACTGTACCATTAAAAGCTGGTTATAAAATTCGGGCATAACGGACACGGTCAGCCGGTAAGTGACCCAGCTAGCAGCAGCTGCAGGTGGTGTTTGTTTATTTAACACAAATTTATACGTTGATTGGTCCCACGAAGAAGGAAGAGAATTCGGGTGTAGTCCTCGGGAACAAGCGGGCCAGCGGACGAAGAAATCCTCTGACAAAAACACACACTCGCAAGACAATCGTTAGTTGTGGTTCAGTTGTGGCAGACGCACCAGGTACCTCAGTGTCCAAAACCCATTTGCACACATTGTAAGGAAGAATATTTTATCTCACCCGTACCCAAAATTAGGCAGAATGAACCAAACGGTGCCCAGCACTTGTTCACCTGTTCAGTCAAACTAACGGACCAAAATTTGTGGTGTTATTTTTAGCTCCAACAAAGTCCAGAAATTATCGTCGCCCAAGAAGCTGGAAGCTTTATCCATTTTCGCATCAATTATTCAGCACTATTACACGTTCGATTAATTATCCAACGATTCGACCCGTGGTAGGCGCGTTAAGCGAAGTTAAATTTAGCGACCAGAATCGACTGTTACAAAAATAGACGACATAAACTTAGGCCTATCCCTCAACTGCGTCAATGGGTTAAAATTATGTTTTCTCCATACCCATCGTATTAAACTAAGATAAAAGCGTATTAAATCATAATTGCAGAAAAACATACCACATTGTTGCTCCGATTTTTTTTCAAGCCTGGGATAAGATTTGGCTAAACGTACCTGTAATAGAAATAGAAAACAGAGAAGGGACATGAGAAAATGTGAAAACTCCTATTTAAATAATTTTTATTTATTATTATTTGTGTCGATCCAGATTTCCGTCAGCACCTCTGCAAAGGTTTGCTCTCTAAAATCATAGCGGCGATATTTTGTTCTATGGCTGTAATTTCATTATCATTTTACTGCAATAACCATCGGCATATATGTTAAATACGCTTACCGTTACTTATTTTACTTTAAAACCCGATTATGAAACAGTTATACGATATTTAATCCATGTTATGATTTTGACATAACACTAAAGAACATTGTGTTACACACACGATCAATGCCACACTATTATTATATGTTAATCAAGTTTTTAAAAGACAAGCAATGAGTGAGAGTTGCAAATCAGTTAAATGGAAGCAGAAGTGAATTATTTGGAGAGCAAAACCCTGCCAGGATATTACATATGAAAGAAACATTTGCATTCAACATTGTTGCGCGAAGAATTTTTTTATCAAAATATATTAAGATGTTATTTTGAGAGCATGAAAACATCTGCATTGCGTTCTTAAACGTAATTTAAAGGGAAACAAGTTACCCCCTCCGTGGAAGTACCGTGGTCCGAAAGAAAGAAACTCTCTCGGAACCGGGCACACGCAAACGGCGACTTTCGTAAGGTATAGCGCTACGCTTCCGCGTGTCCAATAATTGACCACTTGTTGTAAGTAAACGCAAACGGTCTCTTCCCGTGTGTATGCATGTGCGGCACCGATTGCGTACGAAGTAGGTCCTTCTGAGGGTGCGAAGTTCCTCAGAAGCGACCACGACTACCCACCCCGTTGAACCCGACCAAAACCCCTATCCGAAAACCAAAACCTAAAACTGAAGTAGTGTTTGTATGTGTGGTGATGCCTGACTAGCGTCAATTGATATGCAAATGCTTAGTTCCATAATTTATGTTCTCGCTGCCTGGTCAAGTCGGTGTTCGAGGCGTTTTACGCTCGGAGAGATTGAATCAGGAGGCCTTGCTCATGGACAACCAATGCAACAGGAACCCCGTAGAAAGGATTTAGTAAAAAAAAACGCACACACCCAAGCACTCTGAACCTTTGAATGTAGGTTCAGTTTTTAGGTTGGTTCCTTCCTAAGTCTTTTGAAACTGTTTTTATAGGAAAACGTTTGTTTCACCCGCTCTCCCTCTCTTTCTACATACTTTTTTATACCCCTATGCACGTGATGCCGTGTGTGACTGCGCATTAATGAGCACAGCTTCTTGGCTAGATGGAACGAAACGTTTTATGCGATAGAATGGGATATCTTGCCAGTCAAAGCTGCGCACACCAAAAGGACAGATGGAATCGCTGATTTATCGGCATTCGATCGTTGCATGCTAGCGTAAAATACGATCAAATGCATATGATAGTCACCTAAGCAACTGAGTAGAGATGTTAGATTATTTGATATTAAGTAAAAAATGTCACACTTTAACATTTATCCTATTTTACATTATTGAATGAAGAAATAAATAATTCTTTTCATTGTCACATGTTGTGAATGAGACACTGTAGCTACCGTATGAAGTGCATAAAACGATAACACGCGAATTGCTTGAATTAAAAAGCTACCAACCGCAAACAAAAATCAACTCTCTCATACATAAGCATAAAATTAAGGATAACAACAGCAACTTTTGGCGCAAAAAAATCACATGAAAAATGTAAAAACTGCGCGCCTGTGTTAAGCGCGAGCCGGTGGGCGGGGCCTAACCATCCATTGGCTTTCTCGCTCTCTCCCACGAGTGAGGGCGCGTAGTTCCCATGGCTTTCTCGCTCTCGCCTGTTTCCATGATGGTTTGTCGCACAATGGGCACGCCCCGTTCGAGAGGTTGAAACAACTCTAAAGAAAAGTTGAATTTACCGAATAATTATTGAAATAATTTATTGGCAATACTGATAGCGTGTGGGTATCGCGCGTCAGTATTTTACTCCTATACACCAAAAGCTTAAATGATACTTATCAGTGGTTATAAGCGCAAAGTGCAGTTTAATAAACAATGCATTCTGGAATGGTGTGATTTAAGTTGAAACAAACTTTGATTTAATTATTAACATTTAAATAAACCATTTTGTTATTCTTTACGCCAATGACTTTCTTAATGTAAATATGGCATCGTTTGCATCATATTTCATAAACCCAAGGTAAAAACCATACTTCAGTACTATAATTCGTTATATTGAAAACACGATTTCATTTTCAATTATCATTCCATTGATTATTGGATTCTCTCAGAATGTTTTTTTTTATTATCACGATAAAATTGAATCAAGAGTCTACCGGCACCCACGCGTCAGTTCAAAATAATGGATCGCACGCAAAAGTCACGTGAAGTAAAAGCAGAAAAGACTACTCCACGCTCATGCTCCTTTTTATCCAAATCGGCTCCCACGCCGGTACACCATCAAAGGCGTCAGAATATGCGGCGGTGGTGGCTGGCAGGCGTCGAGTGGAGAAATGTCTTTCCAATGCCGAACGTACAACACGTACGATTCATGATCGCTCCTTCTCTACCCCACACGTCCGAAGAATCGTCTCCTCTGCTGAAAGAAGCCCCCGAAGGGCAACAACGGAAGGGTCAATCTTAAAAGCATGACTGACCCTGGTCTGGTCCCATTACTGGGGAGCACCCATGTCGTGAATTGTCATTTCGTAAATTAAAGTTTGATATATTGCAAAAATTATTAAAAATTGCAACAGAAAACACGAAGGATGCGAATGATTTCGTTTATAACGAAACCTTTTTTGCAGAATTTAAAACATTTACGTTCAATTAATTAACGATAACTTTCACTAATAAATATATAAAGCACAATTGTGAGTAATAATATACAACAAAAAAAGGAAATTATTTCAAGACTTCAAGACAAACTGTGTTTCTTTTACATATTTAATGTTTCAAACTACTTTATCCACTGTAACTAATATCCAATTCAATCCAGCTCGAAGTGAATCAATTGCAACTTTCTTGGCACCGATAACAGATGTAAGCACGGGAAACAAACAGTATAAGAGCAAGAAACACATCACAAAATCCGATCCCGGCCGCCTCGCTGCGGGAAGATGCACCAGTACAGCAACGCGAAAAAAAGCAGTTGCACGCGCGTGCGCGCACGCTGCAATCTCTTGCTTTATTTCAATTCGTATTCGCATGCCACCAAACGCGGCGAGACAACGCGGCGAATCACGATCGCAACGCGACGATCAGAAAGAATTCGATCCTCCCCCTGACAGAGAGCAATATAGAGGGGGTGCAGAGTGAAAGGTAGGGTGTTTTTCGGTCGATAGTGAAATCACTGGCGCATGTTTCACCAGCACCATTCTTTGTAATCCTTTCTTGCGTTTTTTTGTTTTGCTTCATTCTTTTTTTGTTTTATGTTTTGCATTTTGCACCAAGAAAGCGGACAGCAGCCCTAATTTGGGAGACTGAACAGGAGGACACTGAACCGAACCGGGAGAGGACGGTTGAAAATCCAGGGGTAAGGAGCCGAATGGAATGGACCAGCGAGATAACATAACATTAAATTTAATTTATTACAGATTTAAGAGACCGACCCGATGCGCAGCAGGACGACTCGAGCGCAGCAGCAGCTCAATAAAAAGGGTCCCACGACGACGGCACGGATGAAGATGCAACTCCGCGCGGTACGAACGAACTCCATATCGGCTCCATAAATAACGCTAGACGCGGATAAACTCTTTACCCTTCCCGTGCTGGTGCGGATGATCTATTAATGGAGTGCAGGGGGATGATGATGAATGCAACCGTGGCGAAAATAAATAAATTATTCATCACACTGTTCACCGGCAACAGTAGTAGAGCAAGGATCTCTTTGTTTCTCTTCAGCTTGGACTGCGTTATGGAAGAGTTGGAGGAGCCTACCGCTTTCACTAAACAAACTGAGTCACAGAGGAAAATAATATTCTCTTGTTACAGAGCCAATACTATTCTCACGCTTTCCCATTATCTGTGGGAGGTTTTTTTTCAATCACGCGGCCGTCGAGAGACTTGATGCTGGGGTTGCATGGATGGAAGGAAAATAGAAACATTATATCGTTTGTAACGAAAACCAACGGCCAATAACCAATTGTGCCTGCAGGAGAAGAGTTAAGCCACCAAGCGCAACAGAGCTGGGCCCTTCTAGCAGGATGCGAGGTGTATATAATAAAAATAATACCAGTTAGAGCAGCTGGTGCATTCGTAAATCAATCGAGCCTCTGTTTTGAAACCAAAACAAAGCAAAACCGGAGACGACTTTACAACTGGTGCGTGCGAGCGAAAGAGCGCCACAAAGCGGGAGATAAATAGAAAGCCAAATGAGTGTCCACCAAGAGTCGCGTCGAGTAATTGATACTTTGACGACAAAACGTATTGATATTCTATTTTTTCCTTTCTTTTACGCGCATTAGAACACAAACCCTTATAGGAGGTTTCCACTTACAAACGATTATTTGCGCTTTTCTTCGCGTTTGTCCTGCTTTGTTCGTCCTTCTCCACTACCGTCTTGAAAGGCACAAAAAGCCATCGTCTCGGCAAGGACGTAGGGTGCGAGGAAGAGTACATAAAATTTTATTGCTATCATAATATTTTTGTAAATATGACCCAATGGGACGGAAGAGGTGGTGCCCGACGCAGAATCTGACGATGGGTTTACTACCGCTCAAACAACCTCACCCTTCGCTGTAACGCATCAACGAACCAGTAAAAGAGGTCAATGCAGGCACAACAGGACAATGTCCACGGTGAAGGCAGCAGCAACAGCAGCAGTGCGCGGATTCTCAAACACAAACACACACATACCAGCGAGCAATCGAAACGAAGCTTCTTCGAGGCGCGCTAAATTTATGACGCTGCGGAAAGTGTAAATTGCGAAAAGATTTGTTCGGTGTTCGGTGTTTTCGTTGTTTTTCTTTTATTTCTTTTACTCCGCCTGCTGTCCTGCTGCGTCTTACGCTGGTTGGGATGCAGTAGCGTGTATTACGATCGAGAAGCTCTCCTTCTAAACCGAGAAGCGGGAGACGGGTTAGTATTCAAAACTAACCGAAAAGGCATCGAGACGCGGCAATGAAGGGTGCGACACTTCAGCGAGACGGCGTGCGAGGAAGCAAGTAAATTAATACTTGTTCAATGCGCGCGCTTAGGGACGATTTTTTTTAACCCTCGCTGTTGTTGTTATGAAGTGCAGTTACGGTTCTGCATCGATTTCCGCTCCACTCTACCCGTCGGTCGCGCATTCCTGCCGCAACGCCTGGCGACTAACAGCGCAACACATGGGCGAGGGACTCACGAGAGCACGGGGCAACAAGAAGCGCGCGTTTTATCGTACAGTTTTTATCTACCACCGCAGAGCCGACCGCAACACGACACTCAAACGACGATGATACTGCTGCTGTTGCTGGCTAGCGACTTTAACTGCTTGTTTTTTAGAGCCGGACCGACCGATGAGTCGAGAGGCGAGGTTTTTTATGTTAATATAGGGTAATAAATTCCGGTAGCAAGTAGTAGTATTCTCTCTTCCAGACAGTAAAGCGGTAGAATGCAGAGATTTCCTGTTGCTAATGTTCACCGAGAATTTCCTTATGTACGTTTGCTGCGAAATGGTTAAGTTAGGAAACAACTTCGTGATAATGTGATAATAGAAACGTTTTAGGTGACACATCAACAGTGAAGATTTTGGATGCGAAACAAACTGCTCAAAAAGAATATTCTTTACATTTTCGACAAATTATTACAATCTTTTTCTAATTGATAAAAAATCGATTTAAGATCGATTTAGTTTCCACACACTTTTTTACTACGATTGTTGTACCCTACTCATATTCCAAATGATGGATTTGGGATGCATGGATGGACCCCATTATTTTTCTAAGATTGAAAAAAGATATATTTGATAATCGTTAAGATTCATACGATTCACCTAACCCCAATTTTAGCATAATGATAGGTTAAGAAAATGGTTTCTGTGTTATGGGTTTTGAAAGCAGAGATCGGATCATGTCTTCATTTTTTTCAAAATAATAACAATATGAGCTAGATTAAAAAATTAAATGCATCTTATACAGCAAGTGCAGTTCCAGTTCAGAGGCAAACAGAATTTCATTGAATTTTTTATATTGTAGTGACAACGAAAGATCACCGATTTAAGATCTAAAACCTAATAATCAACTAAAGACTTCTTGATTTGGGGCATAATTTTGCTCTGAGCGCACAAATAAACCGATTTGTTGCTTTTAATCCCAGGGCCATGCCGGATCATTCCCATGCTCAGTGGCGCAACGTTACCTTCTTCGTTTGGTGATCGCACCAAGCGCCGGTGCCAGCTCCGTCAACTGCGGATCGGTTTGCATCGGCGAGACGCCGGCCGCGACGGCAGCGGCCGCAGCAGCCGCCGCCGCAGCCGCTGCCGCCGACGCCGACTGGTGGTTGTGGGTAACCGCGGCCACCCCGGCAACGGCCGCGGCCGCGGCGCTCGCGGGCAGGGGTGGTGGCGGCGGCGGTGGCATATGGTGGGGCGAACCGTAATGGTGGCCGAGTAGCGTCGACGGGCCAGGTACATTGTTGAACGAGGTGATGGTTGAAGGCGGCGTCGGTGAACCACCGTGGTGGTAGGCCGGATAGGCCGGATGGTGGTGGTGGTGCGGGCCGGCCAGGTACGCGTTGCCCGGTGTCGCGTAATGTGGCGGACCTTGCGATCCACCCTGCGCGTACGCGTACATCGTGCTTACGTCATATGGTTCCAGTTTGCAAAACGTTCTGGTCTAGGTTACCGTCCTCAATAGTCCGCCGGGGAGTGTGGGGGTTTTGGGTTTGTTTGCAGCCGTATTTTCTATGCTGTTATTCCTCTTGGGCGAACCAAACGGGCAGAACGAGGAAGCTGCTGCGGGGAGGCGAGACGAAAAAGTGTTTCCGTTTCTGATATAAATCCAGTGTTATCACGTTCTAGCAACGTAGGATAGGCTTCCGTTCTAGCAACGGTCGAATGCAAATGTGCACGATAATCTCAACGGCGTCTGCTTAATTTCGCTCAGCACACACACACAAACACACACATGCATACAGCAACAGCAGCAACCACAGCAACAGCAGATCGCGCCAATCCGATGCATCCGCCGATAATTGATCTGCTCTTTAATCACCGTTTTTTTTTGCGCGAACCTCCGTGGTATGATTAATCTTTCATCTCCATCCACACATGCTGCCACTATCCATCCGAAAAAGGGCTACAATTTAGCCCCGCTTAACATACACATACACACGCACACACATATCGAGGGAGCACTGCCGCCCACACGCCTCTCAACGCAACAAACACGGTGTGCACGTTTGCATCCAATCAAACACACTACTACTGCATTTAACACCACGCTCGGCCCATTGCATCCGTCGCTAATTTATACAGATAAACCGTGTGCAAAACCCAGACACACAAACATACATACACACACTTTTTTCCTCCTTTTTTCCCTCTCCGCTAACTACTACATTTCATTAACGCATTTTTTCTCCAACAGCCAACAATAAAATTGAACAAATTCGCACAAACTCACACACACGCACTCAAACACGGAGCTACGCCAAATTTGGGCTCCCGACCTTTTAATTCGCACTCTCTTTTGCTTCCACTAGGTATCACATTCAATGGTGGAAAAAAACAATGGCGATGTACGCTTCACTTCGGTGTGCTGCCCGACGAGATGCTGATAGGCGTGAGTGAGAAGAGGGGAGATGAGATACACTTGCACTAATAATTTGTTAATTTTTTATCGCGCTTTTCCGACAGAGACAGTACTGCTGAAGTGTGACAATGTGCGTCCGATAAACAAAAATTGATAACTGATCCTGAATTTAATTTCAATAGAAAACAAAAACCATCCATAAATGATCAATTTCGCGATTTGAGTAGGTAGGTTGAGGGAATACGCGCGAGTTGCTCTGTGTTGCAGTTGTTGTTATTACTCGACTGGCTGGTTTGTTTGCACTTCTCACACTCGAAAAACGGTTGCTGCACACTGGTTGCACTTGTGCGGGTTGCGGTGGTTGTGTTGCTAACACGACGAGCCGCTAATGTTGACCTTTTGGAGCACGCGCTCGAATTCTCGCTACTTTAATGGGTGCGCGGAGGAGGGCATGCGCACGAAGCGTTTATAAAACCGTGTTCCGCCGAATGTTCTAATTTGATCGCCGGTTTGCGATCGGTACTCCTTCCGAGGCAAGTGTTCCTTCCTCTAGTGAAAGTGTTTTATGTAACTGATTTTTGGCTTTGGTTCAAGTTACATTTCGAAGACAATTTGTGACACATTTTACGATGTTGCAGCAAATGAAAAATATTTCAAAAATTGAAAACAGTAGTCTCTAATAAACACTTTAAAGCAAGTGAGTATGGTTTTCATTTTATATAAATTGTATCAGGTTTTATGAGAAATATTTTTCAGATATTGTTCACTCGTAATATATTTAATGAAGATGATTTTACGAAGAACTTCCAAAAGATGACAAGTAAAAAATCTCTTCATTGTTTTTCCCCTTGGCTTCCCTAATTTAATCCCCAAGATTTTCCGAATACGTCACATCGCTATGAAAAAAAAAACATATGTATTCAAAAGGTGTGTGAATTCACCAGACGTTTTGGTAACGATTGGTTTGTATAAGCTACATCAACTGACTCGGTTAAAAAATGCAAGAATTGTATCCATAAACGTTTGTGAATTTACCTGAAACTTCATACACTGATGTTCACACGTCCTAAATAAAATTTAAATTATTTTAACGCCAACATCTTATCAATTTCTTGTATACGCCGTAAGGTAACAACTTATAAATTGCAATTGCTACACAAAATTCAAAATCAAAAAGAGCGATTTAATACATTGCGTCAAATAGTGAGAAGCAAAAGTATATTTTGGAAAATCATTCTGCTTTTTATGAACTACCATGAGCATTGTATACTTCGAGCAACGCCACTAGGAGGCTCAATGGTTGAACAAAAACTTAGACCAATATTTATAAATGTATAAAAGTTCTCTCTTTTATAGTTATTTCACACAATACTACGCCCTGCACTCCAGTGCGATACAACACAGCACAACTGTATTTTCGCTCGCTTAACGGTCGATTTAGTCTCGGCTGTTTTTCCAGCATAGACACACATACACAAATTCCCAAGTTCCAAACGATGGAACAAAAACATCGGAAAAGTTTCGTCGGAACCGGGGCCAATGGGCTAGAGGAGGTGGTCGGGGTTTGGGTTGGTATATTGGTAAACATTTCTGCAACACTTGACCTCGTCGCCGCCATCCGTCGCAAGGGAGGGCTGGGCGCGGAGAAGAAAGCAAAAGCGCAAACCCTTCACCTCACACCACTCTTAGAGAGCAGGAGGAGGTTTCGCGATCAGAACGGCACCACCATTTTCGAGAGAGAGTGTGTGTGTGTGTGCTCTAAGGGGGGTGTTTTTCATTTGTTTCACTCACTACCGCGAGTACATTTCTACTTGCTGCATTTGCTGCCCTGGCTTGCCACCAAAAGGGTTATATATATTGTTTTGTTTCTGCTCGGCCGCCACACGCGGTACAATGTCGTGATGGCGAAGGTGGAGTACAGCAGCGAGTAACGAGAACGATTTTGCCACAATGTATGGCCACTCTGGCACTCTGGTGTGGTGCTGTAAAAGATGTGATCTTCGAAATGATAGGATTTTCCCAGAATAAAACATTTCCAACCCGGACACGGGGCACCTACCTCCGCCACCGGTGCATTGTGCTGTGGCCATAAAATCCCTTTGGAAAAACCCCCAGCATGTATGCCTCGGCTATAGGTTGGTGGAGAGCGTGCCGAGTGTGTAAAGGTTTCGGGAAAACTGTACAAAACCTGCACCCACAGACTCGCTCCTTCGCTCTCGCAAGAAAGTGAAACGTTCTTTTGCGCGCGCGGCTGTTTGGAAACCTTCGGACCAACCCAACCAGCACCCTGAAGCTGTAAAGTCGCCGGTATTTATGTGCGCACGGGGATGATACTGCTGACAGCCTGGAACGAGGTATGAAATTCGAGTCCGGTCGTATGTTTGCAGGAAGCTGAACGGAACCGCCTTCGCTGCTCGCTCCTACACACAAATCGAGCGCATCCGTCAGAGTTCACGCCTCAGTAACGCAGGCGACATAAAACGGCAGATTTATGTACTCAGCTGCATTTTCCTTCCACATGCATGGAGTATTCAAGGACAATTTTTCGCCTGTGAGAGCCTGTGGATTCATCGAATTTTCTCTCTCTCTCTCGCGCGAAGCGAAAGGAGGACATAATTGGCGTGTTATTTATGCAAGGGCACATATACGCACGCCGGGCAGGGTTGTTTCCACATCCGGTCGGTTTGATTTATATTACAATACACAATCCGATCCAGGGAGTCCAGGAGTCAGAACAATATGGAATATATTATCCGCTGAGACACCACCAGGCAGCAGGTAGTAGCAGGAGCGTGGACAGGTTTCCCCAACAGTCCAAGCCCAACCCAACCTGCATCGATACTGCGACGTCCCTTGGACATGGTGATAAAAAACAAACAACCTCAACAGGTAGCCACAGCAGATCGCCGCTCTAGCTACCTGCCGAGCGGACGTTCATCAATCTTCCTGTTCGTCCCGGTAATATTGACTTCCAGTATTTTTAATTATTTTCACACCTTTCCGTGCCCTTCCATTGTGATTGGGAGGGCTGGGACAGAGGGATCCCTCATCCTTTTCTTCGTGTTTCTTTGCTTTTCTTTCTTTATGAACCTTTATGCGCTGGTTCTTAGAAGGAAGCATCAGGCACCAGGAAACAAAACCAGTAGTAAAATGGAGGTGAGCAAGCCACCATCGATGAAACCGAGATCAAATCTGTTCGCTAGTAGAGCCCTGATGTTTATGAATGAATCTCTCCATCCACAGCAGCGTGCGATGGCGGATCTAACTCGCTGGTTCAACATAATTCATACACTGCATCACATCATTACATCGCGTACACACACAAGCATCGGATTAGCCCGGCTGCATCGGGCGGAGAAACCAAACATAAAAGTAACGAATTGGTTAGCACATTTACATTTTCCGGACCATCCAGCGGTCGGTCTATGCGCGTCCAGGAAATTATGCGTCGTGTTCACGGGGCGGAAATAGGATAGGAATAAGAATCTACCCCACCCCTCCCATCATCTTCGCGACCATTCCCACCTGAGGAGGAAAGGTATCGGGAAAATAATTTAAAAGAATTGAATAAGAAAAAATCCTCCATCCGTCCGTTGCGCCCCGTGAGCTTTTGTGTGACCGCGCTTTCTGCTCTGTGCGTTTATCTCTGCGCATGGGATGGGGAGGGGCACCCAGATTGTCACACTCGAATGGAGCCCCGCAGGCCACCACCTGCCTGGGTATAAAGTAAACATTGCCAAACGGAAGTGGAAAAACACCGCCGCCGGCCGGTTGACTGTCGATTAGCACCCAGTTTCGCACCGTTCGTAACCATCCGGATCCGTTACAGCATAATGGGGTGTAAGTGCGTGCGTGCGTGCGTGTGTGTGTTTGTGTGAGAGCAGCAGCGCTCCACGCGCGAATGCAGCAGCTCTTTGTTAATAATGCAATAAATGCTGTGCTAAATGCAAAGTTGCAACAACCGGTGTGGTACAGGCAGACGCGAGCAACATACACTTGTACGCGGAAAAAGTTACGTCGTTAATGAGACGAATGCAGGAGCATTAATTTTCGTGTATTTCTAACCAAATGGAAATGAGCACGGGAAGGAGTGGGCTGCTTCCACACTCATCAACCGGGAGAACGGTGGAATTGATTCTTTTAATGGGCCGACTACTAGAGCCAGTAAAAATAAATGAGCAGCGTTTAGCGGGGCAATATATTCTTTCCAACACACGTCAAACCGGTACGGTGGTAAGTATTCGATCATCAATAAACGCTCGTACCGCGTACGTAAAGGTAAGGAGCGCGTAAACACACACCTGCCGCTATACGGAGGGTCATCTAAAATAATAACCAAATTAATATTAAATTGTTACAACATAACCATCCCATGTTCCGAGATCGGTAGAAGCCGTGGAGGTAATATGCCTCATAATAAAACGGGAACAATCGGCTTGACATTTTACAATTTTTTTTTAATTTTAAGCATGAACATGTTTTAGCCTTTTGTTTTTTATGTGTTATTTGATCATTTCAATAAATAACATATTAAACGTTTTGGGACTTTAACGACCGAATCAGAAAGCAATTTACATGTTAGTAATTTTGAGCTTAGATGGCTCTATTTCGAGCACGCAGTAATTACGTACAGTTTTACGTTATTGATTTATCTTGTGTTTTAAGTAATAACTTACACAATTTTGTA
Organism: Anopheles farauti; assembly: GCA_000473445.2. NCBI lineage: Eukaryota > Metazoa > Arthropoda > Insecta > Diptera > Culicidae > Anopheles > Anopheles farauti. The sequence continues at coordinate 9,551,789 of KI915042.1, forward strand.
CACAAAATTGTATTATTTGGTACATCGATGCACTACAGAGTGATGACAAACAAAAATATGATAAAACAAACTCATACGAATTACGAAACTAGAATTTTTCACATAGTTTGTAGTTAGTTTGTAGAAAATTTCAAAAAATTATGGTCGCAAAAGTGACCCAAACAGATCCTTCTGTAGGTTTTAAAAATAGATATCTAAAAATAGATATTATTCTCTTCCAGACAGTGTGAAAGGAAACTACACTTAGGATGGAATCAAATTGTTTTAGTAAATTGATGAAACCTTTCCAATATTTTGTGCAAAATTAGTAACCATAGCTTTAAAAATGTTTTCTTTAAGTTATGAATACACGTTACACGTGAAGCCAGTTGCATATCAGTTGCGTAGATCAATACATCTATTTCATAACTCAAACAATCGCTTCCTGCCTGCGATCGATCAATGGAGAGCCACTCGTCCCAGCACAACAGTAGAATTTTCGGTTCAATTCCTGCCAACTGGGTTTACATTTTTGGAACAGGACTGGTCCCGCCAAGACCAGTGAGGTTATCATCGGACACATCAAAATATCAATCAACCGACAGACATGCGGCAAGCACACCAGCCTAACGCAACACGGTGGACACGTTAAACGCTTCTAATAACACAATTCAAATTGGCCTCAATTTTCCCGCACGCCGTATGCGAGTGCCGGCAAAACAAAAGCACAAAAGGCCCCACCGCATCCCACACACCATGCCACGATCTCAAATTGTTTTAATTGGCTATCCGAAAACCTTCGCGGGGAAAAAATGAAGCGAACAAATGGAACGGCCAAAAAACAAAAATAAAACAACGCACATACACAAAAATTAACTGCGACCTCCACCTCCGCTTTGTCCTGCCGTCGTTCGGTCTGACTGACTGACAGCATTGAGCACACCGGTTCGGGTTGATCCAGTAAAGTACGCGGCGGCGGGTCGCACACAGTCGCTCACAATGAACCAGGGAAAACACAAACACACAAACACACACATACGCACACAATAATATAATAAAAATCGAGAAAATCTATCAGAAATTGTGTGCGTCTCCACCCCACGCATAAACGGGGCATATGAGGGCAGCGGCCAGCGCAGCAACAGTCGTGTGCGATACCGCCAAGCCGAGGCGGGCCGGCTGCTTCGAAACCAATTAAACTTTATCCTCCCCATCTGGACATCCGTTCGAAAAGTAAGCGAACACACACACCAACACGGGCGGGTAAGGACAAAAAATAAAGGACGAAAAACGCGAAGGACGAGGACCACCACGCCGGCAAAAACCGGAAAACGAAGAATTGATTTCGAAAAACTGATATCACCCCCGCGTGGCCGAGCGCGTAACACGCGTTGCTTTTTTTTATTTGTGTGCCCCGCGTATGTGTATGTGAGTGCGGGGTGTGTATCCTTCGTCCTGCTGGTGGTTTGTTTTAATAAACTACCACAGTGTATTGACCGGTAAGCACTCGAGTGCAGAAGAGGTTCTTCAAGACAAGAGGCGATCCAACGAAAAATTTGGGGATTGGGAAATGATTCATGAAAGCTAGACAGCTTTAGCAACGTTTCTAGTTTTATTTTTGCAACTAAATAAAAACTAAATCTTCGCAGGCAAACAATTACAACACTCTTTTTGAGTACCCATAGAGCAACATTGTTTTTAAAGTCTCGATAGAAAACGTTCGGTGTGGTTCCTTTCGAAGGTCGTCTGGACGCAAAAAGGACGACGTTTGCTAGCGCGCCTGACGACGATGGAACGGGGATCAGCTGCACGTCGACGAGACACCCTTTGGTCGCTGTTCATCAAAAAGAACTTTTTGTTTAAAAAAAAAACGAGCATAACAAACATCTCACGTTTGTCTCACCACCCTCCTGTAGACCGAACTTCACGCATCGCCGCTTTTTTGAAGACATATCCTGCGCTGTAAGTGATAGTTAATTAACCCCGTCGCGACCCGCAGCAGGATCGCCCTATTTGTTTGACCTCGCGCTCAGCGACGCGTTCTTGCGACCCCTTTTTCTCTGGGATTAGATGGTGCAGTGAGCAACTGGACCACACTGGCACGCCGCTGTTCTTTGGATCGTCTCCGATCAGCCCGCCCCATGCATTTTGTCGCTTTTGGAGTCCTTTTTGGATGGACACGAGCTAAGCCCATCTTCGCCCGACTGCTTGCGAAGCTAATTAAGGTGCTACGATACGCAAGGGAGGCAGATAGACAGGGAGAGAGCGAGCGAGAGTTATGATGTGTGGTGTCTAAAACTCACTGAACCTCAACACAAAACCGAAAACAAACCCCACCGGAGAGAAAATTGTCCGAATGGAAGTGGCATATGGACCTGAATACGCGGTGACTGGGCAATTGGTATAGAAAATTAAAACCAATCCCGACTTCGATTTCTCCAACGGGCTAAGCTAAATCGAATCCACCCGAAAGGAAGCAAAGATAGCGGGCTCGGAGCCACTTCTTGCAAGTAAGCAGCCACCCAAGTACCAATGGAAAATTAGCCTTTTCTTGCCGGTGGTGCTTTTCTTTACACTCCGACCGACATTCGGACCACCCCACTCGTCCAAAGTGTGTGCGCACCAGACAGCAGCAGCTATTTCGCTGCTCATTCATTTATTTTGTCGGTCTGTTGGTTTAGTCCATCCAACCGTCCAGCCAGCCGTCCATCAGCCAGCCAGTCAGTCAGTCAGTCAAAGTCATATCTTCAGCAAAACAGGCAACAGTAACACACACACACACACACACACACACATATACACACACACACACACACACTAGAAAAAAAACAGTCTCAACAGCAGGCGGAAGGACATCCGACAGACAGAGCGAAAAATAGCACCGGTAGTGGTGGGTGTTGGTGTTGGTGCGCGTTGCAAAGGTCTCGGGCGGCCGACAGCTGTCACAAACATTCGTAAACTTGGGCACGACCACACAGTACCATCATCAAACATCCTTTTTTTCCTTCCCCTTCCCTTCCACCACCGAGAGCGTTGTGATCCATGCGGATTCGGCATTGTTTATGAGCGATAAACGACTCGCACACCGGCACAAAGGAAGAATCCAACCCCGAAACGGACGGTTTTGTAACCTTACACTTGTACGCTTTACTCCCGGGCAGAACACACACAATGTAGCGCCAAAGCGTTGGTTTGCTGGTGATTGTTTTTTCTCTCCCTCTCACATACACACGCAAGTGTTAATTTCTCGATGCAGGAAAGCTAATTTTCCGTTTGCGAAGAAAAAGGTGGTGGTGAAACAATAAGGATGAATAGGTGCTTTGCAATGAGCGGAATGCTAGAGCTAGAGCCCGTGTCTTGATGTCTATGATGATGTTGGTGATGACGATGACGTTGGCTACAAACAGTCATCCTTCGCTTTACCACACGCGCGGGGAACGAAACCGGCGCTGGTAGTAAATGCTGAACCAGCTCCACCAGATAGTAGCCACCGGCGGAGTAATAAGAAGCAACTTACTCATTCTACCCACCTCCTACCGCTTCCATATGAGGCCTCCTTTCTGCTGCCTCCACATATAACGTTTGCTTTTCGTCGACATCATCACTTTATGCGCCACTCTCTTTGTGTGGCGGCCTCGGGGCGCCCGAGACGCGCCCGAGCTTTGGAGCAACAACAATGATAACAAAGTAACTGAAAACATACTCCAAATAGGAAAAGGAGGCAGCAACAAAAAAAATGGTGGCACTCAAACAAAAACAAAACGCTGCACCCCCACCGTTTCCCCTTACCCGAACGTCAAACACTGTCGGGATGTAGGCAGGCGAAGGAGAAGTTGGAGCGGTAGCAGGTCGATCATTTCCACAGACATAGAAATGAAAAGTTTTCATCCCTCCGCGCGGGGCAGGCACTTTTCTGGCCACGACAAAAGCAAGCGAGAGAGAGAAAAAGAGAAAAATAGAGAACATTTTTGTGTTGTAACAAGCAGCCTTCACAAAAGGCAAAACATCAAACAGTGAGCTCACAGTGGTCTGCTCCTCTAGTGAATTCACGGTGCCGGTGCCGGCTGGGAAAACGGGTTGCCTCACCTATATACCCTTGGAAATTTTATTTTTCTACGATGATGCTTTTTTTGTGTTGCTTCTTTCCCTTTCGCATTCCCGCTTAGGTGGCTCGATTTTCTTACTTGCACCAATTTTCCTGCCAAACCTACGCGCGCCCGCTCCGAGAGACGTTCCGGCGCGGTAGTTTCCTTTGCCCGATTTCCTCCTCTCCATGAGAAGGTGTAGTAGCTCGTTTATTTTTTGTGGCAGTTTTAGAGCTAGGTAAAATTGTCTTTTTTCTCCGAGCTAAATTGTGGTGCGCTGTAAAACGTTTAGGATTTCTTCTATTGCTTACTGCGCGATTTCGATTTTTTTAGTTTCCAGTTTGCGCCTAGTCGGCTGGTGCTGGGACGGGAAAAGCGGGGCCATTGATGAGCTGCCGGGCAGTTAGTGGAAAAGCGGAGGATCCGTTCGTCCGACGGCACGACACACAAAGGCAGCGAGCGGGTTTTGTTTTGTTTTGTAACACACCATTTTCAACCGCATTTTTATTCTTGCCCCAGTTTCTCGTAAAATCGTCCACCGAACATACGCTGCACTGCTGCTGCACTTTTGCACTTTTGCGGGCCGCGTGTCTCTGTGCTGCGGTGGCGATCGTGTAGTCGCAGCTGCGACAGAAAGGGCAAGACTTCTAGAATTTCAACCCTTGCTCATGTTCGCCGGCACATTTCATCGGAACGGCGGAAAATAAACCCGGCCCCGGTTTTTGTTCATTATGCTACAATGTTAATTATGAGGCGCGTTGGATGCGCGCACGAGCCATCGTAGGGAGCGAGACGGCAAGCTTCACAAAGCCGTTCCTCACAAGATCAAAGAAGAATCCGCGCGCGCGAGGCCACGTGTGCTCGGACATTCGGTTCGGAGGCATCGAATATCATGTCGGGGGGCTGAGTTTGTTTGGAGAAAGTGTTGTACAATATTGAAATTTGTTCCCGCATACCAATACGCTCATTGTAAAGCATCAGCAAGTTGCATTAAAACAAGTACGGATTTCCAACAAACAAACTATTTTTTCGTTCTAATTACACCAAAAAACACTATACACCGTGCAATACAGCATTCCTAACCATTTTCTAGACGAAAAAAAAAATAAACTCCAATACAAGGATAGAGAAAAGAAAGCACTAGCGAAAAAACGCTACAAAGCACCCTTTATGGGTACCCATTCTTTATCGGGCTTTTGGTGCTGGTTTCTACGGAAAAATTCCACAAATACGTCCGCGGATGAAAGTCGGACGAACAACTTTAGTCTTCTCCCCTTCTCTACGCCGTGCAAGGAGTTAAAGGACACGGCACAGAAGACACACCAAATTATCCAGCGCATATCGTCGCGCGTTGTGTCCTTTTCGTCAAAGCAATAATAATAATAAAAAAGAACACAAATTTAATTCGTTCTCCCATAAAACCCGCCCGTAAGCCATCATCATAGTGCAGCAGAAGCAGCGGCACCAAGGAATGCGAAATGTCTGACCCGGGGTAGCAGGGTAGATTAGGGGGAATGAGGGGAGAGGTGTGAGCGCGAAATGAAATTTATTTCCTTTTTAATTTAAATTTTCCCATTCCTCACCTCGACGCAGTTGAGGAAACGAAAACTAACAAAAAAAAACACACACACACACCGTGCTGGAAAATATACAAAATTAACCTACACAGCCATCATCATCATCATCATCATCATCATCATCACCATCCTGTTTCTTCGAACCCGGGTTCAGGGTGTGATGGGGCTAAGAAAACCTCGACGCAGAGGTGCACAAACAACACGGCGATGGTGGTAGCAAAAAAAAAGCGAATCTCTGTGGTGCTGAGCTGAGTAAATAAGAAAGCTAGGCACCAGCAAAAATGGTGCATTTCGCAGGAGCCGTTTTGTGCTCGGTGCAGCCCGGTAGCACCCGGGTGGAAAAGAACGGCGACGGAGAAAAAGGCGCTCCAGCAAAAAAACTTTCTTCACGGTGAAAAAGAGTCCGGATAATATACATGCATAGTAGGATTTTTATTTGCTTCCATTGCTTGCCCCTCCAGCCGAACAGGATAACGTGAGCACTCGCTCCATCGTTGCAGTATTCGGAAGCGAAACGGAAATGTTCCCGGAGAAAATGAGCTAGTTTTCCGCTGGAGGAAGGTTTGTTTTATGCATTCCAATGCTGTTTGTATTGTGAGCGTTTTTTTTTTCTGGTTGCATCCATAAGACACTTGGAGTTGAAAGAAAGGAAGCATTCCTTATGGTAAGCAAAGTGTTTGCTTCTAGAAAGGAGATGGCGTTGTGTAAGATCTATGAAGTTGATTTTTAATAGCTGATGCAAGCTTGTACGGGCATGATTTTCCCATCATTTTAACCAAATGCAAACAAGCGCTGCCTCGTGTCTTCACCAACGTTCTACACACGCTGCCATGCGTTTGCGGTTTACGACTTCCGACACACGTGGAAAATAATCACACCTCTGGGGTGGGAGAATCATTCGCTAACAAAAAAAAAATCAAAGGTTTTTTTGTAGGAAAATTGAACTACAGTCGAAACACAGCGTAAACCCAACAGATAGAACCGGAAGGCGCGACCGAACCCTGGCGCACCGATTTTCCACCAATTTTCTACCACCTACACCAACATAACGACAGCTGAAACCGCCACCAGCGCCAGGACATACAAACACCAACAGGGGTTGCTGCCGAATGGGCTCTCTCTCACTAGGTAGAGTTTTCAAATAGAAACAGAAAAAAACAGGACCAAAGCCAAAAATCCAAAAACACAAACACTCGCACGTCGCGCGGCTCCGTTTTCCTACCGCTGTTTTTTTTTTTCATCCCCAATTCGGAATGGAACACCAACACACATAGACACAAATTCGCTCGTTCGGCTCAACACGGTTGGAAAGGAAAGTATTGTGCAGGACACCGTCACAGAAAAGTCGTCGTTTCTGGGGGGCGCCGTTTTTCTGTGTTTTTTCCGTCACTCACAGGTTTACTTTTCATATACGTATATGTATATATACATGTACAGTCACACCGATACCGACGAGCAGGAGAAACGGTGATGATGAGCAGAAATTTTTCCGGTCGTCCTCCCGGACTACTCCGCTGTGAGCAATTGAGTTTCAGGTGTTGCGACGTCGAGGTGTTTCGGATTATTCGTACTACAACCGTATTTCGCGCACTTTCACAGGCACCGTTGGAACTTTAGACGGGACACTAAACACAAACACTGCCAGCACGGGAAAGCAGGAACTTTCGGATGAGTATTGCATGGTGCGGCTTTTCTTTCAACCACTCGATAACTGCCGATATTCCGAGGCAATGTTATCGTTTTAAAACGGTTCAAAAGTTGATTCATTCACGATGCGCCATCGTGAATCCAAAACAGCAGCCCAACACAGGTGAAATTTCAGTTTTCCACTCGTCAGCAAAAAAATGAGGAGCGAACACTGCTCTACTCTAGCGCGAATTGTCGATAACAACCTTTTCTTACTGCCACCATGAGAATCAATCACACTGCGATTGCAAATTTTCCCGATAGGATTTTCGTTCCACACCCAGGTGAAGACATTTTCACACCGGGGGAAATAATTGTCAAGACGAACAGATACCACTTGGCGGAAAAGAATACAATCGCTGCACACTAACCGTTTGATTCTCGTTTGGATTAATACCCGGAAGCAGAAAAATTTAGATATGTTTTCTAAGGCCTTCTGCAACACCTGCACCACAACGCACGAGGGTGTAAAGGAAAAACACAAGCCGGCTTAGCAAATCGATTCAAACTATAATTCCTATATAGTCTAAAAATTACACGGTTGCGAAAATGATAAACAACACACACCGATTTAAATCTTGAACTAGGATCGTTTTTCGCGTCGCGACATCAAATATTTCTATATACCGAATCAGGTCCCGGAAAAAGGGTACTGTTTCGCTGCCGCAAAACACGAACTTGGAAAATTGTAAACGCCAGCAGCAGCACGCACGACCCACGACCGTTCGCTTCAATTTTTTTTCCCAAACTAGAAAAAAGACTGGAAAACGCGATGTCGAATCTGTTGTAAATTCCAGCCAACCCATTCGAGCAGTTTGAAGAGCGCACAAAAATGAGCGAGAGGAAGCGAGGAAGCGAGATGCACGAGGTGAGATTTGCTACCAACCGTTGCCTGGTTCCAATGTGTGCGAATGAGATGCCGAAAGAGAAAACTCAACACGGGGAGAGCGACTTTTGCGTCCACACAGTGGATTAATCGCCATACAATGGACAAATTTGAGCATTTACAACGACGGTCGTTCGAGCAAGTTTTGGCTCTTATCGCTAGAAAATCGCGAAGGATTTGAATAGCTGGGACAAACCGTTTTGTAAAACGCTTTCACATATTCTTGTGTAATACTTATTTCCCCAAACTCCTTCCTCGAGCAAGCTGTAAATCAATTCAACTATTTGATTCTGTCGGACGAATACATAAGCTAAAACGTACCCAGTATAGCTAGTACCCTTTGACAAAATTAATTAACTTTCTGGAAAACCAATCAGACAAAACTAATCCCAAACGAATTTCGAACGGTAAAAATTTACGATTTTGCAGATAAAACCTGGATATACCGATAATTTTACTGTAAAAAGACGATTACCAGCCTATTAACAATTTCACTTTAAGTTTAATTTAATTGATTTTGATGCCAAACAGCTTCATCACAGTGTTCAAATGTTACAAGTTACCACATCGACAGGATCAGTCTAATTCTGATTGTATTAAGCTTTCTTAAAATTAACTGCACTTTCAGCCAGTAAAAAACTACCGAGCCACATTGTCGAACAATTTTGGACGATTCCTAAATTCACCTCTTCCATAGGTAGCATGCGCGAAAGAGATATCTTAAAAAAAGAGAACAAAACATACAGCGGAAACCCGAAGACTACCCGAACATGTTTGAAAAAACCCGATGGTAGATTTTCGAACATGGATCATTCAGCCTCCACTACAATGGTCAAGCAGTTGTCGAGCACTTTTCCAGCAGTTTGTCGCGCGAGATTGTCGTGATAAATGAGGAGAACATTTAAAATATTCATAAATTTTTGATTACTATTTTGTGTGCTCGATGTTGTAGAGCAAAATTTTAAATAAAAGATGTTCAAATTATAGGAAACTTCCTAAAACACAATCAACAGGCAATTAAATCAAATATGATCTAAAGCTGATCAAAGGAGCTCATTGGCTGATCTCATTGGCATCCATCCGTTTAGCGCATTTAACATCATATGGATCAATTTCCATTTTGAAACGCAATATGGAAAAAAAATCAAAAGACCCATTCTCACCGATAACAGATTATATGCAAGAGCTTTAAGGACGACCGTACTGATCCGCGCACATCCCTCACCCAAACACATCTTGCGGCATTCTTGGCGCACTCCAGCCGTTTGAAATGTCCAACAATTCGGACTCGATGGCGCACCCGATCCGATAATAGTTCTTTTCCGCACCGAAAGCGTAAAGTTTTATCGGTCTCGCTTTCACTTCAGCTCCCTCCCCCCTCGCTACCACCACAGTTTTCTACCATGGTTCTAAACGAAAACGAACGAACACACGAACAACAGTAGTCGTACTACTGCCGGAAGCAATTCCGAGCAAGGACCAAAACTAATAAGTCAAAGTTTTTTTTCTTCGCTACCACACCAGCACAGTCAGAGACACTGCCGGAAGGCATTTTCAATGAGGGTGTGCGGCGAGGTGGAGGAGATCGCCACCAGGCAAACTACGGGTGAAATGCCGCAAGAAAATGATCGGGCGGCTTTGGCTCCCTCCCCAGGACCCGTTCTTGGTAGCCGTCTCTTACGTGCGCTTTTTCTCCGCCAACCCATCTCCTCTCCCACCCTCTCCCTTTTCCCATTGTGGGGCGCCCGTGTTTCATTTAATGTGTGCAAATTTCATCTATTTTCTCTAATGGAAGAAAATTGTTTTTTCATTTGCCTTTCAGCACACACTCGAAGGACGCACATGGGCACACACTACCACTACTACTCTGTCGGTCGTTTGGGACGCTTTTTGGTTGGGGACAAACGACGGGGACCGGTTGCTTTATTTCATTCCTCTCGCTCTGTTTTCGGTTCTTACGATTTCCTTGGCCTTCCGTTTCCGATGAAGACAGCAGGGCGGGCAGAAAACTTCCTCATTCTTTGCTTATTTCTCAAGGATGAGGAGCTAGGCTGGCGGAATGGGTTTCTCGGAGAGGCGCATCGCACCTTCCTCTGCCGGGGGAAGAACCGGGAAGTTTTACTTCTACTCCCATGCGTCAGGCTTAACCTAGTTTGACTTCGTCCTTTTTCTTGGTGTCTTTACAAGTTCAAGAATTTCGTTTCACACCAGGCACACGGGTGCTACACACACACACGCGCGCGCACACATATGACAGACTGAATCTTCATGATATGTGTAATTCTTGGTGAAAGAATTCGAGGCTCGAGAGGAACTTAAAGACTGTAGGATCTCCTTTAGACCTTAGTATTAACAGTCCTGCAAAACTTTTACGAAGGTTCCCTATCCTTTGCTCAGGACAATTGTGCAGCCAAATTGAAGTACGTTGCCAAACAAAGAATCTGTTAGTATACATAAAATCGATAAAAAAACTGGACCAAATTGTAGATTATCCAGTACACAACAATCCAGAAAGCGCAGGAGCCAATTCACTGTGCGTTATAAAAAAAACCCAATGCATTGGACGTGGAAACCTGCAGCCAAAACACCACTGCAGTAGTAGTACCCGTGTGAAATTGCTCCCATTTACTCAACATTGCACGGCCGGCCAGAGCATGTAACAGCAGCTCAGCAGGACCGAGTACCCTGAGCTAGCCATAAACGAACGGCAAGCCAAATGGAGCCCCACTTCAAGCGTTCTTATCGGGAGTGGGTAGTGTGTTTAAGTTTACTCCCGTGTCCATTTTACCCACGTTCCACCGCTGTTTCCACGCCACGTGGACATCACAGCGTCATCTCGAACCCACTCTCACACTCTTTCTCACTCTCTTCGGAATCCATTTCCGTCGGATGAAGTGAACTGTCGAAAACGTTTCCGGCGAACAAAAAGAAACGAATGCGTCGGCTCATTCGGGGGTTGGGAAATTGGCTGAACCCATTGCTGTTCGGTAGCGAACGAGCGGCGGGATGCTCGAGTGGCCAGTTGTCCATGAAAACGGTGGAGGTGGAAAACTAGCCACACACCGCTGGTCGAACAGGAAAGCTGCAACCCTGCGGGGGAAGCAGTTCGATTAAGAAAGTTGAAGTCGCATAGGACGAATTTGGGAGCCAGGAGTGAGTGGGTGTATGTATGTATGTGTTTTAGTGTGTGTGTGCATTAGGGTGAAGAAAATGCCTGGACGCGGGGTTTGATGTTTTAATGATTCCCAAAGGACTCGCCAGTCGGCCTTTCAACGAAAACGTTACTGAAACGGTTCGAATGGTCGTGGTGTGGGCACCATGCTGGATTTGGATGCTTTTCTATCCTGTAGTTGTGTGTCGAATAAGCTATACGAAAAAGAATTTCAGTTACTTTCTCGAATCTCTTTGCGTGTTAGAAAAAAAATTATCGTATCGTTTGCGATACAATTTTTATTTATAAACCTTTTTTAAACCAACTGGTAACAACTTGTTTTTAACCAACTAGCAGTTTTCCGAAAAAAAAATACTCGCAAAAATCGAAAACATTTTGTATACGTTGACGATTTCTTCGATACTTCAAACGCTTATAAGGCTAGAAAAAATCAAAATATCAGAACCATCGGAGTCGATTATAAACCAATGTTGGGTTTGTTTTTCCAGGAAAAAGATAACACAAATCAGTGTTGAACAGAACAGAAATTTACAACTTACCGAACACAGTTTCATCGAAAAATGAGTAACGATGATAATAGTAAGATCCTCAGCTACTCATAAGTATGAAACATAAGATTAAAACATGTCATAGCGATTAAAATCGGATTTCAACATTCCGCTTAGCTCCAATCCAAACGCTTTATGCTAAAATCTTCTTTCATTTCTAATCCCGAGAGTACGTATGCACATACTTTTGCACTCGCACTGCAGGTCGTTAATACCGACGTTTTATGGCTCATCAAAGCTGTTCGTCCCTCGCCCGAGCCACACCGTTCACAATCAACCGGAGAACGACATTACTGTCCAATCACGGCACACCTCAACCACCGCAGGAAGAAAGTGCGCTGCGTTCAAGATGGAGGCGCCGCTACTTCATGGCGACAGCCGGAGACATAAAGCGAACACGTAATCGATTTCACTCCGTTGCCGGCCGGTGCACCTTGCACGGCTGGGAACCTAGTCCCGGTGAAACGAAACCAACCTGCCTCGGGGTGGTCGTAAAAATTCGCGAACTTCCAGATACTCGAAGCGCATTCGGTCAGGGGAGCCAAGCCAGAGCCAGGAGCGTTTAGACGAGGGTTGGAGAGGCACACACACACACACACGTACACACGTCCTTCCCTTCACACAAACACTGCCGAAGGGCAAGCGCAGCAAACGAAAAAGTACCCACATCCATCCATCTATCCATCCATCGCAGTCGTCGTGCATCATCAGTTTCGCTAATTTATTATTCTATGACTTTTTGGTTGGGCTACGACGCGCCAAGGGACCTTACATTCCTAGGTGAACTATTTTCTTCCCGCTTTCTTTACCATCACCATCCCCCCACACTCCCACGTCTCTGTACGCCCCTCGCCATGGGTTACCATCGCCCCAGTTCCGATACTGGTGGAAAATGTTTTCGGAATCGACGATGGAGTAACACAACGCCAAACAAAAACTTCAGGCCGGAAGAAAGCAAGGAAAAACAGATCAGTGGAGGAACGAAAGCCAAGGGAACCTACGTCTGTGCAACATAAAACTAAAATCGAGCAATCCTGGACTCCTTCCACCAATAGGTGGGCACCCAGCGTTATATCCTCTTCTTTTTTTTTTAGTTTTCGACCCAAGCCGTAGTTTCCGGCGGATTTTGGTGGCCTGTGCGGTGTGAACGAGACGTGAAGCAAATGATACTAAAATATGAAACAGTTCTATCTGAAATGTATACGATTCGGTTGGCTCTTCATGCGCGCGTCCTTAACCAACCCCTCCTCCCTCCCCCCCCCAGGAGCCGCCAACTGCACCACAATGCGGAGGAGCGGAAAGTGAAAGTTGCCTGGGTGGCTTTCGTTCTAAACGGAACAAACCGAAAAGCAGGCGCTCGCACCGGTGAAGTCGGTAGGGCAGAGCAGGAACGCATTTATTTGTAACGTTCCAGACGCCTCGACAAATGGCGATTTTACGCAAAACGCAAGAAATCCTTTCCTACATTTATCTATCGGACAGGTGCACTCGTTTCGGTCGATGTTTTCTGGCATATTTTTATTTTTTGGCCTCCCTTTCTGCTATTAGGCCCATCTCACCGGCAGGGAAATCTGTACCGGTGTAACATTTCTACATTACACAACAGCAACAACAAAACACGATCCGGCGGTGAATGATGTGTAAGAAAATGGATCCATACAAATAAATCGATGTACACGATGGGTACATTCGTTTAGTCACGGTAGCACGGAGCGCGGGGCTCGGTCTCTCGCATGGCGATCGCCATTTGTACAGCAAACTATTCGCAAATCGCCTCGTTCCGTACACTACAAATGTTTGTATTAGCGGCACAAATCAAATATTGGTTACCGGAACCGGGCTGCAGAGGACGGTCGGGTGTTGTACACCTCCGGTTTAACACAGATGCTTCTTATGTGTGCTTATCACGCGGCTGGAAGGCAAACAGGCCCAAAATATGTCCTGGTTGACGGGCCAAGCACGGCGCGGGGAGTAGAAAATAAGCGATAAATATTCATCGAACATTCTCCCAAACTGTTGGTTGTTGGCCTTACAACACCACCAACAACAGCAGCACAATCACGGACCAAAGAACTTTCCCTCTGAGTGATAAATAATATTTTAATATAGTGCCATTCCTGCCCACACACCAATGGACTCTTTGTTCCTTCAGCGCGCCTCACCAATCATAAATGAAGGTAAAATTATTGCGCTGAGCGGAACTCGCCGTAAAGTACGATTTCTTAGTGGCTTTCCGTTCACAATTAATTTGCAAAGCTGATTAATTCAAGCTCGCTCGGAACGCGTGGCTAGAAATAGTGCCATTTTATTGAATGCTTCCACCAAATCTCGCTGGCCCTTGGTGACTGCCCACTGGCTCAACCCTTTCGCCGGCAGGCGATCGCATTCGTTCACCCTTCAATTCGATTCAACCGGTTCAGGTGAAGGAATTCAATTTCGGCTGCGACTAAAGACCGGAACTCATTTTATAAATCACCCCAACCGTATCGAGATTGCGGCGCTGGTGTCGGTACATCTATAAAACAGCCGGTTTGACCTAGGTTCGCAAGCATATTTCTTTACAGTTAATTATTATCGACTGCCTTTATACCTTCGGACATGCGATGCTCTGCCCCTCTGCCAATGTGGGATGTGGGGAATGAGGAACAGGATAAAAATGTGTTCCAAAATGTATTTTACCATACGAATTGAACAAGCAACCCTTCGCAGCTGGACGGGCAGTAGGGTAATTGGATAATTAATCACCATTGCTTATTTTTCCAACAGAAATTCATAGCGCTGAGAATCCTACTTGTTAATTCAATGTTTCACATAAAAAAGTTTCATTTAGTAGCATCTGACTGAAATATGCTGGGAAAAAACAATAGTTCTTGAAAAAGTAATAAGCTTTTCAACTTCTGTTCGGATTCGAGAACCTTCGGGCTATCTGACATATCCCACAGAAAAAGCCACCACGTTGATTGAAAAACTCGCAACCCTCCATCTCACTGTTTTACATCGACGCTTTGACAAGTTGCAAACGGAGACAGTACATTGGCAGACAGTACAAATTTCTGCGAAAATTTCAATCAGAAACTGGCGCGTGTCGCGTAAACAGCGCACACAGCCCGCCCGCGTGAGCGTGAGCCTCCCCAGGAAGGCTCCCAAAACCCTCGACCCATCAAGAAGAGTCCACGACATTCGCGGAACACAATCCCGTTTACTCCACCGCCGCTTTCTCGGCCCGGTAGGGGGTGTCGAGAAATAGGGAGCATAATGCATTATTTGTTTTGAATTTAAATTTCATGCCGGTTCCATTTGCGGCCACAGATCGCGGGCGCACATCGGCCGGGAATTGAAGAACGTTTCGCCGACTACACCTGTTTTGTTGTCCCGTGTCGGCCTCTAGTCACAGTCGTTAGTAAGAGTTTCCCGCGAGGACAACACCATGGGGTCCCGGCGGAGCTAGCGCAAGAAGGAAGAAAAACGAACTCGAAGTCAGTTAGCACACCTACTGTCGGTCTCTCCCGGGGATCAAGTTTGTTTGGCAAAGTTTTAACCCAGGCCAGACTTCAACCCACTCTTACAACAGTCCGAGCTGCCCGGCCGACTCGCGGCGCGATACGAAACACGTCGGGAAAAACGTATTCACATTCCACCCAGCCACGGTGATAGGAAGATCCTCACGAAGTGATCTAGCATTAGGTCTGTAACAAACCGTACACACTTTACTTGGGACTACAGAGAAGGGCATGCCATGGGTACGGAGAATAAATCTGTGTTGGAAAAATAATTGACTTTTACAACAAACTTCACCTGCCGGGAAAGGCCCTTAGAACATAATCAGAAACAAGCCGCGCTAAGCCACATGATCATCAGCCGTCGAATTTGACAGGTGTATTAGTTGGCTCTTTTCTATTCCGCTCCATCTTCTCTCCAAAGTATGGCTAGGATCGGCTTTTGTACCGATTTGCATGGTTCATGCCTTAGGTGGGGAAAAAAGTTTATTGTATCCTTTAATCCATTTCGCTGATCTCTATTCCACCTTTTAGTAAATTTTTGAACTACTTTTAGAGTTTATTTCTCTGGTATAAAAGAAGTTAGCCAAATGAGTTTTTAGCCAAAATTTGTCGTATGCATAAAAATAATCTATCACGTAAATAGATTGCATAATCCAGTTGATCAACCATGAACTTGTCTCTGGTGGCTTGAAACATTATTCGGAACCTGGCGTTGGCCATAATTGAAGTAACAGAATTTGCTTTTAACAATATTGATAAGATTTCTTGCCACTATGAATGCTATTAAGCTCTTTTGAAATACTCCTAGTAATGGTATTTTTGATACTCTTGATTGTCCAATCAAGATTGTCCAATATATGTTATCAAAACGCCTCAAATGACCTATTTCCTATGAAACTAAAACATAGGTTGCTCATAAGCAGACAGTGACTGAGTGACTTGAGCTCATTTCACCATAAATATCTCAACCAACACAAATTAAACACCCCGAAAACGCGCGGTGAGATAGTGCGTACACTTTTGGCCACTTAACAAAAAACAAAAAAACGATGAAAAAAGCAATGAAACGAAGGCACGAAGCAAGCCCACGTCGGGAAAGTGAGGTGGGCCCTCAAAAACCTTTATCTAAGGACATTCATCTGAAATGTTTATTGCGTAAATATTTAAGCGAAACATTTTGATCAAATTCACCTCGCACTACGAACGCCGCGCGTCACCGGGCTCGTACTTTCGACCACACACAAAGAAAAAAAAACCCCACCAGAAAACAGATAAACCTGTCCCCAAACGAATGCTCCTCGGTGCCAGTGGTGATGGTAGAATAGTGGTAGCAGAGGACCCAACGTGCGCCACCATACGTCTCGAGGGACTCAGGAGCAGCGGTACGACGACGACCGTCTACTTCAAAGCTCCATACTCCATCCCACAGCCACGAATCGTCCACCACGTGCATGGACCAACCAAAACCCCCGGAACCTGACGCTGACGTACGTTGAGTAAATATTTGCCCTTTCTTTCTGCCAGCCGTTGCGTCTCGTGGTCCTAGGCCCGCGTGACGGTTAAGGACGATGGATTACTTACTTTCACCGTCAGCGTTCGGGTGAACGCTGAACTAAACACCGTTCTTACCGCGGGAGAAGCGCCCGGAGCACTTTCACTCCATGGAACCAAATAACTGGCACTGTTTTTATTTCGTTTTTTTTTTTGGTTTTTGTTTTGGTACCTAGCTAGAGCTAGAGTATCTCTTCCGGACGGTTAAATGAAGAGTACATTCGTACGTACCATCGTACACTACAGCGGTGCCGCGTCCTTATCATCCACCCATTCATCCCCGGACGTGCTTCCTTCTCTGCTGCGGTAGAGAATAAAAACGTCCGCCAGAAAACAACACTGACACGAGGAGAAAATAAAACGCAAGCAAGCAAGCGAACATACACCATACACACACACACACATACTCGCACCGCACCAGGGTGGGCTCGACCAAAAACAAAACTATAAGAAATACGCAGCAGAACAATTTCTTCATTCGAGTAAAATGTCATAAAATAAAGTAAAATACAAAACCCGAGAATATAAAACCAGTAACACGCACATCGTAAACCATTTTTCGGCCCATTTTAGGTTACATCCAACCGCCAAGCGGATGGTGTGTGTGTGTATGTGTCTCTCTGCAATGTACCTCCACTAGGGGTGCTTTCCATTCCTGTTCCATTCACCCGCTACGATCGTGGTTCGGGCCAAAGGTGGCCTTCGCTGTAACCAGTAAAGAAAGAAACAAGCAAACTAACGTCCTTTTGATCGACGTAGTTGTTAGTCCATGCGATGTCGTAAAACCATTTCGTTCGCAACGGAGGCTACTAGTTTCGCAACCGTGGATACCACCACCGTTTGCACCGCCGTAGGAGCTAGATCTTTCGACGCACTTCCCAAAATTCGCACCATTGTGTCTCATGAAAACTCAATTTCCTGTGTTTCTTTCCCGGTTATCCTGTTTTCACACCGACGGCGGAAAGGATTTTGCGAAAGAAAATAAAAAAGGACGATATTCCTCCGTGGTTCCCGTGTGAATTTACACAGCTTCCACATCGCATTCAACTCATTTTCCCACACTACATCGACGCACACATACACACAACCGGAACCGGAAAAACCTGGAGCGAGTAGCGCTACACCTCCAGCGGAAGCGACTATAGATCAAAATATTCACATTTGTAGGATGGGATACATCGAGATTTACAAAAAAAAATCCCATGTGCCCATCGCTGTACATGAACTCTGCCATACCACCCACCCAGCAACTTGGAACATGAACAACGGTTGCTCCCGGAACGTAACATCATCCCGGGCGCCACTGAAAAAAAAAAAAACACCGGAAAACAAGCGAATCGAGGCGGATATTCATTTGGCCTTTTTTTAATTTTCATTTGCTTTTTCGTTCATTTACCCCGAACGAAGAATCATGTGTGTTTTATGTATATTTTTTTTGTGCCACTCGCTTCGATCGCGCGCACTCACTGATCCACCGGTGGGAAGTGATTATTGGTCGATTGTTTACTTTGCCGACATCCTGCACGTATCCTCCCGCACACGGCACACGCCTACCGGAGCCTATCGATATCTGCCGGTATTCCACGAAGTGCCACACATTGTAATTGGGATGCCATCTCTGAAAAAGGGTGAGGAGGGGGAGAAAGAAAGCGAGTGGCTGGCAACGGTACGGGAAACCAGAATTGATGAGACTGATGAGAATCTACATTTTTCAACGCACGATCGAGCATTATGGATGCCGGCGTTTTAAAATATGTGGCGAATGGAAAGACGGCGTATGAACTCCGATTACGTTAAACATGTCAACCCGCATTCTTGGTGTCTGCATGGGAAATCACCGCGCATGGGACGGCTCGTATTACCGATAACAATAGCATCCGTTTACGCAAGAAAATCGTTACAATTTACGAGTTCGAGCTCGCTAATAATTCATGATTGAAAGTTGACTGCTGTTAGGAATGCACTAACTACACATTATGATCGTATTATTATAAAAAAGGACAAGGACTCCGGCCTTTTTTTGCTAAGAACAAAAAAATAATGCCAATATTAGATATGGTACGCTCCTCACGATTAACGATGAGTAGAACATTTTTCTACAAGCACGACGTTGTTGCGACCAACATACAACAATCATCTTCGAGCTAATTTACGAGACATATGTTTTTATACAGAAAATCACAATTGTCTATTGTCTTACAAATCGGAGACTTTATGAAAAGCTTATAATCTCATTGTTTGTCTACAATAACTTTGTTTTATGAAGATTCTCACAACAATGAGATGAGTTATTGTAAATAAGTTTTTTTGATCCTAGATCCTTTTATTTTTGGACAAGAAAGTGAAACATTCCTCAAAACTTATCATCCATTTATGTGATCATCCATTTATTCAACGGTACCCGTGGTGGATTTGCAACTCCTCCGGAAGGAGCTCTAGCACTGCAGCCACCGGAAATGCATCCTGGAGTGCAGCCACAAGACGTAGGGCAAGTTGCATAGAACGCCGGTGTTGATTCGGACCAAGCATTAATAAGCCGAAGATAATAAACTCACGTTGTTCTGATGTTCAAGAACAGAATGTGAGGTACGCAAACCATTATCGGGTGTCTTTGTTAAGGTAACAAAAAAAGAGCGAACGTAAAGTTTAACAACACAGATTCCTGGCAAAGCCAAGAATGCTTGCCAATTACCTATGGAGGAAAAGATCAAATCGCTTTAGGAAAATTAAGGACTTAAGTTCAATCAAGTAGTGCCACTGATGAGGGAATGAAAAATACAACACCTTCCACTGCCGCGCCTTTGTACATTGAACACAGGCTACAGGGAGCACACCCGGAGGACTCGCTCGTCGTCGTGCCATATGGTGTCGGGCTATAATTTATTGGCCTCGTCTGGCGATGATTGACTCCCCGCGCTTGGAATACGAAAACCGATCGATTAGCCAATCGAGCACGGGCCAGATACGAGAGGATTAAACAGCTACGACGAAGCTGTAGCGGGCAAGAAATTATCAATCACTCAAACCTATCAACTGCACCTTTCGGGGTTCGGGGTTCGATTTTGCCCGGGAACCCGTCGGCCCCTTCGTTGGATAGATAACCTTTTGTGGGGATAAGAAATCCGGGTGGTTCAATCATTTGTTAAGCACATACGCGAGAACCGACGGCACTCACACATGACCTCCTTTCGGGTACGGTCTGGACTTACGCACCGCGCGCCCGTTTCGGTATCCTGCCGAGGGTAGCTAAAACACCGGCCCGCATACGCAATTTATACGCAACTTAATTATGCAGCTATTTTCAGCCATTTTGACACCATACGCAATTCACCGGGTGCGAACGTTTTGAAGACCTGCTCCTTTTTGAACACACACAAACACACACCGGAACGATGAGAACTTCCGCAAAAGACGGACCATCCGGGGGTGTTTCGTTGTTGTGGGGAAGGGGAGAAGCGGCATTGTGTACGCATAAATCGTCTACCCTCGTACCCGTCGCCCGTCGCTACCAAGTCCAAGAAAGCTAGTTCCTTTTTATTCTAGGACGAACGTACGTGTGTGTGTGTGTGTGTACACCACCTGCGCCAGCAGCCAGCGAAAAAAAAAATGGGCGCAATCTAACAAGCGATCGACTCCTGAGCAAAACTGGATGCCTTATTCGCACCCGGTCTGGAAACGAAACCCGCTCCGAACTCTATCAATCATCAAAGACACATCAGCCAAAATGGCATCAGTAAAAATGGGCAACAAGAGTGAAAATAAAAAAGAAATATCGCTACTAAGCTTTCCCATTCCAGGACCCCAAGTGAAGGGAGAGAGAGAGAGAGAGAGAGAGAGAAAAAGCAGAAGGAATTGTAACAAAAAAAAATGTAAACAATATCCCTTCCCTCCACCCTCCTTTTCCTTTCCCGACTCGAGTGTTTTTGCCCTTCAGCGATCGGCGCTCCGTGTCGCGAAGGGGATATGGTTCATTAATAACAATCGATTACACCGTTTAATGCTTTCAAATGAGCTGAACAGTGTGTGCTAGCCGAAGGGCATATGCCGTCCCGGTCCTTTTGTGCGAGTCCGTGGGACCCTTGCCCGTACAATGTATCGTTGGAATGGAATTAGGCTACGGACACTTCCCAGTCGGTTTCATACAACCGTGTCGGGTGTGTGTTTTTTTTTTGTTTTTGTTGGAGACTGTTGGGGAAAAATGATTAATTGATTGATGTTCCTACTCTCAGAAACGGAAAATCCAGTTGTACGACTCACACAACCGTGTCGTGTTGTGAGACACTATAATAAACATTGCGATACAATTCGACACACAAGCCACACGAGGTCTCCATTACGCTTTATGGGACAGTTCGATCGAGAGTGAAGCAAAAAATAGTTCAGCTCTCATCGATATCCAATCTCGTATTTCTCATTACACACGGCTGCTAAACACACAAACGCACACACACACACTGTTTGGCCTTTCGCGGCAATTAAGGGGAAGTCCAAGCAGTAGGACAGCCTTACGAGCGGGCGGTTGATGCCTGCGAAGCCAATGTAACATGGTGCCTGATTGCTTGTTAAGATTAGGGCTAAATGCTTAGCACCGGCACTATTATGCGTCGATACCCGCACGGCAAACCGTGTCTCCCGTGTCCCGTGACACCGAGCGTGCGCTCGAAGGTGGGCGATACTGGTGGGGTTCTACACATGGCGCCACATCCGTTTGTTGCCTACCAAACACCCTGCGAGCGTCATTCATTCGTATATTGATGGATGATTCTGTCCGCCGGCGGCAACAGCAACACTAACAGCGGAACATAATATCCTACAAATAAAAAAACACACACACACACTCACACATATCCCCAGCCAAGCGCATCGCCATCGCACTGACAGCCGTGATGATTGATTTGTTTAGCGGGTGGGAAAAGAAAGGAAACAACGCCCGACGACGATGATCCAGTTTGTTTGGGTTTGGTTGATGAACTGTGATAGTGTCGAACGTTCCCAGCTGGCCCAAACTGAGCTGGCTGTCGAACTTACACACTCCCTCAATCGGGAGCGTAATTAATGGACGCCGCATCATATGGCGCCACACTGCGGAAGCCTAATCCATCGTCCGGACATACGATGCCGATTCCGAATGGTTAACTGATGGAGTAACAAATTACCATTCTAATTCGCAGATTCAATTTCATACAATCACACAACTCTATTAAAACACACTTCATCTCAATCAACTCGGCGGACCCTTCAGTACCGGAGAAAGGAAAGTGTGTCTCGCTGCTACACATTAATGCTGCTGCTGTATCTTCCCTCTGAACAAATTGTATGCAATGTCTCGATTTTATCACCACCGCAGTGCAATTTCACATTGGCAGGCGTCGTTGGGTCTAAACAAGCGATGACCATGAGTGGTTAAGTGTGTGGTCATTCACTGAGTCACTACGCAGAATAAAGTTTGTATTAAAAATCCTCTTCTCCTGTTCACAACCTTTAACGGCATCGAATGTGTAGCTAAGCTAGTGTAGCATCACTGATACTACTCATGAAACAAGCGAATCCTAGCGCTGGCTGAAAAGGATATAAAAGCACTAGAACCGCCAGTAAAACAGTGGAAGCGAAGCGTGAAGCAAACTTTTGCATATTCAACACACTTGGTGCAATAAATTTCAACACGACACACCCATCTCTAGGCTCTTTCGCTCGTCTGAAATTATACTAATCAGCTTTGCCGCGGTACCGACCGACCCGTTCAAGGGGAAAATCGCAACAGCAACACATCGGACGAATCCGAGCAAATCTTAGAAATTCCAGTTTATGCAGCATTTTTGCAAGTGTTCGCGTTTGTATGTGTGTGTGTGTGTGTGTGTGTATGGATTTAATGTGCTGGGAAGGAACTCAATCTCGCAAGCGGATGACAGTTTACGATGCCTCGCATGGTATGAATTTGAAATACCTATCGATGCTCCACCGCACTTCCCTGCCCGGCCGTGCGCATGACGCAGCGTTGAAAGGCCACATCTCATTCACATAACGCCCCGGGGATAAAGGGTAATGAAGGGTGTGCGTGTGTGTGTGCGCGCTTCCTCGCACCTCGCGTAGCAAAACGACGGGTGGCGGAGGATTGATGTCTAGCGCCGCGGAAGGAACGCCCGCGGAAGGAGGGCACGGCGCGTCGACGTGTGGTACTCCCGCGGGGCAGGCACCGGGGGTGACCATAATTGGCATCACGCTGCTGAAAGAATGCGCACACAACCACTCTACCAGCATCCAACGGGAGTGTATAACCGTCCTGTAGCAGCGTGTGTGGAATTTCCCTGGAATTGTCGACCTAATTTCTGCTGCACCGCATACTATCCTAGTCCTACGAATGTAGACCCTAACGATTGACGATTTCATCGACTAGACTTGATTATTAATGTTTCAAAACGTATCAGTCAAACTATTGCGCGCAACCTTGTAAATATCCGGAAAGGAGATTACAACAATCTTCCAACCAGTAACTTTTTAGGAAGTAAACTCAGATTACACAAAAACGGAATAATAAAACACAAAATGCTAGGCATTCTGTTTCGAAAATGTTCCAAAACATTGGCCATGAATAAGAAGTTACGGAAACAACATTCTCAATTTCGAATGAATTTTCCAAGACAGATAGCCACGCCATATGTGGTTGATGGTATGACAAGCACAGCACGTGGATCATTAATCAGGTACGTTTATGCAACCAATTTATTTTGTTGAGCATATATGAATTGTTTTACATCTGTTTTCTTCTGAACATACATAACAAATATGTTAGAAAAGACCTTTTCAACACTGCATAAATAAAAATTACTATTCTGCAGAGAGTTGGCATGATTGTTTAATGTCTATTTGTTTGGTAGTTTATTGTTACTGTCATATGCGATAAGGATAGAAGAGGGAGAAGAAATGTATGACATAAGAAAATAAATCAGCGTCCGTGATCCAGACTCAATTTCAATGCAGTCAAACTGGTGATCGAAGGAATATTTGGCCGTGCGCTAAAGATGCCCGAAAAATCTCAAGTAAACCTGACAATCGTCCGAAGATTCCGATAATTTCCTGTTCGGCAAAAAGGGAACAGAAACTATTGGACATTAAAGTCGGACAAAAGCTAAGTGTTGACTGTAATCAAAATGTTCACAAGGATGAGTTAAAACGGCGAAACGCTGTTTTTGCATTGCTTATTGGAAGCTTTGGTGATTTTTCATAAAATAGTTTTTTGCAGTTTCATATTAGATTTTTCATACGAAGAACACAAGACAATCATTCTATTTAACAACAGCAAGTTATAGATTTGAAGTTCTCTAACTCTAACTGCCATCTTACTGTATTGTTTGAATAGTGGTTCATCGGTGGAAATACTCACCAACTACATGCCACTAAAAACGTTTATCAATATTACTTGGCACATGACAAATTTGTATTGTTTTAACTGATTCTTGAATGTTTATTATAGGAATTCTAACATTCTATAAAAGAATAAAAATTCGATATAATAATAAGGAACATCACAAATATCATACAAATTGCACCTATTCGAATAGTAATGTAACATCGAATAATTTTCTATAAAAAAAAACGCAACTTTCTTTAGTATTAAAATCGACTTTTCTTTAACTGTGAGTAGCTTTCAAATAAAATCCTCAAAATCGTTCATAGAACGCAGAAAAGTATGCAAATTGACTTTTTACTCACTCCTCTACCCACTGCTAAACGCATCCTCATGTAAAAAGAGTAAAGCATCTGGTGCGCTGACAATAAAAAAAGGTAAAGCTCACACTATCACTCCCAACTCCGCACGGCAGTCCGGCTGAACCCACGAATCCCGCACCCCATTCCATTCGTTCCCTCCAAATAACTAACCTGCTAAAGGTGCATTCAAGCACAAACACAAAATAGTCCCTTCATCTATGCCCCCACACATTTCCCTGTGTGTGTATCGGTGTTGTGGCGTCACCATCAGGTACAAGGATTGTATAGCATGTTCCAACCGTACCGTATCGGTTTGCATGTGTGAGTGTGTGGGTGCGTGTGTGCGATTGTCTAGAACGGAGGAGCAAATACACGGATCGCCCAGATCGAAAGGGACGATAGTGACGAGTTGGAAAATATGTATTTTTTGTTTGCAATTCCAATAATAATAATACACGCGGCTGGCTGCTCTGCCGAAGTTTTCCCCTCTGGTGAGTTACTTTCGCTCTTCTGTATCGCTCGCTTTTACTCTTGCTCAGCAGCATCGCTTTCCTTTGTCCGGTTCACAGCCGCGAGTTTGAAGAAAGGTGAAAGGCGATCGGGGACCGGGAAAAATCCGCTGAAAAGATGAGAAAAATGGCCCAACCGACTGGGAGAGTAAGAGCATATGGTACCGCTCTCGCTCATCGGTCCCGAGCGAAGGACATGCGCAGTCCCTACCGCGGCCAGAAAAGGACGATGTCCGTAACATGTGGCCTGGTGTTATGGAAATTTTTGGTTCCCTTCAGCTGCCCATCGGCACGATACGCCTCTACTTGCAAATGGTTCGCGAGACGTTAGTTGGCATGTAGCGAAGGTGCTCAGCGGTGGAGGGACTTGTTGGAATAACCAGTTGGAAGCGAAGTGAGCAACCGTTCGAGCTGAGATAGAACCGATCTTATCTACAACTCCTTTGAACTCCATAGAAGAAAATAAAAATGGAGTAAAAAACTAAGTTTGATAAACGTTTTCCACATAATGCTCAAGTTCTCAACTATGCATATTAAACTATAAAAAAGCTATTCCGAAAACGTGTGTGTGCACCCATATAACACAGCGTGATAACATACTCTCCAAAGATCACCTGGGTCTGTCCTTGGGCAATTTCGATTGTTACAATTAACTCATGGCTTTATCGTGAACCATTGGCACGAGTAAACATCCCTTTAGTAGGCTTTAAGTGAGATGACACGAACCCGCCTGCTACCGGACGCACTTCTCGTCCACTTTTCGGGCGTTTGTTCAGCAAACAAACTCGCACCGTCTTGAGACAACAAGAAAAATAAGCAGAAGGTGGCAATACACAGGCCAGACAGAGCACAGCAAAGAGTGCAAATACCAAGAAACAGTTATCGTCACCACCATCATCGTCTCCAGCGCACAACGGCTTCCTCGTTTCTTCCCTTCTGCTTCGCTTCCCTCATCAACACCGGTCGGAAAAAAAACAATGGGCAATCCAACTGGATACCATTGTAAAGGCCTCTTTGCAACATCCTTCTCCACAGCGCGGTAAAAGTGCGATATGACAGCACTGCGAGTGGATGGGTACACCTTTCCCTCCATTATCCTTGCTGTCAGGCTGCCCTAAACCTGTGCCACCCCACCTAGATGTGAACGCTGATGGTGCGGAGTGAAAAAAGAAAAAAAAAGCAAGAAACACCAAAAACACAGCACGGACATAAAGACAAAGAATCGTTATTGCCCGAAATAAAAACAACGACACCGAACAGAACGGTAATGGTGCCAACAACGGTGCCTTCACGAAGCAAAGTAATAGCTCAAACACAAAACCAACCATCCGGCCAAGGACGCACACAAACACACACCGTTCGGAACACCCGGTGCCCAGCCAAGTCAAGCCTGCTCGAGCACTTTGGTTCGCTTTGGCAGTAAGCGTAAACTATGGTATTATCACCCACCGGCGTCCTACCGGGGTGGGTGCGCGAGAGTGAGAAGATGCCACTTCCGCTAGTGACGATTGGAACTGACAAGAAACAGCAAAAAAAACACACACAGATCAAGATGGGGCAAGATAGTCGTTACTACCACCAGGACCATCGGCATTGAACAAGCGCAACGTCGATGGGGGCGCAAACACTGGGCTTCGACTTCCGACTTTCACATTCCGGGAGGAAGCATGCCAACACACAATGGGCAACGGAAAAGTCCGGTCCGATGGTCGGTTGGATTTAATTCCACATCGTTGTGTGGATGGTGGCATTGACTTAATGTAGTTGCCTCGCAACGTTTATGATATCCTACGGGTGCTGCGGCATCGAGAATCCGGTCGCTTCATGTCAGCCTTATTTTGTTGCGCCCAAATCAAAACCCGAGCTGCAGTGGTACAGAAAGATAGTTTTATTCCACAGCACAACAGCGATTGCTATTTTGGCAGGTGTTGAAAGTGCTTTTTTCCCTCCTCCATAGTACAGCATGTGCACGAAGAGGAGCCAACACTACTCAGTAAACAGCAGAAACCCACAAAGTAATCGAATTTTTCCAATCGCTAGCTCATCCACCCAACTGCGCTAGCGCTGTCGAAGGTGACTATCCTGTGTGCCGGGCTGAAAGGGAGGCCCAAGGGTAAGCGCACAAGTGAAACGACGGTAATCGAAATGTGAGCACCGGTGTGAAGCTACGATTTTTCGCCCCGCCGGCGAATGTCGATCGTAAAAAGGGAATGAAAACGGGATTGAATCGATCCAGAAAATCTTGCAAGATGCGACGACGACACCCGGTGGGCAATAGACCCGATGCAGTTAGTGCTGACTTTCGATACAACGTTGAAACGGAGGAGCGGGAGGGGGTGGAGGGAGTTGTTTCCTGCTGGGTTGCTTATCGAAACACCCAGTTCAGTAGTGCAATTGGTTTAAGCATTCCATTCTCGAATCGTGGGCCAAAAATTACAAATCAAACTCACTGATATGCAACACTTTTTTAAAAGCAAAAAAAATTGCTCGCAATACACCAAAAGCTATGTGGATTTGAAATAAAAGCTTTGCGATACATAATCTGTCGAAAAACAATCATTAAATATTGATAGCTTAAATAAGAATCCCTAGACCACAAAAATTGACTGCTTCGATTCATAATTTGGGACATTTTAAAAACATTTCTTCGCTTCAAATCATACCAAACGGAACGTATGTTTCCTATGTTTTATAAGATTTTCCTAGCAAATAATAAATAAAACTCTCACTCAAAAATATCCAACATGACTAGATCAATCGCTATGCTGTGAAATTTTAACAGGTATCTAAAGTACACGGGTCACGGAAGCGTTGTGAAAATAGCGTTTCTTATTCCTAATTAAATGAAAGACATCACTGGCGCGCATTACCGATGAATTCCAATGAAGTAAACTATACCGATCATAGAGTACAACTGAGCGCTGAAATATGATAGTAGATGCAAATCAACATTGCTTGCCTTCCCCCGACTATGCCACAGGTGTCTTCTTGTCCACGCTGCTGTACGGATTGTTGAATTGTCTCAGCAAAGGAAAGATTGTGGCGCAATACTGCCTTGATGTGAGCTCGGGCAACGATTATCGTTGATCACACTCAAACGCATCATTCACATCAGAGTAGGCATCGAATCCGAAATTGATCCAAATTACCTTCGGTACGGAAATGTAATCATTCTGTTGCTTCAAAGCATAGCGTAATTTTAATTCAAAGTTTCGATTGTACTAATGACGATTTTCACGCAAGGAAACATAGCGTCACACGTCCCCAGGAAGAAATA
Source organism: Anopheles farauti (assembly GCA_000473445.2). NCBI lineage: Eukaryota > Metazoa > Arthropoda > Insecta > Diptera > Culicidae > Anopheles > Anopheles farauti. The sequence continues at coordinate 9,580,266 of KI915042.1, forward strand.
TGTACTGAAGGGATAAAAAGCCAACTCGGCATCACTTACCCCGCGGTAGTCCCTTCGACACGACGCTTCTGCTGCGCGACCACTTGATTGGGGTCAGCCACTGTGAAAGAAAAGGAGAAGAAAAAATTTAAAAAAATAAATAAATAAACGAAAATATAAAACAACCACCCAGCTCGTTTCGTCTCCTTGCTTGGCTTGGTGACAATCTCAGCCCGCATGTAGCAGCAGACAGCGCAGGCTGTGCAAACTAATCGCAATCATTTTCACACGCCAACAGCAACTGCCACATCAAAAGCAACCGGCTGCAGGCCGGCTCGTTTAGCGGATTTCAATGGACAAACGAACTCCCACTGATACACACAGACACACTACTCACCGGTGCTGGTGCCGGCGTACGCCGTATCAAAGCCATAAATTCCGTAACTCCACATCGTGCGCAAGAGTTAAAATTCTCGTTTCCTTCGGTAAAATTAACTGTCCGCCAAATTGGTTTGCGCACAACTGACAGGCACTACGAGGGATGAATGGCGCAAACGAACCTGCCGCCGCTTCGAACACTTTTATGCTTCAATTATGCACACCGATGTTAAATGTAGTTTAGAAAAAAAAACTCTAAAGAACAGATCCTCCAAACGCAACGGCTAGCTGCCGGACAGTGATGCGATTTCAAGCCAACAAGCCTACTACAATGTGCACGAAAAAAGTCAGCGAAACGAAATTCCTATGGTTGCTGGGATCTACGAGCAACGAATTGAACAATCGATTAAGGGCAAACCACAAGCGGCACTTGACGGTGGCTAATTAAAATCGAACTATCGATACCGTGGCAAACCATCAACATCGCACTTTTATTTCTCCTGACCACGGAGCACGCAATCACCCCAGGACGTTCGTCTACCCAATAAACGGACGCGCTCGACGCGGGGATGAGTTCCAAAACGCGTACAAAAAATATACCAACAAACGGATGCTGATAACAAGAAGGGAGCAAAATAAAATCTAGTAACTCCTCTCCGAGATCCTCCCAAAACCATTATCATCTCACGAGATTCTCTCTCTCTCTATCTCTCACAGGTTGGAGTTTTCCCCTTAAACATGTAACCAACACAAACGGGTGGGCGAATTCAACGGTCTGGAATAAAACGCACCCAACAGAGACTGAACGGAACAGCAAGGATGGTGATGGTGGTGCGGCCAACCAACCACTGCTGTCCCCAAGGTTCCTGTCGCCCATTTATCGGTTTTCCGCGGAAATGCGCATGACCTGTGTGTACCGTATCGCTGCCGTCCGTGATAAAACGCCAGCAGTCATTCAGCAGGGCGAGAGATGGTTGTGTGTCTGCCGGTGCTGCTGCCTGCTGCTACCTGAGCATCGCCTTTGATACCCTTCCAGGAGGGATCCGTCGTCGCAGAGCACCGCCGCAGCAGCTTGATTAGATTAGGTCCATTAGTATGCAAACCACGATGTGCACAGTATATACCGCGCGCACCGCTCTGCCCTGCTCTTCCCTGTGCGCCAAACTTCCGATGGGCCATCCCATTCCGGTTGCAGTCCGTCCGTGGAGGAAAGGGCTTCCGAGTTTTCCTGAGCTACCGTACCTGAGGCGCTGGCGATCTGCCTTAAAGCCCCGGAAGCAGTAACAACCCGGGAGTGCAGCTCCAGAAGGCATGCAACATAAACACAATACGTTTAATTATGTCCTTTTAGTAGCGGGTTGTGCATCGCCGCGTTGACCAACTTAATGAAGACAAATAAATTGTTTATAATTGGATAAGAAAAACGGGTTTTGGTGGGCAGTTTGCAATAATTTGCGCCTAAAAGTATGCAATCGGCACAACAAAACGCGTTTCCGAATGGAAATGTTAGCATTAGCTTCAATGATACGAGCTACTTAAATTGTGTATTGGAACAAACAGCTGATGAAAACTTTGTGCCATTCAACTCTTCCGAATGCTCTTGACCTCAGTTAAACCCACATCATACCCATGGGCGGAACAAAACAAAAACTTCAGTTGAAACATGTCCGGGCAGACGTGTGCAGACCGATCAACCGATAATTACACGTAAACCGTATCTCAGCTGCATCCAGACACGCTTCTCGGGACGAGAAGCACAAAAAAGTCACTGCAAACACACACTCTCAACAGACCACGGGAGCTCCAATTGCTGTGCTCCTGGGGCACAACGTGATCCGTGGGACGTTGGTTGCGATGTCTGCTGGGGAAGACGAGCCCGGCAGTGCCCAGCACGCGACCGGTGGCGCATGATTGGAATTATAACAAAAATTAGGATGCAACCGTCACGGCGTCATATCGACAGGGCGCGCGCACGTCCTGTGTGCACCACGTTCCCCACCGTCCGCAGGACACACATCGAGACGAATGAATGACTTCCACCATCGCACGTCGTCGGTCGTACAACCTTTTGTTGGAACGTGCCGAACCTGAGATATCCCGGGCGACTCCGGTTGGCAAACTCCGGCCCCGACCAGGGCCAACAAATACACGGTGGAGTACTAGCAGCAACAAACAAAAAAAAACACACACACACTGAACGCAACCCAAATCACGGAACGGTCCTCGCCTTCCCGGCCTCCCCATGCTTCCTCGGTGGGAAGGACTTTCTTAGCTTTTCTTAGTTAATATGTGCGGCAGCATGCATTATACTTTTCGTGCCCTCGTCGTCGTCGGTCAAGGCTATGATAGTAGCGGGAGGCAGCAGGAGCACGTTACACTCCACAGGTAACGGTGGGTCAATTGGTTGCTACTTTTTTTTTTTTTTTTGTTTGGTAGTTGCTGCTCCGACTCCCCGCCATTCGCGTGTGTCCTTGAGCACGAAGAGACCCTAGAGGCCGGCCGGCCGGCCGGTCGCAGTTTGTCGAATCAGTTCACGCACCCCCACCCTGTTCCCGGCAAAAGGACTCCCAACCACAGATACCACTCATATGTTATATGCAGAACACGGATCAATCCACAATAAGAAACCGACGGTTCAACGGCACGATCCGTTTTTAGGGGATGGTCGTCGCCCGCCGCACGTTTCCACCGGACATTATCTCGGTCTCTCGCTCTTCGTCCAGCGGCGTGGAGTGTGGGTGGTGTGCCATCGATTTCATTAAATTTCTGAACAGGAACGAAAAACGGGTCCCCGGGTTCGATGTTTCCCTGCTCCGATTCACGCTCTCGCTCGCTCGCTCGCACTCACTCTGGCTTGCTCTTTCCATCTATAGCGATCTCTCTACCGCCCGGCTTTCCAGCACGTTCGCGCGTTCACGCCAACTTCCGACCAGCAAACCCCTTCCTTTTCCACCAGGTCAGTGGGTAGTGTCGTTGGACTGTGGACTGTGATGCCACAGACGGATGGGTGAGACGCCACCACAGGACACACTCAAAACACGGAGCAAAACCGCGATGGCGCACGTTCGGCACGAAAACGGCCAATCATGCCCCACCGCACCTCTTCCGCCGCCCACGACTGGCACAGCCGATGAAATGGAATATGGTTCAAGGTCGGGGTCTTTTCGTCACTCGGTGTGTACGTACTACTACGGAGCCGCTACGTGCACACCTTCACCACGCCTCCAACTCCACCTTCCCACGATATAGCGGGAGGGATTAACAGACGGGAAAACACGGACAAACCACCACCCGGGCGGTAGTTCGTGACGGTTCATTCACAATTTTTGTGGCCGCTCCGCTTCTGGCTCTTCCTCGCGCACCTCGAGACGGGTCGCGACAAAACACATCCGAGACAAACACTGTGTGTGACATTCGTGTCACACTATTCCGCCACTTCCGTCATTAGCTACGTTTGGCAGGCGTGCGGCTGGTGCCCGTTGGTTTACTTCCGGGTTGAGCTGGTTCGTACAATAGGTCGTTGGGAAATAGAGCGAGACAAAGTATTAACACAAAAAAAACACACAAAGCCAGAAGCACACGCACGCACACATACAGGACGACGCGGTTTCCTGGCACGAATCCCCCAATCGATGCATGCGAAAAAGTGAAAGTGGTGCATGCGATTCCCTCGATTCGTACTTTGAGCGGTCGCCGTGGAATGCGTTGATGGGGTCGTAGTTTTTCAGCACATTTGCCCCCGTGGGTGTCCGGTACTACTCTTGTAGCTTGAAAACATTTCAATCATGCGAAAATTTACAGTTTGTCTGTCGTAGGGTACGGACAAGGAAAGTCCTTTACGGAAGTAATGGGTACGGTACGAGTTATTTATTGATGACGTAATGCGCGAGTCAATTGGTCAACAAAGTTTTAACATTATATAAATTTTTCTAAATTAATCATTCAATTTATGTAATTAAGAAGTGAAACATCCAACTATGATCTTAAAAGAATTACTAATAACAAACGTTCACAGAGTATTGTTATTAATTTGATGGCCATTCTTTTTTGGTTTTACCCAATTAGACATGATCGACTTTTGATGGCAGATTTCCACAAAAATGTACATAATTAAGAAACACATCAAGTATCAAATGAAATAACATTTCAACCACATTCGATCATTCATCTCCATCCAAAAATTGCTAAAAAATCAATGTTAATAACGGAATCGTTCCCATTAGGCGGAAACTGGACATTAAGAATGTATATTTGACTTAATGTTCAATGTTTAGCTTCGTAGTATATTGGCAAATGTTTAAAAATCCGAAACCAAATTGCCCTATTTTTCATGAATTCATGTTCGTCTACTATTTTTCTACGATATTAGGTACCTTCTAGTAGTTCAGAGTAGTGTAGAATGGCTACTTTTTACCAGTTTTGAATGTTTAATGGTAGCTGACAGTTCACAAATAGTTTTAGAAAAACTATTGAACCCGGAAAGCGCATCTTTAACTCTTTTGCATTTTTCAAAAGTGCATGGTTCATCGATGTACGCAAAAAGTAGTCAGAAGGTGCCAAGTGCTGTATGACTCCACTTGAGTAGATCTTTGATCATCAGACGTACTCTTAAATTTTCAAGTAGAAATCATCACACCAGAATACGTTTTGCCGTATGTCATAAGTCTCTACCATGGTTTCATGTTTCTAGCCATCTTGTAGTTGTGGAATGTAACTCTAAATCAAGGACCATATCGGAACATAATAGCATAAATTAATCGTTTACTCATATTGCTTGGGTCTGATAGAGAAAATGTGTTGGAAAAATATCGTTAAAATATTTAAAACCAATTACACCTTCTTAACAAACCATAAATTAAAAAAAAAAAAACAACAAAAATATTAACTAATTAAAATGTGACACGATACTGTTCTGAAATGAAAGTGGCCCTCGAACAGTTTATCAAAAACAATCATAAATTGGAAAGTATAGCAATTTTCTTCAAACCCTTGCACTGGTTATCACATCGTTTCTATCACACATAAATTACCTCCTTCGAAAATTAAATTAAACACCTAATTTTTGCAACACATTCAAACATTTAAAGGCTGTGAAGCTGCAGCTGTATCGTAAATAAATTTCCACCATTGGAAAAAAGTACACCATGTCCGAATTAAACGAATTAAATGTACACCGCACCACGAGCTGCTGATGAACAGAAAACGGCACCGTAATCGATTGCCCTATCGCAACGGCAGCATCGGCGTCAGCAGCTGGGCAGGGATAGGTGGGATAATCGCGCGATCATTGGCTGGAAATGTATCCACCCAGCTCATCTCGATCCCTCCGTTCGACGATCGGAACATATTTCATCATCGTCACCTTCTACGCCACCCTCACCACCACCACTACCGGACCGATATTCCGACCGTTGCTGGCACATTAACACGAACATACCAATTTTGCATTCCACCTTCCCTCCCGGCATCCCGACGCACATCAATTCTCATCCGCAAAGAATGTCGACTGCGTGTGCAACTTCATCCCTTTTACTTTTTTTTTGTTTTTGCTTCTCTACCGCCCCTACTCTACCCGGTCTTATCGTGTTATCTTGCTCCGCACCTTTGGCGAAGCAAGCGAGCAGCCAAACAACAACAAGCGCCTCCAGCGGTCAGCGATGAAATATGAAAAGAATGTGCGTAATGAAACGTTTAGCGAATTTTTCATCCTCTCGCTCCGTGCGCATCGATTCACTTTCTTCCAGCAGAACAACCGGTGGTGCAAGGAAGGGTTGTACTGCCGCTGCTGCTGCTGTGCCGGCGAGCGAGCTGTGTGAGTGTGTATGTGTCGGTTTTTATGTGGCTCATTTTTTATTCGCTGTTCCATAATTTATAATTATTATTTAATACATTCGCGAATGCGAACCGGTGAGGGTTAGGTGTCAAGTGAGACGGGCCAAATGAAAAGGGAAACACAGAAAAAAAAAACACGAACCACCCGGCCCTTTCGGGCCGAACCACACGGAGACATGGATGGATATCGAAGCTTATGGTGGTGGTGGTGGTGGTTTTCTTTAGACGCTCGATAACTGCTTCATTATTTATCAGTACCCTCTGCTGGTCTGCTCTGCTCTGCTCAGTCGGATTACGCGTTCAATGTGGCCGTGAAAGTGATGTTCGACTGGGGCACTCGATATCCATCCAGGGCGAAAGACACCGCCGACCAGCACGCGCAGTGAGGTTCGCTTCATTTTTTAATTTATTTTCCGCATTCTGCAAACCGTCCCTGCGAATGATATTACATTTAATATCTTAATTAAAGATCGCAAAAACCGCGATCGCACCGGTACCGAAGACGTGTGGCTAGAAGCAGAACTGGACTACCAGTAGTCGCGTCGCGAAACGGGTTTGTTCAAACGTTACAAACGCATTCGCATTTGCGAATGAATATTCAATAAAAATGTACCCCCGGCTTTGGAATTGAGTGATTCGAAAGAAAAACACGCATGCACAACATTACAAAAAGCAGCATCTGGAATGCTTTTGGCTCAACCGACCATTATCACCTCACTAAACGATACAATGGTATGTGACGAACAAAAACTGAAATGAGGAATAAAAAAAGTAGTTCAACACTAATAACCGCCTGTGTTTAACAACCCTCGCACAAAAAAAAAAACATTAACACATTACACATAAAAAAGCATGTCATTGTGAAAGGTTCACAGCAATAAAAAAAACGCACAAAAATAAAAAAAAACAATTTCACAACATAGTAAAACAGTCTTTTTTCTTTTCGATATTGATATATCGCTTCCTTAATTCGCTGGACACCCTCCCTAGTAGCACACGTGGCTGATGCTTTCTGCCTCCTTCGACAGTCGATTACTCAGGACAGTGAGAATGGTCAAATGTTGCTTTAATAGTATGCTTGTTAACGTTTTAGTTATGCAGAATGAATTATTGCTTACATTTTTTTTACATAATAGAGCATGTGGTATTAGAGCATTATGTTATTTTGCATTTTGTTAAACAATTTTAAATGTTATTCCCTTTCAAAAAAATGTTCGAGCAAACATTTCAACAGATGGGTGGGGTTCAAAGATGGAAAACTTTTCCAAAAATATTTAATACTCTTTTAATATGAGAATCCTTCAAGAAAAGTTTTATGATATAATATTGATGTTTTTTTTTCATTTTCTTGCTAATGTTTTTCCACTGTGCACAGAAAATAACTCGATCGCCGGATGGTAGACCGACGGTCGCCATCGCTTCTCAACAGACGCACGCTTAAGAACAGATAGACAAATTGAATGTGAAAAAGGAAAGCGAAAAAAAACCGCACACAGCCAATGCGGAGATCGGCCATGCCATCCACGCCGGGCTGGTGTATATCATCATACCTCATAAATAATGAAAAATGAATTTCCACTTCGGAAATTAAAATGAAATAAAAAGAAACACACTACACTACTGATGTTGCTGTTGCACGGCCAGTCCAGCCCATTCGGCAGACGAAAGAAACCAATACGATCGTCCTCCTCCTCTTTCACCTCTTCCTCGTCTTTCGATGCGACACTTTTGCGACAAACGGAAGGGAAGGGTGCAGAGAGCATGCAGAGCAGACTAGAGGCAGGTGGTTGTCTCCCCGAAATCGATGAACAGCAAAGCCAAAGGCCTGAAGCAACCGAAATTGGGGCGAATTGTAAACTGCAGGGCCACGCTAAACCACCTCACGGGCCATACCCAGGGCAGTAGATTCCACTTCAAGATCAATTATTTCGATAGTGGGCCAAAACTGACACTTTTTTAATTTATTACCGCCGTCGTTTATCGCCCGCGCGAACTGCGCTGCTCCCTGGAGTTCTGGTGCACATACAAACGCAAGCACGTACTAAAAGGTGAGTAAAGTATAGTTTGAGCATCACGATAGCGGCAATCGGGGGATATTATTGCTCAATAAATTGAGGGATTATGAGGAAAAAATCGTTTAATGCTATACACTAATGCTCAAATTTTGAAAACTAACCTATATAACGTTTTTTTTAGCAAGTACACTTTTGATGTTCCTTAAAACCTTTTTATACTTATTTAAAATCCAATCATTTAAAATTTGCAACACTACCATTTCTATGCAGGATTTCATCCATGAAAATATAAAACTTGGAACAATGTAATTGTTCTCGTTTGTTGAAGAAAAAGTAACAAATTCCATCTAGCATTGTTTCCCTAAATTGCATAACTAATTTATACAGTATTTTACCGTAACATTGTCGTCTCATCCTAAACAAATAATATTAGTAAACTTCAACCAAATGTCTCCTAGAAACGTCCTTATGCATGAACCAAAAAACAAACTGCACACATGATAATGAAACGGAAAAATAGACATATGCGCAAACAATAGAGCTCCACGGTAGAGTGAAGAACGACAACCACAGACAACCAGATTGCGACCCGATGTTCCGGATCCCCCGTACCACCAGCGACCGGCGCGGCAAGCCGGGAGGAAAGTATAATAAAAGTTCATAAAATTAGGATTAATTAACAAATTGAAGTCGACCAAACCAGCGGCAGCAGCACCGGGGATCGAGCACATTCTACACGCGTCCGGGGAGGGGTGCATATATGCTAATAAATTAGGTAAGAAATGAATTAGTTTGTCAAAATACGGTCCCCACTAAAAAAACACACATACACACATTCCATAGGAAACCACATCACAACACAAACACATAAAACATGTACACCTTCCCCCATATGGGACGGCCCGAAAGGAGCCGGGAAGGTTAACCGTAGAGGTACACGTATCGTTGTGTCCTGCTACTTGCTGTTGGTCCGACCGAGTCGCGGGAAAGGACCTCTCGCGTGAAGGATTCGCTCACTTGGCTTACGCGTGGTGATACGGGGGACATCGTTTTCGTATTTAATTTCCAAGAGTGACCATTTGCGTTTTGAAACTGGTGATGGCAATAGTAAATCTTGGATTATCGCAATGTCGCCCGGTCACTGTCCAGATAGATGGATCTAGCGAGATAATGGTTGAAGCACAAGAGTGTGCCTGTCCCGGTGACATTTAACGACTGTTGCCCCACGGCGATGGTGCTTATCATGCTTCATTACCATACCGGCGTGGTTTAGCAAGCAAAGCAGCGTGAGTGTATTCATCATCCAAAGGCCCTCTTCTACGGCCTGCGGAAAATGAAATGAAGGAAAAAAGTATTATTTATGCACCTATCATCTAGCGCCTAAAATTCTTTGCCTACCTTCGAACCTACCACCTTATCTGGAAGATAATGCCATTACGGGATGCACATTAGCTAAAAATAATGTGATTAAAACATCCACCGCCATCACCACCATCAACACCCATGTGTGTAACATTCATGTTTCATTTCATTAAGCCCCAGCTCCATTCGAATTATAATCATCCCTTTTGATTTATTCATTTGTGAGTGTTTCTTCTACATGCCAAAACTGAAATGAAGCGTAAATCATCGATAAAAAATTATGGCTGATTGACAGCACTACCATTACACCCGCGCCCTCACCGGTAGCCTTCTCGCCGTTGTGACAATGATCGTAAAAATGCTGTCCACTTTTCCAGCCGTCGCTCTAAAATTAACTGCTTACCAGCACAAAACCGACAACAAATTATAAAGACGTTCCCCTCGCCGCACTGGAGTGTGAGTTGATTTGGGTTTGTGAGCGCTAAAAATAGTGTTTTGCGTTTGTTTGCATTATGCAGGTGGGCGCGATTGTTTGCCGCCTAGGACAAGTGCACAATTGCATCGCTACTTTGTCATCGTCCCAATGCTGAGCGTTTTAATAAGGTACCTGTTCAGTTCGGACGGTGGCATACGAAGCGTCATCTATGCATGTAAAGGGTTGTCCCGCTCCACATAGGGAAAAATGATTGTAACTTAGCAACGAAAACGTTCCCACGGAAAATCTAGGAACCAAAAGCAATGTAGTTCCAATTTGTTTTGTTATACTGTTAATTTTCGTTGGAGAATTTCTATGCAAGTGGAATTTATTATAATAAAACAAAGCGGTGATCCCTTCATATTTATACATTTTAATAAACATATCTAGACACCATTTAAAAACGCTTCGAACGATCAATACTCGAATAGATCCGAAAAATCCAATCCTCAATGTTAACCTTTTTTACACCAAAGCAAACCATGCAGTTCAATGTAATGTATTCCCTCCCGAACGAAGAAATATTCGTATACTTTTGCTTCCTCACTGTTCCTTTAAGCAACTGGCCAAGAAGACATGGTCTAATTGTCATCATAGTAAAAAGGCAGTGTTTATTTCATGTGCAAATATTCCAATTAACCAACCGATTTGATGACAACCACACTTCATTTCATTTGATGACAAGTTCATTTAATTCCCACCACTACCGCTAACAGCTAGTGTTCCCCTTTTTCAATTTAATCGACCCATGCTATTATGGTCTATCGTAGCTTCATCAGAGCATACGCCAAGATAGCAAAATGTGCGCAAACGGCAACAAGAAGCCCTCGTGCGACACCTATCAAACACTGGGTGACGAAAATCGGGCCAATTTGGCGTGCGTACTTCGAATCTGAGCGGTTATAGATTATTGTCCACAGGCGTCACGGCTTATCAGGGTCACTGACATAACGTGGCGTGGTTTGGCATGGGCGCCGCCAAATTTTGGGAACAAAACCGTGCCTTACGGAACGAACGAATTCCATTTCACTTCGTTCGGTTCCCTTCCACAGCAAACGGCGGCGAACGCAGCAAACTGATCGAATTATGTGTTCGCGGAGAGCACAAACGGTGAGGAAATCACGGGTTAGCAGCCTCCACCGAAGCTGGAACATTGTAAATCGTTTGTTCGTTCGTTTGTGTGTGTGCGTTTCGGTTAGAGTGTGTGGGTACTTTTTGTTGTTTCCCCTCCCGCCCGCCACTGCACCGTTTGCTGAAAGGTGATGAAACCTTCTCCCAACGTTTCTTCTTTATGCTTCTCGGGGAGGTTATGCTGCTGCCCAGTACGCTCATCCCCTTCATCCCGGGGTACGACGAGGATCATCATCTCGCTCGCGATCGCGCCTTCGCAGCATTGAGAGCGTAGCATAGTTCCCCTCATCCCTCGTACGCAGGGGCAGCTTGGGGCCGAGGAGCCACGGAAAAATCGTGACTTGATTCCGATTGCTCGCTCTCTATCATTTCCACTTTTCGTACGCGACCGTCCTTTTCCGACCTTCGCTGGGCTAGGCGGAAGCCTGGACGGATGGAACGGACCAGGGCAACAGGGGTTTGGCATCGTCTGGCTTTGGTTTGCCCCATGGACACACTCGCATACCCACACACACAAACACGCGCGCTAGCGCGTACACCCAGTGGGGTCGACATTCCCGGGGAAAGAGTTTCAGTGCCCTTTTCAGTGTTCGCTGTTGTAAAAACGGCCTTCTTCTAAAAGCCGTCTCCATAATCCGCGAACGACTGACCTCTTCGCGATCCGCGACCACTTCCAACGAAGGAAATGGTGCTACAAAGTCGCTGATGGAGAGAAGAGTGGGAGATAGAGAAAGAGAGAGCCGGACCATAAAACTCGAACCGGGTCATCGTCTAAACATAGGTTTTAGCTGTTAGCTGGAGAGACACTTTTAAGAATTTCACTACGCAACCTAGCAGTTTTTCATTACAGCATAAAGAGCCTACTTCGATGCAATCGCATACAGGATCGCGCAGGATGAACGGGTGGTGACAGCGCAGAGCAATTAGCGCACATTGCATGCGGCTGCAATTGAACTTGACATCGTCATGTGTGGTAGTGGTGGCGCTGCAACTACAAAAAACGGAAGAAATGAACGAGCAAAACAAAAGAGAACGACAGAGCATGCAATGCCCTTGCAACTGCATTTCCTTCCTCGAGTTCTCCAATCGAAAGCGAAGTAATGCGTACTCGTTTGTTGTCTTTTGGACACTCTCTTCCATACATCACACTAGCGCGCACACACTCACACAGCCACGGGTATACCGAGATGCTCGTCAACATATAATTATGCTTCACGGTCCCATGAGCTCACGCTTGTTTACATAACAAAGGCAACCAGCACGCGCATCATATTCATCTCATCTTCTTCTCGTCAAATCACAGCGTACACAGACACACTCGCACTATGCGAAGAATCCTTTCGATCGAACATTTCTGCTGCTTAAAAAAACATGGGCGAAAGGACAAGAAGCAGCTAACCGAAATTATTTTTCACGGCGGTCACGAACTTGTACGCATGCACCGAATCCTTCACATTCACACCAGGATTTAGCGGCACAACAAACCACACGGGCTTGCTACTGGAAACACCTTTTTTTGGGTACACTACTCACATCCGAGTTATTTCCCGCAGACGATACGCGGGCTTGCTTTAATTCTTCTATCTAGGATCATATTTCACAAACCCCCAGCATACACGCACACAAACCAACGGCTTCTCCAAAAACAAGATACGTTTCGGAGCCACCCCCCGAAATTCTTCGCTTACCTGATGATGCGGAGTACGTTTGAGCGATTGTCGACATAAGATGGGATGGAAGTCTGATAAATGTGTTATACACCGTACGGCACAAGATTCACGCACGCTCGTGACACGCTTTCATACACTTTTGCACACGAAATCACGGTTTTTCTCCAAAAACAAACACGAAAACAAGCGCCTGAGATGTTATTCGATCTGGACAACTTTTGATCTGTCAGCGAGCTGTCATGTTGCGATAGGTCAGTTGAGATCTGTCACATCCTGTCGCTGTCACACCCCTTGCTGTTTACGCAAATATAATAGCATTTCATCTTTACTTTTAAAACAATCATTAAAGTTGCACTGCGATTATGAAAAGCAAAATAAAACAAAGTGTACAATATTATCATTTTAATATCCTGAAAACAAACGTGCGGTTTCAATTATTCACCAGAAAAACTGTTATACTGATATCATATAACAAAATGTGTTATATTTTTTTATTTCGATGCACTTTGAATAGAGTAGTTTCCTCAAACATCCGCATACAGCGGTACAATCGGAAAGAAGCTAGCAAATTGCATACAGTCGATGTAACATTATGACAAACATTGGGTTTGCAAATTGCATACATTCGGGCTAAAAATTAAAATTTTGTTATTTTTCTTGAACCCGTAGTGAGTAAATTAGTTTTATTTCAATCCGTTACTTGTAGTGTTTAGTCAGTTGCATTACATTTTGCTCCAGAAAGAACAGAAGTTATATGAATAAACAGAGATTGAATTAATTTTAATGTATTTTAATGTTCGTATGCTTAATGTAAGTATAAAAAATAGATAATTTTTAAACTTCCCTTCCAGGATTGTTTGAATTAAAAAAATCTTTACGATGAGGTGTAAAAATCACAGTTACTTCGACATTCGTACCAGAAGATAATTTGTTTACAAATTGCATAGGACATAATCTTTATGTTACGATGTCCAGGAACACCGCATAGAGCGCGAACAAACCGGTGCATCCTTTCGAACTTGACAGTTGAACTCTGCGCTACTCCCCACTGCGCATGACGTCAGTTTTCCACGGTGCCAGTTCATTTCCACCATTTTCCAGGCAAAAGTGTCAGATCTTTCTCAGCCACGGTCTAGCGAGGACCCGAGGATATTGTGCCAACCCGTACGCAGCGTGGTCTCGCTGGCGACAGTCGGTCGCCTGCTGCGGTTAAGTGGAAGCTTTTCCGATCCGTCTGCTTGGTTAGAAATCATCCGTGCTCGTGTTTAGGCAACAATAAACCCACCAGTGTCCGCAGTCCTTGTGCGTGCGTGTGCGTGTGTGTTTAGCTTGCGTTCATCGCTGTATAGAGCTTACCCCCAAGGGAATGTGCAGGGTTTTATCAGAGTGAATAAAAAAAAACAATCCGTTTCTATTCTAATCGGTCAATTATGACGACGGGAAATGCCCGCATCGGCTGCATCGACCAGTATGTAAATGTGTGCGCTCGCCGACCAATCCGTAATCGATAATGGTCAGGCGATAGTTACCATCCGTTCAGGTGCCTTGAAGCGACCGCCAACAAGTATGTGAAGCGGTAGGCACCCTTGGTGAGGGGTTTGTCCGCAGGCAAAGTGAATGGCCGACTGCAGTGTCGCGTCTCGGCTACATAAGTGGAAGAATATTATATAACGTCGTTCAATTAAAATTGCAAGAACTAATTCCACCACCCCGATGCCGATGATGTGAAGCGAACGGGCCATCCAAGTTTTTCCATCCATTCCCGCCCCGGCCGCTCCCGGTGCCGAAGAATGGCCCGCAAAATTCCATTCAAAGTGGTGTTCGCGTCAGGTATGGGTGGTCATTAAAGTTGTAGCAGCCGCCGGTTGTCGGTGTGGACGGAGTTATGGCCGGTGTGTGCTAACCCCGGGGTTCCTCGTGCCTCTTTTCCTCCTCTTTCTTCTACTCCGGGCCGCCAGACGAGGACACGGACTATCCGGCCAGCGAGCTAAACAGTCACAGCCCGACCGTCCACGGTTGGCGCTCGAATGCCGACAGTGCGGTCAGCCCGAAGGAAATCGTCCTGCGGTTCTTCCATCCGGCACGCATCGTCCGGATACAGGTCCTGGCGCATCAGTATTACATTCGTAAGTATACCGCGGGAACCCGCGAGAACTTCATGGATTTTACTCCAACAAGCGACAGCAGCAGCCACCTCACGACGGTAAACACGTGGCGACGAATTTAATGGTGTTTATGGTGTGTCCGGTACTGTACGCACGCGTTTGTGTTTGTGCCGCGGAACTACCAGCCGGTTTCCGGTTTCTGGTGCCAGCGAACGTGCTGGTCGATCGGGTAAACACGGCCTAATTGGCAAATAGAGTGGAAAACACGACGGCACTGTGGGGGGAAATAAAATCAGGAGTTAGTTTCATATTTTGGCAACATTATTCATAACTTGCTCGATATATTGATTATCCCTGACTAATGTCAGACCTGGGTGCTATGTGTGACTCAGCGCTTCGTTGAAATTGATCAAACGTTGATTCACTGCGTTAGTAATTTGTTCTAATAATACTGCTGAATTTGGTGCTAGTGATTAAAATTTAGAAAAAAGAGAACAATCGCTATACACGTGGCTGGCTGTTTGAAAATAATGGTAGTTAATAGTAGGGAAAACAGTATGAGTATTAAATTTGTTTTATTAACAAAAGCTTTTAATAATCCTTCTCCATCAAATTTATCGACATTATTATTTGTAAACTCCTTGTTTTAAAGATTCTGCATTTTTTTTATTAAAGTTCGGTTTGTCACATATCTTTTTGGATGGCCTTTTTGATAAGAGGTTATGTTATTTTTTTGAAACTACATTTTAACGTCTAGCATTGGTTGTTTTGCTTCCGCGGAGCAAAACTCTCATCAAATCGATATTTAATTATTTTGCACCTATTTACGAAGTGCTCGAATGCATTTTAAATTGAACTTTGTTTTCCTCTCCGGGCACTATTCCCAAAGCTCATCTGAAATGGATATAAGAATAGAAATTGTTCAAAAATTTGAAGCCAATGGCTAAACCTAGCGAAATTGGTATATTTGAGAGTTTTTAAGCTGCCAACAATCTTTCGATTTTAAACAATTTACGCAATGTTTAAATCGTCATACTCGTGTTGTACTCATACACGTCATTCTTAAACCTAAATCGTGGCAAAATCATACTAAAAACCTTTATCACGACTGCTAGTTAGATTTTGTGTTACCTATACTTTCTTCAAGCAGTAAAATTATTTTGTTATTTTATTATTGTTTTTAAAATAAAAACCCTTGTCCTACACGTCTGAAAACGTTCAATAATAATTTAAAACATTTCATAATTTATTTTACAACTCGTGTATGCTCTTCTCGTGTATGATTTTCAGAAGATTGTAGGTTTATGTTGCAAGTATACTCTTTACTGCAAATCTGAATTTTACAAGCGAATTCCGACTTTTACAATTTAATTGTACCCCTAAACAACTATTAAGCTTCATAATTAGCTTAATAGTTGTTTAGGGGTAAAAAGTATGGTATATATGCATACAAAATAGAAGCATAAATCATACTCTGGATCAGCGGAAATCATAGTTGGGACATTATTTAATTTTATAATTTTTATCTCTGCATTGCTCTTGGTTCACGTAAATCGCTATGGATTATTTCACACTCCATGTTTTTATGAATACAGCCGAACGCATCGAGCTATGGATCCACTACTCGAGCAAAAGTGCGCCCAGCACACCTTCCAGCCAAAGCTTCGATTACATGGGCTTCGTGGCGCTGTCGGACAACGCCAGCACCAACTACACGTCGCGCGAGCTCCAGAGCGTGTCGGTGGCACCGAAAGTGGGCTCCCACCTGAAGTTGCGCCTCGGTCCGGCCCATCCCAATCAGTTCAACAAGGACAGCCAGGTGGCGCTACTCGCGATCAACATACTGGGCGAGGAGCTGACGGCGGACGAGTTGGCCGCCACGCAGGGTAACGTTTCCGCCCTGCTGAACGCGATCCCGCCCAACATTGACGTCCTGAACAGCTCGCTGGCGTCGGCTTGCGACGATCTGTCGTACTCGATGTACGTGGAGGAGAGCATCTGTGAGGTTGTGCGGAAGATGGAGCTGCTGAAGGTGCAAGCCGTGCAGGGTGGGTGTGTGAGAGGTTGGGCTGGAAGGGCGTCTGAAAATACACGCGACGTCTTATCTCCATTTCAGATGAACGGTTTGAGTACGCCCGCAAGCTGAAGCTCTGCATGGGAGCGCTCCGGACGGCGGGCGAGCGTTTGGGAAGGTACGCGCTGGCGAAGCGGCAGGCCGTGCAGGCCGAAGACTTTACCACCGCCCGGTTGCGCAAGGAGCAGATCGAGATGTACCGCAAGGCCGTGTTCGAGCAGCTGCGGGTCGAGCTGCTGCTCCAGAGCGACAAGAGCGTCACGAGTAACGACTCCTGTTCGGAGCTGTACGCTTCCAAGCCAACGTTGCCTTCACCGCCCAGCCTGCAGGATGTGGCCAGTGCGCTGTCGGGTGATTCGACGCTCCCGCACGCACACCACCTTCACACGCAGGCCACGCAGGACGGGACGAAGCTAGCGGCCGGCGATGCCACCGATTCCATCGCGAGCAACTCGACCACGACGACTACCGCGTCGAGCACCGGGAGTGGCACCGTCAAAGCGGAGGGACGTACGTCCCAGCAGAGTCTGACGCGGCCGGAAGAGCTCGCGCAAGGCTCGCCGCTGCTGAGCCACAAAGGACGCAGCCCGATGCGATCGCCCACGAACACGGGCTCGTTGCGGCGGCGGAACAAGAGCGCACCCCGCAACAGCTACGAGGACTACGATGAACGAGCGATTCCAACGCTCAGGTAAGACTCAGGGTGAAAGGTCCTGGTTGAACAGTAATCGCCATCGGCAACCTCTTGCAGCTCCCACACGAACGACTTCCTGCGAGAGTGCCAGGGAACGGCCATGATCGAGCAGGACGGTGGAAAAATCCGCTGCAAACTAAACGATCGCGAACGACGGCAGGCGGCCCTGCCCATACTGATCTTCGGCATGGAGCTGGTCGAGCTGATCTACTCGCGTCAGTTCACCGACCGGGAGGAGGGTTTGATACGGTTGCGAGGTATCCTGAAGCAGGAGATCGAGCCCGAACCGCAGGTGCAGGCGGCCCAAGCAGGCCCCAATAAGATCTGTCGTGGGGCGACACTACTTCTTCACCGTGGTGTCCGGGATGCGGTGTACTCGGGATTTAGCCAGGCGACCGAGACGGTGCGCAGTCTGTTCATGGAGTTCGTTCCCAATCGGTAAGTTGCTGCTGCTTCTTTTGGTGGTTTGCTTAGGAGGGTATGTTAGTTTTTACACTATGTTCCCCGATGCCTCGGCAAAGTTGGAAGTGTTATTTCAAACAAGAAGCATCATTGAATCGCTAAATCTTAGGTTTTCTTTGTGATGTGTTGTGATTAAAGGTTTTTTGTTTCCTTTAAAATATTTATTAGGATAATTTTGTTTATTGAAGATCTTCCCTGATTGAGTTAAATGAATCTTTTGCCATTTTGAGTCAGTTCTGCTATCATCGTAGTTTAAGTTGATCTTAGTTTTAACTTTTGCCAACATCTGTAAGAGATAGTTTTGACTGCTAAGAAACGATAAAGAAATATTTTTTTCCGATTTTAAACTGTGCAAAATTGTTGTGCTTTGCACGTAAGGATAATTTAATATTGTTTTAGGATTTAATTGGACAACCCAACAAGGTACCAATATGGATATCAGAATGTATTTCGGTGTCGAATGAATTTATTGCAGTTTTTTTGCTAATAAGAGTGCAAAAAATAAGAAAAGGGTGATTTGTACTATCTTTCCGTCCCATACTTCCGCTCTTGCGAATCGTTTGTCTCCCGTTGTCGCGTATTTCCTTGTATATGGTTCGTGTTGCGAACAATATTCTAGCTCCCAATAATTAATCGAAATTAACGAATCTTCCACATTATCAGTTATATGTATTAAAAAGTACACGGCAATATCCCAAGATTTTGCGAGTTATTCTGAGTGATCCTCGTTTTCCCGGTTTTCGTTTTAATTGATTAGCCGGCTATGTTGTCACTACCATTTCTTATATCAGGTTCTTCCATGCATTACACAGGCTTGAAACATTAGAAAAATACACGATAGTTTATATGGGTTTCTGAAGCGTTAGGCCGTTAAGTCTGAAGCTATTTATAGTTTGATTCCTTGTTTCGAAAAGAGCAGACTAATTAAAGGAGCACTTTATTTTGCTATTTATCTCTATGTTTTTATATCCTTGTGTCGTCTTATTTGGTCACGAAAGGTCTCGTTCTCTGTACTTTTTACGAATATAATATTAAGGCTTTGTGAATATCTCTTTATTACCAAAAACATATTCCCCAAATATATATTCCATTTGTAATCGAGTATTCGTTGGAATGGAAGTTGTATTGTTTTCTTCCAAATGTATACAATATTTGTATTGTTTTTATATTTTTTATAACATTATAACAATATTTTTTTATAACATTATTTAATAACTTAATAAAACACGGTTCTGATTGTAACAATATCTAACAATTTTTTCAACATCCGTAGCGTATCCCCGAGCGAGGTAGCACGGTCCGTCGATCGGCTTCTACCAGAGCTGCTGTCGAAGAGTGGCGATCCGTCCGCGCGCGTTCACACGCTCGCACAGCACACGATCCTCAGCATCGCCGCTTGTCCGGAGGTGCGAGAGCAGCACCTCATCGCACCGGCTCTGTCGCGGCCGGTCGGCAACGGGACGCATCCGCGGCTGGCGCTGAGCCGCATGCAGATGCTGGAGCAGCTCGTGCTGAGCCAGGGCATCTCGAACGACAAGCAGAGCGGGCTCGCCTGCCGGACGCTCTCGGAGGCCGGCTGCTCCGGCATCCACCATCCGGCCGAGTCGGTGCGAAAGGTGGCCGAACGGGTGCTGCTGCTGGTGTACAAGGTGAACCCGCGGTTGGTACGCAAGCAGCTCCCACCGGACGACGACATCACGCGCCGGAACCTGCTCTACCGGCAGCTGTTCGCTGAGTTCGACAAAATCGACCTACAGGTGCGGACGGGAGCGGACGAGAACGATTCAGTCGGAGGATGAGTCTCTTTAACACTCTTCTTGATTTCTCTCTTCGAACCACGCAGCGCAAGAAGGAGATGCTGGAGAACAAACAGTTCTGCGGACCAGCCTCGTTCGCCGGCATCTGCTCGCCTCCGATGTCCAGCAGCTCGAAGAGTTCGCCCCCGGTGGAGATCCGCAACAAGGGCCTGCGCTACGATGGCCGCACGATCGTCAGTTTCTCCGACGCACAGACCGGTTGTTGGCAGTCTAGTTTCAGTTCCATGAAATTGCAGGATACTCACTCGAGCCCGGTGCGGCGGTTGGACGCGACGACGGCCGGCATCATCAAGAGCAAGAGCGGACACGCCATCGGACACCACGGACATTGGGCGGCGGCGGTAGCGGACTCCTCAACCGGGACGCAGGTGCCGCAAGCGGATGAAGGTTCCTCCCGGGATAGCAACGGCGGTGGTGTCGGTGGTGGGTCGTACTACGACAAGCTGGAAACGATCGGAACCGGACACTGCAATGGTAAGGAGCGGTCGAAACTATCCCAGCACAAGACGACCATCTACGACAGCACGCTCGGCTTCCTGCCCGGTACGACCGCTCCCGAGAATGGAAACGGTTCGCGCAAAAGCTCCAACTCGGACTCGTTCGAAGGCATCGAAAATGAGATGTAAGTTGGGACGAGCGGACGAGGGTCCGAACAGTAGGTGCTTGATGTTTGCTAACGCATTTCCGTTCCAGTCGTTGCCCGTTCTGTGATTGGATTTGCCATGGAGATCCCACCCAGCTCGATAAGCACTACTGGAAGGCGTGCCCGGTGTTGACCAAGTGTCCCCAGTGCAGTCAGATTTTGGAGGTCGCAGCTCTCTCTGGACACTTAATTCGTAAGATGACATTTGGGAGAAGGTTATAGAAGAATTGTCATACAAGTAACACACAACTCGCATGATTGCAGATGAATGTGAAGCCAAAACCAGTTACCTGTCCTGCGAACGATGCACGGAGTCGGTCCACAAGGATCTCTACGAGTACCACCTCATGGAGGACTTTTGCAGAGGTATGTGTTTGAGGTAGATTAGGATTTAAATGATCAAAATTATTAAAATAAATTTAAAACAAACCGTATTTAGTTTATGATATACATGAACTAGCAGCAGAAGACTTTTAATGGTCCAAAGCAGTTTAAATGTTAGTAATGTTTTTTTATATAAGAAAGCATATATTGCAAACAAAAGTGTTCTTACATGGTTTATAAGCATTTTGTACATTAGATTGTATACTTTGAAGTAATTTGTTATTAACAGCCTAAAAGTAAGCAAATTACATGACAACGAACTTTATAATTCTATTGCTAATAACTGATATGAATATGACTAGTTTGTTTTGTAAATTTTTGCTGAGGTCCAAAGCAGCAGCATTTTGCTTGAGAATCTATATTATTTTCTGGCAAGCAAAAAACTATTTTTTTGTTTTATTTTGACGTGAGTGTCATTTTACTTTATTAGATACAGTATCAGAACTAAAAATTATATTTTTTTTCTCTCTTCGTCACCAATTCCAACAAAACAGACCGTGAAGAATTTTCCCGAAACGTTCACCGTTTTCTATTTGTACTAAAACTTGTACTAAAATACATAATGAACCACTAGACGGTTGTTTTGCTTTATCAAAGTGTTTTTTGAAATAAAATCAGGCTTACGGATGATATTTTGTCTCGTAAAAATGTACTAATTTAATCCTAAAATTATGTAAATTTTCTCATGTCCATTCCAGAACTCACCACAGGCGCGGCAAGGTGTCCTTTGTGCCATGACGACGTACTGCTCCCACTGGACGGTGGCTGGAAACGGCATCTACTCAGCCGTGCCGGATGCCTCGGTAACACCCGTCGTAGGGCACCAACTCAGTGATGTCGGTCGTGCTCGACCGACTTTTCCCACTTTTTCAATCAGATACTCCCCAGGTGCACGTATTAGGTAGAAATTTAATGCAATCAGTGGTGTTTAGCGTAAAACGAAGCGGGGGCTTCGGATTTCAAACATGATCTTCAAGTAGCAAACGGATCGAATGCGATCTCTAGTAGAAAGAATCAAAATACGAATTCTTATGGAAGCTACGAGAAATGAAACACACGCAAAAAGAAAAGAAAAAACCCAAAACGGAAAGACTTTTGCGCTGAAGCAATTGTTTAGCAATTGATATTTTACGATGCATTGTTTGATTCGCGCCCGGTGCGAAGGGAGGCAACCGCTTCTTTGCACCGTCAGCTGGCTCCTCCGGGCGGGGCAGCTCAATCAAAACACAAAAAAAAACACATACAGACACAGGGCCACACAGAGCTGTAACGCAGAAGACTTCTCGTATTGCCAGGGCAAGCGCTAGCTGTAATTTGCTGCATTTTTTTCGATTGTGGCAGCCAAAACTGACCAACGCGAACCAAAACAAATACCGTTTGGTGCCGGTTGTTTGGTACTCGAAACACTAAGGCAAAGTATTTCACTTAGACAAAAACCAAAATTCCCTACCGTACTCACACAGGTGCGACAGGGACTACTATTAGCTGTTTTACGAATACTTTTATCGGTAGCCCAATTTTGTTGTGTAGATTTTTTAAAATGGCAGATGGCGCAGACACACGCAGGCAGGAAAACATTCACACAAACACGGACACAAATCATCCGCAACGCTGGTATATGAAGGCCACGTTCTAAAGCTAACTAAGCAAGATAAATATGAAACCAAAACAAAAAAAAAACATTTCGATCTCATGCGACGCACACCGCAAGTTGTGGTGGAGATGGTGGTAGTGGTACTTAATTATTGGGTACCACACACAAGTACGGAACAAATCAATATGTCCAGCTCGAAGAATTTGGATTACGTAAACTTATTTCCCGTCCTTTCAAAAAGAAAATCACCAATACAGATTAATAAACGATAAAAAAAGCCAACAATATACTGTCAACTGGGTTATTTGTATATGAAGGAAAGCAATATATGAGGTTCAAAAATTGTGGTAAGTTGTTTTTTATTAAAGTTGTATGTATTTTATAGTAATAACGTAAAAAAATCGATACTATTCTTCACTTATTTTACTTTTTTAATGTCTCTGTTTGAGATTCTTTAAATTAGAAGTCTCCCGCGAGGTTTTCGTGCTTTCAGTTCGATAAGAAGAGAGCGAGATAGCATTATTTCATCATCGTTATATCGTCTCGTTATCCGATCCGATGGACAGAGTTTAGCTTCAAAGAAATGAGAAAGTGAGAGTGTACCAAAATTAAAAAATATGAATAAATACAACTTAACTTCACTCAATACATTTTTTAGGAAAATTTCATATTCTAAATACATACTTTATTCAAATTTATTTTATGTACTATTGATCAAAAAAACGACAAAGTTTGCAGAGTTTTCTAACTAAAAAAATACAATAAATAAAATAATAACGACTAAAAAACTTTGAACAAAGAATTTACTAACATGTGTTAAATACCTCTTTCATCAACAACTAGTGTCCTCTTTGAAGAAGCTCGTTTGATTTTTTATAAAAATAAGATTGCCGACCACTGGCCGCTAATCTAATCGCAGCACAGTTCAAAAGGTGAGAGAAATTAAAAATCATCATCGAACCCAGCTTCCCTGAACCAGATGCCATTTCAGTAGGCGAGTGGCGGTGATAGTGTTAACAGTCGATCGATCGATCGTGCGTGTGCGAAAGTGTTCCCGGTGAAAGTACTGATTACGACACGAGCTTCCAGCGTGTTCAATGTATTTCTACGGACTTCTAAGAAACGAAGTGTAACAAAGTAACTAATTGTAATTCCAATGATTGATTCTGATAAAATGTTCTTAATACGATCGTATTTCTCGCCGTAATAGATTAAACATGACGCGTAGTGTGGGTTGGCCGGCAATTTGGCTGGTGCTGCTGTTTTCAGTCGCCATCGCTGCTGGTCCCGTACGCCGCCATGCTGCCTCGGATAAGAACGCGTCATCCGAGACCGATGTGCGCCAGCTGATCGAAACGATCGAGCAGCGTTATCAGCAGGCAAAGGCACGCCAAACGCTTGCCGCCTGGGAGTACGGATCGAATCTGACGCAGACCAACCTGGTGAAGAAGACGGAAGCAGCGTCGAAATTCGCTGAGGAAGCAAAGGTACGTTGTAGCGATGCAAATGGTGAAAACGGCCATTTTGAACCAAGTACTCATCGGCTTTTTCTCATCTCCTGCAGAGCATTGCTCAGGAGTTGCTTCAGATGCCGTCCGAACAGCTAACGGACGCCGATCTGAAGCGTCGGATTAAGAAGCTCTCGAAACTGAAATATGCCGCACTGCCCGAGGATCAGTTCCGACAGCTGCTCGCAGCGATCGCAAACATGGAGTCGAACTATGCGAAGGCAAAGTTCTGCGCTCACGGTGACCCGATCAAGTGTGACCTTTCGCTCGATCCGGAGCTGACGGAAATCTTTGCCAACCACCGCGACCCCGAGGAGCTGAAGTACTACTGGGTGCAATGGTACAACGCGACCGGTGCACCGGCACGCGAGTCCTTCCAGAAGTACGTCGAGCTGAACCGGCAGGCGGCCATACGGAATAGTAAGTATTGGCGCGGAAGCAGTGGTTCGTGTGTGATGGACGGCAATTTAATTATACCGTGGATAGATTTCAGCTCCGGTGCGGACGTTTGGTTGAGCGAATACGACGACAGCACGTTCGAGCAGCAGGTCGATGACGTGATCGAGCAGATACGACCTCTGTACGAGCAGCTGCACGCGTACGTTCGGTACAAACTGCGTCAGAAGTACGGCGATAAGCTGGTTTCGCCGACCGGTCCCATTCCGATGCATCTGCTCGGCAACCTGTGGGCCCAGACGTGGGATAATGTGCGTTTTTCAAATTTGTATTACGTTTTATTGTAATTTTCTTGAACGCAACCGAATCGATACTTTTCCATGTCTTTAGATCGCGGATTTTACCACACCGTTCCCGGAGAAGAAACAGCTGGATGTTACTGATGAAATGATCCGCCAGGGATACACTCCGATCAAGATGTTTCAGATGGGAGACGATTTCTTCACTTCGCTGAACATGACAAAACTTCCCCAGTAAGTAGAAGACGCTAATACATTTACTTGTCACTAACTAATAGTTAATTTAATTTTTAATTCCTACCCTAGCAAATGTCTATAAGATTTTGTTTCATTCTATCTCTGGATATGAATTTTGCATTGATAATATTTTAAATTTAATGTATTTGTATTTTTATAATCCCAAAATAATGTTTGTACTATTCCAAAATCCAAGACACAAAAAAGTCATTATAAAATGTGAAAAGAAGCGCATAGAAGAAGGGAAACCACTTTTAGGTTTTCATTTTAGGCTAGGCATAAAGCTTCAGAACATAAACTTATCCTTAACAATAACCAAAAACTCCTCTTTTTATCAGATCATTCTGGGAGAAGAGCATCCTGGAGAAACCGACCGATGGGCGCGATCTAGTGTGCCATGCAAGCGCTTGGGACTTCTTCGCGACCGACGACGTGAGGATCAAGCAGTGCACCCGGGTGAACATGCGTGAGTTCTTCGTGGTCCATCATGAGCTCGGCCACATCCAGTACTATCTGCAGTACCAGCATCTGCCGGTTGAGTATCGTGGTGGAGCGAATCCGGGCTTCCACGAAGCCGTCGGGGATGTGCTTTCCCTGTCCGTGGCAACCCCGAAGCACCTGAAGAAGGTTGGCCTGCTGAAGGACTACGAAGAGGACGAGCAGGTGAAGATCAACCAGTTCTACCGTGCCGGTGTTACGAAGCTGGTGTTCCTGCCGTTCGCCTACACGCTCGACAAGTACCGCTGGGGAGTGTTCCGTGGAGAGATTAAGCCGAAAGATTACAACTGCAAGTTCTGGGAGCTGCGATCGCGATTCTCCGGCGTGGAACCGCCGGTAGTGCGTACCGAGCAGGACTTTGATCCACCGGCAAAGTACCACGTGTCGGCCGATGTGGAGTACCTGCGGTACTTTGTGTCGTATGTCATTCAGTTCCAGTTCCACCGGGCGGCTTGCGAGCTGGCGGGCGAGTACGTAAAGGGTGACGCGGAAAAGACGCTTAACAACTGTGACATTTATCAGAGCACCGCTGCCGGTAACAAGCTGAAGTAAGTGGAGTGGAGCCGCGTGTGTGTCATCTGATCGTCGGAGTGAGAACTGATCATCGTATTTCTTCAACAGAGAAATGCTGTCTCTAGGTGCCTCGAAACCTTGGCCAGATGCGATGGAGGTACTGACGGGAGAACGCCGAATGAGTGCTGACGCTATCCTGGAGTACTTTGATCCTCTTTACCGCTGGCTGCTGGAGGAGAACAAGCGTCTCGGAGCACACGTTGGCTGGACCGACTCCCAAAGTACGTAATATTTGGTTGTAAGGAAAATTACATTTCATAACCATGTAATTTAACCGATTTCTTTTCGTTCCAGAATGCATCTCTCAACCGATCGATTTCATGTCCGCATAATAGGAATATCGTTTAACGAAATTATGATGATTTTAAATGTGACTTACTGGACTTTAAATAAAATTGAACGAGAATGTTTTAAGGACTAATTCGAGTTGCTCTTACTCATACTCACTGTTGAGAAGAATTTCAAGGCGTTCCTGGAGAACAGTGGACGCGAACGGTTTGAGTAAACAGCACGCGAGAAGACACTCCAGACAAATAAATCAAGCTTTTATTGAATTAACGCATCGAAACCGGTTTCAATCTCGCGTTCTTAAGCACGCATAAGTTTCGCTTGCGTCATTCCGGTTAATGGCGCGCCAGGACATTATGTAAAGTGTCGTACCAGGCCGTCCGAATGTGGTGAAAACCTTGGCCTAGAAGCCTGATTTGCGTAAAGTGTATCTTCCTTGGGGAAGATATTACACTAGAACTTGTTCTAGCCAAGGCAGCAAACGATCTCATAAGAAATCGTCACAACCAATCACGACGATTGTAGTTTGAAACGTTCGATCGCGCATCAAGCTTCCGATGGCAATTGCGCCCGCCGTACGTGGAAGCGGATAAACATCTCGTGATGTGATAAATATCATCGGCGATTGTGATCTCTTTTCCTTTCCCGCCTGCGCACCATCGATCACCCAGTAGAGCACCGCTTCGCTATAAAAACGATAACAACGGCGCAATCCATCTCAGAGTTGCACCGAAACGGTGCGGAGTTGCAAACGGCTCCAGTGTCCCAGTGTGCAACCGTTGGAAGTCGTAAAAAAACCAACCACAACAGCGTCACCATGCAGCAGGCGATCGTGGCGATGATCGCGGTGTTAATTGGCGTGAGGTCGGCCGCCCTAGCGCTGCCGGTGAGCGAGCAGGAAGCGAGCGAATCGAGCGCCCGCGAACTGCTCGACGGGCTGGAGCAAGACATCCTGGAGATTAACTACAATACAACGCTCCAAACCTGGAACTACGAGACGAACATCACCGACGACACGCTCGACATGCGCAACGATGCCGTCGACGATCAGTCCAGATTTCTGAAGGTACTCCCAAAGTGGGCCGTGCGTGTGTGTTACATCATAATTCGGATTGAACTAACGGGAGTGTCGCTGTCAAAAAAAAACAAAAACAAAAACGGGGCGTCACTTAAGCAAACAAATCTCGTCTTGATCGATCGTTCGTGCATGGGAATCGAGTTCTTACGGCTTGCCGTCCACCCGGAGTGGTGCATATTTTGCATCACTTTCGTTGGAACTGGTTAGACTCGTTATTTTTATTTTTTCGGCGCCGATGGACGCTGAGTCGTTTTGTGCTCCGTGATCTTGATCTTTCTCGAGGTTCACAACTACGAAACGAGTTTGTTTCGGGCCTGGGGAAGGTTTTAATCGCTGTCCCAAGATCATCCTACACACATGCACACGATCCCCGTCAGCTGTACCCTGAATCTGGTTGCAGAAGGGGATTCTTTTTTATTTTATCGTGCGCTTCTTGTCGACGCTTCTTATAATGCTGCCCGATCGTGAACCTGGATCGAGTTGAAATTGCTCCAAGAACCTAAGTGTAATCGTCGATGCTCGAAATGAGTGAACTGAATGACGCCCGATATATTCCGATTGTGCCGGGGCCAATGCCCTTCATAATTGGCAGGCGCAAATCGAACGGATCCAGTCCGCCCGGTTCTCCTTCTTGATGGGCGCAGCCGCGCTTCTTCTTACCCCATCGTTTAGTTTCGTACCCTTAATCGCACGCGAGCGGAATAATGTATGGCGCCCGGTTGTTTGGCGGGCCGCAGCTATAAGAGAGCTTTCGCCCGGTGCGATCCGTTCAGTTGTCACCCGCACGCCACCGGCGCTAGAACTCGTGGCGCACAATCGTTGAACGGCGGCATTCTACAGCAAAACAGTATGGTTCCGTTGGTGCTGGCGGTGGTGCTGCTCGTTGCCACTGGGGCGGCCGTCGGTGCCGATCCGGAGCTGGAACGCAGCGAACTCGATGCCCGGCGCTATCTGATCGACCTGGAGGAGGAGATACTGGCGCGCAACAACAACGCGACCGAGCTTTCGTGGGCCTACGAGTCGAACATCACCGAGCAGGCGCTGAAGCAGCGGAACGAGGCGGCCTCGCGCAATGCGAACTTTTTCAAGGTGCAGAACGAACGAACGGGTTGCAAGGGTGGGTGGGTGGGTGGGTGTGAAGACCAGCGTAAATTGTATGTGCGGTCAGCTTGTAATCACGGCTAGTTTGTGTGCATGTCATTAGCGAGTTCGCGAGTTCTTACACCCGTACGTGTGTTTGTGTGCTTATGAGTGTGTGCAAACAAAGTGACGAGGGACGAGGGATGATCAGCTCGAAGCATCAGTGCGTAGGTTCGCGATCCACAAGGTCTTGCCCAGTTGGAAGGTCGATTTTTATCGTCCACATGCTGGATGTGAGAGGAATAATCTTAGCTTATTAAGGCCCAGGGTACCTTTGAAGCATTTTAGAATGAATTCAAATCGCGAAAACCAATTTTTTTTTATACAAATCCACACCATACTCCACAGATCGCATCGCAAACGTTTTGTTTCTCCGAGAGTTCTATGATTTGAACTTGCCTACCATCGAAAGGGTACGGGTAGGGTTCCACTCTATCAACCAACGAGTGATTATTTTCGGGTGGTATGAAATTCTCACCCGATCCAGCGAAAACCACCACCAAACCGGTTGACGCGGTTCGGGAAATGTCGCGTTATTTATAGCTTCCACCCAGCTCCCCCGACCCCGGAGATGATCACACATGGAGGGCGGATCTTTTCAACCGGTAGCTGCTGCTGATGATCATCAGCATCCGATGCCGAACGTGCGCATTGTTGTCACTGGGAAGGAAAGAACCGGCCGGCGCTGGCTTCCTTTCGCCATTAATCAGCTTGGGCGAAAAAAAATGGAGGTTGACCACCCGCTGCCAGGTTTGGGTCGTAGCTCGCTGACCATGACGCATCTACTTTTACGGTGCGCTCCACTCACATGCCCATTCAATTAAGAGCATGCACACAATGCGGCGGTAAAAAGCGCGCCGAATCTGGTTGCGTTTTTTTCCCACCGATAAATCGCCTCCCCAAGGTTGCTGAAGGGGTAAGCTTTCTGGGGCGGTGGGTGCGGGATCTTCTTCCCAGCTCATAACGCACGTGACCGCCGGAATCGGTTTGAACCGGGCGAGGTTATGGTCGGCCGGTTCGGCACAATTCATTCGTCGATCGGTTGACGGCGAGAGTGGAACGGATCGCGATGAGGCGACAGATCTTCTGGTGCTGGCTAGTGTTTAGTGTGGTGGTGGGTGGAAGTTTCGCCCGTCGGTTGCGAAATGAATCGCGATCGGTGCGGATGTATCTGCGGTCGATTGAGCCGGCGATTCTGCGGCGAACGTATGTTGAAACGGTCGCCTCGTGGGCGTACGAATCGAACATTACCGAGCGTACGGCGGAACTGTCGATGAAAGTGGCCCTGGACAATGCGGTATTTTGGAAGGTGCTAACCAGGGTGTAATTGCGATCCGCTCCACTTTCACGGGGTGGTGCCAAGTGGTGCGAAGTGATGCCAACCTATTATGATGCCTGCTTTGGCGCAAACAAACACTAACAAACTTCTTCTCGAATTCGCTCTCTATCTCTCCCTCCCCTGTACTACTCTCGGACGTTTCAGGAAGTTGCCCGTGAACTGCGGCAGTACGATTTCAACGCCTTTAAGGATGCCGATCTGAAGCGACGCATCAAGAAGCTCACCGATCTTGGGTACGCGGCACTGGACGAGACCAAGTTCTCCGAGCTGGTCGATGCCATTTCGCGGATGCAGGAAAACTATGCCACCGCCAAGGTGTGCCAGTACCGGAACGAAACGAACTGTAACTTCGGGCTGGAGCCGGAGCTGACGGAGACGCTAGCGAAGAGCCGCGATCCGGAGGAGCTGAAGTACTACTGGGTGCAGTGGCACGAGGTCGCCGGTAAGCCGGTCCGTAAGGATTTCGATGAGTACGTCCGGCTGAATCGGGAGGCTGCCCAGCTGAACAGTGAGTATGGGGAGCCTGTTTTATCGAAACACATCTTTTAGTACATTACTTTCCTTTCCTTTTGTAAAGATTTCACCTCCGGTGCCGAGTACTGGCTGGATGCGTACGAGGACGATACTTTTGAGGCCCAAGTCGATGCAGCGATCGAACAGATCCGCCCGCTGTACGAACAGATCCATGGCTACGTTCGGTACAAGCTGCGTAAGCATTACGGCAGCGAAATCGTCTCTGAGAAGGGTCCCATTCCGATCCATCTGCTCGGTAACATGTGGGGACAGACGTGGGATAACATAGCCGACATTACGACACCGTTCCCGAACAAGAAGCTGCTGGACGTTACCGACGAGATGGTCCGGCAGGGATATACCGCGGTGAAGATGTTCCAGATGGGCGATGAGTTCTTCCAGTCGCTAAATATGACCAAGTTGCCACAGTAGGTGTTTCCAACCTAGAGAGGAGTTTGCGAGCGAAAACATACACTCATCAATTTCTTTACCTTCCCAGGACCTTCTGGGACAAGAGCATCCTCGAGAAGCCAAATGATGGACGGGAGCTTGTCTGCCACGCTAGTGCCTGGGACTTTTACAAGAAGGACGATGTTCGCATCAAGCAGTGCACGCGCATCAACATGGAGGACTTCTTTACGGTGCATCACGAGCTGGGTCACATCCAGTACTATCTGCAGTACCAGAACTTGCCCAGCGTTTACCGCGAGGGTGCTAATCCCGGCTTCCACGAGGCCGTTGGCGATGTGCTATCGCTGTCCGTCTCAACTCCAAAGCACCTGGAGAAGATCGGCCTGCTGAAGGACTTTGTGCTGGATGAGGAATCGAAGCTGAACCAGTTCTACCAAGCGGGTCTCTCGAAGTTGGTGTTCCTGCCGTTCGCCTACACGCTCGATAAGTACCGCTGGGAAATCTTCCGGGGTGAATTGAAGCCCGAAAACTACAACTGCAAGTTCTGGGAGATGCGCTCGAAGTACTCGGGCCTCGAGCCGCCGGTGGTACGCAGCGAGAGTGATTTCGATGCCGCCGCCAAGTACCACGTGTCGGCCGATGTTGAGTACCTGCGGTACTTTGTGTCGTACATTGTGCAGTTCCAGTTCCATCGTGCGGCTTGCCAGAAGGCGGGCGAATACGTGAAGGGTGACCCGGAGAAGACGCTGAACAACTGCGACATCTACCAGAGCGCCGAGGCGGGCAATGCGCTGAAGGCGATGCTGGCGTTGGGATCATCGAAACCGTGGCCGGATGCGATGGAAGCATTGACCGGTCAGCGCAAGATGAGTGCCGACGCGCTGATCGAGTACTTCCAGCCGCTATACGATTGGCTGGTGAAGGAGAATAAGGCCCTGGGAGCGCATGTTGGATGGGAAGAGAATATCAGTGAGTATCTAGTCCGATACAGTATGGGTGAATTTTTGTACAAAATGTACTGAAAAGCATATAACTTCCCTCTCATTGCAGAGTGTAAAGCAGCATAAGAACATCATCTAGTATCTATTACACCACACATTATTCCTATGTATTGATCTCCAGACCACTAAAAACCCGTCGGCAAGATCGACCGCATAATATGGCTGATCTTCTGGAGCAGTGACCTTAACGTTGAATCTTCTAATAAAGTAAGCTATACGAAACAATTGCTTGTTGTGCTTTTTTATCCTATCGCAACGTCGTCTTATCTTGTGTGCCGTTGATAAACTCCAGGCAGAGTTTATTGTCATTACCATTCGAAGGATGGATTGCATAACAATAATGCTAATTTGAGTCGAAGTAATTGAGTATCATGACTTATCAGCCCCAAGAGAACATCAGTCCAGTGGTGTAATAGATAACGAAAGCAAATAAAAACGTATGCAAATTGATTGATACGTTTCAGTGTCGTTTGTGGGGTAGCAGGTGCACGAAGATGAGGTCCATTTTGCTGGTTTCGTTGGCCATCGGGCTAGTGTGTCATGTGAGTGCCAGTGCCATTCCGGGCCGTGTGCGGGAAGCTCAGGAACAGGAGGTATCTCAGTATCTGGAAGATATTGAGCAGGAAATATTGGCCCGTCGCAATGCGGCGAGCGAAGCAAACTGGGCTTACGATTCCAACATTACGGATGACAATCTGGACGTGAAAAACGAAGTTGCTACTGAAAATGCGGCATTCTTCAAGGTAATGAGGGATGTGAAAAAATTGGATTTGTTCAACATTTAAATTGGATGTGTGTGTGGGTTTTTTTTCTTGGAGTAGCAAATTTCTCAGCACCTTGCTCAGTACGATTACGAGAGCTTTGAGGATACGGATTTGAAGCGTCGCGTGAAGAAACTGGTCGGTTTGGGCTACTCGGCGTTGCCGGAGGAGAAGTTCACCAAGATGCTTGATGCCATCAACAACATGAAGGAAAACTATGCCAAGATCAAGGTGTGCGATTACCACGATAGCAGCAAATGTGATTTGGCGCTGGAACCGGAGCTGACGGAGATTTTGATTAACAGTCGGGATCCTGAGGAGCTGAAGTACTACTGGCAGCAGTGGTACGATGCGGCCGGTGCTCCAACGAGAGAAGATTTCCAAACATACGTCGATCTGAACGATGAAGCTGCCAAACTGAACAGTTGAGTGTTTGCTCAAGAGTAGCTGAAAGATGAAGGAATCTAATCTCCTGATTGGTTTTTTTTTTATAGATTATGAATCTGGTGCCGAGTCTTGGTTGAGTGCCTACGAGGATGAAACGTTCGAGGAGCAGGTCGATGCGGTCATCGAGGAACTGAGACCTTTCTACGAACAAATTCATGGATATGTACGCTACAAGCTGCGTGAGTTTTACGGTGAAGATGTAGTTTCCGAAAAGGGACCGATTCCGATGCACCTGCTCGGTAACATGTGGGCTCAAGGATGGGGAAATATAGCCGACATCACCAGTCCGTTCGGCGACCGTCAACTCCTCGATGTAACCGAGGAGATGGTGCGTCAGGGATACACTCCGATCCAGATGTTCGAGATGGGTGATGAGTTCTTCCAGTCGCTGAACATGACCAAAGTACCTCAGTATGTATCGTGAAGATAGGGGTGAGAAGAAACTCGTAGACTTTTCAAAATAACTGTTTTCATTCTTAGAACTTTCTGGGACAAGAGTATCCTCGAAAAACCGGATGACGGACGTGATCTTATCTGTCATGCTAGTGCCTGGGACTTTTCGAAGCAAGATGACGTCCGCATCAAGCAGTGCACCCGAGTAACTATGGAACAGTTCTTTACCGCTCACCACGAGCTGGGCCATATCCAGTACTACCTGCAGTATCAGAACTTGCCCAGTGTTTACCGATCGGGAGCTAACCCCGGTTTCCATGAGGCCGTTGGCGATGTACTATCGCTGTCCGTTTCAACTCCGAAGCACCTGGAGAAGATCGGCCTGCTGAAGGATTTTGTGCAGGATGAGGAATCGAAACTGAATCAATTTTACCGTTCTGCTCTAACTAAACTTGTGTTCCTGCCATTTGCTTACACTATCGATAAGTACCGATGGGGAATCTTCCGAGGGGATATTAAGCCCGAAGAGTACAACTGCAAGTTCTGGGAGATGCGCTCAAAGTACTCTGGAGTAGAACCTCCGGTAGTTCGAACGGAAGTGGACTTCGATGCTCCAGCCAAGTACCATGTGTCCGCCGATGTGGAGTACCTGCGGTACTTCGTTTCTTATATTATTCAGTTCCAGTTCCACCGATCAGCCTGCGAGCTGGCGGGACAGTATATGAAGGGTGACCCGGAGAAGACGCTGAACAACTGTGACATCTATCAGAGCGCGGAGGCAGGAAACGCCATCAAGGCAATGCTAGCGCTGGGATCGTCGAAACCGTGGCCGGAAGCGATGGAAGTTCTTACCGGAGAGAGACGTATGAGCGCCGACGCTCTTATCGAATACTTCCAGCCGTTGTATGATTGGTTGGTTGTGGAGAACGAACGCATTGGAGCATATGTCGGATGGGAAGAAACTGATAGTAAGTGTATACATGTACCAGCATTATTTTATTCAACTTATGTGAATAATTTTCCTTTTTCAGAGTGTGTTTCAGCTTAAGTTTTGGTGTCAGATGAACAGATGTTTTTAAATATACAATTTCATTTGAATCATTTAAACGATTTTTTTTCTTCGTACTCATCCGAAAAAGATTTGACAAAAAAATTCTCATTAACATATCAAATTAACGTATAGCTTACCTATATATAAGTATCTCTTTATATCTGATTATTTTATTAGTAAATAGACAATAGTCTCGTGTTGTATTCACCTTTTTACTAGCCGAGCTTAAGATGAGTTATTACACAACTAAGATTTTTTATACATTTTGTTAAGAATTATATTTTTTCTGGGGAACGTCATAATATATTTTTTTTCAAATATGCATGCAGGCAATTTAAAAAAGCAGCTTTATGGTGTCATTATAAATGAACATTATAAATCATTATTGTCAAGGTTGCATCACAAAAATTTTCACAGGAGGTACATTTTCCATTCTACATGTTTATCCTACAGTATTATAAGATAACATATTGCTCACCAGCATTTATCAATTAATTTATACGCTCATGAAAGGTTTTGAGGTTCTGAATAGCTATGTAATCAATACGACCCCGTTAAAACAAATATTATTAAATCAAAAACCCGTTCGACAACTTGTCACTCGATCTTCCGCACTTAATAACCAACTCAAATAATCGGGTTAAGAATACTCAGATAATACCGACTCTTCAGTATGAAAAGATAAAGAGAAAAGAGAAAGAGCTGCAGAATTTTACCGTACAAAAATATATCTCGTTCCGCTTTGCAAATGATTTTACGAGTTGTTGCTGAGTCTACAGTAGGTTTAGATGAAAACAAACAGCACTGTGTCAATCGCTCAGTTCTATCTATTTCTGATAACGTGAGATTGAATTTCGAAAGCCCTGCTCATTGATGAGTTTGATCTATCAGCAGAAGGCTGTTTATCGAGACGAGCCACGTTGACCAACGTCGCCAGCATCGATAAGCGATAGACAAACGCTATAAAAGCGGATGAATATTACAATTTCGGCTCAGTTTCGATCTATCGTTCGAGGATTCACATCTCACGTCCAAGATGAGATTCCTTCCAGTGGTGTTGCTAGCGTTCGGTCTAGTGTGTTGTGCATTTGGTGGTAAACTTCATCGCTCGAGCAATGAGCAAGAGGCGCGTCACTACGTCGAACAAATCGATGCTGAAATATTATCACGTCGTAATGCGCTCACCGAGGCCGAATGGGCCTACGAGTCCGACATCAACGACGACAATCTGCATGTAAAAAACGAACTGGCAGCGGCAAATGCGGTGTTTGTTAAAGTGAGAGATATGCACGGTGCCCAAGTGTGTGAGTTACGAAATGTGCTGATAACGGTGTCGTATGTTGTGCTTTGCAGGAGGTGGCCGATACCCTCAACAAGTACGACTTTGAAAGCTTTGACGATGAAGATTTGAAGCGCAAAATCCGTAAGCTCACCAAGCTCGGCTACTCGGTGCTGCCGGAGGAAACGTTCGCCGAGATGCTGGATGCGATCAATCGGATGCAGGAGAACTACGCCAAGGTGAAGGTTTGCGACTATCACGACGGTAGCAAATGCGATTTGGCATTGGAACCGGAGCTGACGGAGATCTTGGCCACAAGCCGCGACCCTGAGGAGCTGAAGTACTACTGGCAGCAGTGGTACGATGCGGCCGGTGCGCCAACGCGTGACGATTTCCAGAAATACGTCGATCTTAACGGCGAGGCGGCAAGGATGAACAGTTGCGTTGATCGGAGTTTCGTGTCTCGTGCATCGCTAACCAGTTTCGCAAATACTTTTGAATTGCAGATTATGCGTCTGGCGCCGAATACTGGCTGAGTGCGTACGAGGACGAAACGTTTGAGGAGCAGGTGGATGCGGTGATCGAAGAACTGCGGCCGTTGTATGAGCAGATTCACGCGAACGTTCGCCATCAGCTGCGAAAGTACTACGGTGAGCACGTGGTGTCGGAGCGAGGTCCGATTCCAATGCATCTGCTCGGTAACATGTGGGCCCAGACGTGGGAGAACGTTGCGGATATTACTAGCCCGTTCGGTGATCGTCAACTGCTGGATGTGACGGAGGAGATGGTGCGTCAGGGATACACGCCGATCCAGATGTTCGAGATGGGCGATGAGTTCTTCCAGTCACTGAACATGACTAAAGTGCCTCAGTAAGTTTGTGTATTCGATGTAATAAGTAGAGTATTTTGTTTACCTCCTAACGTCCAGAGATACAAGGTCAAACTTGAAATCTACTACTATGATTTCACATCCAAAAAGGTGTGTTCAACAAATGATAATAATCGCTTATTCTTGCAGATCTTTCTGGGAAAAGAGTATCCTGGAGAAACCGGATGACGGTCGGGAGCTGGTGTGCCACGCCAGCGCTTGGGAGTTCTCCAAGACGGATGATGTCCGCATCAAACAGTGCACGCGTGTTACGATGGATCAGTTCTTTACCGCTCACCACGAGCTGGGCCATGTGCAGTATTTCCTGCAGTATCAGCACCTCCCCAGCATTTACCGTGATGGTGCTAACCCCGGCTTCCATGAGGCCGTTGGCGATGTGCTATCGCTGTCCGTTTCAACTCCGAAGCATCTGGAAAAGATCGGCCTGCTGAAGGACTTTGTGCTGGATGAGGAATCGAAACTGAACCAATTCTATGGCTCTGCGCTGAATAAGCTGGTGTTCTTGCCGTTCGCTTACACTCTGGACAAGTACCGCTGGGGAATCTTCCGGGGAGATATTAAGCCCGAAGAGTACAATTGCAAGTTCTGGGAGATGCGCTCAAAGTACTCTGGAGTAGAACCTCCGGTAGTTCGAACGGAAGCGGACTTCGATGCTCCAGCCAAGTACCATGTGTCCGCCGATGTGGAGTACCTGCGGTACTTCGTTTCTTATATTATTCAGTTCCAGTTCCACCGATCAGCCTGCGAGCTGGCGGGAGAGTATGTGAAGGGTGACCCGGAGAAGACACTGAACAACTGCGACATCTATCAGAGCGCGGAGGCAGGTAACGCTATCAAGGCAATGCTAGCACTGGGATCGTCGAAACCGTGGCCGGAAGCGATGGAAGTTCTTACCGGAGAGAGACGTATGAGCGCTGAGGCGTTGATCGAGTACTTCCAGCCGCTTTACGACTGGTTGGTTGTGGAGAACGAACGCATTGGAGCATATGTCGGATGGGAAGAAACTAATAGTAAGTCACCGACCGTGAGTCATTGTTGGACTAGCCCTAACTCTTTTTTTTCATTATTTTTCTTTCAGTGTGTGTCTCATCATAGAAGCTGTTTAAACGATTTGTATTAAGAAACCCACCATCAATTAACAAACACACGGTCGATGAATAAACGTCCAGTAGCTTCGTTCAATCAGTTTGCCCTGTTTTACGAACGCATGTCCGAACCCGGGATATTTTTCCGCTCGCACGTACTCCGTATACCCCCCAAACGCATTGCGCTGACTTATCAAACCGCCCTGGACGCCCTTCGGAAGTAGATAGGTCGAGCTGGCGCTGTTGGGCATATCGGCCGTGTAGAGGAGATTGTGCGCGCCGGTAAAGAGAAACTGTTTCGTCCGGAGGTTCTGAAAAGTGACGAGCTGGTCACCGCTCACCGGTCGCAGCGACAGCTTCCAGGTGCTAGCGAATCCACTGCTCTGCGAGGCCACCACGTACCGGCTGTCCTGTTCGCCCTGATCGACGCAATCGCTGGGCACGAGAAACTCGTGCGTTTTGTTGTTGACGATGGCGTAACAGCAGGAGGTAAGCAGAGTGCCCACTGAAACGCGACACTGTACGAGCAGGAGAAGCAAACGGGTCAGGGAAGCCACGTTCATCGCTTGTACTTTGCGGTTCGGAGCGGCTTCGTATTGTTTTAAAGCAGGGTCTTACGCCTTCGGGCACACTTTCAGGAGCTTGTGTTTGCGATGCTTACATAAAGTGAGCAGATGCAGCTCGGTTCGGCAATAATAGAATACTAAAACGGGCCGGCCACTGGGCGAGGAGATAGACGATTGCCTTCCGTTGTTGTTTACGCGTTTTCCTAACCTAGAAATAAGTGTGATTCATTCCGCAGCTCTTCGTTCGGCCCGATCGGCATTTGGGTTAGGCACGATTCGCATGTGAAAGAACAATAACTTACACGTATCTCGGCAAATTACGATCATACCTGGGGTCCATGGCACGCGCGACACTGGTCAGTGCGGCCGTTTCACGGTCATCCAAGGAACATTCTTCCTGCGGTCAGCGCCATTGAATGCCGTGGTGTCATAAAAATTGACAGTTGACAGTACGTTTGTTGTACGCCGCTGTCACGACGCTCACGCGACACTTCCACCTGCTGCGGTGAGCTTCGGAAACCGCATAAAGAATCTTATTGTTACCCTGGTGCCTCGGCTGTTTGCTATCGCACGTATCGCACACACCACCCAGCGTTCCCAGCGATTTCTCACGCGGCTCAGTGGAGCACTTCTGCCCTGCGCTTATGCGTATGACCCGTATACTGCCCACGGTGTGCAGTTTGATAGGGTAGTGCCGGTATTGTTGCCGGTGCCGGGGCTGTACCGGAGCACTCACATATGCCCGTTTTTTTTTTTTGAGTCATGCGCAAACCGTTTGTTTGGGGGCTTAATTTTCATTAACATGCGCTCGCCATATGAATGCTGCTATTCTTATCTTGGGCGGCCCGGGAGGGGATAGTCTTGGGATGGGAAGTGGCACTTAAGTGTAAGTGTGCCTGCAACTGACTCACACCGGCTGCAGTTACCGCCGCACAACTACGAACGCGAAAAACCATCGCTAGAACGTTGGCGGGGAGAGGGTGTAGAAGCCATCTACCTTCTCCCCGTGCACCCGGGACAGTCTCTATCAGCGACCGTATCAGCGTCGTGCGTTGGTTGGGAGTGTAATTGTTTCCCCTCCAAGTGCGCAAGTGAGAAACCACCAAATGACCGTGGGGCAACGGGCAACCTGTAGGCTGTTTCGCTTTGACACTTAATTTGAATACCATTAGTGGGACGTTACTTAGCACACGTGGTGTGGAGCAGCGGGGAAGCAGAGGGAGTGGAAAACCAAATTTTCCCGCTGCAAAACGGCACACAATTGGTGTGGGTGATTGTAGCACTGGCGGCACCTGCTGAGCTTCCGACTTCTGGTCGTGTGTGACGGGACCGGATAGGATTGCGCACCGGGAGCTTTCAGTTTCGTTCGGTTGCTCGTCGCGGATGGACAATTTCGCAAGAATCCCTTTCGTGGGACAGATTTATAAGGAGTGATTGGTGAACAAATAGGGAATCGTTCGAATGGTATGGGTAGAAAAAGTGAAGTGAGTCCTTTAGTGTGAGCTGTGCTATTTCAAACAATCAGTTGAGAGTTGAGTTGAAATTGAGAAATTTTCCTTGTGCTTCTTCACGAAAGGCTTGATTATTTTATCTACCACACAGTGTAATATGCTGAAAACAGTGTAATAGTGATGTGTATTTTGTACATTATAAATCATTTATTATATTATTAGCTCGCCAAAGGAAATTGTGGAAACTGGAAATTTGACATTCTTCCTTGAATTTTGCAAATGTAAAATGAAGATTTATGCATGATATATGAAAAAAGGGAAATGTAAAAAAATGTTTAATTTATAACAGATATTTATGACAGATTTTTATTGTCAATTTCTTTCGAAAAATGAACAATCGTGTAATTTTATCACAAGTGTACAAGTATAATTTTATCACGGAATAATGAAAGAAGAATATGTGCTTATTGCTCATTAGGAAAAGATAAATTAAAAAAGATAATAGAAAAAAGAGTATAAAAATAGTGTTGGTATGCACTTAAATAATTGTAATAATTGTATATATTTTGGATAATCTCTATTGGATGGTTTCTATAGGAATTAGTAGTTTTAGTTTTTTTCAAATATTTTGAACATCAGTTAATCTAGATTCATTATAGAAGATCTATAAGCAAACTACCATCTACAGATGTACAAGCAATCATCTCTCAAAGCAATTCAATATTAGAGCAGGATTGACACACATTTTTGGCATCTAAAAGATATGAACAAAATTAAAAGTTAAAAAATTTAAAATATTTCTTAAATCAACAATTAAAATAAAATAAAATCAAGTGAAATTTTTAAGTGAAAATTTAAAGCAGATAAATGAACTTCTTCAGAAGTCTAATTTCTTCTAGTTTTTATTTTTAATAATACTTGCCAGCTTAGAGCACAGCGTATTACATGCTTTATCTCTACATAACTGATCAGTGTGTGGTTTTTCTTCATTTAATGTGAGTTAAATATTTTTTACAATTAGTTGTTTAAAATCATTCATATTCATTCATATGGGAAACGATTATTTGACCTACATAATTTGAAAACATAGAGTGTAGCAGTGCTAATGAACATAAAAATTGTAACAGTTTGAGTGTGTAGAAACTATCGTGAAAGTCGTTTAAAAAAAACCAAATCGTCTCCTCTTTCAATGTATTCCTTTAAGTTTGAAATAATCTCTTTTTGTTGATCAGCAAAATATGAAATTATAATTATTTTTTTCATATCCAAGTATGCGTGTGATAAGAAATGAGTTGCGTGTGTTTACAGTGCAACAAATTTAAATGAAGTGAAAGTGAAAACGCCCCATCTGCCAAACACCCACATACGTTATTAGCATATTAGCCGCCGAAAGTTTATGTCCGGTTCCAAAAAGGTCCAATTTGCTGAAACATATGCCCTTACAAAGTGTTGCGCAATGTTAGGTTTGCTGTTAAAGTACACCATGTTCGGTGTGTTGTTGCTGCTACAATTCACCCCATTGATCCTCGGTGAGGCGGATCCGCAACTTAACCTACCACCATTGGCTCCGCCGACCGGACTCGAAGGGCATCGCTCGGTGTCTTTTCCCAACGGAGATGCTTCCCCGACGCGTGTTCCACTGGGCGTCGATAGTGCGGCGGACGATCGCAGCAGGAGTGAACGGTACGGTCCACCGTACGATGGGGACGATGAGGAAGACGACGATCGTCCGAATTACCCGGTGCAACCACAGGGTCGAGCAAATACTGACTTCGACAGAAGGGATCGTGTGGACTCGGTAGGTGCTCTTCAACGCCGTGTTTTTTAATATTTAGTATGGTAAGTGAAAATTACTTTTTTTCTTTTACCCTTCCGACAGCCTTATTCGTACAACGATCGAAACCGGTACGATGGTGACAGAGGGTTTGATCCAGGTCGGTATCCCGTGCGGGAGAGATACCCGGGAGACAGGAGTCCCAATCCATCTGTCTCCGACGTAGACAATCCATTGCTGTATCGAGACGGAGGTGATCGAAATCGGAACAGGTACGTGTCGGATGTTGAGAATCCATTGCTGTATCGCGATCACACGCCGTACAATCCGAATCGCGACGATGACGATCGCAATCGGTACAATCCCAACACGCGTCCCTACAACCCGAACGATCCCAGCTTCGGTGGACGTAATCCCGATCCGAACTACCGCGAGCCCGGCTTTCGAGATCCAGGGCAAGGGTTCCGAGACCCGAGCCAACGCTTTCCGTCCGACGATCCTGCCTACCGCGATCGCAACCGCTTCCCGGATGATCCCAACTATCGCGATCCGTACCGCAGCCCGGAAGAGGAACGGTTCCGTCTCGAGAACGAGCGTCGATTTCGCGCAGAAACGGAGAAACTGCGCTCCTTCCTCGCCGAGATCGACCGGAAAAGCTCGCTCGAGTGTTCGCTGAACGTGGCGGCCCAGTGGAACTTCGAGACGAACATTAACGATGCAACGCAGGTCGAAGCGGTAAGCATGAAAAGCATAGCGCTAAGGTCAAACCAAACTCGCCAACGGTACTTTTAAACGTGGCTTTTTAAAGTACAAAGGGAAAAGTATCTGTTTTGTAGGCACCGCAAATCACGGCAGGTCGGTGCCTTCGCAGTGGAAAGGGGAAAAAATAAGTCGTGGGAAAGCGGCGCTCCGCGTTGTTGATCGTGCGGGATTTGACATTGACATAGAACGACAATTTGTGACATCTGGTGTGCGGGAGTACAGTATGGAGCTTTGGTGGTTTCGGTGAGAGCAGGTGCAGTTTATGCAGCGGCGGTTGGTGAGGTTGGGAGATTTTAAGATGCAGAAATTAGCATTGTTTGCGGCTGCTTGCTAGTGCCAGTAACTGGCGGCTGTAGCGTAGACACAGGCAAAAACAAGAATGAACCTAAGCATGGACGATAAAGCAGAGATTAAGTCACTTATAGGTATGAGGTTTGTGGTGAGAAGTAAACAATGCGATATTTTCATTAGTCAGCCCTTTCCGACCGTTTTTCTTGTTTCTGATGCAGAGCCGAGAAACAGTTTGCTTTGTTTTAAAACAATTTCAAGGCCAACTTCCAACGCTTCCAATGTCGTTTGGTGTTTTTTTCACTAATCTGTAATTCAATCATCTTAAAATAAACAAAACAAGACGTAAGACGATTGCTTTGAGTGTTTTATAATAAATTAGTTGATTGTTTTTTTTTTTTAATTAAAATTTCCATCCTAATAGCTATCAGCTCAGCAACGCTACAACGACTTCCAACGCCTCCTATGGGACCAGATGCGTCGAATCGACCAGACGAAAATTTTCGACGACAAACTTTACCGCCAGGTGCGTCTTATGTCCATCATCGGTCCAAGTGCACTGCCACCGGATCAGCTCGACCGGGTAAGTACGGCTAGTTCGTCCAGCTTCTTTACCCCGGGTGCAGAGCGCGTGATTAACGACCCACAATTCCCTTGCTTCCCACGCACAGTACAATCGAATCGTCAATGATATGTTGGCCATCTTCAACGGAGCCTCCATCTGCGCGTACGAACAACCGTTCGAGTGTGGTCTACGGCTTCAACCGCACCTGAAAGACGTAAGTATGGACAGCCGGAAATTGATTCCGTGAGACATGGGAATGGGAGTCTCCGAGGTGTAATTATCTCCTCCACTTGCTGTAGATAATGGCCAAGAGCCGCGATTGGAACGAGCTGCAGTACACGTGGCTCGAGTGGCGCCGAAAGTCTGGCCGCAACATGCGAGACCTCTTCGAGCAGCTGGTGGACCTAACGAACGATGCCGGTCGGGTCAACAGTGAGTATCGCGTGTACGATGATATGCGTTTTTAGTACCGTAACGAAACTTGTTTGATTGCAGACTTTACGGACGGGGCCGCTTACTGGACGTTCCCGTACGAGTCGCGCAACTTCCGCGAGGAGATGGAACAGGTGTGGCGGGAAATACTCCCACTCTACGAGATGATCCACGCGTACGTGCGCCGCAAGCTGCGCGAATTCTACGGCCCGGATAAGATCAACAAAAACGCACCACTGCCGGATCACATTCTCGGTGACATGTACGGGCAGAGCTGGCAGAACATTCTCGACATTGTCATCCCGTACCCGGGCCGCAGCTTTCTCGAGGTGACGCCGGAAATGCAGAAGCAGGGCTACAACCCGCTGGTGATGTTTCAGATCGCGGAAGAGTTCTTCGTGTCGATGAACATGTCCGCCATGCCGCCCGACTTTTGGGCGTCGTCCATACTGACGCAACCGCCGGATCGGCCGATCCTCTGTCAGCCGTCGTCGTGGGATTTCTGCACCGGGAAGGACTACCGCGTCAAGATGTGCACGCAGGTGACGCACAAAGATTTCATCACCGTGCACCACGAGCTGGCGCACATCCAGTACTTCTTGAACTATCGCAACAACCCGAAGGTGTTCCGTGATGGTGCGAATCCGGGTAGGTAGCGGAAGACCGGCGAGTC
Source organism: Anopheles farauti (assembly GCA_000473445.2). Classification (NCBI taxonomy): domain Eukaryota; kingdom Metazoa; phylum Arthropoda; class Insecta; order Diptera; family Culicidae; genus Anopheles; species Anopheles farauti. The sequence goes on from KI915042.1 coordinate 9,624,578, forward strand.
GGCTAAATGCTTTCCTCCGCTCCACCGCTTTCAACGCATTTCACTCAACCGACCCGCTTCCTCTCTCGCCCGGCAGGGTTCCACGAAGCCATCGGTGACGCAATCTCGCTGTCGGTGGCGTCGCCCAAGCATCTGCAAAATCTGGGCCTCGTCCAGAAGTCCGTCGACGATACGGCGCACGATATCAATTTCCTGTTTTCGCTCGCGATGGAAAAGGTGGTCTTTCTGCCGTTCGCCCTCGCCCTTGAAGCATGGCGGTACGATGTCTTCAGCAAACGTATCCGCAAGGAGCAGTACAACTGCCACTGGTGGTTGCTGAGGTATGTGTGATTGGACGTGCTGCCACCGTACATGGGCGCGCTCGCTGAGGCCGTGATTTTGCTTTCCGGTAATTGGCGCCTGACTGTAACGTGCTGTTCGCTTTCTTTCGATGCATCTTTTTCACGCGCAGGGAAGAGTATGGTGGCGTGAAGCCGCCGGTCCTTAGGTCCGAACTTGACTTTGACCCCGGCGCAAAGTACCACGTGGCGGCGAACATTCCCTACATCAAGTAAGTACATACGTTATCGGTTTTCAACATGGCATTCAAATTCTACATTGCCCGATTTGGGATGACAACATATTTTCCAGAATCTTCAATGCCTGAAAGGTTTCTTTTTTATGTGATAATTTATTTCTATAACTTTTACCACTTTCGTAAGCAATATGTCTCTTAGTGACATGACGTAAATGGATGTCCTATATTCAGGAACATAGTGCATGATCTTTTCAACTCAGGGTTTGAGTCTCATTTACAGAAGTTGCAAAACATCTGCATTAAAGCTGCCAACAAATCTGTATCATTGCGGTTGAATGTTTCAGACATAAATAAACATAAACATATTCTTGTTCATATTGTTGCATTATCGCAATAGTTTTCCATTTAAAAATAAATATGAGCAATAAAAAATATTTCTTTCACTCTGGGTCAAACAATATCGAAGCTGTCCTGAAAAAAGTTAAGAGCATTAAAAAATCAATCCTATTTTGTTGACAATTTTGAACCTTCTAAAATTCTTTTAAATTTTCTTACATTTTAGTTTGAGTATTTTGAATATATTAATATAACATTAATATAACAAAAACACATGCTTGGAACACAAATCAGTAGCTTACAAATAATAAGTAAGCTGGTTGTTTTAAACCAAGCCTCTTTGTATTTATTAATCTATGTCTAAAACTCAACAGACTTTTATGTTTTCTATCACATACATTGATCCATTAGGTTACTAGTACAGAGATGCATAACATAACTTGTACAACATATAATAATGAACTTAATGGTTTACTATTTATACAGCTTAGCTTAGAAATTTCGCGCCGATTTATTCAAATAACCAATGTATTGAAAGTATTCGAAAGATGCTGTTGCTACAGATACATTTTTGAGTAGAAATTCACCTCCCAAAAGATGTTTCGCAAACAGTGCGCGACCTTGCACGGATCGAACAATTGAACGAAAGCCCAAACACAGCACTTCAATAAGCGTACCATGAAAATTAATATCATTAAAATCTCCGACCGTCTCGAATCTTGTGCCCAGCCCGGCACTCAAAAGGGAAGCCGCGTTGCATCAGCTGCCATCAGCGCTTAATCCGCTGGCGAAACCGATCTCATTTCGAAAACCGATCCAAACGCGATCCTCGGCCTCGGCCGCAGCGCTGCCAAAAAAAAAAAAAGATCTGCCAAAGCATTGCCCACCGATCGGGCCGGTTGTCCCTTGCGAAAGCTTTCCACGGGTGACGGATTTCCCTTGCAGCGGCTGGCGTCTTTGCCGCCGCCGGGAAACGGGTTATTACCGTATACGATGCGCATCAGCACGCAGCCCCCACGGTCGCAGCGGGATTTTGTTGCAACTGGCTAGACGCGTGGTGCAGCTGCTGCGGTGCACTTTCTCGCACCATCGTCGTCATCGTCATCATCACCATCATCATCGCATACGTGGCCGTTACAAAACTCGATTTCAGCCCGGGGCCGCCGGGCTCGAATTCGCGCAACTAGCAACCGCGCAACTGACAGATTTGCTCATTATCTTGCGCAAAGCGCTAATGCGCTGCATAACGCTCCACACGTGTCTGCGTGTGTGTTGACCAAAACTTCAACATTTCGCTCCCCGCCCGCTTTCGACGGAGGAAAGTGATAGGAAGTCATCGATAGTGTTGCATTGCGCCCCACGGTTACTTCACCAGCGAGAAGCGAATGAAATTTGAGGTGGTTTCCCGGCGCGAGCCCATGTTCCGGATTAAAATTGAAGCAACAATAACAGCAGTTACACACACTCACACACTCGCATGATGGATGGTGCAGGAGAAAAGCTAACGAGCAACGCATCGCGTAATCGTAATGCGCATAATTTGGTGCCGGTTGGCGACCTTGCGCAATTCCAATGCGGGTGGTACGGTCATACCCCTCCAAAACGCTTCCGCGTTGGAAAGCTGCTGGATAAGGTCCAGCAGCTCCAACACAAACGCCAAAGTGCATATTTTAAAGCAAAAGCTCTGCAACCGACCCTTCCTTCCACGAAGCCTCTTTTTCGGATACGGTTCGAAGAAAAGAGAACGGTTGGGGTGAGGGTTTTTTTTTACAATCACATTTTTTTTATTTCATTTTTTCCTTTCTTTTTTACATCGTAAACAGAGCAAAGAAAAACATGTTTTAAAAAACAAAAAAATAAACAACAATCAATCGCATATGGAGAGAGGGGGTAGCGCAAAAGCTGAGTATTGCCTAAAAAAACCATGATCAGTTTAACATCTGTTTTTTTTTCTTCTTCTGTTCGCGGCTGACCTAGCATTCGGGTCGGGTTTGGAAACGACAAAAATCTTGAAATGTTCGGCCATTGTTCGATACTGTTTTTTCCCTATCGCTGCTTCCGCGCATATCCTTGACGTGTTCGTTTTTGCCCTGCTTAACTGCCGTTGCTGCCGTTTTGGTTTTCCGTACTGACTTGCGCGGGGAGCGCTGCTTCGCTTTGTTTTTAAAAATCTATATAACAAGAGAAAAACAATGTTTCAACATGAGCGACTGTGGGATGCGAGATGAATCGGTCGACGGAGTGGTTGCAGAATGATGCAAGAAAGTTTTGCTCGAGTTGCTATGCTGTGTTTGCTTGTTTTACGGGTTCCGCGCCTTCGCTGCGGTGAAAGATTTGTCCATCCTGCGTGGCTACTGCCAGGGACCAGGAAGTCTATCCGGTACGGGCGAGGAGCGCCGAAAGCTTTCTCTGCCCAGCCGGATATCTCAACGTCCGCCATCGGAACCCGGTCGCGCCCGTCTGGTTGTTGAGCGTCCCGGAGCAGATTTAGGAACCTTAGTTTTTATGTGGGACACAACAACCACCCGGGGCGGTCGGTTCCGATTCCGGAAGTGAGAAGTTTGGCAGCAGACTAAAGCGTTTCGCGATCTCCTCGACGATTTTTTTTTGGCATTTCATACGGGATAGATTGCTCGGTTCGTGCCGGTGGTGCGTGGCGATGATGGTGTGTTGATTCGTTTCCCGCCAAATCGGGACGCTCAGATGACCCCGATTGCGCTGAAACCGCTTCACCACGCACGCCACCGGCACCAGCTCTTCATCCGGCGTTACATTTCGCGCGCGGTTTCGTGTGTTTTAGTTTGATCAGTTTTTCGACATTACTTTGTTCGCGGGATGAATCGCTGGAGCGTGCTTTGTGTCTCTCGATCTCCACCTCACGCCGATGACGGATGGAACGGAATGTTGAGCGGTAGTTGGATGGTAGAGAGTGGAGGGATGAGGGGTGGCGCTGGTTTGGGTATGCTAGCAACTAAGATCACAAGTTTTGCGATATAAATAATGAAATGATGGGAGCTCTTCTTGGCTTAGTGATGAGAACCGAAGTCGTGATGTTCGCTCAGACCCTCGTGGTGGATTTCCTCGTGGTGGTGCTCCTCCTCGTGATGGTGAACCGGCACGTGCACCGGTACCTTGACCGGGTACGGCACCGGCTTCTCGATCTCAACCGGGACGTGCTTCTCGATCTCGACCGGGACCGGGCGCTCGACCGGAACCTTCACGGGGTAGGGGACGTGCTTCTCGACCGGGTACGGGATGTGCTTCTCGACCGGGTAGGGCTGCGGGACTGGGACCTTCACCGGGACTGGCACTGGTTTGTCGACATGGACCGGGACGGGACGATCGTAGGGGACGTGCACCGGGTACGGGACCTTCTTGATCACCTCGTACGGGACGGGCTTCTCCACCGGGACTGGCACGGGCTTCTCGACATGGACCGGCACCGGACGGTCGACTGGCACATGGACTGGGTAGTGGACGATCTTCTCGACCGGGTACGGCTTCTCAACGTGCACCGGGACCTTCACCGGGACCGGGATCTTCTTCTCCACTGGGTACGGAGCCGGAACGTGGACCTTCACTGGGACTGGGACCTTCTTCTCCACCGGGTAGGGAGCTGGCACGTACACCTTGACCGGGACGGGACGATCGTACGGCACATGGACCGGGTACGGGACCTTCTTCTCGACCGGGTACGGGGCCGGGACGTGCACTGGCACCTTCACGATCTCCTTCACCGGATAGTGGACGGTCTTGTAGACCGGGTAAGGCTTCGGCACGCCAACCTTCACCGGGACCGGGATCTTCTTCTCCACTGGGTACGGAGCCGGAACGTGGACCTTCACTGGGACTGGGACCTTCTTCTCCACCGGGTAGGGAGCTGGCACGTACACCTTGACCGGGACGGGACGATCGTACGGCACATGGACCGGGTACGGGACCTTCTTCTCGACCGGGTACGGGGCCGGGACGTGCACTGGCACCTTCACGATCTCCTTCACCGGATAGTGGACGGTCTTGTAGACCGGGTAAGGCTTCGGCACGCCAACCTTCACCGGGACCGGGATGTGTTTCTCAACCGGAACCGGGATGTGCTTCTCCACTGGGTACGGGACCGGGACCTTCTTCACCACGGTCAGCGTCTTTTCCTCGTGGGTTTCGAAGTGGGGCACCTCATGGTGTTCCTCGTATCCACCGAAGCTACCGGTCCAGCCGTGCAGTCCGCGCTTGTCCTGCTTCTTGTCGTCGAGCGCCTGAGATTCATCGGCCTTGCTGTCCTCTATCTTGGCCTCCGCCACTGGTTTCTTTTCATCTTCCGCCGATGCAAAAAGCACCAGGGCAAACAGGCAGACAACGCCCTGGAAAGAAAACCGTGGGAAGAAGAAGATGCTCGGTTAGGGATTGGTTTTGAGAGAAAGAGAGAAAGAGAGTCTCTGAAAGGCTAACAGTGCGCCCTAAAGCTTTCAAACGCCCGAAGGCGTACGTTGTGCTAAATTTATTCGGCGATTGAGTTAAACTAAACTGGATCGAACTGGATTTCCCCCGTTTTAGGGGGTGAAGGAACTGCGGTGCGATTCAAAATACAATCGCAACCGGAAACCCAATGACCTTGCCGAAGCTCCGCTCATGTTTACACTCAGCGCAGCGAAATGTATGCTCGAAGCAGATAAAAATATCCACCACAGAGAGAAGCCACTCGGGGGAAATCGGGAGGGATAGAGAGCGAGAGCTTGCTAGCTGATGAAAACGGTTAATTGAACGGAAAGGAATGTTTCCAGTCCAAACGAAAGTCGCTCGCTTGCCGTGTTTTGCTCGCCAATACGCCAAAAAGGGTACGGAAACGTGAAAGGGAAACAACACAGAGTGTTTTCGTTTCGAAAGTTTCGGTAGCTACTTTTGCCCACTGGATGCTTTTCAAATTGGATGTTTTTTTGTTGCGTTTTTTTAAGTTGGAGAATTATTTATGCAATTTTTTAAACATATTGTGATTGTTTGTTGCAGGGTTTTCAAGCGATTGTACACTTTTGGACACTCCGAGCAGACTAAAAGACTTGCTAGTTCCAAGCATTCCCAATTCTTGTCAAACACTGCTTCAGTATCGTCACTTGTGCACCAAAATTGTTTCACTTTTTGCTCATCCCGAACGGGAAGCTCTCCATTTGGTGAGGGAAAATGTTCTTCTGCACTGTTTCGGCACTGCACTGCCAACTTGGGCTGGCTCTCACTGGTGCTGGTGTACGGTTCGTGTCACGAAACTTCAACTCCCACAACTTTCCACCGCGGGCTGCGTTTGCTTACCAACAATTTCATATTTAATCCAAGCGAAATGTGTTCTGTAAAACAAGCAAGTAGACAACTGATGGTGAGTTTGGCGCTGCCGGTGGTTTTTATACAGACAGGTTTCTACCCCCGGCTCGCCGGCACCGCTCAGCTGCCGGTTCCCCACCCAGCCGCGTTCGGTTTCAGAGCCTCCGGTGGCTTCGGGGCCGAACGGTGCGGGTGCGGTAGGATTATACACCCTCCTCTCCTCGCGCCCGGCCGGACCCGATAGAAAGAGAGTGAATAACGCCATTTTCACGCCAACCGTCTCGCGTCCCGTTCTCCTTCCCACCCCTCTCCCATCACGCCCCATTTCCAGCCCATTACCCGTAGCCATTTTCTTGGCAGTCGCTCTTCGCTTGGCCATCAAACGAAGCGCACCCGAGAGCGCACCGACCGGCCGCCCGGTGACGGCTTCTTTTTTCCACCCTGTTCGCCTCCCCCTTCCCGGTCCCCCTGTTCCACCGGGGACCCCCGCACGAGTGTATGTGTGGCTTTTTTTCGATTTGGTTTCGTTGCCTCTCGCTCGGTTCGGTTTCGCTTTTCCTTCGCACTTCGATCGAAATGAGGGAGAAGATGTGTCGGTGTCGGTGAGCTATTGGGCAAAAGAAATGCACGGAAACCGGCGAGGGTGAGGGTGAACAATTTCGGTTAGGGGGCAGTGTGCTGATTCTATGACAGCGCCACAAACACACGGGCCAACTCCCCACCCCTTTGCTAGTCATGGGGTGTAAAATTTGATGATCTCAAGCGAGCCACCCCTTTCGGTAGGAAAGGCCTTGGAGCCTTCGAGAAAAACGGGGCAACAAACATATGATCCACGGCTGACCACGCACCACCACCTGAAGCGGGGCGATAGGCGGGCGGGCGGGCGGGCGGGAGGTTGCGAGGTGAAAATATACGTAAAAATAAGCAGCGAACCATCGTAAGGCACCGCAGTCGTAACAACCGCCGGGGGTTGTATGCATAAAGTTTTCCGATCCACTAGAGCGGTCGCGTAAGGCTGTGTGGGCCACCACATCGCATCGGATTGTGACGTTGCACCGGTGTAGTTTCTTGCAGGTGTAATAGATGAAAAGGTAATGATCGTGGCCGGCCCATAGTGTGATAATTTTTGCACCGAGCCTCCGTGTAACGTATGCAAGTATCTTCCGTGAATATGCGATCGTACCAGTTCGAGATGGTTTGTGCGCGGGTGAGGAATTTGATCAATTGTGACGATCATTTGAGCACAAGATAATTCGATTAAAGAATTAATAGAATTTAGGGTACAACATTGTTGAGCATATGTTGTTTATTACATAGCAAAGCTAAATAGATTTATTTATTTATCAACTCTCAAATTTTAGATGTTTAAATGTGTTAGAACTATCAAGAATTTTATTTTTTCATTTTACAACTACATAGTATCTAAGTTTTCAATTATGCTTAAAAAAATTAATGAATGTCATTTCTTCTACCGTTCTTGTTCAAATATTTTCCTATCCTGTTCATCTATCGTTATCTTATTTCCAGTCAGGAATACAGAAGAATTGATTACCAATAGTAACAAATTTCTTCTGGATTAAAATAGAAAAAATATCGCTTAATATCATCTATTCCTTTACACTTTATTGAACATTCTTAAAATGTATTAATCATTGAAAATAATAATATTGCTCCTTTCATGTTTTGCATTATGCCAGCGGAACGAATTTCTTACGATTTTTACTATTGGGTTTACCTGTTATTTTACTAGTTAATGATTTTACTTCTCCATGTCCTAGCTCGGCACAGCCCAGCTTCTTGGGAAAACACTTTATACAAAACGTAGCATCGCTCTAGGATTGTTTAAATTTATGCTTTTTATGATTTCATAAAAAACCACGAGAAAAGAAATAATTATATGCGTGTTAAAAGCAATTTTTTCTTATCTACATTTTTTTAAATGTTGCGTTAAAGATTTTATATACCTTATATTTATTTATTATTAAGTTAGGTTTTCAAATAAATTTTCTAATAAATGCTGATCGAAATTATGCAGTTTAGAACCTTTTATTAACCGATGGATTGAATAATTGGATTGATGATGGTTTTAATTTTGTTAAGCGTATCATCGATAATTAGAGCCGCTCTAAATCGGATGGAAGAGTGTTTTATTTTTATTTCGTTTAATTAAGAATTCTAATTTTCCGGTATTGCATTGATTTCATTTCACCCCGACCGTCAAGGCACTTTTCGTGTTTCTTCTTTCTGAACGTTTGTGGTATATGAATTCTATCGTTTTCCAAGCGATGCGATAGCAGGAAAGCCAATGGCCTTCCGAAATTGATTAGGCTGACGGAAAAAACCTCCATCCATTGGTGGTCGTGCGTTTAATGCAATGGCAGCAGCTTTCGATCAAGATCATCCACACTCGCGTTTCGGAAGGATTCAGCTAGCTTAGCTAACGAACAAACGTACGGCGGAGCTGCGCGCTTACCAAACCGGGCAATTAGACGTTGGGAAAGAAGAGTCGTGGAGGTAAAAGAACTAAGTAAAAGTAAATAGTGGCCGTTTGTAAAATATATAAATTAATGGAAAATGTGGCCCCATCGCTGTTGCGGAATGGAAAAAAGAAGCAACCACCACAACCTGCACGTGGAGGTCTCGTAAAGCCCGATCGCGAAAAAATATGGGGTAGCAGTAGGTAGTAAGGGCGGTAGTGAGTAAAAATAAATGCACGCCCCCACCCTCACCACCTCGCCGGGGACGCCTTACCGGAGGGGAGGCCGGCCAAACGTGGAACAATGGAAAGAAAAGCGCAATCCCCATACCGCACACAGCGATGCGACCGACAGCCCCGTCGTATGCAATCGATTTGTCGATCACCCGGGCCCGGGCCGGTACATAAGGTAGTGAACGCGTAAAACCTAACCAGTAAAGTGAACAACGGCAGCAGCAGGAAAAAAATGAACTGCACGAACGCGAGTAAATAGGAAGCAAGGCGATCGTGAGGAAAGAAAGATTGTGGCGAAAAAAAAACCATCAGGAAAAAATTGGCAAACTTCCAACGGCTTTCCGTCGCTTGTGCGCATGTGCTTTCTAGCCTGCCCAACGCGTGTCAACGAACCGGATGGTTTGCCAAATCCTCCGGAAGTTTAGTAATGATCTAGTTCGCAACGTGCAGTTGGTTTTTGATGCAAGTATTAGGGAGCCTAGCTTTGGTGGTGCTGCTGCTGCTGCTGCTGAAAATTGTTGTTTATTAAATACATTACTAATGCCAGTGTTGGCGCGTTACATATTGTTGGTCCGACATAAGCTAACAACACGTCACGTAATGCAACCCCATTCAAAGGGCATATTACATTATCAAACAGCTTGATTTTGGCTGGCCTGTGATACAACCCCCCGAAGCTGCTCGTAAGGAAGTAAGGCTTCGACGTGAGACTGGAACATATGTACTTTGCGCTTTGAAATTCATATATTTCGGCGATACAGTTCGCTGACGCCGCAGCACACTTGGCACGCGGGGCAGAATGAATGTTTAATTGATTCGATTATCTCACCCGCTGTCTCACTTTTCCACTCACTTCGCCAACTCGCCGGTTCAACCGCGCGATGTTGCGATGTCGAAGTTGAGCGTTGTTCGTTTGGTACGGTGCATGGCCGCATGAGGTGGCGTTGCTGCAGCTGCCCATCGGAGGTGTCACATAAATCATCATAATTACTATTGTGTTGCAGTTGGGGCGTATGGTTTGCTGCAGGGGCAAATTCCATACTACTCCCTTCAAGTGCATGCTTGTGGGTCGATTGCGGGCATACTCGGCCAGTCTGTCTCAAATTGAATGTGGCATAATCTGATGCATTTCCGAAGGGTTTGTGTTAGGTGAAACAAGATTTTGTGTACGGTAGCGTTGAGATTGTATTTACTTATGCTTTCAAGAGATATTAGGGAGTATGTCAACATTTTAAACGATACACAACTTAAAATATTGAGATTTTTTAAATATCTTGAAAGTATTTACTAAAAATTTATGAGTAAAAAAACATCTATAAAACAGTAAACATTAAAAGTAAAACTTCAATAGTAAATAAAATAATCAAAAATTGCATTGGAACGAAATGTTTGGAAAACGTTTTCGGAAATGTACCAGTGACATCAGGCATACATCTAAACTCAAGTTTTAGTTCAGTTAATTAGTTAGTTTAGTTAATTTGGTACAAAAACGCAACTAACTAAAATCAATGACATTCAAAAACATCAAAAACATTTCAAAACCGAGTTAAAGATTGGATTTAACAAAAAAAAAACAAATTTTTCTAACAATATTATAAAATTCCAGAAATATATGTACTTATAATCTCTAATTTTTCAAAACAAGAGTTTTGAAATATCAGTAATATTTCCTATCCTTTTCTGAAATGCTTTTCACCATATATATTTTACAGAAGTACAGAAGTACGTCTATAAAACAATAAACATTAACAGTAAGTTTACAGGATAAATATTGGCTGCTACATCATTCATTTTAAGCAGAGTATTTTTATTAAATTTGTTTTAAAAATTAATGTCATTAATTGTACATTTTTAATACATTTAATGTAAATTTACGTTTATTTTAATTATTTACATTCTTAATTTTTTTTTTATTTTATAAATTATTATTTGATACTTGTTTTTACTTTCAAAATGTTAAAAATGATTCCCATTTAGTAAAAAGAAAGCTGATAGCTTGGAAGGTTGAGCTGCTTACGTTACTAAACACCACACCTAATAGTTACACATGTACCCGAGTATTCATTACTTGTGAACATCATCGTTAGTAACTTAAGAAGAAGCATACCATGCACCAACCAAATATGCAATAATGTTGCATCGCATAAAACTCCCCGACACCGAGCACCAACTGTCACGTCAACACGAAACCATCAAACAATTAGCCACATCTCACGCCGGCGGCGAAGAAGGTGAGCAATTAAAGCCGAATGCGCCCAATCCCTTTGCATCGCAAACCGCCAGAACAATGGCTCTCAGTAACAATAGTCACACGCGCATACGCATCCCGATATCTTCTCCAACCCCTTCCCCGAAACCTGTAATTGCAGGTGTGAAACCGACCTAAAAGGGATGGACAAAAATTGAACAATTTCCAACCGCGAAAAGCGCATCGCGCAATGTCTAATGAAGCACTCCGGGCGTCCGTTTGCTTATTTGTGCACGTACATAAATTTACCAATTTAGCTGATTGCAGACACAAACACATTGGGTGAGCAAATTTTTTTTCTTTCTTCCCCTCTTCCTCTTCTTTCTTTCTCATGCACGCACGTGCACTCGGTGGGTCTTGCTCTCGCACGTTTGTCTCCTGCGCCGATTAATTAGCCAGATATAGGTTATACGGTCTTGATGATAGATTTTTATTATGCAACAATGCACGAAGCGTTTTTCCTTTACGGTTTTTCTTCACCCAAACCAGTGGAGGCCGGCACTGTAGTTGTTGCTATTGCGTTTCTGTTTCTGCACTTTTTCTCCTCTTTTACTGCTGCTGCTGCTGTTTGGGGGGAGCGCAACTTGCCTCTCGGGCAACTCACACACTAATGGTCCCCGCGGTTCCTTTCCCATCCGTCCTTCCTGGAGGGCACGCAGCGTGCTGTCGATTTGGCCGCAATGACAGCCCCCTTCGTGTGTAGGGGTGTTGTTTTTTTTTTTGTTGCGTTTTCATGTGCTACTCGCGGCTCACATTCGTCATTCGTGAAGATCTGCGTTTCGAGGCTGATGGCCCAACGCAGTGAGAGCATAACGCATAAAACGGCGTCGAATGCTGCCGCACACATTATGCTACCGTAGGTCAAAACCGATAGGGTGATACAGGGAGGGAGTGCCGAGTGTGAGTGTAGGTTGGAGATCGCATCATGAAGTCATAATGAACATGAAGGCGCTGAAGTGGCAGGGCACGCGTACGTACAACCCGCCACTCCAGTGGCCGGACACTAGGTAACTTGGCCAAACGCCGTTGACCTGCTATGCTTTCACTTTTCATGGTGGATGAATAGGAGTTGGCGGTGATGGAGCTGGGGGAAATAAACACGCCTATCTAGCCCATGCAATCCCGCAATCTTCATGGAGGGGAGCTTCAAAAGGGGCTCGATCATTGCACTGTGGTAAGGCATCCATGCTTGGATGCAAATAAATTTGTTAGTTCTACTCTCGATCGGTTTTTCAGTTTTCTAGCCGCGCCGTCTGGCAGCTCAATTTTAGCCACCTTTGTTTTAACGTTTACCCTTTTGGGTAATCCCTCCGTGGCGCTCTGTGTCACCCCCATGGGTAGCCGCCGGGAGCGCCGGATGCCGCCCGGGGGGAGAAGCGTATTTGGAACCACACGCGAGAGCGCTTTGTGTTGTGCCCGTGGCCAACTTGACACGACGTCGTCGACGACGGCGGTCCGCGATGTTTTCCTCACCAAAACCGACTGGAGGGCCGCTAGCTGATGAGATAGAAAACAAAAACTAGGTCGATCGGTATTTGGAGCAATGGCATGAAATGAAGCCACGGGCCCGCGGATTGGGCGGGTTCGTCGCTTAAAGATGTGAACCGGCGGCCTGACAATCGCTCATTGAAGTCTTTCGTTTTCGGAGCTCGGCCCGATGTTTAATATTGGCCGGGCTTACGTAAACAAGGGAATTAGAGGGTTTTTATTCGACGCATACCGTGGCGTGTTGTGGCGTTTTTGTCATCGATGATTGACAACGTTTTCTCGCGGACGGTTTCGAAACCGCAACGGAAGAATGGAAAAGGTCGAACGTAGATTTTGATCATACTTGAGCGATTTCAGACTTTGGCATGTGTGTGTTTATGTTGTGTAAACGAGAAAATCCTTTTCCACCGTGTGTTGTTTTGTTTGTTTCCTTTCTTTGTTCACCTACGCCACTCTTCCGTTTTCGTAGAAGCATTTTAATTATTGTTTTCCTTCCAAAATGTCCTTCGACAGCAACCTTGCAGCAGCTTCTGATCTATCACTTGAAGCTTCTTCATTCGAACGTTTGCCTCAGTACGAATGCATTTTACTACGTATCGTTTCGAACACACAGGCGTGTTGGTTGAGTTTTTTTTCGAACAGCTCCATTTTCAGTCAGTTTTCTCATTTGCATCTAAATAATATCTAAACAAATGAGCAAGTAATTGAAGCTTGAATATGATATTTGTTACATTTTGATGAAAGTTAAAGAAAACTTAATATATAAAATATTAAAATCTCTCTCTCTCTCTCTCTTTATGTAGAAACCGTAAAAAAATAATTTGAAAATCGTGTTTAGTACGTAAAACACATTAAAACCAAATACATTTTTTAATTCAACGCAAATGTTTTTATTTTAAACAAAAGTTTGGCAACAAATAGGTCTTTGCGTTTGCTACAATATGCCATATGCCATTAATAATACTGTATTCTAAAAATTACATCTTTCTAAAGTCAAATTTATAAAAAGGATTTTAATGAAACTTGTGACAACTTTTTATTTTTTTTTATATTTTGACAGAAGCTTTTCTTCTCAAAATATGAATCAATATTTGAATCCCTCTTTTATATAAAATATTGCTTTTCATGCTTAAAAAATCAAAACTCCAAGCAAAAACATAAAGTAACTCGAAAACCTTCCTTCTTGATTGTAGCCTAATCGTCATTTGCTCCTTCTTCGAGGTCAGCCAAAAATTTCACTTGCTACGGTTGGTTGGTGCAGATGAACATTGCCAGATTCATCAGTATACCATGGACATCATTGATTGTCCGAGTCTTCCATCTCTCTCACTCTACCTCTCTTCGACCTTTAAGATGTCGATATACATCCCTTTTCTACCTAAAAGACTCCTCAACTCATGTGCACATACATACATGGTCAGTAGAAACAGCAAGTAAACTTTTTCCCCGCACCGTGCACATTTTGAATCTTCATTTTTTCTTGTTCGTCATTCACCGAATGGCTGCGTCGATAGTATCGCCGCAAATTGTCGAAGCACCTTTTTCGATTCGATGTAAGCTTCGCTCGCTACGCAACCGCGCAGTCAATTAAATTTATTATTACCGGCACCCTCGGTCGACTTGCTTCGGTCGGGTAGCAGCAGCATTTCTCTTGTGGAGTTTTCGTGCTGTTGGTTTGGTTTGTTTGCCGTGCACCAGCGAAGATGCTCATCCGGCGACCATCATCAACCATCGGTGATGGTAGAGAACCGATTTTGGATTTAGTGGCTGCGTTTATGTGACGTGGTGCGGCTAGTCTGGCGTTGATTCGGCCACCCGCTTCCATCTGCGCACGATTTCACTGCACTGTAAATTAAAGCCAATGCCGATTAAAAGAAAAGCGAAGGAAAAATCGAAACACATTACATTGCGCGTGGTTTACGCGTGGCGTGTGAGTGGTGGGAAGGTGGCCCAAGATTGACTGACAGGAAATCGGTGGGTTTCGTTGCTTTCTCGCTCTCGGTTAGGGTGCCGTTGGGTGAAATTGGTTTGTCGATTGAATTTATTATCCATTACCGGGCGCGACGTATGTGTATCGCTCCGGAAAACCGGGCTGCAGAAAGTTTCCAACGATTATTCTTATCCTGAGAGAAAAGTTTTTTCTCGATCCGATGCTTATCCGTCCATCACTTTGATGCGGTGCTTAGGGAAAACTATCTGCCGGTGGCATTTTAATCACCGCGACGGTGATGAGCGATGCTAACAGGAAACCTGATTGGCTCTCGAACGAAACACAGATTGAAGCGGGGAAAAAAATACGAGCCCATATTCGTTTGCAGCGCGTGTTGCCTACGTAATGGTGAACGGTTGGAGTTATTTTTCGCACATTGGTGAATTTCCTGCTGCCGCTTATCAAACAGCACAAAGTTTGGCTGGAAGATTGGGCGGGGAGCCGTTGCATCACAATGTTGCGCAGAAGCATGTTTTCTTGAAACGAATGGCGCATGATAAATGGCCTTCTAACACAGAATTTCGCTCAACTGATAGGTATAACTTATGGAAATTTAATCCAAAAATGAGGAACATTGTAAAAGGTCCTTAGATTTTAATTTTGGTTTAAAATTGTTTCCAAGTGTTTGTTGAATACTAATACACTCTTAACACTCTTAATTTTTGTTTTAATTATGTGACTACTGAGATCATAACCTTCGTCTCTTTAACAGCGTTGAAATAATATAGAGTCGTTGCCGTGGTTTCTGTTATTTACTAGTTTATAACTATGGATGATAAATTAAAATAATTAAACAATTAAATAATAATAAAAAATTTGGAAATCATTGAGAGATAATAACCTAAAACTCAACATATGTTTGTACAATCAAATGTGTATTATTTGTTCCTGAATTTTTCAATACTATGCTCTATATCAACTATGTTTCAATATCAATATCAACTATGCTTTAAAAATCATTACTTGAAGGATTCAAATAAAATGTATATATTTTTGTGTGTAATTTGCCCTTATAGCAAATTAAGCAACCAAATTGTATCGCTCGAAGAGAAACATTGTACTAAACTGATCGGCCTCGTTGCAGCAGCTTTTCTCACGCATCCATTTATGCATCCTTTTTCGCAAGCGCCTGCAGCACGTCATTTGCTCTCGATTGTGCATCTCGCAGCGTGTGTCTGTGTACGCTGGTCCGTTACTGGCACACTCAGCAGCAGGAGGTTCACGTTACGTAACCAAAAAAAAAAAGAGAGAGAGAGAGAGAGAAAAACACCTGAGCCCCAGAGATCATACACGAAATTATCTAACGATTCGCGAACTGCGAACCCGTCCCAGGGGTGGCCATTTCACGTGACGCCGGTAAGGAGCCCGCACACCTTCAGTCGCGGTGCTCGCTCTCAGCGCAAAATCATCACAAACAAGATTCTTAATGGCAAAAGGAAATTTTACCACCGTACCCGTTCTCGATTCGTTATGATTCGTTCGTTTTCCTTCTCTCGTTCGCTGCACGCATGCAACTGTCTGCGATTCAATTGCGACACACTCACTCACACACAATGAGACCGTGGAGCGGCACGGTAGCGAAACGACTACCGTACTCCTCGGGATCTCGTCGCCAGATCGACCTCATTCCACAGAACGCCTCGGCTGAAGGAGGTTCAAAAAAGCACAAACAGACACATAGCGACTCCAAAGCAATCGTGCAAAAATGTACGCGAAAAAACTGGTAGCGTACCGTTTTAAGGGCTGAGGTTCCCTGCGCGATTCTGTAATCCTTTTCTGGGTGCAAACAGCCGCCTTCCCGGTCCGTATCGTATCGATTAGTAACGCCCAATCGGCGAGGCACCGCTCTGCCGCACGGATAGACAATTATGTGCTCTTCTAAATGTTCGATTATATCACACAGCCACCAAACGTTGTCTCGGAGTGCGATTAGTGTACGCTCGGTGGAGGAAGGTGAAGTGGGTGGTTTGAAGAAGAGTGGCTGGCGGTGCCCTGGTTGCGAATGTAGCTATTATTTCAAACACGGCCGCAAACACCTTCCCCCAACGGCTGGCCGCACATATCGTGTTCGCGGCGATCTTTCTCCACGTTCATTCACTTTTATCCCGGCCGTTTGCTTGCACGTAAGTGTGAGAGTGTGTGTGCATGCTGGTTGTGGGCATCGACGTCAGGGTGCTTTGTTTTTGTTTGCATTCAATCGTGGTAATCTCGTCCATTATGAGCAGGAAGGGCACACGGGGGTCTATCCCGGTGTTCGACAAATGCTTCGATCGTCAGCTCGGTTAGCCCTTAAGCCCTTTCGGGGTTTCCAACATGCAGATTAGTGCGATCGAGCGCAATCGATCAAATGGACGGGAATGCTGGTCCCGAACGACTTGGGCTTAGAAAAACATTTTCCACTCTACGAGTCTGAGAGCCACCGCTATGGTATCTCGGTTTTAATGACGCCAGTGCTCGAAATAACCCGCATCAATCAATCGCTCCTGTGTCCAGTTGGGGGACCGGGCACATACTGGGCACACGGGCAACGAGGTGCATACAATCTTGTGGCGGTGTTCATAAATTATGCAATTACCATTCCAGCGATCATAAGTAAATATGATCGCATGCTGAACTGGACGTTGGCTGGTGGAAGGAGATAGGGAAATTTTTTACCTCTTCAACACTGTTGTTTTCCTGCTTTCGCTGGCTGTGGTTGTTGTAGTGCATTACCATCTGTTTTGTACGTAGATCGAAGTGCATGTTTGCATGTTGCATTTTGTTTGGATCATTTTGTATAACCATTTAATTTAATTGTTATTCAAAATTCGTATTAAATATGTTTTATCTTCAAATTAATCAAGTAATTATTGGATACATTTTTGAAGCATAATTTAGAAAAATTAGAATATGTTAAAATTATTTTGTAAAGAAATTTAGAAAAATATCTATGAAAACAAAGAGAATTAAGATCAATTTTCAAGCAGGCAGAAACTGACAGCACTGACAGTATTTACTTTTGCAGATGCGCTTGGAGTTGCTTTAGTGAAACCTACATTTGTACTTTTTTCAAAAAATTAGATTACAATTCATTTCTAGCTTTTTTTTATTAACAGAGCATGTATTTCAATAGTTACAAAATCAAAATAATATTGAAAAATGTTCAACGTTATTTGGAAAATGTGTGTTTATAACATGTCTTTAAAACATTTAATAATAAATTTAGGATGAGGAGGTGAAACAATTTTATTTTTAAATATACTTTTTAGACTCTTATTATTTTATACAAATCATTACAAAACAAACAACACAGCACATTCTTAACATTTTCTCTTCAAAATCTTTGGAGTGGTAAATAATGCCTTGAAATCTTTCAAAAGCTTTAGGGTCGTCTGAAAAGCTTCGTATGAAAAAGCTTTTGTGAGCTATGTTTATTCAACAGAAAAGTACAAATTTTCCCAAGTGTTGGCAACATTTGTTGGAGCTATGAATTAAATATTAGGAAAATTAATATTTTGTGTTTGTTAGCTATACGTTTGTTATTAATTTTTCTAAACAAATTCACCTCTTTGTTTAGGAATGAAAGAATGAGTGCGTCCTCCGGGTCAAGTGCACAGTGTTCGTTTCAATTTGAAATAGTCGTTATTCGAGCAGATCAAACTACTTCAACTTACGTTTGACATACATTATGGAAAATTTCTATAATTTAGTTCAAACGCACCATAATTACTTATTTCACATACAAATTTACTTAACATATGTGTTTCGAACTAAGAGGTTTCTTAAAAATGTTTAAGAATGTAAACCTAACCTTTGTAATTTGCATCCTATTTCAATTCACATTTTGTACCTAATTTAGAGACGATTATTTCAATTCCGAATATATCTACTTACCTAAATGAATACGTTGTGTTTTGAAATCCCAACGCTGAAACATTCAACTATATGGTATTTCTTTAAAAATTCTGTTTTACAGCGGTTGTTGATCAAGCGCTTTTAGAAACTAGTGCAACGCTGTTATTAAATGCTTGTAAATAGTTTGTTCGATACATTGTAAAAATATGAAACCAAGTAAAATTCAAAATGACCTATATTGAAAGCTCGAGGCTTTATCGAATCTGAGAATGTAACTTTCTCAATATGCAGCACTTTTAGTTTTGAATTATGTTCAAAATACATTGTAAATGATTAATAATAAATATGGATCATAATCAACACGTTAAAAATGATAAAAAAGTTCAATGATAAGCATGATAGCAATAGTAATTATAATAAAAATTAATGCACTCACTCTGCCAAAACAAGGAAAACATGATTAAATTTCAATTCCTAGAAAAAAAAAAATACACTCACTTATTAACCTTATACATCACTAGACCGGCGAACATTAATTACCATCATCTTGAAATAGAAGCGAATGCCCAGTAGCTGAAACGAGATGAACCAGTTTCGCATCAAGGCAACATAGGCAACATTTTACTGCTTTTTCTTTTTATTTACCTCATCACAAAGATCGTTCGACATCGAAACAGTCACGACCGAAGACAGGCTAGACCGTACGGGTTAGAATGTGTGACCAGCAGGAACTGGGACACTGCAATTCTTCGACGTTTTGTCAAGAGCCGCGCCAGGGTAGCCAGGCAGCCGATCGAAGCATAGAATAGACATTGTTTTCCCTTTCGCGATGAAATCGAAAGGAACCGATCGAGCTTCCCGAGGGCCAAGCACGGTGTTCTAATGTCACGCGGGTTTTTTTTTCTGTCCATGCGCCGACTAACCACAGCTGCTCGGCGTTCGTGATGACGAACTGGCTGGGCGATGCGAAGCCACCGAGCACGGCAGGAAGCCATATTTCAACAGGCCGGCCCGTTGAATCGTGAGCACACGGTACACATGTTCGTGGCACCTGGCCCGATCGCACCGGCAGGGAATGCAGAGGTTACGAAATCTTCGTCTTGTGCCGCTGTGGTCGAGTTCTAGAGCACACACTCCACCGCCGGTTGCATATGGCGAACGGAAAGGAAACGCTCTGCGCAACAACCAGTGGCGCTTAATTGCGATCGTTGGCGGAGATCGAAGATCGAAACTGGATCGCACAGCATATGAGAATGTGCATATGCTTCTTCGAGGTGCACGGGGTGAGCGTAAGCGATCGTGAGTCTCCTTCCTGTCCACGGGCTTGTGGTCGGGCTTAGGGATTGCTCAACGTTTGCGGAATCATGCATGCAATCTGTCGATCATACTACGGAACGAGGTTGAAATGATGAAACAAACTGGAACCAAGGATCAAAGGCTGCGATAGTTCTCAGTGTTGCGAGTGTAAGGTGATGCTTGGAATGTGTAACGTTCACTTGAGTGTAATTTATTAGTAACACTTAGTGAACAAATCGATGCGAGATCATGCGAGCAGCTTAATCGAATTGGAATGAGTTTGGAAACACCATCTCAAGCTTATTGAGCTATTTTTCACTCTAAAAAGCACCCAAATCAAATTAAAAAAAAATGTATCATGAAAACAAACACATGAGTAAACCAGAAAGAAAGCATAAAGTTTGGTTTCAACAATGATTTTATTTTCAGTTTTTTTTTGTCGTGTTTGGCTTTTCTTTTGTGTATCTCCCGCCTGTTTCCGGTTTCATACTAAGTTAAGTCTTGCCGACCATAGTTCAACACACTCTCTGCTCACATCATCCGTGCGACGATGATCCTTTTGTTTTGTTTCTCCCGATTACGGGACGGGGTGGCGCGCATCTAAAGTTAGGGGCGTTTCATATGAAGAAAAATGTGTTCATCAGCTTTCACTCCCGCCTATACATGTACAAAAAACTTCGTCTTAATGCTTATCAATCGAGCTGATATCGTCAACCGATGGCTCAGCAGTGTCGTACTTCTTTTTTTCTCTCTCTCTCTCTCTCTCGCTTTATCGTGTCCTTGTCGTGTGTGTGTGTTTTTTGTGTCCGATTTCTGATGAGTTCACTTAGCTATTACATAACGGGCTTTAGCCGGAGGTAATGGGAGTCGTTTTGCTTGCTTTTAGTGGAGGTTAGGATGTAGTCGTTTAAAGGAGAGGGTTTAAAGGAGGAAAGGGAGTATTCCTATGGTTATCACAATGCTAGGGCGTTTATCTCTAGTGATGGTGGTGCAGGTCGAATTCGACATGATGGTCATGGTGGTGCTCATCGTGATGATGGTGGACTGGCACGTGCACCGGCACCTTGACTGGGTACGGCACCGGCTTCTCAACCTCCACTGGGATGTGCTTCTCGATGGTGTACGGGACTGGGCGCTCGACCGGAACCTTCACCGGGTACGGGACGTGCTTCTCGACCGGATACGGGATGTGCTTGTAGACTGGGTAGGGCTGCGGGACTGGGACCTTCACCGGGACTGGCACTGGTTTCTCCACGTGCACCGGGACGGGACGATCGTAGGGGACGTGCACCGGGTACGGGACCTTCTTGATCACCTCGTACGGGACGGGCTTCTCCACCGGGACTGGCACGGG